>CM051024.1:81640203-82840203 GCA_027627225.1 Congeria kusceri
ACAAGGCGGAAAATTACGTCTATTAATTTATTTTTTTTAAAATGATATGGCAAAACACGTGTTCGCATAAAATTACACTTAATATTCCGAATGAAGAAATAAAATAAATTGTCCGTTAGCTTCGACTCGGCGTGGAATGATGACGTATAATTAAACAATAAATTCACATGTTATCGTTACACTTTTCAGGTGTAAAAATATCGTTCTTCAAGCCATTCTGAAAATATTTACACATTAATACGACATCTAGTGAATTCGGATATGAATTATGTACATTTGTATAATGAAAATTAATTGGAAAGATCATGCAGACATAATATCGTATTTATTACTATTTGGATATGTCACCGAAAATAGGATGTTTTTCGTTAAAGATATATTAAGAGTGCAAAACTAGAATGTCCCTAATGTGGCATCATGCACATTTATTTCGAAACAAAACATGAGTTTGTAAAAACTATATGTATTCCGTTAAAAACGTAATGATAATTCGTTTAAACGAAATGTTATTATGTTCAGAAAAATAATTATTTTGTAATTCCTAAATCCATTTCGCATAATCGTAATATTTTACTATTTCGAAATTACAAAATTTAAAACGCAATAAACTATGGAGCTAATATTATTCCGTAAATACGTAATTCCTTATCGTAAGTACGAATTAAAATTAGTTTTTCTTACGAAATGTGTTTCGTAAATACAAAATACTATTACATGTTAAATACTTGTTGGGAAATAACTCAATTACGTTTCGTTATAACGAAATATAATAACGTTTTCACGAAATACATTTCGTAATTAAGTATTGATAGAAAGTGGGCTAGGTCAATTTAGGGGCACCGTATTAAACCTAAAAGTAAAAACATTCATACTGAATGGGTATATCATTATTATTATTATTATTATTATTATTATTATTATTATTATTATTATTATTATTATTATTATTATTTCTATTATTATGATATGATGATGATGACGACGACGACCCAATGACGACGATGATGATGATGATGATAATGATGGCGACGATGATGATGATGATGGTGATGATGATGATGATTACGCCGCCATCGTCATGATGGCGATGATGCCGATTGCGATGATGATGATGGTGATTCTTTATGCGTTTAATGTTTTAAGAACTATCAAAATAACTCACGACAATGGAAATTAATGCTTTTATTAGCATTTTATATCCAACATTTTATAATAGTTACAGAACAAATTCTTGTCTGAAAACTTACAGAACCCTGTACCACGAAAGTTCAGGGTCGCAATTTATATAGTTCAGTAAAACAATGTGAAAAGACAATAAAACAATGTAATTATCGTTAATATTCATTAAAAGCACTAGAAAACAAACATTTATGTGTAGTACAATTTATAACATTTTAAGTGATAATTTGTATTTGGCTGTCTAGCGCAGTCGTGTTATACCGATCTCCATGAGTACCTGTATGTTATCCAGTTTATGTAGAAAATATATTGAGCAAACTTTTCATTAAAGCAGCAGTCCAGAAATATGTTAATAAAAATAAAACTTTGCAGAAATTGTTTCTAATGGAAATTTAACCGATCAAAATACAAAAAAAAAAACGCATTGAACTCGGTAAAATAGTAACGTTTCGGTAACTTTTTATCGTATAAGGCGTAAAAAAATGTAACGTTCAGGTTATCCGACCTACTCTAAAAAAAGTCCCCACCCCAGAACATTTTATTGAGTGGGTCTGATTTGTTGTTTTTTTATCATATTTACTTTTTTTCCAATAATTAAATGTGTTATGAATAAATACGTGTTTTGTTTTGATAGCATCCACTACAACACGCTGTTTTTTGATATTAGAGACATGTTTTGAATACTCGTTCTGTTTAGAATCTTCAAGTTGACCATTTACCAAATATAAAAAAATAATAATAATTCCCTACCTATCTACCCTAATTTTTTGGGCATGTAACCTAAAACAAACATTTTTTACGCCTAATTTATCTGTATGCGATAGCTGGTGATGCCTCTGGAGTACATCAGCGTGTACAATAGTGTCTATTCCATTCGTACCAAGCGTTTCCGAACATAGACAATGCCTTTCGTAAATAAGAAACAGTTTTCAGTCGAATAAACGTCATTGGCGTTCATAAGAACTAATTGCAATTGAAGATGTAATGAATTATATTGTCTGGACTGCGGCTTTAATATGTGAACAGAATGGGAAACATACTATACTAATCACGCTGATTGTTTGTCGTATACTCAACACTGGTCTTAATACTTATAGTCAGGAAACAACGATATTTAACGCTGACACACGCTATCATGATGCTTTTAAGCAACGCACGTTGTTGTCAACCCATCTTCGGTGTTCAACACCAAAGTGAGTTACGTCGTAATTTCGATCCCCTGTGGCGGCACACTTTTTTCTTTCTTTTTTGATGCTTTTCTTGTTATAACAATTGAGTTATTTTGTTCCGATGTTTATTAGTTTTGTTCCAGGTTAGACATCTAATGGCATATTTTAAAAAATAAATAAAATATGTTAACTTTAACAATCCCTTTAACATTCCGTCCACCCGTCAACCTGACTGGTACCACGAGCCACAGGAAGTGACGTCACTGGTGAATTCGCGGGAGAAGTACAGGGGTCGCCTGAGTTCCTGTTGCATTTCTATCGTTTCTATGGAAACGGAGCGTCCAAAGTGTAAACACGGGGATCCGTACTGTTTATCGTGCTCATTAATCATGTTCGTCAAATGCTTTATGTAATCAATAGCGTATCTTAGAGTTTTGACTTTTGACAGACGCTTGTTTTTCGTCTCAATCGGCACGTGCCGCCGCAGACGAACAAACGCGTTGTTTACAGTCTCAACGCGCCTGCGCTCACGTGCGTTTCTCTTGGCAACCAAATGTGGCGGCTTTTCGCTATGAGGAATGTGTTTGTAGCAGACTTTGCCGGAACGCTTATGGCGGCGCCGCGTGCCGTGTCGGTGGCTGGAGCCGTTTAACCGCTTCTCAAACGAGGTCATCTTGTTCACCCGTGGATTCTGTGTGGGATTCACCGTCGTCTATGTTGCGAGTTTATCCTTGAAGAACGATTCGCTGATTTATAAACTTCAATTAAAATCGTTTAATTTAAATTTAAATATATCAGTCTACATTCAAGGTCGATTTATTATTTTTGCGATTCAGTAAAATTTTTTAATTATTTATTAACACGCCGCACTGTTTTAGTCATAACATTAATTGAGGACTTATAATCGCTGTCTACATGTATACTGTTTTCACTTCTTAAATAATAATAAACAACACACGTCAGATAGACTATCCATTGGTCATTCAACACTCACTATTGCCATTGTATTATCCACTGAAATAAATCTCATGAATACAATTATAAAACTGTTTTTTTTTTTTCGAAAATAATGAAACGAATATCAGCCGGGATTTCTGGGATTCTTAAAAATAGAGGACCAAGGTTTTGCCCTTTTAAGCATTCTGGATGCATCGATGTCCATCATAACTCATGGGGGGAAAAGACACGTGACGCAGTTTCCCGCGAACGTGTCCGGAGCACCAGTGTTTATGTCTTTAGAATTTTATTCGTCTCGGAAATTGCTTCATTAAATATTTATAAATCTATTATGAATGGCCGTATTAAGTGCTGGAAATACAAGCGATGTTGCTGAGAAAATAGCCATTAATAAAACTGTTGTACTGTAGGGCATGGTCTTTTGAAGTTTACGACAACTGCACCTGCTCGGGGATAAATTTCGGATAACATTTCGGATGATCGGTAGCCTATTCGAATTAGCTGATATCTTGTCTGGCAAAATTTAGTAGACAGCATTGATACCGAATGACCCCTAAATAGCAAAAAAAAAACTAAGACAGGCATGTTATAACGCATGTCGGAATAAAATATATTCAGTATAATTACTCTAATAGAGTAAGAAAATTCGAATTAGCTGATATCTTGTCTGGCAAAATGTTAGTAGACAGCATTGATACCGAATGACCCCTAAATAGCAAAAAAAAAACTAAGACAGGCATGTTATAACGCATGTCTGAATAAAATATATTCAGTATAATTACTCTAATAGAGTAAGAAAAAATTTAAGCATTTCAGTTTTGGTGGAATATATAAATATGATTTCTTACTTTGTTAAACTAATTTAAGATAAAGGGTTCGTCTTAAATGCAGGCTTAACTAGAATTTATTAGTAAATTTATTACACAGTTAACATGGGATTGGGCTGAAAGGCGGTCTTTATTCAAGCCTTGTTAGAACGTATTTTTCACAAATCTGTTTTTTTCACATCTATGACAAATTTGATGTAATTCTTCGCTTATGTGAAAATGAGATCTTATTCTTCACACAACACAGTCTTCTCATATTCTCACATTTTCTGTGAAGTTTGTGATCGCATCCAGTTTTTTTTTATATGCAATGAAGTTATATTCTTCTGTAATCCTCACGCATACCCCGTTTTGGCCAATCACATTATTCATACTTAAACATGTGACTAATGAGATCCTATTCTTCACCGGCGTGATCCTACAAAGCCTTCGCCCATTGTCCCTTTAAATATGGTACCCATAAAAAGTCATCTGTACTTCCTCAAGTACCTCGGTCGTTATATTTTCGGATTCTTAAATTAAGTATACATGTAGTGCGCGCCAATTCCCGCTATTATATTTACAACAAATTTGATGAGAAAAATGTCAATAGAATCTCGGAGACGATCTGTTCTTATAGCACCGCTATCATTGTTTTCATCGGAATTTAATTATGGGAGACCCTTCTATTAACTTGTTAAATGACTGTTAGGCACTTCCGAGACAAAGCGATCCATCAATATTTTATGTTGCACGCACGTGCAGAAATTCCCTCGATTTTGTGATCGAAATATAATTAGACCCGTTTCATTACCATCCCATCCAATGGAAAAACGATATCCTTCGTCATTATGAAAAGTAAAGATACTAATTCGTAATAATGCGGGTATAAACCGCGTTTGTTTAAATTTTAAAATAATTTTCGACGTTTACCACACTAATGTGGTTGTTCTGCTTCGGAATTTTTATCTCATCATCAACGTCGTCGTCATCGTCGTCGTCATCATCATAATCAGTATCAGCATCAACATTACATCATCATCATCATCATCATCATCATCATCATCATTATCATCGTCATCTTATTATTCTTATTCTTCTTATTATTATTATTCATCATCATCTTCTTCTTCTTCTTCATTGATGATATCATCATCATCATCGTAACATATTTATCATTATCATCACATACGTATCATTATTATCATTATCGTCGTCGTCATATTCATCATCAGCACGATAATCAGCAAAAGCAGTAATGTCATCATCAACAACGACAACATTTTCGCCGTGTTAATGGCGCGGTGATGGTGGTGTCAGTGTTGGTGGTGCGGCTGATACTGATGGTAGTGTTGTCAAGCGCTATGATTCTTGTCCGTGTCATTACCGTAATCAAATCACTAATACTTTAAAAGGGTGTTAACGATTGGAACTATGTATATCCTTAATTATGATTAATTTCATTCCAACATTACCATTCGGTGAAATAAATAGGTGAGGTAATAGCGGTATATGACAAAAATATAACATAAATATATCAGTCTCGTAAAAGCGACTGCGTTTTCTCTGTGGGGATCACGTCTATGTCCACTGTCCCTGCTTGTTTGGCGCAAAATTGGGTGATAATTACCCGAAAGATTGTTATCGGGCGCCGAGTTTTAAACCCTTTTTGTATACGATTTTTATCATCGGGTGCCGCATTTTAGACCACTCGCGGTTGGTCCAATTAGCGTTGTCATATGGAACACGCGACAAAATGGCGGCCGTAATAGATATTTTATCGGCGTAATTTTCACGTTTTCCACCACGTCTGACACGCGTCTGTATTTAAAAGTATTTGTTTTTTGAGACAAAAGCGTAATTTGCTGACCACATTTTGAAATAATAATCTAATGTTTATGTCCACAAACGGAAACCAATATATTACAATGTACATGTCGATCACACAATGGACTTTTTCTTTGTCGGCCTTTTATGCAGCTTTTTTGTTGTTTTCCAATTATTAATAGTTTGTGTCTCTGTTGCTCTTATACAAATAAAATTGTTTGTCAAATAAAACAGTAAATTGTTAGCCGGTTTTTCGCTACAATTATTATTGTATTATTTTGTTTACTATTAATTTCGGAAGAAACAATCATAGAGAAATGGTACTGTAAATTTATTTTAAACAGAAAATAAATGTATGACTATAAATAATATTTACAAAAAGGAATTTATCATTAAACTATCAAAAATTAATCGACTGCTACAAATACAAAAACGGAAGATTCAAGTTTAAATGTCGCGTGAAACTTAAAACTATCACTTTTATTCAGCTTTTTATCTTGCCAGTTTCAATGAGGCTGTTCCAATAAATCATTTTTATATGTAATACAATTCAGACATTTTATTTAAAAAGGGAATATACCAGCACTTATCTAGCGGTTTAATTTGACGAAATTGGTAATTTTGTAACAGATTTATGACATCGGACGGACAAGACTCGTGCGCTGTTAAAATCCGAGGTTATCCGAATGGATAACAACGTAAGGCCAGAGTATCTTAATTTTTACTTCATCGTTACTGGCGACCTGATGTTTTAAAAACTGGGGAAAAACAATATTGCACAAATATTAAACCGACATATTGACAAAAATAATTTATTTCCTCTGATAACGTATTCTTTATGGATATTAAGAGGGTATGTACGATCTCATCAAACTTGTATAGAACCAAGTAAAATTAAACCGATAGAACGTTGATGAATAACAAACTAGAATAAATGTTCAGAATAACTGATATTCGAAAATCATTGAAATTAGAGCTTTATTCTGTTAAAATAGTTTTCGTCTTCCAGTCGAAAACTCATTCATGTACATTAGACATGTACAATATTAGGAAATCCCCAATATTTGTTACGTGTTGACTTACGTTCCGTTTAGATGTGTTCATACGACACATGGACACGTTTTTTTTTTTTGGTTTCTGCCACAAATACGGTTAAACGTGTCTGTATCGGCATAGCGCTAGAAATAAATTAGTTCGTTACAAACATGACATGTGGTACATGTGGTGCATATAACTGTTTATTTTTATTTTATTTTAACTTTCCTCGATCATATTCGTCCTCTCATTTGTGTTGTTCAAATTATGAAAAAAAATGAAATGTTGATATTGAAATCGTATTTCCCGCATATCCCCTTTAAGAAAGACTTTTCTACTTACATTGTACAACATAAAAGCACAGTCCAACATATATACTAAGTAAAATAAGTTTAGCCACAAAACTAGGATGTTAGCAAATATAAAATGCATCTTAAAGTGAAACACCGTGACATTTATACCAAGCATGATGCTGATATTCACTAGTTAACTGTATTTAAAGACAAGCACCAATCATATAAAAAGAAATGAAATGATATTTATTTAACGATGACTCAATGAAATATATCAAATTTTATTTTTGTTGCAAAACTTATTTTACTAAGTATCTATTAATTCAACGTAAATCGTGTTGACTTTATATGCATGTTTATATAAGAAAAGTTAAATTTTATTGTTATTGTTATTGTCATATTTTTAGTACCAATAAATGTTCATTTTTTTACTTTCGCCTCTCACTGGACAGTTTTACCAAAATTGTCCAAGAAACTATTAATACAAAATATCTGGCCTCACGAACCTGTCGTACACAGTTTTAAATGACGCGATTGAGTGATAGTTATATGGGGCGATGTAATAATACGTGGTATCTTCCATTACCATATCAACAGTTTGGATCTTATCTCCATTTAAAAATTATGTTCCTCTCGATTTACATTCGACAATAACTTATCCTGTTTCAACGCAATTGACCCGGTTTCTCCTTTCGATTTTTCACCGTTCCGGACATATACGTTTCAATTATTGTCTCTTGGTGTACGCTGTATTATATTCGAAATTATCTTCGGTTCTGATAAAAACCAGAATGGTTTAATTGAATTAAATTACTTTAGTGTAATTATTACAAAACGTAATGTGCATAATTTCCCAAATATTTAGAGCTATATTTTTTACCTTTTAATTTCTCTAACGACTCGAATAATAATTATGCTCACGTCGTTTGAACAGAAAGAGATAAAGAATAATTATTATAACAGCATTTTACACACAAAATGTTAATTGAGTTGTAATATAATCAAGCCAAATTCAATTACAGTAAAATTCGTAATTGAATCGTACGAAAAATATACTCAGTGTACTTGTCTATGTGTGAGGTCAAATGCATTCAGACGACATTCCTTGTTTCGGCAGTCGAACGCAACACGGTTTCAGGCTAAAAACCACTAAATCGTATCTCCACAGACCCATTGTAAAATAATTTTCAAAAAAAACAAATTCGCCTGGCCGTTTTCGTTTTTTCCGTTTTCTCAGATGTATCAAGTCTGATCTTTTTGGAAAGATTATTCTTTATACATTAATGTTTTGAAATAAAAGGGCATATTGAGTTATTTCTAAGAAAATGCATCTCATTTCAAAGTAGTCGCCTGTCTTAAACAGTATGTGCAATCGCGCAATCGACATAAGCAAGTGCTAGCTGTAAATAAACACCAAAACATTCAAATACAATTTGATGCTCATGAAATAAGAATGAACGAGAGCACATCATGAAAAATATCTCTTTTCAAAAGACGTCGTCTTTTTACAAAGGAAAAAAAACTATTTGATATACGGTCTACTTTTTTTCCAAAACATGATACCGGAATTTTTACTGTCATCTAACCTTAAAACCTGTGGTTTTTGACACATCTTATGACTGGTTAACATTGTTTCGCATCAAAACTGCATATAGCATATTTCACTGTTGTGTTGTTGTTTTTTTACCAATTGCGTTTTTCATGAAAAACTAATATTTTGTCACTGAATATTACCCATTATTCACTGAGTAAGCAGAATTCTAACAAATATATCATTATGAATGCAAAACCACAAGAGGTGACTGATGACAAAATATCTCGTTACAGACGTGAAATGCGACGAGGTAAATGGCTAGCCATGGAACAAAACACCCTCGAATGGAATATTTTATGTGCATGATTTTTTTGCGTATTGTCTTACGATAACAGCGGCCTTAACATGTGCTATATGGAAATTAACATATTCTCTTGCATAACAATACTAACAGAATTTGACATTTCGGGGTTGTTTTTATAAAAGCAAGATACGATCAATATTTCGCATGTTTACCTTACGAAAGCATTGACAACTGAATGTAAACCATCTTTAAGAGAGCTTTCTTTGTTTTGCGGTGTTCAATAACTATGATATCACTGGTGGGCGGACCCTTACCGTGCAATAAGTAGCGTGCGCATAAATTACAACTAAATTTCAATATGCCGCACGCTCAATATGGTATATATTTACCAATCACATCGCAACTTTTTACGATGCCGATCCCAATGGACAGTTCCTAGACGTCACGTTATGTCTGACATGCTTATCATGTGTGTCAAGCATGAGTGTAGTTTCCAAATTTAGCGCTGTCGAATGTCGAAGCTTACCGTGCAATAAGTAACGTTCGAATATGTTACAACTAAATTTCAATATACCGCACGCTCAATATGGAATAAAACACTTGTAGTACAACTACAATATTTCTTATAAGTAGCCAATTACATGTATTTTGCAGTCCGATTATGTTCTGGTTTTCATTTTATTGCGGAATTATTATTCTAAGTGTGATAACAATATAATGCATGTAACTAAAAATCATATAATATGTAATTTTATATTAATATATGTAATATATGTAATATTATTAAATTTGGTTGTAGAAAAAAATATTTAAAAAAAACGGTTTGCAACCCACGTGTTCCGGTTAACCTCAAAGTGCTAAAAGCCACAACTGTCGCAGGAAAATTAAAATATGAGTTCTCTCTTTAACACTGTAAATTTACTAATTGAGTCGAAATTCCGCTTCTATTGACAATGAAATTAATACTGAATGTCGGAAACCTGTTTTTCATCATTATGTAATCTAAGAAACCATGCACGGATTATTTTAATTACAGGTTTGATGTGTTTGTTGTATTTAGATACGCCATTCATTTTCAATAATGTTGAGACCGCAAATTGAATATGAAGCACGCGATAGTTTTATAACCATTACACTGCGTTGATTTCACACCACCTTAGCGTGTCTTCTATTCAAAGTGCTTGCAAATTCAATCTGTAAAGGTTTAAAACTGAAATACATAGCTAGATATGTAGGATCATATTTTTTACACACTTGAGAAGAATAGGATCTCACTTGTCACATTTTTAAGTGTGAAGATTGTGATTAGCCCAAAACGGGGTATGCGTGAGAATCCTAGAAGAATTATGATTTCATTGCATATCAAAAACTTCACAGAAAATGTGAAGAATACGAATGTGATGTGCGAAGAATAAGATCTCAATTTTCACACCTGCGAAGAATGAGATTTTCACTGATGTGAAAAATATGATCTCTGAAAAATATGGTCCTACATAGCTAGAACGCATCCGTGTTAGACTATTTATAATGTTCCTTTGATAACCATCAACTCTGGTGATATTAGCAATGACAATATAGCAAAAATATATTTATCGCCATCATGGCCATAATTATCTGTTATTATAACTTGTCATAATCATGTTCATTATCACCGTCTGCTTAGTTATAGGTTTCTAGTAGATATTATTATTACTGCTTATCAAAATGTATTTTTGCGGTTCTCAAAATAAGAAAGAAAAAACTCTAATTACGATGATGATGATGATGATGATGATGATGATGATGGTTATGATACTGATGCCGAAAATAACGACGATGAAAATGGCGATGATGATGATGATGATGATGAATCTTGTTATTATTATTATTATTATTATTATTATTATTATTATTATTATTATGCTGAATAATAATAATAATAATATGTTATAATAGTAATAATAATATGTTTCTGTTGTTGTTGTTATTGTTGTTTGCGTTATTGTTGTTGCTGTTGTTGTTTTTAGCATCTACGGTAGCAGCAGCAACATCTGCACTAACAGCACTTAGTCAATTGTATCATCTACTAACATCTTATATCTAATCATTATCTTAAACATATTTCATAAAGCTACCATGAAAATCGCGGTTCCCTTCATGCGAATTAGTAAACCCCATCGCTAATTTGCCGTGAATGTGACCTGCAAAACGACCGCTCATATTTAAAACAAACGGCGGCTAAATTAAGCAAATATTATGACAAGTATTTCAATTTTTACGACAGATAACACTCTGCCTCATGGTAAAATATTATCTAAAATATTGATTTAATAAAACATGGACGCGGCACGTGGCGCCCGGGGCGTTTTACATCGCGAGGCGCTTGATAAAAATTAGTTCCGACCTACTGGACTGAGACAAAACTGACAGATGCAGTGTCGGATTAGCGACATTTAAAAATGATAAATTGATGTGTGGTGCAATAATTTAAATTTAGTGAAGTCTTTTTCGTCACGGGGTGTAAAATAAAAAATTCCGCCGACCCTAAAATTTGTCCGCCTATCAGTCATGAACTTTTTATGATTTTCGGGAAAAAGAGCAGTTTTTCCCACTTATATTATAAGTTTCTTCCCAGAAATCTCTTTTTCTATGGCCTTTATTTAAAGCTATAAGGTACATTTTCTTTGTTGGGAGGGGTTTAAACATTTTACATGCAGTCCAATATACTTAATCTTTGTGGTGAATATGCGGAGAAGAAAAACAAAGTTATAGAAAAAAAGTTATATTTTACCACCCCTCCAAACTTCGGTTTCTGATTGTTTCACGAGGAGAATTTAGATAAAAATTATTTTGATATTTTATGTCATTATTGATTTAAAGCAGAACTATTTACATAAATATTATGCATAAATTATATTTTGTTTTATCCACGAAGAATATTGTAAAGTGTAATGTATTTACGTTTCCAGTAAATGTTTTTACGTTATAATCTTATATCCTGAATATTTGTTGTGAATTCACTTACATTAAGTCAAATAACTTGTGTGGGGTTTGGTCATGAAATTATTTCTACGGCCATTCTCCCCTACCTCTGATTCAAGTAGGGCAGTTGTCATTTACTGGCATAAGTATGTGCACTTAGTACTGGAAAACCGCTTAGATCGGCTAAGCTTGCCCAGGAAAAGTGTGCGTAGGTTAACTGACAACCGTGACATGACTGAAATACTGTTAAAAACGGCGAAAAATCCAAACAAAAAAACAACAACAAAAATCTTACATAAGAAGTTTAATATTTATAAAACATGTTTCATGTGCTCACGACCAGACCATCACCACAACCGCCACCACGACTATCACCAATACCATCTCCGCCACAACTACGAGCACCACCACCACCACCACCACTACCACCACTGAAAACAGCAATACCACCACCACCCACTGTTACTACCACCACAGCTACCACCAATACCATCATCGCCACCAGTACGACCACCAGCACCACCACCACCACTACTAAAACAACGAGCACAACCACTACCTGACTACTTCTACCAACATTGCTAGCTACACGACTACAACCACCAGCATCATCACCCCTACACACTACCACCACCACTACCACAACCACCAGCATCATCACCCCTACACACTACCACCACCACTACTACAACCACCAGCATCATCACTCCTACACACTACCACCACCACCACTACAACCACCAGCATCATCACCCCTACACACTACCACCACCACTACCACAACCACCAGCATCATCACCCCTACACACTACCACCACCACTACTACAACCACCAGCATCATCACCCCTACACACTACCACCACCACTACCACAACCACCAGCATCATCACCCCTACACACTACCACCACCACTACTACAACCACCAGCATCATCACCCCTACACACTACCACCACCACTACTACAACCACCAGCATCATCACCCCTACACACTACCACCACCACTACCACAACCACCAGCATCATCACCCCTACACACTACCACCACCACTACCACAACCACCAGCATCATCACCCCTACACACTACAACCACCACTACCACAACCACCACCATCATCACCCCTACACACTACCACCACCACTACCACAACCACCACCATCATCACCCCTACACACTACCACCACCACTACTACAACCACCAGCATCATCACCCCTACACACTACCACCACCACTACCACAACCACCAGCATCATCACCCCTACACACTACCACCACCACTACTACAACCACCAGCATCATCACCCCTACACACTACCACCACCACTACTACAACCACCAGCATCATCACCACTACAAACTACCACCACCACTACTACAACCACCAGCATCATCACCCCTACACACTACCACCACCACTACTACAACCACCAGCATCATCACCCCTACACACTATGACCACCACTACCACAACCACCAGCATCATCACCCCTACACACTACCACCACCACTACCACAACCACCAGCATCATCACCCCTACACACTACCACCACCACTACCACAACCACCAGCATCATCACCCCTACACACCACCACTACCTCCACCACCACTACTACAACCACCAGCATCATCACCCCTACACACTACAACCACCACTACCACAACCACCACCATCATCACCCCTACACACTACAACCACCACTACCACAACCACCACCATCATCACCCCTACACACTACCACCACCACTACCACAACCACCACCATCATCACCCCTACACACTACCACCACCACTACTACAACCACCACCATCATCACCCCTACACACTACCACTACCACTACTACAACCACCAGCATCATCACCCCTACACACTACCACCACCACTACTACAACCACCAGCATCATCACCCCTACACACTACCACCACCACTACTACAACCACCAGCATCATCACCCCTACACACTACCACCACCACTACTACAACCACCAGCATCATCACCCCTACACACTACCACCACCACTATTACAACCACGAGCATCATCCCCCCTACACACTACCACCACCACTACCACAACCACCAGCATCATCACCCCCACACACTACCACCACCACTACCACAACCACCAGTATCATCACCCCTACACACTACCACCACCACTACCACAACCACCAGCATCATCACCCCTACACACTACCACCACCACTACCACAACCACCAGCATCATCACCCCTACACACTACCACCACGACTACCACAACCACCATCATCATCACCCCTACACACCACCACTACCACCACCACCACTACCACAACCACCAGCATCATCACCCCTACACACTACCACCACCACTACTACAACTACCAGCATCATCACCCCTACACACTACCACCACCACTACTACAACCACCAGCATCATCACCCCTACACACTACCACCACCACTACTACAACCACCAGCATCATCACCCCTACACACTACCACCACCACTACTACAACTACCAGCATCATCACCCCTACACACTACCACCACCACTACTACAACCACCAGCATCATCACCCCTACACACTACCACCACCACTACCACAACCACCAGCATCATCACCCCTACACACTACCACCACCACTACTACAACCACCAGCATCATCACCCCTACACACTACCACCACCACTACTACAACCACCAGCATCATCACCACTACAAACTACCACCACCACTACTACAACCACCAGCATCATCACCCCTACACACTACCACCACCACTACTACAACCACCAGCATCATCACCCCTACACACTATGACCACCACTACCACAACCACCAGCATCATCACCCCTACACACTACCACCACCACTACCACAACCACCAGCATCATCACCCCTACACACTACCACCACCACTACCACAACCACCAGCATCATCACCCCTACACACCACCACTACCTCCACCACCACTACTACAACCACCAGCATCATCACCCCTACACACTACAACCACCACTACCACAACCACCACCATCATCACCCCTACACACTACAACCACCACTACCACAACCACCACCATCATCACCCCTACACACTACCACCACCACTACCACAACCACCACCATCATCACCCCTACACACTACCACCACCACTACTACAACCACCACCATCATCACCCCTACACACTACCACTACCACTACTACAACCACCAGCATCATCACCCCTACACACTACCACCACCACTACTACAACCACCAGCATCATCACCCCTACACACTACCACCACCACTACTACAACCACCAGCATCATCACCCCTACACACTACCACCACCACTACTACAACCACCAGCATCATCACCCCTACACACTACCACCACCACTACTACAACCACCAGCATCATCACCCCTACACACTACCACCACCACTATTACAACCACGAGCATCATCCCCCTACACACTACCACCACCACTACCACAACCACCAGCATCATCACCCCCACACACTACCACCACCACTACCACAACCACCAGTATCATCACCCCTACACACTACCACCACCACTACCACAACCACCAGCATCATCACCCCTACACACTACCACCACCACTACCACAACCACCAGCATCATCACCACTACACACTACCACCACGACTACCACAACCACCATCATCATCACCCCTACACACCACCACTACCACCACCACCACTACCACAACCACCAGCATCATCACCCCTACACACTACCACCACCACTACTCCAACCACCAGCATCATCACCCCTACACACCACCACCACGACTACCACAACCACCAGCATCATCACCCCTACACACTACCACCACCACTACTACAACCACCATCATCATCACCCCTACACACTACCACCACGACTACCACAACCACCATCATCATCACCCCTACACACTACCACCACCACTACCACAACCACCAGCATCATCACCCCTACACACTACCACAACCACTACTACAACCACCAGCATCATCACCCCTACACACTACCACCACCACTACCACAACCACCAGCATCATCACCCCTACACACTACCACCACCACTACTACAACCACCAGCATCATCACCCCTACACACTACCACCACCACTACCACAACCACCATCATCATCACCCCTACACACTACCACCACCACTACTACAACCACCAGCATCATCACCCCTACACACTACCACCACGACTACCACAACCACCAGCCTCATCATCCCTACACACTACCACCACCACCACTACAACCACCAGCATCATCACCCCTACACACTACCACCACCACTACCACAACCACCAGCATCATCACCCCTACACACTACCACCACCACTACCACAACCACCAGCATCATCACCCCTACACACTACCACCACCCCTACCACAACCACCAGCATCATCACCCCTACACACTACCACCACCCCTACCACAACCACCAGCATCATCACCCCTACACACTACCACCACTACTACTACAACCACCAGCATCATCACCCCTACACACTACCACCACCACTACCACAACCACCATCATCATCACCCCTACACACTACCACCACCACTTCTACAACCACCATCATCATCACCCCTACACACTACCACCACCACTACCACAACCACCAGCATCATCACCCCTACACACTACCACCACCACTACCACAACCACCATCATCATCACCCCTACACACTACCACCACCACTACTACAACCACCAGCATCATCACCCCTACACACTACCACCACCACTACCACAACCACCATCATCATCACCCCTACACACTACCACCACCACTACTACAACCACCAGCATCATCACCCCTACACACTACCACCACGACTACCACAACCACCAGCATCATCACCCCTACACACTACCACCACCACCACTACAACCACCAGCATCATCACCCCTACACACTACCACCACCACTACTACAACCACCAGCATCATCACCCCTACACACAACCACCACCACTACCACAACCACCAGCATCATCACCCCTACACACTACCACCACCACTACCACAACCACCAGCATAATCACCCCTACACACTACCACCACCCCTACCACAACCACCAGCATCATCACCCCTACACACTACCACCACCACTACCACAACCACCAGCCCAACCACCACCACTCGTTATCCTTATCATTACTAAGTACTACTACCACAACCATCACTACTACTACTACAACCACCACTACTAGTACTACTACCACTTCCTCCTCAACGACTACTATCACTATCGTCGACTTTCATTTTCCAACTGCATCCTTTAGCTAAGCCTGCCTCCCACGTTGCATGACCGTAAATCCAGTACATGTATATAATTATCTATCTATTCATCCGTCTTCGAACATGTCCCTTTGGATAACAAGATTTACGAAAGATTTACGAAATCGAATACCAGAGTCCGACCAGGGACGACACCGGCTTTATCCACATCAGACCTCCATAACTTACCAATGTTTATGTGACTTTAAGGCGCCAACAATATCATTGGGACGATAAAAGACACATCAAACGATTAGCTTAAACGGTGAACTCGGTCGTAAAACAATAGTAAAGGCACGAATGTTCGAGCGTCCAATTAGATAGTGCATTCGCTTGCCAGGGGGGTGGTGACCGCTTCATTCAATAGGTAACACTCAACAAGATTCTGATATAGTTTTGTTGTGAAAAAAAAAATGTCACCGTGACTTCATTGTAGCGTTTTGCAGCTGATTTATAAATTTCGATATATTACTGATCAAAACAGTAACATTGGCATCCTCCTCCTCCTCCTCCTCCTCCTCCTCCTCCTCCTCCTCATCATCATCATCATCATCATCATTACCATGATAGTCATCATCATCATCATTATCATCATCGTCGTCATCGTCATCATAATCATCATCATCATCATCATCACCACTATGTCAACATTATCATCACCAGTGATATTATTACCATCTTCATCATCATACTCATTTTCATCATCATCATTATCATCATATCACCATCGTCGTGGTTGTTGTTGTTGTTGTTGCAATAAATATACGCGTACATAGTTTTTAATCAATATCATAGAAAATTTAACAAAATTATAAAATACCAATGAAACCGAATTAAGGCAGTCGTCATCAGTTTTAACTAAGTTGCACGCCACCAAAGATAATATAGCCACGTGACATAAAATAACAACAGGTAAGATCAAAGTGCTGGGGTACTTTATTCTGTTATTCATATGTTTGTCGTGAAACACCCGAGTTTCCGTAGACAAACACTAGGCCTTGATTTGTTACAGTGACGTGTAACCTTAGCCCAAGACGGTGTCAATATATCACGTACTCGTAATATTTATGCAGTGATCTGAGCAAACCGAGCAAACATTTGAACTCATTTCGATCTGTTTAGAAGTTGTGTATTTCTTGTTGGTTTTCTGTAATTCGTCGATTAGTACTGTTTTAAGATCGAGTGGCGTCATAAATGCGTCTCCAATAACCGAATCACTGATACCCTCACCGACTTTCACAATAAAAACATGTACATTATCACTAAAAAGTGATAACATGTATTAGGTAAATTACAGCATCGTATATTAATCAAAGCGTGTTTAATTACATGTTTGTCTCAGCTAAAAAATATATGTGGCTTTAGTACTTATGTTTAAAAAGAATCCAAATTAGGTCTATTAGTTCTAGTGGTGATGGTGTTTGTGATGATGGTATGACATGGTCAGCTGTGATGATGGTATGACATGGTCAGATGTGATGATGGTATGACATGGTCAGATGCGATGATGGTATGACATGGTCAGATGTGATGATGGTATGACATGGTCAGATGTGATGATGGTATGACATGGTCAGATGTGATGATGGTATGACATGGTCAGATGTGATGATGGTATGACATGATCAGATGTGATGATGGTATGACATGGTCAGATGTGATGATGGTATGACATGGTCAGAACCAACAGTAACAGCAGCAGCAGTTGTAGAAGTAGTAGACATATCGTAACTGCAAGAAACGGCGAAAAACTGTCAACGTATTTTAAACATGTTTTAACTCAAATGATAAACTGGAACAATAAAAACAATATTTACACGTAAAACACCGCACACTTAGAGTTATGATGTAGCGCAGTGTATTAAGTGACGGTGATTGATACAGAATGCCTTCAACGTAAAACTGTTATAAATTAATTGCGTTGACCTTAGCGCCGAGATGATGATATAATAATACAGTTGCGAAACATATCGTTAAAATGTCAAAACCCAATAAAAGACATTGAGCGGCATAACGATCCTTTCAATTTTAGCTAATGATTACCTTAAAATACATATGCCAGAGTCCATTCCACGAAGCTGAACTATCTGACATTCGACGGCTTCAGATTGTCATGTGATGATTCTGTCAATGGCCCGAGTACGAAATAAAGAACAATAAAAACGCTAAATCTACAATTTTTCTTGATTGATCGACAAATCTCCATCATTAACTGTCACTTTAAACTTAACGTTGAATCAAAGCTCATTACAGTCTTCCTAAACCCAATTTGATTTTATGATATCGCCGCTGCGTATTAATAACTACTACGGATCAAAACGTTCAACTTTGTCGGCAATGAAAGCAAATAGAACTTGACCTGTAGTTTGTGTAAGGTCAAACAAAAAAAGAAACAGACAAAAGAGTCACCCTGTCTCATTCCAATTTTAATCAGATACTTTTTTATTAAAATTTCTTTAAAAAGTACACACACTATTTGAAACTGCAGATCGCTACAAGATATCACTGACCAAATATCACAAATAAAATAATCCGACAAAATACTATTAATTCGATAGATGAATGTATCAAATGCGATCTTAAAATCAAAGAAAACATTCACTTTAATAAATTTAAACTTGCTTCTTATATTTCAAAGAAGGACACACATTTGACCACCAACATTGATCCTAGTCGGTGTTCAAGTGTTAATTGCATTTTGCAAATTATGTGCTGCATTATTTTTATTTATTTGGGGGTAAATATCTTGCGCTAGCCTGCAACTATTTTCGAATAGTCGAACTTGAGCAATGTTTTAATTTCAGTTTGATTATATATATATATATATATATATATATATATATATATATATATATATATATATATATATATATATATATATATATATATATATATATATATATATATATATATATATATATATATATATATATATATATATATATATATATATATATATATATATATATATATATATATATATATATATATATATATATATATATATATATATATATATATATATATATATATATATATATATATATATATATATATATATATATATATATATATATATATATATATATATATATTAGTCAATACTAAAGTTTAAAGAGAAAATTCGTTCTCTTCCAAATCGTCCTAAAGTTAAAAAATAAGATTTTATTAATTAATGATACATTTAGTTTAGTTCAAACTATTTCGATTGGGTATATAAATTTAAATGAATTCGAATAACTCGTTCTGTTCGGGCTTAAGACTGACTTACATGTTAAAAAGTAGAAGTAATCAATATCAATATTCTTAACTAAAATAAAAAGTACTAATTCTTGTATTAATTCAGTTTAATTCTGGCAACATATTTGCTCATTATCGAAAAAAAATGACAAAGAATTAAGAGTTGATTTCACAATAATAAACGATTCTAAGGTCTGCAGAGTACTATAAAAGTATAAAGCAAGTGAGCAGATTTCACCGCAAGGGAGGCAAATCCTCTTTTGATTTGTGTCCCTTTTATAGAAAATAAGCACTCAAATTGTATCTTAATTCAAATCAGCAATAAATATGATCAAACGATTGTACGTAGAATAATATTTACAAATAAAGCAAATAAAGTATGCGTTCTATTAAGTCAACTGTGCGCATGTATTAACTGATCTAAATGGGTGTAAAATGTTCATTTTTAAATTTAGTTAAATATTAAAATATCATAAAATATATTATTAGTATCATGCTACTCTTTGAGAATGTTGTGCATAAGAAATATCGAAATTGTGTTCCCCGTTACATGCGTATGTGCAAACAAAAGTACTTAACATATTACGAGTAAACTAAAATGATTGATAGAGTTTTTTCTTTTATCTTTCTAATGTTTAATCACCATCAACCTTTATATAACCTCCAAGGTAAAATGCCCATATCTAATGGCGACATCTGTAAACGTAAGATATATTGTATTAACATGCGCGTATAAAATAGCACATCTACTTCTTAAAGATGTTATAATAGGTAAAATAGAGTATATTTCATCCAAAATCGCGATGAAAGGTGCAATTTTTGTGTAGAACTTGTGAAGCATATCAAGCCATGTTTTACAATGATACATAGGTTTGAACATCTATGAAATAAAGACGACCAAAAAGTATTAGCATTTATTGTGTTTATTATGCGCGAAGAAGAAAACATATTAGTGATTAAAAGTTGAGGTGTAGGCTAGTGATGGGCTCAATATTTATATTCGAAGGAAAATGTTAATTTAGATTTAAAAATGGTTCTTTCGCATGTTTTAGTGTGTTTTGGTGATTTATGAAATAAAGTGCAATTGTTCGATTAAGGTGAAAGTATTTATTTAAAATGTTAAAAATTGCAGTTTGTGTTCTGACAACATTTAAAACAAATTGCATTTATTGCAATTCATCGGAGAGGTTATTAGCTCCAGATAGGATCGACAATAGCACATCGGAATGTTTTTCGCGGGTTTATCCGAGATGCCAACAATTAATAATGATAGGAGAAAATTGACTGATAATTCACGACGAACGTTTTCCCGATCGATATTATTTCCAATGATCTGCTCAAGCCTTTTGTAAAACTAACTTCAACGAAAACTGAATGGGACGAAAAGCTAAAATTCAACCGAATTGGGATGATCTATGATTAATTTAGCTGATGAAGAGAAATGACGTTTTGACCTTCAGAATATAATGAATATCTGCAAAGAACGCTGGCTCCATTTAAAATGATGAAACTTTAAACGCTATGGGTGCTGAATACATCATCTCTAGAGCACGCGCCGCGACACACGCAGACGACATTTCTTCTCGAGTTGACAGCGAGAGGGGGGAGCTTAATGTACAGGTGCGCGTGTAGTTACGCTCGGGTGGCTACCCGATAAAAGTGTAGGTTTTCCACGCCCACAGGGGACACAAGCGCTACAGGACTGAGAGGGGGCGGAGCCTTTCGCCAAGCTGGCGCGTGTGGACTATTGATTGACGTAGAAAATAGACCACTGTGGTTGGGTACTTTTCATCGCACCTGGGAGTTTATTACATCGGGCTGTATCGCTCGGGTCATAAACGAACGAAATTTTATCAGAGGCAAGTGACGCACACTCTGGCACACGACTGTCGTACGAACTTATCTACATTCTAATAGTAGTAGAACTTTGCAGTGGTTTTTCTGTAGATGATAAAATATTCCACTATGGCAGCGACGACTCTGGGATTTATTCCTCTGCAGCTTATACCAACGAGTGCCTTCGAGCACTTTGGACATTTTGAAACTAAAGGTTTGGCTGCAAATGGAACTTACGTGGTAGTCAAGACGCCGACGGTAGCTCAACAGTTGCAGCTGACAAAATCGCTCAAGGAATTGCAGACGGGTAGGAAAGAAATCAACAACAATGAGAATGCCTATGGAAAACCAGTGCTTCTGCGATGTAAACGAAGAGTTGATTTCACTGGCCTGGGATGCAAGCTGGTCGATTCCCACAACCCGTCTGTTTCCAGGAGAAATGAGCGGGAAAGGAAGCGCGTGAAAATGGTGAACATGGGCTTTGAGACTTTGCGTCAGCATGTCCCCTTTGGAAGGAAGAACAAAAAGATGAGCAAGGTTGAAACGCTGCGGTCAGCTGTTCAGTACATTAAGCAGTTGCAAGAGATGTTAGATGAGCACAATGGAAGCGTGAGTGATCTGATGCCGAGCGACTTAGACATGGATGCGCTAGAGACCAAAGTCACCGAAATGATTCAGAAATCAAACGACAACAACAATAACGCAAATGACATTGAAAACAACATAAATAACATGAACAACAGTGTTAACATGAACTCGAGTGAACAAATGAACATGAGCACTATGAACAACAATATCAACTGCATCAATGACGCGTTAGCGGTGTGTGACAATTTCGAATCTCTCGGATCGCGTTTGCAGACGACATCTCTTTCTCAGCAGACGACAACACCGCAGTCGTCCCCGGGACTTCCGGATTCTCCAAACCAGATGACGTCACACCAGCAACACTTTTTTCCGACCTACCAGAACTGCACCGACATGTTTTCAGCGCACTATGAATCCGTTTCATCGGCGGGATCTATGTCGTCGGTGATGTCCTATTCCCAGGCGTCGCCGGCGGGTTCCCTCCACTCGCCGACGTCGAGCGTCGTCTCCGACTCGAGTTACGACTCCATCAGCCAACAAGACGACGACGACTTGTTATCCGGGTTCAACTGGTTCAACTGAACCGACGCCGTCTCTATGCGCCAATGAAACTCTTAAAAATATGGTAAGCGGATTTATATTTATTATATCAAATGATTATACCTTTTTATTTTACTCGATTTTGTCGAAATCCTGATGCAGATTGATACACTTTCGAGTCCGTTTCCTGGGTAGAACCAGTACTCCCGATCGAATAATATATGTAAATGTATTTTTTGCGTATTTATATTTAAATCACACTTAATTTAATAATGTATAATTTCAAAATGTGTAATATTCACACTTATTTCATAGTGCATGATTTCCGTGTTATAGTGACCATCTTTCGCGAAAACTACTTGAAAACAACATTTTATCATTGAAAACGGTTATTTTTGTTGTAAGTGAGCTTAGTATTTTATTGGTTTTGATTGTGCTTAATATTTTATATAAATTATCATTTTAATCCTACGGCACACAAATCAATAAAATACGAATATATTATATTTTGCTGGATATTCTGACACAGTTATTCGTGACCAAGTGCGATTTATTTCATGGCAAAATTACTTGTTAGCTTGTTCCGTAATTTTAGTAGCTTGCAATTGGTTTGCCTTTATTATATTTTGGTATTCAATTAATTTCATTATATTTTTTGGGGGGGTAAATACGTTTACATATTTTACAAAATATTTTTGCATTTCGTTCTTTTAAATATTGAATTTCAGCTATTTAAGATTAAATTTAAGAATTTTGTATGTTATTGTCAAGTCACTGTTCTATGTTGAAAAGCTGGCTAAAACTGCGGTTTATTTTGCAAGTCCCAAGGCGTACGCGGTGAATAAAAGCATTGCGATAATTTATCCTATTTTATTTGCGATTTTGTATCTAGACCTCTAAGTTATAGCAAGTTTACAATTTAACCGCATTTTAAACATTTTTAATTGCCAACTATGTCAACAGCATCTATATTAGAACATAAATAATTCATTCGCTGTGTTCATTTTGGACGTATAGTATATCTGATTTTTTTTTTCTCTTAACTCGCCTTTTATCTGCATTATTTTATTTCTCTTATCACGCTACTTTCGTTTCATAAATATTTCAATACCCCAAATTTTAACTCGGTTTGTTAGTTTATCTTGTGACACTAAAGTTCTCGCTCGCTAAGCGTGGTAAAATTTATTATACCCTAATGATATTTACAATCAATTTGTACCATTATTTTTGACAACAAAATTTACACAATTTAGCGGATGCTTAACATGGTCAAGATATTGGTGTAAAATTACAAGAAAATTGGTTCAATAATAGACTTTGACGAAAAATAAACATTTTGAAAACTAGCGTCGAAATTTCAGCGGCGTAAAGTTTACATTAGACTTAGAGAAGTAAATATCGGAGAGGGGTTTATTTCCGTAGGGCGAGTTTTTTTTAATGGACAACGGTGTCGGAACGTTTGTCCCCTAATTACGAATATTAAACAAGAATTAGTTGTAAACACAAAACTATGAAGATTGTAATGGGTACATGCATGGTTTGGATTTTTGTATTGTAATCTTGGATACAATGGCTTCAAGGGTCGGGCCACTTAAAGAGTAAAGAGCGATTGAATTTATTTATTTTTTAGCCGCAAGAGGCGCTTTGCTTTAGCGGGTAGAATTGATAAAAACGGGATTTCGTTGTACCCCTCAACAATGTGTCGCGGTAGCTAAATATTCGGCGTATTATTAAACCTTTGTTAAATGGGCGTAATTGCTTAATTTTGAACAAAATACGTTAAACCGGCTCTTTAAGAATTTATGTACATTTTGCGAAGGTAATTAGGGAGATTTTATATTTGCCCAGCAGTATGCCAGCGGTCGTCGTGGTTTGGTTTACATTTTGTAAATATTGAATGTCAATAAACGGAACCCGTCCCTGCAAACCGAGAGGGGACAATTTTTCTCAAAAAGTACGTTTTTTCTTTGAAAGTGACACATTTAACTTTTTATTACTATTTGTAACTTTAAACTGTTCTTTCAGCAGTTTTGTGTGTTAATAGAAAGTAATTGATTTATTTTGCTGGGTTTTCGTTAAATTTAAATATTCAAGCTATTATTTAAAAGTTATTTCTATTTGTATTCGAACAAGAATGTATAAAGTGGAACCACGTTATTTCGAAAATAAAATAGTTTATAAATCAATTTGTTTAAAAATTTGCTTTAAAACAACTTGAAATGCTGATATACGACGCTTTCAAACAAATTTACTTTTTTTAAATTTAAAATAGTTACAAATCAGCCAATCAGAATGCGACCTTTGTTTTATCGCAAGATGGCGCGTGCTACGCACGAGCGAGGCCGCGGTTTGAGGCGAGCAGTCGAGATAAAGCGACGATAATATTTTATATGAGAATAAATATTCCATTTTTGCGGTTTTTACAATAGTGTTGCGACTTTGATGGAATATATAATTGAAGCAATTCTGTCAAAATTTATAGTGGAGTGTCACCTAAAACCTATGCAAATCACTCCAGTTTATTCTCAAATCTAAATTCTGCACCGAAAGCCAGAACGTTTAGTGTTTAAATTTATAAATTATAAATCTTGTCAGCACGTCTTATCCGTCCTTTTTTATGCCGCTTTATAAATGGATTTGAGAAGTTAAGATTTTAAGTATTTGTAAAAGCTTATGGGTCCATTAATAATCAATACGGTAGGGACGAGGTAGTTTGGGTGCAGATATGGGGCGTTGAAAAAAGAGAAATAATACTCTCGTATTTGACGTGAGTTAAATTTGTGTCAGAGTATCAGTATAAAATATAATCCTCTGGCGGTGGTGGTGGAGGGGGGGGGGGGGGTGCAAGAGGGAGAAGGTCCGCATGAGTTCTTTGACGCTAGGTGGCGCTAATCCGCGCAGGGTTATTCAATAAAGTGTGAAAGAATCGGTAATATTTACTTTTCGATTCAATGCGTGCTGTAAAAAATGAAAACAAGAAATGAATACATTTAGGATTAATAGTGTTTATTGAATATTCTTTCAGGGGCTTCGGTGAACCGAGCGGGTGCGGCAGCAGCGTTCTGACTGAAGGGGACTCCGTGACGAATCGCGCCTAACAATGCTTTCAACGCAAAGGCGTACACCGTAAAATTTGAAGGACTCCGAATGAAGCGTTCCAACGGGTTTAGCGGTCGACGCAGCGAAGCAGACGACATTGTTGGAAAAGCAAGTTTGGTCGTCTTGGAGACGGATTGAGCAATTACATCTCTTTTTGGTAACTTTTGTTGTTCAGGAATTTTAAATACATTTATTCCATTATGGAATGCTGTTTTGGGGTTTGTTGTTTTTTTGTGTGAAAGGACTGACCTGGTTTCGGATTACCAGATTATGTGTGCGTGTGCGTTTTTATGTTGGAAAATATTTATTTATTTATGACCATTATTTAATGTTAGACAAATAGAATATTTTCGGGCAAGTGAACAAAACGGTTGTGTGTATATAGATTGTTATTAGAAAAAAATCGCTCATAGGAAATTTGAGTTTTACATATTTTTGTGCAATGATCCAGCCGTAGTGGTATTACAAACACGTGTTCATTCCGATTATAAAAATTTGATGATTCATACATTCCTTTATCAAACCATGCCGTTCATCTTGTTACTGTTGAATACAGAGTATTAAATATATTGATAATAAACTGCTGCTGATTTTTTTTACACATTCCATTTATATGAATGTTTTCAAATTATCTCAAATGTTTTGTTGCAAGTTTAAAGGATCTCATTTTGAATAAAAGTCAAACTTATCGGCATAAAATATTGTCGCTGAAATGATTTCGACATAAACAATTGCATGCATTGACTCCGAAAAATCAATCAATCAATCAATCAGTAAATCATCAATCAATCAATCTTCCATAGATAAGTGTTTTTACACTTGCATATATTTTCTTCATAAATTATATGTTTGCCACAAATGTGTTCATGGGGCGTATATTTATGTAAATGCCAGATATATGTTATGTAGTACCCAGTTATGTGTTCAAATTTTTATGCAGCATTAGTAATGAGATTTTGTATATTTTACATATTTTTTTTTTTATTCGTAAGTCAATGTGTTTGTATGGCTTTGATTTCATTAGTGTCTAAAACACACGAATAAATTTAATACTCGCACATTCGTGTTTTACAAATGCAAAATGGGAAACAGATTATTGTATTTCATCGTCTTACTTTTTTTCTCAACAAAACGAACACTTCATGTTACTGTTCTTTTGTGTGACGAAGTAAAGTTGGAAATAATGTTATTTGATTGTTATTGCGAATTTATGGGAAGAGTATGCAAGGTAAAGTGCCTTTAGTGCTTCCATTAACTGTTATATTGTACATATCACATTTTTATGCAATTTACAAAATTTATTAACGTTTGTACTAAACTTACATTATTGTGTGAATAGTTTAACTGATATTTTTATGCATTCATATTATGTCTCTACGAGATGAAAATAAATATGGTGAAAACAATTATACGAGTGTTCGTTTTTTAACTGTGTTCTGTCTACGTTTGTGATGATGATGATCACGACAACGACGACGAAGCAGATGATGATGATGATTGTGATGATGTATTGTTGATGATGCTGACGATAACGACGACGACGATAATGATGATGGTGATGATGATGATTACTCAAACGATGGTGATGATGCTAACGATGGTGAAGAAGACGAATTTGATTGTGGTGATGATGCTGATGCTGTTGATGATTGTAATGAGGACGATAATGATGACGGTGATGATGATTATCATTATGATGGTGATAATGACTGTGGTGATATTAATGATGACAATGATGATGATTATCATTATGATGGTGATAATGACTGTGGTGATATTAATGATGACGGTGATGATGATTATCATTATGATGGTGATAATGACTGTGGTGATATTAATGATGACGGTGATGATGATTATCATTATGATGGTGATAATGACTGTGGTGATATTAATGATGACGGTGATGATGATTATCATTATGATGGTGATAATGACTGTGGTGATATTAATGATGACGGTGATGATGATTATCATTATGATGGTGATAATGACTGTGGTGATATTAATGATGACGGTGATGATGATTATCATTATGATGGTGATAATGACTGTGGTGATATTAATGATGACGGTGATGATGATTATCATTATGATGGTGATAATGACTGTGGTGATATTAATGATGACAATGATGATGAGGAGGAGGAAGAATTTATTGTTAATGAAAATGGTGATAATGACGATAGTGATGATGACGACGATGGTGATGCTTATTTTGAACATTCACATACAATTGTATTTTCTTGCAGCCAATGTAACATAGCATCGCACTAGCAAACAAACGGACAAGAGTCCTATGACACTAAACATTGCGGTACGAAAGAGGCAGGTAATAAATTCGGCAATCCGATAGCGAGCGTTGTAAACCCAATGTTTGAACAACCCCAATCTTACATTACCCTCGCCTTCTGTCTTGCGACCCAATACTGCATCAGCTGGGTTTAGTTATCACACAGTGTTTTCACCAGATTTTATTAACAATCCAGATGTTTAATTTCGTTAGTATTATAATATTAGATTTTTTTAGCTCTGCATCTTTTTCAAGCACGGCATATAATTGTTTGAAAGATAAAACCTCCATTTGTTGGTACGGCATATTTAAAGATTTATATCAAATGTCATTAATGGCAAGAATGTCCATTAGAAATACCTTTGGCTGTAGATACTGCTGTTGTTGATTATGTTTATTGTTACAAAAAATAAAACAACAAAACATTACCAAAATTTCAATTTATTTCTTAACTTCTTAACTTTGAAACGGTATTAACTTAACACGTAAGTGCATATATTATACAATAACAATACTGAGGAGTAGCTTAATGCATTTGCCTGTTGTTTTTTTTTACAATTGATTCAATAAATTAGGGATTCATTTCTTTATATTACATTATTTATAGTGATAAATAAGCTAAAGTCACACGATCGTCACATTTTAACGCGATTTATCACGCTGATGCACATATATTGTAATAAATGAACATTTTGTAAAGTCGTCAAATATTGAAATTGGCGGTATATCTTAGTTTTAACCTTTTAATTTACACTGAGCACTGAAACTGTAAATTGTAACAAATTCGCTTAGATTTTTAAATCAAGTTTAATATGGACACACTCGTGTGTATAATTATGTCTAATTAATATGCTTAAAGTCCCGAATTCACCATTTAACCATTGTGCACTTAGCCTATAGTGTTTGGTGAACATACAGTGAGTATGCGGCAAATTGGTAAACACATAGTCGTCCCATGAAAGCCAGAAGGGGCAATCAGCCTTTATTGCACATAGGCGGATAGCACATTCTGTTTTTCAAGGGACGATACTGTTAATGTTTCAAACCTTTGTACTCGTATATGAGGCGTGTCGTGGGAAAACCGGGCTTAATGCATGTGCGTAAAGTGTCGTCCCGGATCAGCCTGTGCATTATGCACACGCTAATCCGGGAGGACACTTTTCGCCTACAGTGGATTTATGTTTAGAAGAGACTTCATTAAAACAGAAAATACCATACAAGCGGAAAGCGTCGTCCTGGATTAGCCTGTGCGGACTGTACAGGCTAATCCGAGACGAGACTTAACACACGTGCATCAAGCCTGGGTTTTCCACGACACGCCTACTATATTTTCACGTAGCAAAACAATAACCATACAATGTTCTTGTCATCGTATATAGCAAAACGGCGCACATAGATAGTAATGTAGCAAAACAATCAACATAATATTATACCATATTTCTGAAGGTTTTCTTTGCTTTTCGATATTCAATAACTGTGATATCAGAACGCTGACTGGTGGGCGGAGCATAATATGCAAAATTACCATGCAATAAGTAGCGTGCGGTATATTGGAATTTAGTTGTAATTTATACGCACGCTACTTATTGCACTGTAAGTTTTCACATTAAGATCGCGCACCAGAAAACTTGAAAGAACTGTTCTGTAATGAATTTTTTTTTTAAACAAATAAACTCTTAACAGTGAACGGGGTGAACATGTCGAACTCAACAAGTTATAAACAAATAGAAATTGAATGTGCAGCCTGTGAATGACACAGGTCCGGAGGCGTTCGCGAGCTTGCTTGTAATGTCCGTTAGAGCACTACTTTTCTCCACTGATACTGATTCCTGTTTTATTATCTTGTCACATTTCACTTTGGCATTAGGATCTAGAGCAGCCGATACCTCCTTGAGAACTGTCTCTCCCGCCCGCTTGTACTTCCGAACACTGGCCGTAAAGCGATGGCCGTGCGCGCCATGATCTCCTGCTCGTCCACTCCTTTATTGTAGAGTTCTGTGGCGCACATACACTTTCCGCTATGATTCGTGAACCTGCCCTTAAGACCGCCCAGGGCAGCGATGTCCTTCATGAAGTTACCAAGGGTATTGACTCCCACAGGATGCTTGCCGTACCTAAGACCATCACAAGCAAGTGGCCTGCGATACAACGGTCCAGAATTTCCAAGCGCCTCCAAGTAACTCATGAAATGGTCTGCTATCGACCTGGGGCCTTAAAATAGAACAACAGGAAAAACTCAGTTTGGGTCCGAATTAACTTTAAAACATAAATTCCTTTCCCTAGATTTTGCTCTTGCAAATGAAGTAAAAATGTATTAGTTATGTAATGTGCGTTGTTAAGAACGAGTCGCCCGGTTAGCTTAGATGGTAACGCGCCGTGTTCCGACGGTCGCGGGTTCGAGAACCGCACCGGGTTCACCTTTCATCCATAGTAACGACTATTAAAATAGAAAGGTCGCGGTGGCATTGTGGATATGGTGTCCGCCTAGCGATCGGGAAGTCCCGGGTTCGATCCCCACTCTGGGAGCGTTCTCAAGATCTTCTCCAAAGACACCAAATTGTGGTTCTACCCAGGCAACGGACTCGAGAGTGTCTCAATAAGCCTGAGGCTTTCGTTGCAATCGAGTTAAAATAAATACCGTAGGTTTAATCTAAAAATAGAAAGAAATAATTTGCTTACATTCTGTGCAGTCGTGTTTTACATATTTTCGTTGCAGATGTCGGTTCCCGAGTCCTCCTTTGAATGTGTTGTTATCTCTTCCGAGGAATCTAACGTACTTCCTGATCTCATCTTCCCCAATTTCAATTGTTCGTCTGCGTAGACCGAAGAGTTTGCACACGTAAAAGAATACTGTGTATTGCAACCGTTTAGCATCGCCTTTTCCAAAAACGCCCAAATTCCACAATTTCTCTTCAGCGTCTTCAGGAATCGGATCTGCTTGTTTCACATCTGCACCAACTCCCTCCTCTAAAATTTGGAAAAGACACTCATGATTCCAGGCATGCCAGACATCACGTGACCTAATGGCAGCGCTAAATTTGGAAACGAAACACGTGTTAGACATCACGTGACGTCTAGGAAACACCCATGGGATCGGCATCGTGGAAAGTTGCGATTTGATAGGTTAATATGGTATAAAACGCTTGTAGCACCCTTTGACCTCAATATGTTAATTATTTAATCTCGCCCAGCGGGCTCGTTAAATATCTAACATATTTCGGTCAAAGAGTGCTACAACTATTACTTATATCGTAATTTAGAAAAACCGTGCACACACATCGTATTAAATGTAGCAAAATGGTACAAATACTTTATACTGGAGCACATGGTGAAAATACATTGCTCTTGAGCAAAGTGATACACGTTTACACTGTAATGTAGCAGAGTGATGCACGTATACATTGTAATGTAGCAGAGTGATGCACTTATACATTGTAATGTAGCAAAGAGATGCACGTATACATTGTAATGTAGCAAAGTGATGCACGTATACATTGGAATGCAGCAAAGTGATGTACGTATACTATGTCATGTAGCCAAGTGATGTACGAATACATTGTAATGTAGCACATTGATGTACGTATACATTGTAATATAGAAAAGTGATGTATGTATACATTGTAATGTAGAAAAGTGATGTATGTGTACATTGTAATAGCGTATACATTGTAATGTAGAAAAGTGGTGCACGTATACATTGTAATGTAGCAAAGTAATGCACGTATACTTTGTTATGTAGAAAAGTGCTGGATGTATGCATTGTAATGAGGAAAAGTGATGCACGTATACATTGAAATGTAGCAAAGTGATGGATGTATACATTGTAATGAGGCAATTTGATAGATGTATACATTGAAATGTAGAAAAGTGATGCACGTATACATTGTAATGTAGCAAAGTGAGGGATGTATACATTGAAATGTAGCAAAATGATGCACGTATACATTGTATTGTAGCAAATGATGGATGTGTACATGATGATGCAGCAAAGTGATTGATGTATACATTGTAATGAGGCAAAGTGATGGATGTATAAATTGAAATGTAGCAGTGATTGATGTATACAGTGTGATGTAGCAAAGTGATGCACGTATACATTGAAATGTAGCTGGCAAAGTGATGGATGTATACATTGTAATGAGGCAAAGTGATGGATGTATACATTATAATGTAGCAAAGTGATGGATGTATACATTGTAATGAGGCAAAGTAATGGATGTATACAGTAAAATGTAGCAAAGTTATGCACGTACACATTGTCATGAATCAAAGTGATGCACGTATACATGAGAATGCAGCAAAGTGATATACGTATACATTGTAATGCAGCACAGTGATGTACTGAAGCAAAGTGATGTACGTATACATTGTCATATAACAAAGTGATGTATGTATATATGTAATATGACAAAATGATGCACATGCATTGAAATGCAGCGAAATTACGAAATTATGCACGCAGTTTGTAATATAAAAGCTTCGTCCCTTAAGTTTTAGCCGATAAATGTGTAATTCATGCATATTGTAACTGATCTTTGATCGTTTACATCTAAAGATGCAGCGGCAGCGTCTATGCATCAGTTTTTGTTTCCAATTGTTTGTTACCAGTTTTAAAATGTTCCAAATGTCCATTTTACGTGACGACACAATTAATACGATTACAAAAAATCTATTACAAAAATCAACGTAACTAAGTTACCTGTTAATTTTCTATTAGTATTAAGAGTAAACTGGTATGGTCTTCTTCACGTTTGCGATATGTTTTAATATAATTGGACAGCCATTACATTAGCTGTACGTAAAATCGTAATTGTCATATTCGAATTGGTGGCGATGTGTTAAGTGGAATAATTATTATTTTGTCACGCTCCCAAAAGATATGATCTTTCCCGTGAGTGCGCGCGCAAAATTCATGTCGTCAAGCATTGTCCTTACAAAATGGCCGCTACAGGCATGCGCACTAGGGACCCTTACTTTTTATCACTTTTAACTAAAGCATATGAAAAGTTGTTATCAATTTCCAATAAATTTGTAACAAACTAATGGCCCCGCTCAGCAGTCGCCGTTATGATCAGAGGAACTGCAAAGATACGGCGTAGTGTGAAATTTAATGAAATATGTAACATGAGTAATTTCAACATCCTTTAAACGCCGCAACACCTCCCAGTGTCGTCTGAAATCGCCTGCAGACCCATGAAATAAGGGCCCATCACAACACAATGAGCAGATGGCCATAATGGACCCGTGTTCCCAATAATTTGCCCCTCGAAATTTACTCGTCTTGTTTCAATAACTCTCGTCTGCCTCTCGGTGGACTGTCGTCTGCGTTTGACAATTTCACATCACGAGCTTTCACGTCATTAAAGGAAACCACTTGTTCACATTTGGCTTAACGCTGTTCCCTGAAATTAAGTCGAAAAGGGGACACAAGTATTCCAGCACTGTTCCAACACAAAATAATTATTTTTAAAAATTCATATTCTATACAAAACGCGGTTTGACGCACTGCAAAAGTATATACATGTACGACTTTAACGCAAAATACTCAGCAGACAGAATTATAGGAATATTGTCATGTGTTACTGTTTTTTTAGGAGGAAAAATGTCCGAATTCCAATACAAATTTCTTTAAAATGCAAATGAACATCAACAAAACTGTTTCATTTTATATTTCTAATTCCAAACAAATGGGCAATAACAGACGATCGTGTGTAACATTAATTTTACTCTGTCGCTATTAAAACGCCATATGTCACACGCAACTTGAAAAATAACATGTAAAGCTTTAATCATGTCGAGTAGTTTGTTTTGATCCCTGTTTGCAGACGACTTTAATTCACATGTGCGAAGTTCTCGCGGGATTAACGAGATTTAACGATATTCCGCATTGTTTTGTTTTAAAACGCCATAATAATCTTCTATCTCGTCTTCTAATGACCCTTTCGGTCATTAATTTAACGTTGGGTGAGCCTTAGGTGACCTTTTGACAAATTCGTCTTCCCAACTTCGAAGAGCTCGCTATCCTCTTTAATCTCACCTAAACGATTTATCGTGTTAAATCGAATCAACAGTGTTGTAGAAGTCAGATTATCGATAATTAATTCATTCAGTTACCAGGGAACGCTTTAGTCTTTCGGCGTTTCATCCGCGATTAAACCGAAGTACGCCGCGTGAAAATTGCCGCCATTATGCTCTTGACTTTAAAACTCGCCACACGAGGCGGTGATGTTTGCGCGTTAAATCCCCAGTAATTTTGCTATCTATATAAACATAAAACGAGTTTAATTAGGGTCATTTACCGTGCGATACAAAGATATCCCCTTATTGGCTTACTGACCCGCAATAATCTCCAAATACACTCAGAAAAGTTAAACAGAACGTCATATAAGGTCAACATTCAAAGGGAACCCGAGGTCAATTATTTGAAGTTCAAAAATCGTCAAAATGAACTTGTTTTTATCTGTTTATGGATTCTGCAAGATGAAATGTCTAATTTGCCATTGTCAGTGTACCTAAAATATGACGTTCTATTTTGATATTTGTTAACATCATGAAATTGCGTTTCTGGGGACATTTTATTCTGCTCGTGCCAAGCATATATCGAACGTATAGTTACCGGCATTGTTTCGTGTATGTTGAAAAACAGTAATGCATAAAATAAAGGACGTGATGATTTTTTGATGTTGGTGCTGGTCCCACGAAGCTTATTTTCTTCAACTTTTCCCAAACTGTCCCATTGTGTGGGGTTTCTTCTTCTCATACTGGCGTAGATAGGTCGTCTTAGGGGCGAATTATGTAAATTTACTGAACTTATTATTTTGGCAAATTCTTTAAAATGCATATTACTCTTTTTCTATGAAAACGGAGTACCGTGTGAAAACCCACCAGTTTAACGGTTATTTTGGCCATCAACCAACGTCGGAGAGGGGGATTGAACCCGAATCACTGAGGCACGAAGCCAGATGATACTAAACACGCGCTATAAAGAAAGAGTTTTGACCAGATAGTTAATATTTGTTTTAATGATGTGCCATCCATAATTAACAGGTCGATTAAATGAACTAGCATGTACAGTTGTACAAAACTTTTTATATTTACATTTATTTGTTTTGTTATCTTTGATAAATGATAGACATATTTGTGGTTATTTTTGTTGTTGTTATCTTTGATAAATGATAGACATATTTGTGGTTATGAAAACCCAATACAAAATGAAGTGTAGAACATTTATTTGACAGCAACATTCAAGAGAAATAATAAATGTCATAACACCGGTTTGTACTTAGTATTTGTTTTTTCTTGACAACTGATATACAGACATTTATTTCAATAAAATCTTAAATTGTTATCTTTGTCTATATAAAAATCGCACTTAAATTATAATTGCTACTTCAAAATTGACACGAACATGCAATAAAATATCACCACTTATCTTAGGCAACACAAAAACAATCATAAAAAGAGAATTAGTCCAGCCTTAATAACCATTTATAAAACATATTCGGCCTTGACATTGGTATTCTGTGTGGTTTACGTTATAAATATATTCGATTTTTACGTAGACTATATACAGGTTGGCAATGATGTTGAAGGTGACATGTTAAGGCCCGATCATTATAACATTAGTGGGACGGAATTAACAATCCGAACACCAGTGTTAACAACAGTTGTGCCTAATCGCCCATGATTGACACACAAAGATGAGTCGAATCCAATACCAGGCAAATTGCTTGAGAAACAGCCCATTGACCGAACACGTAATGACTACTTTTCGGCAATTTGTTCAATTTAATACACTTACCAAATCAAGTGGATTTTATAGATTTGGACAAGTGCTTTGAGAGCATTTATAGAAACGTATCACGTGACATAATAACAATGTCTTTCCGGAAGAGGGTTTTTTCTTCGCTCTGAGTATAGGTCCAGAGAATCGCAAGCAAAAAAGCGGTGTTATAGTATATTCTCATTTCAAAGAACCCAAATATTTAAAAACCGGATGTACTATATTGTTATATGTAAATGAGAAAGGTTACCGTAGAACTGCGAACAATGCCTCGCCGAAATCGGAGCCCCTTTTGCCACACTCTGGTTTCTACTTGTCAAAAAAGGTTCCTTTCAAAGCCCTATTAAGGGCTGTAAACCGACTCTCCATTTCTTGAAGGGGTCTTAGGTGAGTACCGCAGGCTTCTATTCAGAAGGCTTAAAACTGTTTTATGATATCCGTAAAGACCGGGATTCGATTATCGCGCGTACGTACAAATTACTCTCGCAGTGGTCATTTTAAGTATAAACTTGCGTTACGATCTTGAAAAGAAGTTTTTTCCTCAAAGGCGCCCCGGTTTCTAGTTATGGACACCAGAACATTCGCAAAAAAAACAGGAGTTACCAAAGAATGGTGTCACCTATCCTCAATATAGTCCTGTCTTTTAATTCTGTTTTGACACCTTTAGAAAATCTTAATTTTTAATAACTAGAATTTCAGGTTTGAGACTCGCGCATTGCACGTTTGAATTATATTTCATAAAGGTAAGAGAGAAAATGAATGCAAATTGTATATCTACCATGCTAAAATCATATTAATGGGAATCATTCGATGCCGCGTCATTATTTTTTTTATATTAATTCATTTTGGGATTTGTTTACCTTTCTATTAAGGCATACGATAAGGTGAACCGTAGGACTGTTTATCATTCAAGGCATTCATTAAAGCTCGCGAAACCATTTCTATGCAATGAAAACGCAAGATGATCGCTGTATTTATCTGATGGCTGGCATTTAATGGTTCTAATGCATCTTGAATACATACGAATTTAGGTGGACATGAAATATTATATAGCGGCGTTATTTAAAATTAAGCGTTATCAACCGGACACGGAATATTGAATTCGGACAAATATGGACTTGAGAAAAGGTTTAGATCTTGTTGAATGACAGAATGATTACATTTCGAAGTGTAAGATGGCGACAGGGGTCAATACGGGTGACAATAAACACAACTTCAAAGCAAAACATCTTGTCGTACATTGTGTTTTTAATTTCTTATATTTCCAATAACCCGTTTATGATATTTATGCTTTTTTTTAATTAAGAGTCGTTGTTTTCTTTCTATAGTTTAAATTCGTTTTATTGAATATTATATCTGTCTGGTCGCTGTGTTTTCAAATAAATGTAATAAAAATGAAATATGAGTAAAACAGCAACAATATTAATCAGATGTTATAATTTAAACGAAATATAAACATACGATCAAGTAAAATTGAATTAAAATTACTTTATAGACAGGCTAGTCAGTTTATGTGTAATACCTTTTTTCAATATAGTGTATATAAATCATAAAGTTTAAACAAATACGTGTGGCTGTGCATATTAATTTACTAAAAGCAGTTTTCGGAATCTTTTAAATGTTATGTCTTACGGCAACGGGTGGTATATTAATTAAATGTACATGTCATTGTCATATATTGCAAAATTGTACATAGTTATTCAAAATAAAAATTACCCAATAACTTTTAAATTTATAATGAGATATAAAGGACACAATCGGACAGAGTTGGATTGTTACCTAGTTCTGCCATTGTCCTTTATTACACATTTAATATATGCAGCATACTTTTGTAACTAAAACTCGCATCGTTGACCTTTAAATTGGACAGACTAATAACGGACAGACTAATTAGACTAATAAAGGACATACTAATAATACTTATAAAGGAAGACTAATAAAGGACAGACTAATAAGACTAATAAAGGACAAACTAATAAAGGACAGGCTAATACGACTATTAAAGGACAGACAAATGAAAGACAGACTAATAACACTAGTAAAGGTCAGACTAATAAGACTAATAAAGGACAGACTAATAAAGGACAGACTAATAAGACTAATAAAGGACAGACTATTAAAGGACAGACTAATAAGACTAATAAAGTACAGACTAATAAGACTAATAAAGGACAGACTAATAAAATACATACTAATGAAGGACAGACTAATACGACTAATAAAGGACAGACTAATAAAACTAATAAAGGACAGACTAATAAAGGACAGACAAATAATACTAATAAAGGACAGACTAATAAAGGACAGACTAATAAAGGACGCATGTTTCATAAATTGAGTAAGTGCGGGATTCTTTACTCGTTCCAAACTTCATAAGGAACTATTTCAAATTCAACTGTTCTTTTAGACTTTATCGACTGTCAATTGTATATTGCTCCAGCTATATAACCCTCATTTTATTAAACGATGCATACACTGTATTTAAAGCAATATTAGATAATCATCAATGAAAGAAAGATTTGTTGTAAACATTGTATCGTACACACACTGTGTTACAAAACTATGCTTGAAAATTTTAGATGTTAAAAACAAATTATAAAACAAAATTACGTGACTGATACAAACTCACAAACGTAGAAATAATATAACCGGAAAAATGTAAATGTTTCGTTGTTAAAACTGGTAAAATTATGTGAGTGAAACCTACTCACCAACTATATTGTATTACATCTGTTACCTTTGTCATGGCGTCTTATACAAGAAGGAAGAAAAAAGGGGCGATATAAAAGTTAACCTGGACGATCAATAATTCACAAAGATTAAATAATACTTGTGAGTGGATAGAACGTAGAGACCTTTATCTCCGCCCCCTTTTGGCTAATTAAAGGGTAAAGATAAATACAAAAATGACAGAGTCCCGCGTTCTTTTTCTTTACAAAATTAAATTAATCCCAATCTTTACGTCAGAATCCGAGAATAAATAATGAGAACAAAAAGTAGAGAACCGTTTTATTTAAAAGTCCCTGCCCACCGAGTGAATGCCTGCGAGATACATTACTCCCTTTTAATGGGAATCGCGCGTTGAGAGTCGGTGATATTAATTTCGTTTTGATAGCGTTCGAAAATCAGTCCTAATACAGCTGAGCAAATAACGGCACGCGAGCGGGGCCCTCCAACGCTATGCCGGGCAACCCGGGGCCAGACGCCCTTGTTTGCCTTTCGGAATTAGTCTGGAGCCCTGCATGGGCTGTGGAATCTTGCTTTTTAAATTTCTTTGTCATGATTATACGTAACTGTATTCACCATTAGTTTTGCGACAGGAACTACATTTGGGAATACGTTTGGAACCTGCATGGGCTGCTGCAATCTTTCTTTTTAAATTTCTTTGTCATGATTATCTTATTTACTAAATTCATCGCTGGTTTTTGAATACAGCGTTTTCATCGTCTTCTATAGCTCGTTCAATAAATATGTTACACGTATTATATGGAACGTCGCCTTCAATATCATCATCACGATCATTCTATCGTTTAACTGCATAATTTCCACTATCATGATAATCGTAATATTCCAATATACACCATACCCCACTCCACTCGCCTTTATGGTCAACTAGTCGGCATGTTCCTTTGTTCTAATTGTTCATCATCATTATAACCATAATCGTCAATATCATCATCCCATCATCGTTGCCGTCGACGTAGTCATCGTCTTCAACATCATCATCATCATCATCATCATCATCATCATTCATCATTCATCATTCGTCATTCATCATCACTATCAGTAGCAAGCAGCAGCAGCAACACAATCATCGTCGCCGTCGTTGTCATCAACAAAATCAGGTTCATCATCTCAACTTTCTTCTTGTTCGTCACATTTATTGTCAGCATTGAGATCAGCACCATAAATACGTTCGGTTACGAAAGACCAGCTGGTACTTCATTATTCACATTTCATAATTATGAATTGTGAACTATGAAGTACAACAATTCATTTATTCACACTTCACGATTTTCCCAAAAAATCGTGAATTCGTGAAGTGTGAATAAATGAATTTTTGCATTTCACAGTTCACACTTCACGATTTTCTAAAAAAAATCGTGATTTCGTGAAGTGTGAATAAATGAATATTTGCACTTCACAGTTCACACTTCGCGATTTTTAAATAATCGTGAAATCGTGAAGTGTTAATAAATGAATTGTTGTACTTTATAGTTCACAATTCATAATTATGAAATGAGAATTCACCGCTGGTCTTTCGTACTCGGTGACTTTAATGCTGTCTGCAGTGAAATATTGGAAATTTTGAGTTTAAAATATACAGCAAATGGGTTGCTAACAATCATGCGCCTTCAGTTGCAGATCAATTTATTTGATTTAAACGGAGTCATTAGAGTACACTGGGACTATATCAGACAAATTTATGATGTTATTGGACTCAAAGGGGACCTAATAATCCGGTGTTGCGTTTGATCATAAGGGCAATTTTTCGTTGTTTTAAGCTGTTGGGCTTAACTGACGAATTCTGGGATCTTATTTAGAAAGCTCTTCCGTAAAATCTTCAATCTTTCAATTTTCCTAAAATCATATACGGAATTACGTAATAAAGTTACATGTATGTAATTCAGCCAGGCCGGCTAGCTCAGTTAGAGCGCTGGACTACAATTCCGAGAATCGCGGGTTCGATTCCCAGCCCGGCCACATAACTTGTGTGGCGATTGGTCATTAAATTATTTCTACTGCCATTCTCCCCCTACCTCTGACTCAAGTAGGGCAGCTGTCAGTTACTGGCAAAAGTATGTGCACTCAGTACTGGTAAACCAGCTTACCCAGGAAAAGTGTGAGTAGGTTAACTGACCGCCTTTAATGACTGAAATACTGTTGAATACGGCGTAAAATCCAAACAAACAAACAAACAGATACACAAACATTAAATCAGTTGCTGATTCATTTTAAGTTTAACTGGTATTGTAAGGTCTTATTGAAGTGCGAACTGTTGTTCCTTATTTCATTCTATTTCAAACGTACACTCACGGTAAACTGTTGATTTTCACATATTTTTTTCGGATTTTTTTCACTTTAGTACAATGAAAGATTTATTTTAAATATTTATTTTTAATTTCCTATGAAGCTTCGTGAATTATGTGTCGTGGGGTGGTATTATGTGTCGTGGGGTGGTATTATGTGTCGTGGGGTGGTATTTATAGAGATCCTCAGAGAAATCGTGACTTGAGTTGTACTTAAGTGAATATTTCGGATCAAACTTTCTATGTGAAATCCAATGATTTCTGTTTACAAAAGGGTATTTAAAAATATTAAACATCGAAGCGAAATTTAAATGTTAAAAAAGGCATATACTAGATACAGCCAGAGACTAAGGGAATTTTATAAATTTAAGAAATTTGAAATAAAAACTAATAATAAATGAGGCGTGTCGTGGGAAAACCTGTCTTAATGCATATGCGTTAAGTGTCGTCCCGGATTAATCCGGGACGGCACTTTCCGCTTTGTTGGTATTTTCTGTTTCAATGAAGTCTCTTCTAAACATAATCCATTCTAGGCGGAAAGTGCCGTCCTGAATTAGCCTGTGAGGACTGCACAGGCTAATCCGGGACGACATTTTACACACTTGCATTAAGCCCGGTTTTCCCACGACACGCCTCAAATAAAGTTTTTCTTAAGAAGTTTTGTGAATACGGGTTCTGTATGACGTTATGTCGATGACAATGCGGCATACAACTGCGTCCGGACCAGACTACGTTATATCAATATCAACCGATATTGGTGGAACACTTAAATCGAAATAATAAAAAAAGCTGGGATTATATAAAAACCCAGATCCCATAAATCAGTTATCATTCCTTTTTTGCCTTAATTCATACTAATCATGTCGAATAGAATAAAATGATAAACTCGCGGCGAAATAATCTTTGGAAGTCCACAATAAATTCTTTCGACGTTATCAGAATTCCGCAATCACTAAAACATAACCCTTTGTTCCGCGGAGCACAAATGACAAATAATGAAGGATCTGGATTTTGGAGTTGAGTTATTACAACTGTCGGTGATAATTTGCTAAAATTTTTGTTTTTATTCATATTATGGACATGTCGTCTTGTTTTCATGATCTATCTTACAACACTGAGTGTCGCGAGCGACGCGTGCGCGCTTTCGTTTGAAATATTGTTAGTTCTTAGGCTTTCATCGCATAAAACACGGTAATAAAAGGTTTATCAAAACGAATCAACGCAACATATTTATCTTTTGTTTCGGCATCAATAGACGTCACAGATTCCTAATCTAGCTTTGACATCATAATTGGACTGTTGCGAAATGTCGCAAATGAAATATTGGACAATTTGGTAACAGTTAACCAAATAGAAGCGTGTCACGCGACAGTACGCGAGATAGAGCGAGAAAGTGCGATAACTATCGTTCCTAAGGTGTTGTCGCTAACGCGCTGGTCATTATTAAGTGACACTTTCCTTATCATCGACAAATGGACCTCGCGTTGACCGTTTGGTTGTGGTCAGTGTTTATCTAGTGTTGAAACTCGAGTGCTAATATAGACAAATAAATCGGCAATCGGTGTTCGGCCTGATATTCAGATACCGCTAGATGTCAACAGTTTGGACGGTCACTTTTTCGAACATACATCAAATTTAATTAAGAATGCCAACGGAACTTCAGCAGACAATCAGACACTATCTGAAGTTCATTTGAAAACAAGAAAGCTTTAACAAAAGCCCACTGGTTTTGTAATTGCTAATTATAGTTCCTGGACGCTTTCCTAAAATTGTCACATATGTCACTGCCTGCACGATATAATTTAACTACTTCCGTTTCTCTCGACATATTATCACATTCTATATAAAAAGAATGAAGTACTGGTTGTTTTGCCAGATATGTTTCAATATTAGGTTTAATTATTCATTTGCTTGTTTGTGTCTGTTTGATTGTCTATCCGTCCGTCTGTTTGTTCCTTCCGGTTCCTTACTTCCTTCCTTCGTTCATTCGTTTAATTGATCGTTCGTCCGTCCGTCCGTCTGTTTATTTATTCTTTCATTCATTCATTGGCCAACTTTAGTCTGTTAGTACCCGGCACTGGCATTGTATTCCAGATAAGCGTCATTCTGTAAATATCCTTTCTTTCTCGTTCCATCTTTCTTTAATTCCTTCGTTCGTGCGTTCGTTCGATCGTGCGTCCATCCGTTTGTTCATTTTATTTTTTCATTAATTTATTGGCTTGAGAATATTCTCTTTGTACAAACCACAGTTAATCTGTTAGTAACCGAAATAACATAATATTTCAGATACGCGTTAATCTTTAAATGCTGTCGATATTTAATCCATATATTACTGTACATGACCACCTATGATAAGTAAGCTTTTAAAGTGAATGTTTTTCAAAATTGTTTTGACATTTCTTAAATCGTTGCTAAAACAATAAAATTGACAACATGATAAGCATGGATTAATTAACTCCCATCATTATCAAATGACTGACGCTTGTCAGTCTGCTTGAAACTAATTTTTAAGGGTTTGCAATAATCGTATGACTTGAAATTGCATGTAACATAACTGTTTTAAATATTAAAAGATGCTTCTGCATTTTACTACTAAAAAGATGAGTAGAAAGAAGACGATGATAACAATGAGAAGCAGAAGGACCGTGATGATAGTGACGATCAGTTGCATTGATGATTGATGACTGATGGTGAACGATAAGCGATTGATGAATCATGATTTGCGATTGATGTTTGACGATTGACAGTTGCTTATTGATAATTGATGATTGACGATTGATGAATTATGATTGAAGATTGATGACTGATTATTGACGATTTATTATGTCGCTGCTACTTTTATAGATGTTACTGCTGATATTGACCATGATAATGAAGAAAGAGGAGAAGAAAAGAAACAACGAAGGAGAAGATACTAAAGATGCTACTGGTGATGATTACGATGATGTTGATGATAAAGACCAGGATGATGAGGATGAGGATGATGACGATGATGGTGATGATGATGATGTTTATGATAATGATGATGATGATGATGATGATGATGATGATAATGATGATGACGAAGGTGATGATGATTGGTATAATTATTATGCCTTTGTTGATTATTATTATTATTATTATTATTATTATATTATTTTGTTGCTCTTGTTTGTTCTTGTTTTGTTGTATTTGTTGCTGCTGCTGCTGCTATTGTTTTTGTTGTTATTATAACCATCACATTACCAATTTAAAAAGGTCCTCATGGTGAGTATGTTATTTCCACTTCAAACATACTTTCACATTTCCAACAATATCTGCAAAATATTGCATAATTTCAATTGCCTACAAAATTTTATCTCACCACAAACAAGTAATTTATTGGGATGCTGTCAGCAACCAATTTTATCGAAGCAGATGCAGAATTATCAGTCAATAACATTCGCCAATTATCTATCCACTTTATTTGCACTTGGGCTCTAAATAAACATGGCTTCTGCGTCAATAATACTTATTAGGGTCCGGTAACTGCTGACCACATATAGTGGAGTGTAACCATAATTGGAATTACGGCACGATATTGACACTTAGGCGTGTTACAACCATGTTTTATGACGTAATGTTTACACCGTTCTTGAGATAAACATTATGACATCTCATCGTATTGAAATTGAAAAGTGTTTGGTGAGTAAATATGAATTAAACTCTTAAGATTGTATTTGTTTGTCCTTAAAAGTTGGAATTCGCGTTTAACGTGATATAAAAGTAAACCTTTAGGTCACAATACACTAAATAAATAAGAGATGTAGGGCTGTACTCTCTAAATAAATCAACAAGTTTAACTCGAAGACATATTTTTAGGTTTAGACACTTGCTTTGATATTCTTTTTTGGAGATTTTGGTAGGGTAAGCATTGGTATGCACAAATAAATCACTGATATGTTTTAAGATTGGAGACTACCGTATGACACATGTGCGCTGAGGCGGGTTACATTCAACTAGAAAGTAGCCGCTAAAACGATGGTGATAAAACAGTCAACTTTGTTTAGTGTCGAGTTCTTTCTTACATAACACATGACATACCTTTTTATTGCTTAAATCAATTCAGCTTAGAATGTTCTTTAAGAAAAGGTATGGTAATAAGGGTCCCAATGTGCAAAATGTTGCATTTATTTTTGGTTAAAAGTCATCGCTTTTACATTAAATTACAAAAGGATTGGAATTAGTATATTGTAACTTTAAGCGTTAAAATATCAAATTCCTCGCAGCGGTTACCTCCCCTATCGGTCAACGGTTACCACAGTCATCACAAGTAAAATCCTTCCAGATCTGGAAGGATTACATGTTTGTAACTTTTACTTAATTAATGCAACTCAGTGCAATTTTCTACATAATTGAACTTTTTATATATAGTTTGCAGTCAATAATGAAAACAGAAAAAGAAAATAACTAATTAAAACCATAAATAATATCTAGACGATTTGAATCGATCATCATCACGTGGTTTGTTATGACGACAGGGATTTGATTAGAGCTATGCTCGGAACCAGTCAAATCTCTGCGCGGAGGTTGTTAAAATATCTGACGTTTATTGTGCGACAGCTGACGACAAATTTTCAGTGTTGAATGCTCGCTATAAATGCTATTTGTCCGAAACTTTCTCTAGAAGCGAATGTTTGTACTGATTGGTGTTTCGGTGAGGGTGGGATAATTGACTGTTAATATATAAGTAATATAGTGTGGTCGGAAGCAAACTATTGCATTCACTTTTTGAAAAAGTATGCTAAAAAGAAGGAATTGTACATATAGCATATACTTTAGTAATCACATTAATTATATGTAGTCAATCCTCTACGGTATTTTTCGAAGCAATGACCGATTCACAGCTAACATTTCATTGCATCTATATATATATATAGTTTTAGATAACAAGTTTCTTTATTTTAAAACATGGTACTTTAAAGCCACAGTCCATAGAATATAATTGAAATACACTTGAAATTGGCATCAGTTCTAATGAACGTAAAAGACGTTAATTCGACTGAAAACTGTTTCTTATTTAAAGAAGGCATTTTATAATGTCTATGTTCGATAACGCTTGGTACGAACGCAGTACACACCTAATGTGTATGCTGATTTACTCCAGGGGCACCACCAGCTATCGCATACAGAATATATGCGATTAAAAAGTCACCAAAACGTTATTATTTTACCGATTTCAGTTCGGTTTTTTGGTATTTTGATCAGTAATATGTCCATAAGAAACGATTTCTGCAAAGTTTTATTATTAATACGTATTTCTGGACTGTTGCTTTAAGTCGATATTTTTTGCTATACATGGGCACGTATGTGCCATTATTTTAACGTTTCCAATTTAAAATCTCGACACCGACACGCGATACCGGTGATTTATTATTTTAACCACAAGCCACCCTCTCTGTTTGCACTCTTTCAAGCACTTTTAAATACAGGCCTAAAACAAAAGAGTTGTCTGCCGACACGCGTGAGGCCATCTGGCGGATATTAGAGGCGATGAAGAGCATCAGCCGACACACTGTCACGGCGTTTGTCTGTGATTTCAAATCGTCGCTCATGACTCGATCCATCACCTCTCCGTCGTCTTCTTCTTTCTCCTCCTCCGTCATTCTCCACATGATCATTTCCATCCTCATAATCATCATTATCATCATCAGCAGCAGCATCAGCATCCTGTTCTTTTTCTTCTTCATTTTCAGCATCTTTATCACTATAATAATAATAATGACAATAAAAATAATAATAATAATGATAATGATAATAATCGTCATCGTCGTCGTCGTCATCATAATCATCATCATCATCATCATCATCATCATCTTTAAGTACTACATTTATATAATTACTTTTACCAATTTCTCGAGATTTTTATTTTTATTGGTTTTATATCTTGCTAGATCGAATTTTCATTAATCTCTAATAATTGTTTTTCTGTTCTTATTTCCGATATGATCATTTTGTTGTCTGCAAATAGACTTCGGGCACGCGTTCTTGACCAGAGGAAATCTCGCCATCAATCACCAGATCGCGCGTTATCTCCATTTTCTGCGCGCGTGCGCCTAAAAGTCGTCTGCACAATAGACATGAAAAGGAGTTTCATTTTGTACATTATCATTAGCAAAATGAAACATGAATTATTATAGGGCTCATTTGACAATCGCTTGTCTTTTAGATGTATTGAAATGATTTGATTTTCGCGGTCAACTAGGCAAAGAAGGGTCCGAAAAGTAGTGCCCAAAATTAATCCGCGACATCTAAGGCTATTTCCCAATTTGCTGCGAATCTGCGCATCTCATGAGAAAGGTCAAAGGGTGTGAACATGGAAATTTGACATTAATCCATGATAAATTGCCCATAAATATAAGGGCCCCCGACTCTCAATGCAGCGCCCTCTTGAAGATGCCGATGCACATTGGAGTAATTGCTGCCCACAAATCGTTCAAAAATCGATTGGGGAGAGCTAATGAATTTTTCAATTTTGATGCATACTCTCTGATCTTTTTTGACGGGGCGTATATTGATAAAAATGCTCGTGGATCTGGCCATATTCGCCTGCATCCTATGCGACGCATGTTTTCAAATTCGATCCTTTTTATTTCATCTCACCACCAGCCATCTGTTGAACAGATAGCGTTACTTTGACCATTTCTTTGCATGTGTTTAAAATTACCCCAAAAAAAAAATCCGATTGATTTTTAACATACATACCGAATATCAAAATTTAGGATTTCTCGACGAAATGCCGCGAAAACAAATGACAATAATTTTACGTTGAATAATACAATGTCCTCTCATGTGCTATTATCACATCTTTCCCCAAATGAATTTACGTTCATAACTTCTAGTATTAGATTATTACTCAATTTTAAAAGTCAACGCAAGTAATTACGCCGCACGTTGTATTTTCAAATGACATCTTTTAGAGTTGTTGTTCTTTATTAAAACTTCAATTAAAACTTCTTTCACGAATATAACGTTGTTCTTTAAATTTTTATTTCTCACTTATGTGAGATGATAGAATGCGCCGCATGGCGTTTATGAACAAGTTCACCGTTGTATATAGTTACGAGTACCTTTTTAAATGAATATGCATTAACTCACATCATATTTCTAGATAGGTTTCACACAGTATCGTATAGCTTTCAAAAAACGCAATTACTAGGACATACTGATTCTTTTTTCCTTTCCAACACCAAATGCGTTTGACGCTGAGTCGCGCAATACTATAGCCGGCAGAGTTAATTGAATTAATATTGATAAAGGGACATATTTTAGCATTTTTTTAAGTATGCAATTAAATGTCTTAACTTGACAGATTTAAGCATCGGAACTAAAAAGCTCAAGTGTACGAACAAGAAAAGTATTTAGAAAAAAAAAGAAAAAAGATCCCATGGGGGTTCGAACCCGGGACCTCCGAATTAAAAGGCTATCGCCTTAACCACTTGGCCGTTCTGACTTTTAGACTATTATCTGCATTATTTACTTTATATTAGTGTTCCACGTAATGTTAACCGTTTCAACGAAAACAACAGAAACACTCCAAATTATTCCATCGTTTATAATTTTATCATTTTCAACTGATGATTATTCATAAACGAAACGTTTTTTACTGTATATACTAGGCCCGTAGTGTTATTTTGTTCCCTTGTATACACTGTTCTTTTATTTTTGGAATCGGTGACAAAACGTTGAAAAATTGTCAATTCGTCAATCTGTGAACAGGTCCCCTAAAGGTACTTACTTGTAGAAATATCCCATATACAATTACAAATATCCCATATACAATTACAAATATCGCATATACAATTACAAATATTTAAAGGAGAAATGACATTTCATGTATATCCAATTCTTTGCATGCGTATTTATAAAAAGATTCCTACATAATTTAAATAATGTAATTTCGCAAGTAAGTAAGTTTGTGTGTCGCCTAAAAAGGCGACATATAGGGGTTACTTTGGCGGCGGCGGCGTCCCTTTTAGTTTGTCAGACAATAATTTGATAAGTTTTTTTGCAATCAATTTAGCAGGCATAAAAGGAAGGTTAAGTTTGTTTCTGGGCATAATTGTTTTTAGTTAACTGGCATAATTGCCCCGTCAGGCGATCCAACTTGCGGAATTACCCGTATTTATGCTATGTTTTCGGACACTTAAAAAACAATTATTTATTTCGATGTCCGAATATTTAGAGTCAGAAAAATAATTATTCAAAATCTGTTCAAAACATAGTACATGTATCTGCAATATTGTCATAAAACTGATGGTTCTCGTTTATTCCTGAAAGCTTTACTTTTTTGACACGCTTGAGGGTGACTGTGCGTATTGTCAACCCGAGGCAACACTGTCGACCGAGGCTTTTAAATGTGTGTTGTTCTTTTTTCTTAAACGCCATCAGCTGCCATTTATTTATACGTCATATAATAAAACAAGTATGGGCTTTTTAGCTGTGCAATATCATGTGTCGCCTCGTTCAATATGGATTTTGCTGTGCACCATCACATGATATTGCACAGCTAAAAAGTCCATATTTGTATAATAGGGAATTAGAAGCCTGTGAAAACAACTTTCGCTACCTGGGAAACATTAAATGATAATGGGTGTAACATAGAGTGTCCGAAAACATAGAATAAATACGGTATAGTTTTAATAACGAGTCATGTGTAGACTTAACAATATCCACTGGATCTATATGTCATCCTAATATTGTTGTAAATAAAGCAACGTTACAAATATCCCATTTAGAAATCACTTTGATTGAAGGCACTAACATAAAATGTATAGTTAAGGGTATCGGTTTCGCGGTCTATAGCGGTAACTGGCACTGGCTTAACAACATAGGGGTCGCAGGTTCTTTCCCCCCGCCACACTCTAACCTACTTAATCGTCTTTCGCATGAAACGTAAAACATAGGTGCAGTCTACTAGGTGCTTTACAGCGGGCACTAAAAGTCTACTAGGTGCTTCACAGCGGGCACTAAAAGTCTACTAGGTGCTTCACAACGGGCACTAAGTCTATTAGGTGCTTCACAGCGGGCACTAACAGTCTACTAGGTGCTTCACAGCGGGCACTAAAAGTCTACTAGGTGCTTCACAGCGGGCACTAAAAGTCTACTAGGTGCTTCACAGCGGGCACTAAAAGTCTACTAGGTGCTTCACAGCGGGCACTAAAAGCCTACTAGGTGCTTCACAGCGGGCACTAAAGGACCAGGGCCCATATCCACAAAGCTCCTTAGTAAAAACTTACGTAAATTTCTTAAAATCTTAAAATTTCTGAAGTCCGAGGATGGTTTATAAAAAGTATATTTTGTCTTAAATGGTTTTAAACTGGTAAAGATTCAACAGATGCTTCTTATTTTACCATATTTCAGATATAAATTATTGATTTTCACAATGAAACATGTATTTGAAATTTTCCTTAAATATGACTTAAGTTAAGATTTTCCTTAGGAGCTTTATGGATATGGCCCCAGGGTCACCCCTGGAATGTGATGTCACTTGTACCTTGCCCTAGCCTATGTAACCGAATGGGATGTCATTTGAACCTTGCCCTAGCCTATGTAACCCAATGGGAGGTCACTTGAACCTTGCCCTAGCCTATGTAACCCAATATGATGTCACTTGAACCTTGCCCTAGCCTATGCAACCCAATGGGATGTCGCTTGTATCTTGCACTAGCCTGTGTAACCCAAATGGGATATCTCTTGTATCTTGCTCTAGCCTATGTAACCCAATTAAACAAGACTTCTGGGGACGATGGCCATATGGAAGAAAAAAAACGGTGCACTCGATAAAAATTGAAATACATTCAGTGTTGAAATTTTTTCAAAGTATATCCATTCTCGTCGTTACACCGCGGTTAGAGTCGTAAGAAAGATTTGAGGGACTTGTTCACAGATTCTCATTGTTTTAATAAGCCACCAAACCTCTTTGCAGCATATTCGAAAGTACCTGGAATAATCAGCTCAAAATTTCTATGATTTCCTATCAATAAAAACATATAAAATACGAAGAAAAGCGTTGCATCCGCCGGGGTTCGAATGTATGACCTCCATTCAGTTAATATGTTAATAATACACTCAACATCAACAACTGACGTATATGTATGTTTATTTGTTCGCCTACTATCGTCGCGCCTCGTTTCTTCTATTCCTGCGAATTTGTATTGCACTCGATTTCATGTTTACACTTTGAAATCAAAACGCTGACAGCGTTGAAATACTGTTGGCGAGAACAAAAACATAAAAGAAAGTTAATTATGAGTGGATTTTTTTTATCTAAAGGAACATATATTTGAATGAAGTCAGCTGTTTGTCACTTCATTTCTAAAAATGAAATTATCGTAACTCATAATTATACACCCTACTTTCAATAAATTGGTATAAATTGGTATTTGAACCTTATTTGACCTTGAATATGGAGATCCAAGCCACTGTGTTTTGGAAATTAAAATGGATATAGAGCGTCTATTCCATTACTAGTATTTTTACGACAACCTAATCATTATTATTTTTATAATTCGCGGGAAGCAAAGCATTTTTGGTGAAAACTATTTAAAAAGCAAACGGAGTTATATGCATACATGCATATCGGCAACGGGTACACATAGCCGACGAAGCGTAAAAGTTCGTATCAATGTTCAGTGCTTTGCAGCACAAGCGTTTTGCTCGGTAAATACCAAAATACACATTTTAAATTAAACATATTAAAGGGACGTTCCGGAGGTAGATCGACAATAAAATTTGCCAAAAATAAAGCTCATTTACAGAGAAATAATATTGAACCAATTGCTGAATACAATGCCGTTGTGTGTTTAGATTGTTGACAAATATGTAATAATTTTAAGTTATAAACATAAGTCGCCGGTGACACTTTCGCGGGCGCGGGAAAATTAGCAGCAGTAGTAAAATCGACATGAATGAACTGTACCATTACGCGCATGCGCATCATCGATAAAGGTTGTGTAGAATATGAAAGTTATCATTGAAGTACGCGAATTTGTAGGCCTGCGTTCGAATCCAGCTGGAACATGATCCTCACTCCAAAAAAAATAAATTGACCTTGTACAATTTTTTTAACCATTCCATCCATATATTTTTTGCTACTATAAAAATGTATTCGAAAAAAATTTGAATATGTCTATAATTATGGGAAATACCGTCCATATGCCCATTTAACTCTTTTCAAAATTAGTTAAGGCTTTTCCACAATTCCTAGGGGCGTATCTAAGGCGAATCAAAAGTACGCTCGTGGGTATGTTTATATTGTAGATAATTCCCCTCTAATTCGGGCCTCTATCATGTACATGAAATTTGAAAGTACCCGAACAATAATATTGAATATTTGCAAACTGACATTTTTAGCTTTATCAAAAACGTCATTTAAAGTTTAATTTTCGATTTGAAAGACACGTATATTAATGCAGCTGGAACGAAAGCATACATAAAATTTACATGCGATAAATTGTAATAAGTACTTATAGTAGTAATTCTATATGTAATTTACGTGTTATTGTGCAATAAATCTGCAGGTTTGAAACTATGATGCATTGCATTCCTTTCAAGTTACAGCTTTCAATGAGAACACTAAAGATAATGTGCATAAGCAAATGTATGTACTTTTTGTATTACTGATTACGCAGTATTTAACGTCTAGCTTACTTTCTCTTGAATATTATTATTTATTTATTTTTACAACACGCTTCAGAAATCGAAGAGAACATTTAACAATACATTTTAGAACTGGTCATAAAGTACATTCCAGACTACATTGTATCCAGTTTGTAGATCTGGAGATCTGGGCACATATCGACAGAGCTCTTATCGAAAATCTTAATAACTTAAGTCATATTTTGTGAAAAATGTCATATTTCATTATAAATATGAATGTATTACATTTGAAATGTGGTAAAATCAAAACAACAGTTGATTCTTTGCAGATTTCAACCATTTAAGACGAGGTTAATTTAAATAAACAATCCACATATGTAACGAATTTTATGAGTTTATGAAATTTACTTAAGTTTCCACTGGTTTGGATATGGACAGCGGTTCGTGTTATATATATACAACATTGTTGACAAAACAAAAACAAACAAGAAAGAAATTACTTTCAAACTATATGCTCTACTCTTTTACAATACCGATTTTATTGTTGATTTACTATTTGCGTGTTTTATGAGGTGTTGTTTATATTAAAGCATAGGTCGGGATCTACAGCAGTGTGATTTTGGAAACGCCTCAGGGGAGGAAAATACCCTACCCCCCTTACTGGGTTCACCAAAACTCTTCACTTTTAAATAGATCCAATAAAGTTCAGAACTATTTGTAAAACAATCTTGGCATTCAAAAGGGGGAAATCAGCTGAAAGGAGGAGAAATCACACCCCTGGATATATGTAGTGAGTTAATAAAATGCATAAAAATCATTAAGTAGACATTAAACCATTCCAGCTAAGTTACAGATCGGTTCGTTCAAAAAAATTAAATTATGCCATACCCGGGTTAGGCATAAGATTTTCAGTCACTTTTCGGGTATATATCTCCTTTTTTTTACCATTGCCATTTCGGTTTGTACCTCCGGGGGTACAGGTGTACGCCTGAATACGCCTCTGATTCCTCTGCATACGTCACAAAAAAATTACAATCGTTCATATTTTCCAAACACCATTGACTTAATGGTGTCCGCTTGTCGATCAATTTATAAAACCAAATGATTACACTACGTATCGCTAGCACTCTGATCACATCGGCCACTTCCCACAAGCGGAAAGTAATCTCGCCTTGGCGGGATTGGCCGAGTGGTTACGATTGCTCTGCTATGTGTACTGAGTCAATACATTGTTGTTACGCAATATGATGTAATGCGCAGCTAACCAGTAAACAGCACAAACAGAGACACTGTCCTACCCATGTGAATAACCATTACATGAATGCACTTGTAGATGTGGACTAAAATTATTATTATGATTGTTTATTAGGGTTTTAGTCGGATCTATTTCTTGTCAAAGAAAATAGCATCGATAACAGGAAACCTCACTGCTCCACGAGCGGAGCGCATTAATACATCGATTTACTGACTAGTAGCCTGCAGAGTAAAGAAGTAGTTCCCTGAAGGCAGATATCGGAATACACCTTCTAAAGCCTGTTGGCTATAGCTAGCAGTCTATAAACAACAACATGCACACGATATAAAATAAGGTTTTCAACACTTCGTGGTTTGATACCTCTCATTCGTTGAACAAGATGTGTACACACTTTTGTCGTCTGTCGTTCGGCTGCAGTGTCTTCTGCTCGCGGCACCATTGGAGCGTGACCATCATGACAATCATCGCCACGCGGGCCGCGTGCCTCGAATGTCGTCAGGCGTTCTACGGTCGTGTGCATGGTAGACAAGACGTCGTAAAAGTGTGCAATTTAATTTTCAAAAAAATGTAAAGCTGTGAGGTTTGCATTTAAATTCGTCCCCATCAAAGATGAAAGCATTACTGTGTCGTTAGCGCTGACACAGAGCGGGCGACAATTTTTTTTTGTATTTGAGTCTTTAGGGGGTAAACTAGTTTCACTTGTGTATTTGGGCGGTTTAATTAAAACGAGACCTTAAAAACAAAATGTTACTTTTAAATTCCGTTTATACATGTGTATATAAAAAAAGACATTTGAAGATATTAAAACTTTTTTTTGATGCAACCGTGTTTTTTTTAGTTATCGTGTGTTTTGGTGCCCAAAAAAATCGATCGCATATTTATTTTCAACCAATTGTTTCGTATGTCCGATTCTGCAAATTGTTGTTATTTAAGGTTACATATAGTACAGTTGTTGTTGCACCCATTAAAAAGAACTCAAACGTCAGAGGCCCCATAAATAACGTATAAAAGCAAATGTCCTTTGAACACCTAAAAGCAAAGGTCCCATTGCACACCTTAAAGCAAAGGATCCATAGCACACCTTAAAGCACAGGATCCATTGCACACCTTAAAGCAAAGGATCCATCGCACACCTTAAAGCAAAGGATCCATAGCACACCTTAAAGCAAAGGATCCATAGCACACCTTAAAGCAAAGGATCCATTGCACACTTTAAAGCAAAGGATCCATATTACACATTACAGCAAAGGATCCATACCACACCTTAAAGCAAAGGTCCCATAGCACACCTTAAAGGAAAGGTCCCATAGCACACCTTAAAGCATAGGTCCCATAGCAAACCGTAAAGCAAAGGATTTGTAGCACACCTAAAGGAAAAGGATTCATAGCACACCTTAAATCAAAGGATCCATAGCACACCTTAAAGCAAAGGATCCATAGCACACCTTAAAGCAAAGGTCTCATAGCACACCTTAAAGCAAAGGATCCATAGCATACATTAAAGCAAAGAATCCATAGCACACCTTAAAGCAAAGGTCCCATAGTACACCTTAATGCAAATGATCCATAGCACACCTTTAAGCAAAGGTCCCATAGCACACCTTAAAGCAAATGACTCGTAGCACACCTAAAAGCAAAGGGTTTATAGCACAGCTTCAAGCAAAGGATCCATAGCACACCTTAAAGCAAACGTTCCATTGTACACGTTAAAGCAAATGTCCCATAGCACACCTTAAAGCAAAGGATCCATAGCACACCTTTAAACAAAGGTCCCATAGCACACCTTAAAGCAAACGATCCATAGCACACCTGTAAGCAAAGGTCCCATAGCACACCTTAAAGCAAATGACTCGTAGCACACCTAAAAGCAAAGGGTTTATAGCACACCTTCAAGCAAAGGATCCATAGCACACCTTAAAGCAAAGGTTCCATTGTACACCTTAAAGCAAAGGTCCCATAGCACACCTTAAAGCAAAGGATCCATAGCACACCTTTAAGCAAAGGTCCCATAGCACACCTTAAAGCAAATAACTCGTAGCACACCTAAAAGCAAAGAATTTATAGCACACCTGCAAACAAAGGATCCATAGCAAACCTTAAAGCAAAGGTTCCATTGTACACCTTAAAGCAAATGATTCATAGCACACCTTAAAACAAAGGATCCATAGCAAACCTTCAAGCAAAGGTTCCATTGCACACCTTAAAGCAAATATCCCAAAGCACACCTTAAAGCAAAGGTCCCATAGCACACCTTAAAGCAAAGCTCCCATAGCACACATGAAAGCAAAGGATGCTTAGCACACCTTAAAACAAAGGATCAAAAGTACACCTTAAAGCAAAGGATCCATAGCGCACATTAAAGCAAAGGATCCATAGCACACCTTAAAGCAAAAGATCCATATCACACCTTAAAGCAAAGATCCCATAGCACACCTTAAAGCAAATGATCCATAGCACACCTTAAAGCAAAGGTCCCATAGCACATCTTAAAGCAAACAACCCATAGCATAAAAGCGGAGAACCCAAAGCACACATAAAATCAAAGGACCCATATTTAAACCCACAAAAAAGCAAAGGACCAAGAGTACACAAAAAAACAAAGGATCCAAAATACACGTAAGAGCAGAGGACCCATAGCGAACATTAAAGCAGAGGACCCAACGCGCACTCAACAGCGAAGGATCCATTGCACTCATAAAAACAAAGGACCCATAGTACACATAAAAGCAAATGACACATAGTTCACATGAAATCCGAGGACCCATAGCACAACTAACAGCAAATGACCCCTAGCTCACCTTAAAGCAGAGAACGCATAGCAGACCTAACAGCAAAGGACCTCTAGCAAACCTTAAAGCAGAGGACCCATATCACACTCAAAGCAGCGAACCCATAGCATACCTAAAAGCAAAGGACCCATGGCAAACATAAAAGCAAATGACACATAGCACATCTGAAAGCAGAGAACCATTAGCACACATAGAAGTAGTGGACCAGTAGTGTATATAAAATTGAAGGACCCATAGCATACATAAAAAACAAAGGACCCATAGCACACCGTAAAGCAGAGGACCCCTAGCACACCTAACACAAAGGACCCATAGCACACTTAAAACAAAGGACCAATGGCACACATAAAAGCAAGAACCCATAGCACAAATAAAAAACAGAGGTTCCATATCAATCCCAAAACCAGTGAAACATTGGGCACGTATCACTCCCAAAACCAGTGGACACATATCATCTTAAAAAAAGCTAAAGAACCATATCACTTCCAAAGCAGAAAAAATATACGCATCCCAAAAGCGTGAGAACCATACCACTCCCAAAGGCAGAAGAAGCATATCACTCTCAAAAAGAGGAGAAAAAAACAATCTCAAAAGCAGAAGAACCGTATCACTCCCAAAAGCAGAAAAAAAATATACGCAACCCATAAGCGTAAGAACCATATCACCCCCTAAAGCAGAAGAACCATATCACTCTCAAAAAGAGGAGAGAAAAAACAATCTCAAAAGCTGAAAAACCATATCACTCCCAAAGCAGAAAAAATATACGCATCCCAAAAGCGTGAGAACCATACCACTCCCAAAAGCAGAAGAACCATATCACTCTCACAAAGGATAAAAAAAATCTCAAAAGCAGAAGAACCGTATCACTCCCAAAAGCAGAAATCACGTACCACTGCTAAAAGCAAAAAAAACAACAACATATTCTTCCCAAAAGCAGAAGAAAAATATAAATCCCGGAAGCAGAATAAAACCCCCATATCTTTCCCAAAAGAACAATATAACTCCCCAAAAAGCTGACCCATACAACTCTCAAAAGCGGGAAAAAATCCATATCACTCCCAAAAGCAGAAAGCTGATATCATTCCCAAAAGCAGAAAAACCATATCACTCCCAAAAGGGGAAGAAAAATATCATTCCACTCCTAAAAGCAGAAGAACCAATCACTCCCGAAAAAGGAGCACCAGTCCATTTGAACACTAAAACGGTTAATGTCACTTCCAAGACATAGAAACGCCCATCACTTTCTTAGTCAGATGGTTTAATTCAAACTCAGAATGTAAAACAAGTCATTACCGAAGATTATTCGCACAAGAGATTCGATTTGATATAAATCGCGATAAAAATGGTCTTTCGTCGACAGCACGTGGCGAGCACGTGGGGCGCACGCGTCTCTACCAAACCGCGCCCATGACTGCGCATTTCGTGTTAGGCTTAGTCGAGCAATATTGCATAAAATAACATTGTCATCAAATAATGGTGTTGCGTCGGGTACGATCATCGTGTCTTTGTCAGGAGATTCTTGACTTGTAGTCACCAGAATTCATACTGAAAATAAATGAGTGTCGTTAACATGATACTCGCTAATTTCTCTATAGACAAAGAAAAAAATTATCGTTGTTAAACTACCGAATAAACAACACAAAAAGAAGTTCCGATTCTGAGCGGAGCATAGTAAAAAGTAGTTCCAATTACAATTGCAAAAATATATGTAAAATTATGTTAGAATCATAATAATATTCGCATTATCGTTGTATATCGGCCAGTAAACAACTCTTTGACTTTCTAATGCGTGACTATTAAACACCTCGAGCTAAAGCCCTCGTGGTTAAATTCCTACGCATCAGAACTCCAAATCGTTGTTTATTGGCCAATAAACGACGATAAATTGAAAATTATTTCTTAATTAAAGACACTCAATTATGTTCAGTACGATAAAATCATGTCTTATGAGTTTGAGCTTTTTGAAAGTTAAACTGAGTCTTAATCTTATATATTAGCCAATAAAAACAGAGCTCATTCTATATTACGTAATAATCATTTTCATTGGTCTATATTTAAAGGGACTTGTTCACAGGTTATCGCATTTTTTGAAGTATGCCATTAAATTTCTTAACTTGACAGATTTATGCATCGGACCAAAAAACTCCATTATAATAACATGAAAAGTATTTAGAAACAAAAATGTTCCCAACGGGGTTTGAACCCGGGATCTCCGAATGATAAATCTATCTCCTTAACCACTCGGGCATTCCGACTTCTATATTGCATTCTGCATTATTTACTTTATGTAAGTGTTCCACGTGATGTCAACAGTTTCAACGAAAACAACAGAAACACTCCAAATTATTCCATCGTTTAGCGTTACAAACGCTTTATAATTTTATCAATTTCAACTGATGCTTACACATAAACGAAACGGTTTTTACAGTACATTTCTATGTCCGTAGTGTTATTTTGCTGCCTTTTATGCATGGTTCTTTTATTTTTGGAATCGGTGACAAAAAGTTGAAAAATTGTCTGTTTGTCAATCTGTGAAATCGCGGCTCGGATAGGAATAATCTTGTTTCTTGTTTCAAGATATTCCTCGAGGGGCTTATGTATCTAGTGAATTTGTTCAGGCAAATAACTAGATTTCTGATTGGTTAATTATGTCGTGGCCACGAGTTACGTAAGTCGTGACCACGAATTACTTAGTCGTGGCCAAGAGAAAGAATTTCTAACTCGTGGCCACGACATTCTAACTCGAGGCCACGAGATACTAAGTCGTGGCCACGACTTAATAACTCGTGGCCACGAGATAAATTAGTTTTCTCTCATGTCACGTGTATGGCGCCGTAAGTATCAGACATTCACGGCTTTTAAATTTTGACGAATTTATTGCGTGTTTAATAGTAAGAACCAAGTCAAATAGACGTGACATTATTCAAATCTTTTGGCGATATCTTTCAAATATTTGACTGCTCTTCGTTTCGTTTGCAATCATAAATGTCAGAAAGTTTATCAAATTTTACCTTATGAATTTCAAAAAGCAACAAATACTTTATTAAAATTTCACTTTTGGACGTTAATTGCCCTAAAGTGTACAAAACTTTATTTCAATTTCGAATTTGGACATTAATTGCCCTAAAGTGTAAAACCTTAACTTTATTAGCCTTCTGCGCAACAAAATATGTATGCAGACCGTTCGTTTATCTGTAAGGCTCATAAAACATTATATACGAGCGGGTAAAATTACCGAAAACTAACAAATGTCAAACTTTAAAGAAAATCCGCAAAATTTGCCTAATTACCTACTAGGGTATCAAAGGAAAACAGTAGCAAAGTCAAAGAACAATTGCTTGGCGTTACATTTAAATGTTTATTTTTTTATTTAATTGGAGTTCATTTTGCAATTACCCGGATTGAAGCCCGACTGCCGACGATGTGTATCACGAAAATGATTTTTTTTTTCTCCGGAGGAGCGATATAGGTCAAATAGGTCGAATTCTTTAAATATGACGGCGATAATTTGGCGTTTACAATCGTATATTTACTTTAATAGGTACGATTTGCATGCCCTATATAATTGTAACATAAGTGTGCATAGATAACAACTGCTTTTAAGTGCAGTTAAGTGGTCGCCTGGCCCCAGTTTCTCAAAATGTCTTAAGTACATGTATATTATAACGTGATTAGCTGACGCTCATTACATGTATTTGCAACTTGCAATAGTGTATGAAAAAAAACATGTAACAATATATTGTACAACACGAATGAAGACAATTGCAATTCTTCTATAAATACTTTGCTCATGCAGGCAACAAGGGAATTTAATTAAATGTGTCAAATTAGCCAACAGTTTTCACTACAGTTAAACGTTGAAAAATACACGTTTAAAAACTTAATCAGTTTGAAAAACAAGTACACAATGTTGGATGGGCTTAAAACCTAATGCGAAAGGTAAAAATACATTTACTTTAAACTTAAAACTTAAATTACAACTACACTTGTGGTTAGATTTAACAAATGTACATTCTAAATTTGTACTAGAAACTGCTTAAGTAGTAAAAAGTTGAAGCCTACACCTACACGTGTAGGATCATATTATTCACAAATCATATTATTCACACATCTGTCAACGATAGGATCTCAATTGTCACATTTTTAGGTGTGAAGAATGTGATTGCCCTAAAACTGGGTATGCGTGAGGATCGCAGTAGAATTCGATTTCAATGCGTATTAAAACCTCTCAAACTGCGCTCACAAACTTCACAGAAAATGTGAAGAATAAGACTGTGGAGTGTGAAGAATATGATCTCAATTTTCACACCTGCGAATATTGAGATCCTATTTTTCACAGATGTGAAAAATATTATTTGTGAAAAATATGGTCCTACAAGGCCCATATTGCTGCTTTTCATGAACGGCCACATTTGGTCTACCTGTATGTACCATATGTTGTGTCTGACTGCATATCGGGCACGCAGGTCCATAATAAACGCTAAATTGTCTTCTTAAGTCGGGATGACTTTTCAAACCTTTGATTTATGTTGTTATTAAGAGAAATAAATGCCCGAGACCAACATATGCGCCGATTTGCGCTGAATAGTTCTTTTCAAAGATCTGTGATTTACGATATTGTTCTATTGTGGTTTAAAGATTGGTCAAAATTGATAATATATCAAAGAGAGTTTGAGCATTAACAGTCTTCCTTTTGTATTTGTGTTGTCTGTTTGATTTTTAAGGGACAGTTTCACAAGTTGGAGTTGGAAAACATTTCTCTAAAATTGAAATTTTAAAACAAAAATGTGAAGAATGTATAATAATAAAAAAACGTTTGTCTGTTATGATGTTTTGTTTGATATTTATTATGCCTTTTTCTATGGTATGTGTACAAGGTAGCAAATAGTTCTGGACAAATAACAGATATTTGTCAAAAGTTTAACTTTGGATAAGCAATGTGGTTTTCAAACCATAAAATATGAACAATACATGTATTATTGAACAAGAAAAAGGTCAGTTTTAGAAAATTATCTCTCACACCCAAGAAAATGTGAAACGGCTCCTTTAACGGTGTGTAGACAATCCTTACTTTTTAATGCTGAGCGAGTGAACATAATAATTTGAGGCGCGTCGTGGGAAAACCGGACTTAATGCATGTGCGTAAAGTGTCGTCCCGGATTAGCCTGTGCAGTCCGCACAGGCTAATCCGGGACGGCACTTTCCGCTTTTAAGGTATTTTCTGTTTCAAGGAAGTCTCTTCTAAACATAAATTCACTGTAGGCGGAAAGTGCCATCCAGGCCTATCCGGGATGATACTTTACGCACATGCATTAAGGCCGCTTTTCCCACGATACGCCTCATATGTTTTAAAATCATATCAGGCATGACAAAGGCTTTCTACCCACATCAAATAAACGACATACGTGTGAAGGACCATATTTTTCAGAAATCATATTTTTAACATCTGTGAAAAATAGGATCCCATTCTTCACATGTGTGATCCCATTCTTCACACATCACATTCGCATTCTTCACATTTTCTGTGAAGTTTTTGATATGCAATACAATCATATCCTACTGTGATCATCGCGCTTCCCCCTTTTTAGGCCAATCGCATTCTTCGCACTTAAAAATGTGACCAATGAGATCCTTGTCTTCACATGTGGACAAATGAGATCCTTTTCTTCACAGGTGAGTGAAAAATATGATTTTGTGAAAAATAAACACGTAATTAAACAATTTAGAGTCCAGCTTTTTTCTGTTGTTTTCCTTCAATTATAATTTAAAATAATGCTTTTTAGCCGTTAAAGTATGGGCTATAATACGCCACAATTAATTTTCTTTTATCTCAGATATTGTCCGTCAAATGTTTGAAGCAATGTTGCTGATTTGAAAAGAAATTATAAAGTACATCAATGTTAACGAATTGGACTCAATGGCACCAAAACACAGAAACAGGATCATAGTAACACATAGAGACTGTTATTTTTTGTTTAAAACTGACAAATCATAACACTTAACAGAAAATATAAATTTTAGCAATCCACATGTAGTATTCATATGTTAAGGAAATATAACTAGACGAGTATATTTATAAAACCTGTCTCAAATGAAATGCAATATCACGTTTCAATGCATTTAATGGTCAATATTTAATGTATATCGGACATTTATGTCTTCATCTTTACAAACAACAACATATTAAACGCATAATGTTCCGTAAGCGTTGACTATTACGGACTAACTCCGTTTGGTGGTCAATTTTACTCCTCAAACTATAAAAATAACTGATAAAAAATAACAAGCAAGCACGACAGTTTTTACTATCACGATGTCCATTTGTGTCACATGTAAGTATTTTAGTAAATCCCGTATCCATGATTGATGGGTGTTCAAATTAATTTGGTGACAGTTGACGCCATCCCATCTCCTAATGAGATACAAACTTGGTTATCGATGCAAAATCTGGTGGCGTATTAAAGGGACCTGTTCACAGATGAAATAATTTACAACTTTGAATGTTGAACAACAACAAACAAAACTGGTAGCGTATTAAAGGGACCTGTCCACAGATGAAATAATTTACAACTTTGAACGTTGAACGGCAATAAGCAAAAACTGGTGGTGTATTAAAGGGACCTGTCCACAGATGAAAGAATTTACAACTTTGAAATGTTAAACGACAACAAACAAAAACTGGTGGCGTATTAAAGAGACCTGTTCACAGATGAAAGAATTAACAACTTTAAATGTTGAACGACAACAAACAAAAACTGGTGGCGTAATATAGGGACCTGTTCACATATGAAAGAATTAACAACTTTGAAAGTTAAACGACAACAAGCAAAACTGGTGGCGTATTAAAGAGACCTGTTTACAGATGAGCGAATTGAATATACTTTCATAGTGAACGACTATTTTCAGTTTCGTCACAAACGACAAAGAGAGAAGCAGCCAATTTTTTACGTTTTAATTCACACGCACAACGCACACACAGTGTACTAGGTGCTTCACATCGGACAAGGCCTAGGGTCTCCTCTGGAACAGGGCGCCCCCTGTATCTTGCATTATCGCCCCCCCCCCCCCCCCAAAATAAATAGTCTAATCTGTGTCGCTAAGTTTTAATGTTCAATGTTCAATAATCTTTGCCCCATTTTGCGACATGCGCTAAGGCTATTACTGAATAATATAAAGTTATATCTGGTGTCATTTACGTTAATATGTATTCTTTACGGACATAAACAGGTAGGTCAAATATATACTATTTTTTCAAATGGGTAATAACATAAATATCTTAAATAATAATGTGAATTAAAATGAATTGGTACAATACAGTTGTATTTGTATGATTGGTACAATAGAGTGTACGGCACAGTTTTAGCCTCAAATGCGAATTTGTCATGGTGAAATTTCCTAAAATACTCACTACAGTGAATTTGAGCAGCTATATATGTGACTGTTTGTTAGTAATGCATGCAAGATCTTAAATCCGGTTGGGTAAATGTCCTCATTATTTTATTTTATTGATTAATAGGCAGAATTTCTGAAATTCATCCAAACTGGTTAGTTTCTACATTTGGTATCGATAGGCATATTTTTAAACGTCTAAACAATTTGTGGAAAGCTCATTTTAAGTCACAGCTAAAAGTACATCTAGACATACGTATGTCGAACCGTCCCATCATGAGAATCTTATATAGAGGGACATCAATCGACGAAATCTGTTTCGTTAATGTAATGTTCAATGTTTTTATCTTTGCGCCATTTTGCGACAGGCGCTTAAGCTATTACTGAATATTTTGTCTGTTTCGTTAGTAATGCATGTCAGATCTTAAATCCGTTTGATTCAATTTCCTCATTATTTTATTTTATTGATTAATAGGCATATTATCTGAGATCCTTCAAAACTGTTAAGGTGGGCGGTACTCACGAAGCATCTTAAGTTAAATTTTATCCTTATCCTTAAATTTGGAAATTTCCCCAACTGAATAATTCCATAAAGAAACAGTTTAGCACTAAGTAACACTTTAAAATAGCATCATTATGAATATGTTATTTGAGGAATATCAACAACATATGCAAAGAAATGTAATACATTTAAATTTAGCACTTAAGTAAAATATTAAAGAAATTACTTAAAGGGACTATGTCATCAAACAAGTGATCTCCTTCAGCGATTTTAATGATATGTTGTTGACGAAATGAGCAATACAAAGGCGTATACAATAAATAACGTATGAATAATTTTACTACATTATGAGAATTTTGATAAAAACCAATAAAGAAAGATACTTGAAAACAAGAAAACCCTGGTTGGGTATCGAACCCACGAAGACAGAGTCGTAAGAACTAATGACAGTAGACAGCGCAGTTACCAACTGTGCTATTCTGACTTGTAAAAATGCATGTGCATACTATGGTTATATAAGATACCCACAAATAAGGCGTCAAAGTGTAAACAAGAAAAGGGACAAACAAACCCAATCTAAATATATAATGATTTTTTTTCCCAGAATACATAAAGTCTTTCCCATTGTATGTTCATAATTTTAATCTTTATTATGTGCCAATAATAATATCTAATTTTCAATTTTTTTTACTGCAGTTGCGCGTTTGGGACCCTTTTACTGCAGTTGCGCGTTTGGGACCCTTTTCGTTGACAAACAAAGCCCCTTTAAGATGCTTTGTGAATACCAACCCTGCATTTGTTACTGATAGGCATAATTATTGTTAAAAGTTTCAACGATTTGTGAACAGCTTTAAGTCACAGCTAAAAGTATATCTGGACGCATGTCGAATATACGCTGTCGCATCTTGGATATCTTAGATAGGGGGGAGGACATCAATCGAAAACACAAATGAGAGGACGAATACGATCGAGGAAAGTTAAAATAAAATAAAAACAAACAGTTATATGTATCATACGTGATGTTTTTTAACGAACTTCTCCATAACGACAAATTTCTTTCTAGCGCTACGCCGATACCGACACTTTTAAACTTATTTGTGGCAGAAACCAAAAAGACGTGTCCATGTGTCGTATGAACACATCTAAACGGAACGTAAGTCAACACGCAAAAATATTGGGTATTTCCTTACATTGTACATGTCTAATGTACATGAATTAGTTTTCGACTGGAAGACAAAAACTATTTGAACAGTGTAAAGCTCTAATTTCAATGATTTTCGAATATCAGTTATTCTGAACATTTTTTCTTGTTTGTTATTCATCAACGTTTTATCGGTGTAATTTTATTTGCATATGGTTCTATAAAAATTTGATGAGATCGTACATACCCTCTTTAATATAGTGTTCAATGTTTTAATATTGGCGCCATTATGCGACAGGGGCTTAAGCTATTACTGAATATTGTGTCTGTTTCGTTAGTAATGCAGAGCTTAAATCCGTTTGGTTCCATTTCCTCGTTATTTTAATTTATTTATAAGAAGGCATACTTTCTGAGATTCTTCAAAACTGTTAAGGTTCTGCATTCGTTACTGATCGACATATTGTTAAGAGTCTGGACGATTTGTGGAAAGCTCACTTTAAGTAACAGCTAGTACATCCAGACGATTTTTTTACATAAGCCGTCGCATGGTGATGATCTTACATATCGTGGTCATCAATCGACGAAATCTTTGTCGTTAATATAATGTTAAAGTTTTAATATTTGCGCCATTAAGCGTCAGGGGCTTCAGCTATTACTGAATAGTATACAGTTATATCTGATTTAGTTTACGTTAATATGCATTCTGATACGAACATTAACGTGTATGTCAAGTATTTAATTCTTTGAAACTGGGTAATAAATTGATATCTTAAATAGTAACGTGTATTTAAATGAATTGGTACAATGAAGTTGTATTTGTATGACTTGTGCAATAATACATGACTGACATTTGCTTACTTGAATGCCACATTCTTATGGGGGTTACATACTACTAAACAGCTTGTTACACTTGTTACAAAGTAGACCGTGTAGTTAAGCGTTCGATTTTAAATTTGCAATAAAATGCATGTAGATTTTTAATTGCGAAAAATTTATTAGCTGGCCGCCTATTGTGTCCGAGATTTAATCCACATAAAAATAACCAAGAGGCTCCGATTGCGCGTCGGTGTTTGATTAACGGTTTAGCACCTCGTTAACTCACGGTTAACCGGTTTCACACTCGAGATGTCAGTGCCATTATTTCAACGCCGACTTCTTGTGCAAAAATAGAAATGCCATGCCATCTTCATTACACTTCAGACCGAAATGAGGTCTAGTGACCGCACCCTCGATATGCCTCAAACTGCCAAACATTACGGTAATTTACAGGTTTGTGCCTTATTTGGCAATCAAGTACCATCGATTTGATCAACGATTTACGAGTCGTTAACAAATATTGACCGATTATGGTCAAGAAATCGATATTTTAACATAAGACATTGTGATCACAACAGAAAAAGATGCAAAATTGCGCGGCGCTATAAATAACCCATAGCAATTGTTAAGGCGTAAAAATGAAAATATGTTTGTTTCAGGTTACCCGACCTACACTAAAAAATGCCCGACCCTAGAACATTTTATTGAGTTTGTAAGATATGTTTTTGTTTAAGTTACCTTTTCCAATAATTGAATGTTTTATGGATAAATAAGTGTTTTGTTTGGAGAGCATACACTTCAAAACAATGTTTAAGGATATTACCGGTATGTTTTGAATATTCATTTAGTTTTTGAATCTTAAAGTTGACCATTTACCAAATAAAAAAATAATAAAAATAACTAAATCCCTACCTACCTAACATAATGTTTTTAGCGTGTAACCTGAAACAAAAATAATTTGTGTACGCTAATTGAGTGTTTAGTATGTGTTATTTAAAAGGCTTAACGTGCTGAATTTAGTATGGGTATGACTTTGTTTTATAGTGACTCATTTAGAGTTTTGTTTCCCAATATATTATAAAACCTGTTAATTGCTAACACTAAAGAATTTTGCCCCATGACTACGAACAATCTTAATATCAAACTAGTCGTAACTTAAAGCACTGAATAATTAAAAAGCGCGTTACAAAGTCACTTTAATTTTAATTGCCGAAATTTAATTTAAGACGATGTTTAGTTTTAAGAATTTTCCACTCTTATGATCTGGGCTAGTATAGATAAAATCTAGGTCGAAAATAAAGAAAAATAAATAAAATCATACAATTGTATTATTAGATTTCTGACAAAGAAATGCATTGTGCGAATATTTTGACTCAGAACTAGCAATTTAAATCCAAATAATACAAATAAATTAAAGGTCATTGTGGATGTGGATGTGGATGTGGTGTCCGCCTATCGATCTGGAGGTCCCGGGATCGATCCCCACTTTCAAGATCTCCTCCAAAGACACCAAATACTGGTTCTACCCAGGAAACGGATTGGAGGGTGTCTCAATAAGCCTTTCGAGCAATCGAACTAACATAAATAGGTTTAAACTAATATAAATCCAAGTGTATTTATATTTACTATTTAGTATTTGTCATGTACATTTTCCAAAGCATAGTGTTGAAAACACAAATTATTATTTTGAGGTATTTTCAACTGAAGTTAAGAATTGCTTAAAAATCTTTATAAATATGGATCCTGGACTAAAAAGCATAACATTGAAGTACCTAATTTACCTTGGACGAACATCATGGTCGCCACACTAACCACTTAGTCAGAGTGACTTATTTTCTTAGTTAAACCTATTTACTTTGGCTCGATTGCATCGAAAGCCGTAGGATTATATAGACATTTTCGAGTCCGTGTCATGGGAAGAACCAGTACTTGGTGTCTTTGGAAAGATCCTGAGAACGCTCCCTGAGTGGGGATCGAACCCGGGACCTACCGGTCGCAAGGCGGACATCCAATTCACTACACTGTTAGACTATCGAACCCGGGACCTACCGGTCGCAAGGCGGACATCCAATTCACTACACTGTTAGACTATCGAACCCGGGACCTACCGGTCGCAAGGCGGACATCCAATTCACTACACTGTTAGACTTCGAACCCGGGACCTACAGGCCGCAAGGCCGATATCCAATTCTCTACACTGTTAGACTATCGAACCCGGGACCTACCGGTCGCAAGGCGGACATCCAATTCACTACACTGTTAGACTATCGAACCCGGGACCTACCGGTGGAAAAAAGGCGGACATCCAATTCACTACACTGTTAGACTATCGAACCCGGGACCTCCCGATGGAAAAAAGGCGGACATCCAATTCACTACACTGTTAGAATATCGATCCCGGGACCTCCCGGTGGAAAAAAGGCGGACATCCAATTCACTACACTGTTAGACTATCGATCCCGGGACCTCCCGGTGGAAAAAAGGCGGACATCCAATTCACTACACTGTTAGACTATCGATCCCGGGACCTCCCGGTGGAAAAAAGGCGGACATCCAATTCACTACACTGTTAGACTATCGAACCCGGGACATACCGTGGAAAAAAGGCGGACATCCACTTCACTACACTGTTAGACTATCGAACCCGGGACCTCCCGGTGGAAAAAAGGCGGACATCCAATTCACTACACTGTTAGACTATCGATCCCGGGACCTCCCGGTGGAAAAAAGGCGGACATCCAATTCACTACACTGTTAGACTATCGATCCCGGGACCTCCCGGTGGAAAAAAGGAGGACATCCAATTCACTACATTGTTAGACTATCGATCCCGGGACCTCCCGGTGGAAAAAAGGCGGACATCCAATTCACTACACTGTTAGACTATCGATCCCGGGACCTCCCGGTGGAAAAAAGGCGGACATCCAATTCACTACACTGTTAGACTATGGAACCCGGGACCTACCGGTGGAAAAAAGGCGGACACCCAATTCACTACACTGTTAGACTATCGAACCCGGGACCTACAGGCCGCAAGGCGGATATCCAATTCTCTACACTGTTAGACTATCGAACCCGGGACCTACCGGTCGCAAGGCGGACATCCAATTCACTACACTGTTAGACTATCGAACCCTGGACCTACCGGTCGCAAGGCGGACATCCAATTCACTACACTGTTAGACTATCGAACCCGGGACCTACCGGTGGAAAAAAGGCGGACATCCAATTCACTACACTGTTAGACTATCGAACCCGGGACCTCCCGGTGGAAAAAAGGCGGACATCCAATTCACTACACTGTTAGACTATCGATCCCGGGACCTCCCGGTGGAAAAAAGGCGGACATCCAATTCACTACACTGTTAGACTATCGATCCCGGGACCTCCCGGTGGAAAAAAGGCGGACATCCAATTCACTACACTGTTAGACTATCGATCCCGGGACCTCCCGGTGGAAAAAAGGCGGACATCCAATTCACTACACTGTTAGACTATCGAAACCGGGACCTACCGGTGGAAAAAAGGCGGACATCCAATTCACTACACTGTTAGAATATCGATCCCGGGACCTCCCGGTGGAAAAAAAGGCGGACATCCAATTCACTACACTGTTAGACTATCGATCCCGGGACCTCCCGGTGGAAAAAAGGCGGACATCCAATTCACTACACTGTTAGACTATCGATCCCGGGACCTCCCGGTGGAAAAAAGGCGGACATCCAATTCACTACACTGTTAGACTATCGATCCCGGGACCTCCCGGTGGAAAAAAGGCGGACATCCAATTCACTACACTGTTAGACTATCGAACCCGGGACCTACAGGCCGCAAGGCGGATATCCAATTCTCTACACTGTTAGACTATCGAACCCGGGACCTACCGGTCGCAAGGCGGACATCCAATTCACTACACTGTTAGACTATCGAACCCGGGACCTACCGGTCGCAAGGCGGACATCCAATTCACTACACTGTTAGACTATCGATCCCGGGACCTCCCGGTGGAAAAAAGGCGGACATCCAATTCACTACACTGTTAGACTATCGATCCCGGGACCTCCCGGTGGAAAAAAGGCGGACACCCAATTCACTACACTGTTAGACTATCGAACCCGGGACATACCGGTGTTAAAAAGGCGGACATCCAATTCACTACACTGTTAGACTATCGATCCCGGGGCCTCCCGGTGGAAAAAAGGCGGACACCCAATTCACTACACTGTTAGACTATCGATCCTGGGACCTCCCGGTGGAAAAAAGGCGGACACCCAATTCACTACACTGTTAGACTATCGAACCCGGGACCTCCCGGTGGAAAAAAGGCGGACACCCAATTCACTACACTGTTAGACTATCGATCCCGGGACCTCCCGGTGGAAAAAAGGCGGACACCCAATTCACTACACTGTTAGACTATCGATCCCGGGACCTCCCGGTGGAAAAAAGGCGGACATCCAATTCACTACACTGTTAGACTATCGATCCCGGGACCTACCGGTGGAAAAAAGGCGGACACCCAATTCACTACACTGTTAGACTATCGAACCCGGGACCTCCTGGTGGAAAAAAGGCGGACATCCAATTCACTACACTGTTAGACTTCGAACCCGGGACCTCCCGGTGGAAAAAAGGCGGACATCCAATTCACTACACTGTTAGACTATCGATCCCGGGACCTACCGGTCGCAAGGCGGACACCCAATTCACTACACTGTTAGACTATCGATCCCGGGACCTACCGGTCGCAAGGCGGACACCCAATTCACTACACTGTTAGACTTCGAACCCGGGACCTCCCGGTGGAAAAAAGGCGGACATCCAATTCACTACACTGTTAGACTATCGATCCCGGGACCTACCGGTCGCAAGGCGGACATCCAATTCACTACACTGTTAGACTATCGAACCCGGGACCTCCCGGTGGAAAAAAGGCGGACATCCAATTCACTACACTGTTAGACTTCGAACCCGGGACCTCCCGGTGGAAAAAAGGCGGACATCCAATTCACTACACTGTTAGACTATCGATCCCGGGACCTACCGGTCGCAAGGCGGACACCCAATTCACTACACTGTTAGACTATCGATCCCGGGACCTACCGGTCGCAAGGCGGACACCCAATTCACTACACTGTTAGACTTCGAACCCGGGACCTCCCGGTGGAAAAAAGGCGGACATCCAATTCACTACACTGTTAGACTATCGATCCCGGGACCTACCGGTCGCAAGGCGGACATCCAATTCACTACACTGTTAGACTATCGATCCCGGGACCTACCGGTCGCAAGGCGGACATCCAATTCACTACACTGTTAGACTATCGATCCCGGGACCTACCGGTCGCAAGGCGGACATCCAATTCACTACACTGTTAGACTATCGAACCCGGGACCTACCGGTCGCAAGGCGGACATCCAATTCACTAAACTGTTAGACTATCGAACCCGGGACCTACCGGTCGCAAGGCGGACATCCAATTCACTACACTGTTAGACTATCGAACCCGGGACCTACCGGTCGCAAGGCGGACATCCAATTCACTACACTGTTAGACTATCGAACCCGGGACCTACCGGTCGCAAGGCGGACATCCAATTCACTACACTGTTAGACTATCGATCCCGGGACCTCCCGGTGGAAAAAAGGCGGACATCCAATTCACTACACTGTTAGACTATCGATCCCGGGACCTCCTGGTGGAAAAAAGGCGGACATCCAATTCACTACACTGTTAGACTATCGATCCCGGGACCTCCCGGTGGAAAAAAGGCGGACATCCAATTCACTACACTGTTAGACTATCGATCCCGGGACCTCCCGGTGGAAAAAAGGCGGACATCCAATTCACTACACTGTTAGACTATCGAACCCGGGACCTACCGGTGTTAAAAAGGCGAACATCCAATTCACTACACTGTTAGACTATCGATCCCGGGACCTCCCGGTGGAAAAAAGGCGGACATCCAATTCACTACACTGTTAGACTATCGATCCCGGGACCTACCGGTGGAAAAAAGGCGGACACCCAATTCACTACACTGTTAGACTTAGTTTCGTCAAGATCTATTGTTGATATGTATATTAGCCCCAAGTTAGTGAAACGTGTTTTCCAAAAAAATATTAAACAAAAGAATATACATATTACTCTAATATATTTACACTACAAAGCCCTTTAAGTTTTATCCGTTTAATTTACCGGTAATGATTATTCATTTTATGACACATTACATGTATTTACTATATACAGAGATGTATTTTAAACTGTGCCTTATTATGAATTTACTCGCTCGGAACCAATTAACTTGCACATATTACATATTTTAACATGCCTTTCACCTGTTTCACACAATACGACCTTCATTACAAAATATATATCACAGTTAACAGTAGACGATTTTTATTGAAAATGCTATACTTTTACATGTTTCATAACATTTTACACGGTAATAAATCAATCAACCGTACAATAAATATCTGATATGGTTAACATACTATATTAAAGTAATAATTTATTACATCTAATATGACTTATTCGTGGGGGTATACACCGGTATATTATGTCGTCATCGTTCACATGTAATAAAAAACTAGTACATAGGTACATGTTATGTGCAATTTCAACATTTCTTCATCAAGACATTCTGTAAATATAATAAGGATGCAATAAACAAGTTTAATGCCCTGAATCGAGAATGCGAAAGAAAAGCATCCCCGACTAAAAATTATCGTTTAGGCATGTATACCCGGGCCCTGTTCGAGAAAACAGTTAGCTCCTCTGAAAGGCCACAGCGGCATGTCTACACCTAATGCTTCTTCGCCTCGGAAGGACCTGTAAATAATCATCGAACAACAACAACAACATAGAATGGCAAAGAACGGCTAGTGATGTGCAGTCAATAGATGTCAGGCAAGAATATTAAATTAAATTGCCGATTTTCTGGTACATATATTATGATAATAATGTAAGTATATTGTTACGTTTTTAGCTGGTGTATTAATTATGCTAGATATACATGCTTTGTCGATTAACGGGAATTCTGCTCCATGCTTCGTGAGTTAACATGCTGTAATTGTTAAGTGAAAACCCCTTTTCGTCATCATTTTTCACGCAAGGAAATTTAATAAATATCTCCGATGAATAGATCTTAAAGACGTTACGGATAATGAAATTAACCATTTAAGGCGTAAACGTATGGGTATCACTTTGAAGTAAGTCCATCATTTTTATCTGAGAATCTATGAAAGTATCGAGGCTCATTAGGAATGCTAAGCGTGGATAATATATCATTTTAATTGACTTTTATAATTTGTAAATAGTAACTATTTCATATTCAGTCTTTTCAAATTGGGAAATTTGCTGGCAATTAATCATTTACAATGTCAGCCAGGCATTCTCATCTTTTTCTTTTGCCTTTCAACAGAGTGGACGTTGACCTAACACCGTTGGGTGCGAGCCATTCTATACACAGAGTGTGACGTCACTGTTTTTTCGTCTTAGTTGCGAGAAGCGACACCTGGTGGAGACAATGGGTGCGAGCCGCATCGAATTGACGTAGGTGCTGGACACTATTAGGGCATGTTTGCCTCCGCGTCTGCATGGTAGGGCGAGAGATTTTGCAGATACTATAGGGCACTCGCGGACACAATATCGCATCGAACAATCGAATGTATTATCGGGGTCGTTGTCGACAGCATCATCGTTAAAAAACTATTTTCTTCGCCGGACATTTATTGTAATAATAATACCACTAAGTGTTATCTATTTTAGAAAGTGCTATAGCAATTTGAAATGAATTATACATAGAAAATCTAAATGCCAAACAAATATATACAGCCATGCTAGATGTCAAATCGCGCGACCTGGTTTTCTTTGGAAACAAGATACAGCGAATTTAAAATCGCCACATTATGAATATGATATTAATAGCTGCAGTCAACAAATAAATTGTCAATGAATAACACGGTGTGCAAGTACAAATGTTATCAAAACCCCGCCACTAAATCGCTTGACGTGATAAGAGAAAATATGCCCTATTTTAGGCATTGATTAAAAGTCAACACCAAACAGATAAGATCAATACATGTCATAATATTTTGTTTAAACAACATTTGTATGTATCTTTTATAGTATACGCGACATTTTCATCTCAATTTTGTCATCACAGGCGGGTTATATTACACCGATATTTTCAATGCAAAATATGCAGGTTTTTATTTCGGGTTTCCTCCATGCTCGGTTTGTTTTCAATACAAACGCACCGCGTTATATGATATTATTGAAAATATTGCATTTTTAATAAACATAACAGTGCGAAAGCACGCCATTCATGGTGTTCAACCCACGCGACTGAATTTAGATCCGCGCCAACTGCGATCTCTCCGATGTTAAGTTTGTCATGGTCAAATCAGGTGTTTCATATTTATGTTTTATTTTTACAAATCCGTGACGAATTAAATTAATATAATTTATAAGCAAAGTTTATAAAACATCAATACATTTAAAATGTACATGTTACTGTGTACTTGTACTTTGCGTTCTTATCGTTGCGTACTTGTCATTGCGTACTTATCGTTACGTACTTGTCATTGCGTAATTAAAATTGCTTACTGGTCATTGCGTTCTTAATATCATTGCGTACTTGTCATTGCGTACTTATAATTGCTTACTAGTCATTGCGTTCTTAATATCGTTGCGTACTTGTCATTGTGTTCTTATCGTTGCGTACTTGTCATTGTGTTCTTATCGTTGCGTAATTGTCATTGCATACTAGTCATTGCGTTCTTATCGTTGCGTACTTGTCTTTGTGTACTTATCGTTGCGTATTTGTCATTGGATACTTATCATTGCTTAATGGACACTGCGTACTTGTCATTGTGTTCTTGTCGTTGTGTACTAGTCATTGCATACTTATTATTGCTTAACTAGTCATTGCGTTCTTATTGTTGCGTACTTGCCATTGCGTACTTATCATTGCTTACTTGTACTAGTCATTGCGTATTGGCCATTTCGTGCCGGTCATGGCGTACTATTCATGAAGCACTGGCCATTGCGTACTATTCATGAAGCACTGGTATTTTCGCACTATTCATGAAGCAATGATAATTGCGTACAATTTATGAAGCACTGGTCATTGCGTACTATTCATGAAGCACCGGTCATTGCGTGCTATTAATGAAGTAGCGGTCATTGCGTACTATTCTTGAAGCACTGGTCATTGCGTACTATTCATGAAGAACGTACTGGTCGTTGCGCACCGAACATGAAGGTCATTGTGTACTGGTCATTGAGTACTGGTCATTACGTACTTGTTATTGCACATTTTTCAATGTGTACTGGACATTGCGTATTTGTCAATGAGTACTGGTCATTGAGTATCTATCGTCGTGTAAAAGACATGTAATACTTAATCATTGCATATTTGTTATTGCGTACTTGACTTGCGTGCTCTAGGCGTGTACATTATGTTTTTAAACAGTTTCAACTGCTCCTACATGTAGTAAAACGAGCAAATAAACCCAAATAGATATACTATGTGTATGTATATTTAAATTATTGTCTTTTACAATTAAATGCGAACAAAGGGACGACCGAAATAAACCCATAAATCCGTTTTCTGAGGCCACATCAGATGGCTAATAGATAACAAGCAATGATGATCCAATATGCCCTCTATCATTTACCGCTGTTTTCCGTCACTTAACCAACATTTACTAACCATTATTTACAACACCGCGACGTGCAATTTGAAACGACCAGATTTGCAAATAAACGATATTTAAACCTAATTAGATTTCTTAAAATAAAAGTGTCATTTTAAGAGACCCTGCATTACACAGACGTGTCAAAGAGAATTGAAGAAGTATCTGCCACGTACAAGTGGTGATTATCACACCAAAGAAATTTTGCGCTGCACCGTTTTAACGACCGACGCCATTTGCAAGATGGGTGCATCTGCGAAGAAATGAATTTTGTTAACACTGACAACAATGCACTGTTTTACAAATTATTTGTATCCCGTGTCAATTCTAATGATATTTTGTGAAAAGAATATAAAAACATTACAAGAGGCGCCATTTTCCATTAAATGCTCAATAAGAACCCTGGCTCGGATTATGAATGCATAACAAAACGAATGTAACTGATACCCATTGGCATAAAACGATGCTGAAAACACTTGTTAATATAATGAATGCACACCATTAAAATAATAATTTTCACGTGTGTCACATATTTCATTTGCCAGTGCTATTGGAATTGTCATAGTATCTTACCCAGAAAAATAAGCTAAATCATTTAATAACACCAAAAGAAAACATCGCCTTTAGCATCGTTTTTAGTGTTGTGTAGCCTAAATTATCTGTTAGGTCATTTTATTAGGTGTATATGAATATTATATTGCACTTTACGGCTGTAGATAAGAAAACTATTAAGTGATTTGTAACTCGACTTTTTTCTAAAATGTTCTTCCAACTTTAATTAAAATATACGAAACTTATCTTTATTGCATGTTTGTTTTATTTTACCGCTATTTCTGTTGAAATGTCAACATAAAACCTTTAAAAAATAAATTAAACGCATCCAATAATTTCTTCCCTTTTGTAATTCTTGCTGTCGTACTTGTTGCTTTCGTGTTTATCTGCTTGCATGCTTATTTTCTTTCCTCTTTTTTTTGCCCTCTTGCTTGTTTGCTTGCTACCATTTTTCCCTCTTGCTTGCTTGTATACTAAATTTATTCCCTCTTGCTTTTTTGCTTATTTGCTTGCTTGCGTGTTAACCTTCTTCCCTCTTGCTGTCTTGCTTATTTGCTTGCTAACTTGCTAATTGTTTTCCCTCTTGCTTGCTTGCATGCTAACTTTATTATCTCTTCCCTATTTGCTTGCTTGCGTGTTAACTCTCTTCCGCCTTGTTTTCTTGCTTACTTCCTAACATTCTTTCCTCTAGCTTTCTTGCTAGTTTGCTTGCTTGCTTGCTAACTTTTTCGCTCTTGCTTTCTTGTTTATTTGCTTGCTTGCTAACTTTCTTCCCTCTTGCTTGTTTGCTAACTGTTTTCCGTCTTGCTTTCTTGCTTATTTGCTTGCTTACATTTCTCCCACTTGCTTATTTGCTTGCTTGCTAACGTTTTCCCCTCTTGCCTATTTTCTTGCTTGCTAACGTTTTTTCCTATTGCTTATTTGCTTGCTTGCTTGCTTGCTTGCTTGCTAGCATTCTTCCCTCTTGCTTTCTATCTAATTTGCTTGCTTGCTAGGTCTACGTATAAGCACCGTATTGTTCCATTCAGTTTTCACCAAGGGTTCGGGGAAAAGTCCATTGCGTTTCGAATTTCCATCAGAAGAGGGAATATTGACGACATGGTTTCAGGTAAAATGGACTCTACATTACAATACATGAATGGTGTATTTATCGTCTATATTCTTTATAGTTGAAGAAAAAAAACTTTGCTTTCTAAAAAACCGACCGTTTGTACATTATGTTTTAATTGATAAAAGAGTAAATCGTGTATTAATATCACAGGGAACCATACAAGTTATACTCATGCGCTGTCTGATGCATATAAATATGTTTCTTATGCAAGTCACATGATAACCAGATTGTATTCAAACAATACATTTATGAATAACGTGAATACAAAGACTATATTTTAAATGTTTAAATAAATTTTCTTTATTTCTGACCGGAAATTACTATCAACACTTTGACAACGACACTGGCATTGACAGTAACAAAGTGTGTGCCTTTTGTCAAACGTCCGAATTTGGCACATCGTCCACGATATAATTATTCCACGAGGGCTGAAAAAAAGAACATCAAATGGGTCATCATTCAAGTGAAAAGAGGAAGTTTCAATTTCGTTTAAAATTTACGACCTGCCGGATCTTGTCCAAGATTCCCAATGACCTACGTCTATTAAATGACCATTATCGGGAATCCGAAAAGACGTCCGCATTGTGGACCGTCTTGTTCTGAAAAACACCGGGTCAGTCTTGGGCGGTGATGAGGTCATTTTGACGAGAATGAAATATTATCTCAGACCTGAATGACAATTCAAAAATTTTGACACATTGCTTTAAATGATTATAATTCTGGACCTAATTTCCTTTCCCCGAGTCCGGCACAGTATCGTGTTATAGTCGCGGACTACGGATCGCTTGGTGTAGCGAATGGATTTAACAATAGTGGGTGGGGCAAAGTGTCAACGCCATTTAGCGTAATCGGATATCACCAATTCCATCGACGTAAATATTGAGTCCCTTCTTGACACTAAACGTTTAATATCGGAGCACAATAAGAACATGGTAATAATTAACAACACTAATAGACACTGCTAATTCCCTTAAGTGATCATCGGTCATTGTATGGGGTCCATTTCGGTATATAAACTTAGCAACGCAATACGTTTAATTTAAAACCAAATAACTGTGAGTCTTGTTTAGAGTACACGAGGGTAATAAAAGACCCAATTTGGCATATGGTGAGTTTATGCGCAATATGAGATGAAAACTCACTGGTTATCAAGGTGTTACAGTACTTTTTTTCAACGGATTTAGACGGCGGCGAATTCACGAAAACGTTCGAACGACAATTCCTCAAGTCATGACTATTATTGTCCTCAAACAAGTTCAAATTCATACTCCATGTCCAAGTTACGTTTCGAAGTGCAAATTCCCCTAGAGCGATATGTTATATATGTGCAGAGTACGCGGCATGTCAGACTTGTAATAATACAAGTTTATTTTTATGTGGATTTTTTTTTTTTTTGGGGGGGGGGGGGTAATAATATTATCATTGTCCTAATAAAATACGAGTTAAAAAGGTATATTCTTTTCTTTTCTTTGGATTATGATATTATCATTGTTCTAATAAAATACAAGTTTAAAAGGTATATTCTTTTACAATATGTTAGTTATGTATATAATATAACTACCTGACATAATGTTTTGTTTTTGTTAAATTCATGTTACATAAATTGCCTGTACAGCGCACGCTACTTTCTGCTTTGATGGATCTTTATTTTCTGACTGAATACTTTCAAGAGCAAATCTAATGATAGTCTGGATATAAACTATCAAATAAGATAATAAAATATACATTCTTTGCATGTTATTGATCAGTAAAGTCTATAGATTGTGAAAAGTATTACATAGAAGTAAAATTAACGCCTAACTTTTGGTATGCCAGACTCACAAATGGTTATGCCCAATTTCATCTGCGCTGCTTGGTAAAATCGACTCAATGGTACGAAATAATACACAAGTCGACCTGCGTGCTCTATCAGATTCCATTTACTGATTAAATAGTATTTTTATGACGAAGTTTTTATCATCTTGAAAATAAAGTAAAACTTATTATTAAGAGACCACCCAACTGTTATTAAAAAATCGATAATACATGTTTAGCACAAATCTGATGACTCGAGCACTTTGCGATGAATTGGAGTGATTTTTCGTGACATTTAACAAAATAATAAAATCTCTAATTGTCGCTTTTTATGTTAGATTTATATGGATGATATACGTTTTATTTGTATCAACACATGAAATTGTACAATATTATAATACCACCTGGTAAAGCACTATAGCTGACTAATCTGTTAAAGTTACCGCTTGAATTCTTTCTAAACTCTGGTTCGATAATTATCTAATTGTTTAATGTATTCGATAAGTGCATAGCATAATCTATCGATAACATCTAATAATAAAAAGTAAATAGCTTAAATATCACACGAAATTCCGTTACAAATTCAAATGTATCAATGAAATTTATTGCCCATTTGATTTGGAGATGGGAATAAGTTGCAAATCTTCATTTTAATATTAGAAACTCCTAAACCGTCACAAGAAAGTGTCGAAATTTTAATGTCTCGAAAGTGGATCAATATGCATTTAAACCCTGCAATTAACAAAACAGAAGAACTGTTCAATTTTGAAATATCATAAACTATTTGAAATGTCACAAATGTGTGTCATTTTGGAATGTAATTCGCATTTGTAAATGCCACATAGTATGCCAAGATTATTCCGGAATGCTTGCAAATTTTGGAATGTCATACACACGCAGGAACGTCGATTGTTGTTTAGTTTCATCAACACTTTTTTAGAAATGTCTTATGGAAAGTATGTCGATTTTGGGAAGTCATACAGATTAATGTCATAAACAGTATGCAATGGCTGCAATGGCATAATGGTTTGTCAGTTGTATGGAATGACATAAACACTTAGGGGTGATATTAGTGTTCTTAATTTTGGAATGTCAAACGCTGTAGAATGTCACAAGACTATGTCAGTTTTGTGATGTCATTAACCCTTCAGAATGTTGGAAAGAGCGGCACAATGCCATAAACTCTTCACAATGTCATAAAGATATTATGTGCTCCTTAGGCGTAAACAAATTATGTTTGTTTCAGGTTACCCGCCCGTCCCTAAATAATAGCCTCGACCCTAGAACATTTTATTGAGTTTGTCAGATATTTTTTGTTTTATTTACCTTTTTCCAATAATTACATGTTTTTGGGGATAAATAAGTGTGTTTTTTGTATAGCATCTACTTCAAAACAATGTTAAAGGATATTACAGATTTGTTTTGAATATTCATTTAGTTCAAGAATCTTAAAGTTGACCATTTACGAAATATAACGAATAAATAAATCGCTACCTACCTACTACCCTAATATTTTGGGCATGTAACCTGAAACAAACAATATTTTTGTATGCCTTATGATCAGCAATTACATCTAAAAGCATCTTAATAAACCTAAATTGTGTCAAAAAGAAGATAAACATTTATCCTGTTTTCCCCGAATACATTTAAATTCAAAACATGATTAATGTTCTACCGGTATCACGTTAAATGCTAATTTATTGTCCAACTGCCAGCCACTTTTGTACTTTCCCTACATACTCTCTCTTATAATTCATCGGTCTATATTCAGGAAATATATATATTTAATACATAACATTTATCGGTCAATAGATGGGCTCTTTAATCCCATTTGTCAAAACGTTTAGAAGTCATGTGATCAACCAATATTCAATGCGCTTTTTTTTCGACTTGAAGATTTCATTCAGGATTAAACTATAAAATTGGAACACCATCTTTCATCATTGCCACCATCATCGTCGTCATTATCATTATCATTGCTATCAACAACGCCATCGTCGTCGTCATCATCGTCGTCTTCATCATCGCCATTATCATCATCAAAAACAACATCATCATCATCATCATCATCATTGTTATCATCATTGCATCATTTCAATCAACAGCATCGTCGTCGCAATCAGCATCATCACATTACAAGCTCAGACATTCCGATGCCTTCAAATCATGTCAACAGCACGACCGTCAGTCCCCATCTGATGGCTGACACTTTCTGTGATCCCGATCTGCTCACGAATGGACCTTATTTATTCCCCGCCAGACAATGGGTCCCCTTGTCCCCGCTGCCAGTGTCACTCGGCCCCTAATCACGCTTAAACAAGGGGCTCGATTATCGACTGCATTGTTTCGCATTGAAATAGCCGGTAATGACCTCCTAATTCGCAAATTAGAATGTAAACATGGATGGAAACGTGAGAAAATCGGGTTCTTGAATCCGCCTCATTTCGCAGGCATGTTTGAACTTGCTAGTCATTATCGCTGGGCGATTGACACTTCCAAGTTATTATACAAACTACTGACAGAACGCTCGGAACATGCTCTGTAACAAGTTTTCTTAATACCCGCATTTTTGTGCACGAAATTTCATGGAAACAATTTCAATCCAAATGTTGTTTTGGGCACGTCCGAAACGCCAAATCAAGTTACCGGTAGTTTCGGCTACCAAAACGTGGTAGCATAAACGGAGTCTTGTATTTTACCTGGGATTGTTAATTTGAGGCTCGTCGTGGGAAAACCGGTCTTAATGCATGAGCGTAAAGTGTCGTCCTGGGTTAACATGTGCAGTCCGCACAGGCTAATCCAGGACGGCACTTTCCGCTTTTATGGTATTTTCTGTTTCAAGGAAGTATCTTATAAACATAAATCCACTAAAGGCGAAAAGTGCCGTCCTGGATTAGCCTGTGCATTAAGTCCGGTTTTCCCACGACGCGCCTCATATTTTAATTTCTCTTATTCGCCAACCCGATTTGTTTGAACGTGCAACAAATAATAATTTGGAACACAAGCAATATTGTAAAAAAAGGTACAGATTGTTTATTTCCAGTGATATCTTATCCCTTATGGATATAAAAAGAATTTTCAACTCACATACAGTGTTACGAATTCAAACGTAAAACATGTTTACTTCATGTGCCTGTATATAACAAAACGTTGCAAAAATGTACTATTATTTTTGTTATTGACATGTGCATCTAAATTTTTTTTTTTCTGCCTCCGACTTAAATAATTTGTACTAGGAACAGTTGACACCTGTGTTATTATGTGCTTATTAATACATGCCAAACATCATTAATAATAATTAACGCCAATTCGAACATTAACAAAATTCCACACGAATGCCAAATGTTGAATAAATTTTAAAAGTATTTTTTTATTTTCATTTTAGAAAGTCGTTTAATAATGAAATTACATTCTTTCATCGAAATTAAGAAGATTAATAAAGTAAATTAAGCCCACTTAAAAGCTTTTGCAGTTCACCCAAAACTGCATGAATCAAAAGTCATCAAAAGTCATTAGAATAGCTTTACACATGGGCTCCATATTTACACAATTTTTAAATGCGCTTTTTCAGTCTGTGTTGCCAACACTATACATCAATGTTGGCAAAGATTGTGATCGGTTTACCCACAATGCGTGTCAAAACATTTTCATTTCTGGTATACCTTTGGTGGCTGGAAGGCCTTAATAATCTGCATTAAAAATTCAGGTAATTTAAATAAGTACTCCGATAGCATCTCCAGTCACGTCCGAATGTAGAACGCTTTGCTGGTCAGTATACAGCCCGAGTGACCCGAAATGACCGCTAGGCCACGGGCGAATGCCTTCACATAAGCGTTATATTTTGCTATCAAAGAAGAAAAAAAAATCGCTTGAAATAAACGCTTTGCCAATGATTTTGGATTTAAACTGAGCTTTGAAGAAGACAAAACAGAAGAAAAATCAGGACCTCTGGTTGAATGAAACTTGAAACGAACTCATGATGAGTAAATTATTACAATCGTTTCCAGCACACGTTGCAAAATTTCATTTCTCTCCGCATTTCAACCAATAACGTTCCGCGTACAAAATGGCATTTCCCATTTACGATTATATAAGACGAAACCGGGTTATTAATACCGACTGTGTAATTTCTTGCCGGTTCACACTGGTATAATCTTCATGTAATAAATCGCTCGCGGACTTTAGGGAAGCTGGTCACAATTTTCAAATTCATTTTTAAGGGGTCGCCTTTTGATCAAATGTAGAAAAGGCCGTCCAGCGTGGAAATGAAATAAAGGGGTCATCCCCTATTCGGTTACGATGATTGAACAAAAGGGTTGAATTATAAAATAGCCGGCCTCCACTGCGATTGATCTATCACCAGTAAAGATCCGACTGCTTTATTAGATCAAGGGGTTGTATGTTGTATGTCCATTATGATCCGTTGACAGGACCCTGTTTACGACAACAGTTGCGAATGGTCTGCCGGTTAAGTCCATAATTTTACCTGTCATTTCAAAGGGAAAATGTCCTACGTAGTTATCCTTATTGATTCGTCAACCCGACCGTCCTGTAATATAGTGCGTGACGGAGCATAATTATTTGAATTGCGGCTTGAAATTTGGTGGCCACCCCATTTGGTTCGCCGCAATTTGGATTTCAAATGAATTGCAGCACCACGTTTTTACCCGACATATATGTATACATAGGTGTTTGTTTCCGAGCACATTTGTACACAACAGAAAACTACAATGCATTAAAGCCCGATTTGCCACCATGTACTAGAAATCGTGGTACACATCTGACAAAGCTTTCGGACGCCACTTGCCATAAAATGTATTTTAAATCTGCCAATTTGTGAATCTAAGTGCATTGGATGATGGAAATTCTGAATCTCGTAAGTTTCAGTTGGTATCGCAATTTTCCATGTACAGTTTCGAAAAGTGGCACGGTTGTTGGAAGGTGGTGTACAATTGTAAAGTTGATACAATCTCATTAAGTAATAGTGTTTTCATTTTCAAGAACTAGTAATAACAATTTAAATTGAAAAATGTTAAGCGATGTTTTTGGACTTGGAATTCACACGGTTATCGATACCACCATGAAGATTCTCATTATCTTGTCGATCGTATTAATTAACTGTCTTCAACTCTGGTGGCATCGCTAAGGAATGAAAATTACACGTATAGTATTTAACAAAAATCACATTTGGCAACAACTGTCAATTCAATACGTGACGACGATGGTTTCAATTGTACTTAATAGATTTATGTAACTCTCGTAACCAGTAATTCACACGATATCGATCTTGGTTAAATAATGGGGCTCGATCATGTATTCAATGGAAAGCTATCTACCCCATAGTCCAACACATCGTGATAATCAATACAACCATTTGTAACTACATGTTCATCTTTCCAAACTGGTAGTTATGGAGATAGTAATGAGTTAATGGATGTTAGCGAAGCTTTCGACCCTGTAACTTAACAACAACAGGATATCGCAAATTAGTATTCAAAATGTTTAAATTACCTGTAATGTACATACAAAACGGGTAGGTCTTAGGAAAGGTAAACTGCCTAGCGAAAAAATCGGAAAATAGGTTTTATTTTCACGGTGGGTACTTTTGCAAACCCACATAGACAAGGTTGCCCACCTCTCCTACCAGTTTTTATTAGCGACCTCATTGTAGACGTAGTCGTAAAATCGCATGCAGGACAAAAAGTGATAATTTGGTCTGCAGTAAATACAGTCCACGTATCCATAAATTACTGAAACATGTGATTTACTTTTCGGCAGACGAAAAACGGCAGACGACGGAGGGTGTCGAATTACCCGGATGTCAAAGACTGTTTTCTGCACGAGTTGAGTTTTGAAATATTATGCTCCCTAATTCAGAGCGTCTTGTCAGTTTCACTCTGTCATTTTGTGATCCTTATTAATCATATGAGGGGTGAATGGAGCGTGTGGAAATATTAAATATACTTATAAATCATAATGTTTAGATAGCATCGATCACTTGTCACCCCTAAAACTGCCTCTAAAACTGCTTTCGATAGCCACACTTGTATTTGGTGTGCTTTGTTTTTGTTGTTGTTGTATTTTTATAATATTATTTGGAATTCATGTTAGCATATCAAATTTATGCTCATGTGTTGAGGCTGCAGCTCAATTTTACCGGGAATAAATTTTATAAATAAGAATCTAAATGACAGATGAGGCAAAACAGCAAAATTTATATATGTTCCAGTAAGATTGCAAGAAAAGACATTTTATATTATTACGAATTAAGCATAAAAAAGGCACGTGTCTTTTTTTCTTTAATTCAACAACAATGTCTTTTGACAGTTCTTTTTCGGCTTGCCTATCAATGTCATAAATTATTTTGTTATTTTTCAAAAACAAATTCAATTGCTGCCATTTCATTCACCAGGACGGCACGTATTTGTTGACACAGGGTCCCGTTTCCCAAAATACGTTCGTTTTGTTTCTCGACGGACAATTATAGAAGACCAATTTCTCAACTTCACCTCTCATCACGGCGTTGTTTATGTTTAAGACACAGGTGCCATCTAGAGACAAAAGAAGTAACGGAATTCTAACACCAAGGTCGGAGGTTTCCTGTCGAGTTCTTAGCGATGATTGTAAATGTCAGTTTCCCGTCTTCGTCGGTGTTGTTTGTATTCTCAGAGCTTTCAATGGTGGCTATTTGAATATTCAAATCAAGGACAAATTTATGAGTGGTCAACCGCTCGTTAATTATGGCCTATAAAAGCATCGCGGCTGTTAACTTTTTGTGCGTGTGTATTGTGTTTTAAATCGTGTGTGTTGTTTTACGTACAGTGGGGCTGTATGACAGGGGGAAAGGGTTTGACCCCCACTTATGGGTGTCAGGAAATATACATATCAATGCTTGACACCCGTGAAATATTTCACAGGTCTGGAGAACGGCGAGGTTAAACGCTGGACTGACATTTAGGGCCAAAACATGACTTCGACATGGAAAATAACTCACTAAATGACCTCTAATGGCTGATCCCAACTTTTGTGGATCACTTGACTGGAGATGCCTAAAATTTAAACCTTCTCGGTCTGAAGGCGTAGCTAATTACCGAGAAATTAGAAGGTGCAATAAATGCGAAATATATATAGAACGAAATACGTCTTAATATATTCAGGCTATAAAACGTTAACAAAAACTAGGTGTTTACTTTTAACAGGATTTAGGATGGAAAAACGTAAAAAACTATCGTAAGGCGTAAACAAAAATATGTTTGTTTCAGGTTACATGACCAACAAAAATTAGGGTAGATAGGTAATGATTTATTTATATTATTATTCTTATTTTATTTAGTAAATGGTCAACTTGAAGATTCTAAAACTAAATTTATATTCAAAACATGTCTGTATTATCCTTAAACATTGTTTTAAAGTGGATTCTATCAAAAGTAAACACTTTTTTAACTAAAAAACAATTAGTTATTTAAAAACATAACTAAAACAAAAACAAATATCTGACAATTCAATCAAATGTTCTAGGGTCGGGGCATTTTTGGGGGGTAGGTCGGGTAACCTGAAACAAACGTATATTTTACGCCTAATGGTACCCTTGTTTAGTGGTAACATGTGCATAAGATTGATTTACATGTATAAAATAGAAGCATACCAAGCTGGCATAGGTTTGTGGAGTTCTATTCTGAATTCATTGACTTTTGCAAATCGACAAAAATGGGTAAAGTGTAAAAAAAATCCAACTACTAGCATAACAGTCAAACTGAACTCTGCACTAAATGCAGAGAAGGCAATTAGAACAGTGTATAATCAATCTTAACTTTATTAACCTTAGTTATTTTGTTTTCACCTTGTGTACATTATTAATCATTCGGGTACACGTGCAGTATTATGTTTGTTTGGACTTTACTAATAAACCTGACCTATGAGCAGGATAACGTGTTGACATGACAACAGAAACTACATGTTAGACCATTACATAACACCCCCGAAATTCAATATCGCCTTTTAATTGTTAAATTACTGTTCCGCGTCTCTTTAAAGAGCGTCATCAAAGGGTGCCGTCACCAGTACAACTGCAATCTAATTCAAATCAAAACGAAATAAAATGGGCGTAAAATTGAAAATTTGCTTTATATGTGGGGTAATCAAAGTTTCTGTGTATTTAGAGATATTCGAGAAATTGCGACAGATTTCTCTGTGTTTGCTCTAGCAGCCACAGATGTTTGCCGTGAAATGTTTAAGGTCTTCTATGCACATTTCTCGACCCAAGATAAGGCCAAACGAATCTGTGTTTCGGGCAACCCGACCTTACCTAGCGAAAGCCCCCCGACCCTACAGTTTTTAGCGAAGATTGTTTTCCGTGAAATCCATATACGCCAGAATGTATTTAATTTTCCACGTTTTTGACCGAAATGTGTATTAAAAAGTAACAAAAAACTAAATCCCGACCCTACCTAACTTTTTTGAAACCGTTGCCCGAAACACACAATTTATTTTTGGGGGGCCTAGGGGATCACTTTTCTACAAAGTTTTAATAGGACTTTACCCTTTTAAAATCTAAGAATACGAAATAAATCATGTATAAGTTTTAAATAATCAGCAAATTGAGTTACAATTATTGTATTTGCGTTTATAAAGTTAACATAATGCATATACTAGCATGAAACTTTGATATAGTAAAAACAGCTCGCATTTTGTGGGATTTCGCAAGCACGTGTGGCCCAAAGAGCTCTACAAAATACCAAGCTTCTGAATTCTAGTTCTTATGGCTTTTTTTAATTCAACACACAGTTCTATAGCATTAACGTCGACGTCATTTGTTAAAATGTAACGAAGTTACCAATGAGGCCAGGAATTTGCAGGCACACGTGGACCAGTGAGGCCACCAATTAGGCCAATACTACCTCTATTCTAAAAGATTACATAATATATAATGTGATTCATGTCTGTTCTTAGAGGATCTCCTCTGATATCATAACTGTGGTCACGTCGACGCGTGTCCAATTACCGGTGGTCCTTCGAAAACGCAGGAGGTCGATAGGTGCAAAGGTGTAAATAATTTCTCGCCTGTTAACCAGCGTCATAAAAACAGTTACCAGTATATCGCAATGAAAACGCATATAATTATTAAACTATAAATAAAAAAAATACATGCTATAAGCTGAGAAACGGAGATATTCAAATTAAAGTGTGTATGTACGATCTTACAACAGATATAGTAGCATAAATACAATTAACCAAATTAAGTTAATTAATATTTATGTATATTTAAAATGGAATAAAAGTTAAGAACAAACATTTTGTTAAACGCACAATAAGCTAGAACTTAACCACCAAATAGTTTTCGCCTGTACAAGCGGAAACTCAAATACAAGTATATATACGTTGACTTGACAAATGGTTTAGGTTACACGACAATAATAAACGATGCATAAGTCGACACTAGTACGTGTTGATTTATTTCGTATTGAAGTGTTTTCCTTTTTTAAACATTAAAACATGAAATTATGCTTATTTTGTACTGATTATCAACTTATATTACTTACTACTATTTACTTAACGATAATTGGGTTCACTAATTTATATGTGGTTTTAATAATACATGTATACCTTACAAATTCGGAACTTAAGTGACAATGGTTTACTGAAAACTTAAGATGTTTCTGGAATATGGCCCAGCTATTATTTGCGATTTTTTACAACAATTATATTTGTTAATTTTAAATTTTATTTGTTAATTTAACTTTTTATTTTGAATACTCCACTTGAATTTATCTGAATGCGGTTTGTACCAGTCTGTTCTTAACAATTTAAATGAACTAGAAACTTATTTTCGATACCTATTTAAGTTTAAGTGATAATTTAGACTTTATGAAGAGGTTATTAAATTTAAGTTGTTATGTATCTGTGGTAATTTTGAGAGTTTTCTAAGCTGGAAAGGATTTCGCTTTTATTCTTTCTTAACCTTGTCATCGTCAAAAAACAACAATTACTAATTAGATAAAGAAGGCGTCAAATTTCGTCCATTAATACATCTTTGATCATATTGGACCCAGGTTTCGATATTGTTCGAACATAAGGGTATCCGCGATATTAAGATTTAATCTCTTTGATTCCCCTTGTTTAACTCTCTGCGAAATTATAACAAACGTCGAGAAATCACGTAATTTTGCTACAAATCACGAGGAATCGCGCGCTCACACGCGGGAATCCGCGGTTTAATGTGACGGCATTCGAGGCCTCGGATTCCGCGACAGATGGTTCAAATGTATAGGAACTCACTTCTCCCATCTGTGCCCGGGTTTTGCGAGGATTTTAATTCTAACTCCGCGATCAGACCGAACAATTACTTGATCAATATTAAATCGACTTGAATGTCGCTCATTGTGGCCTATTGATTAACACGTTCGGGGTTTCCGATAGGGGTCGCGCTTCCTGAACCTGTTATAATGAGGGACTCGAAAACCCTTGTAAATCATACTTTGGAAAATTGTCGCTAACTTAGTGGGAGTAATTGAACAAGCGCTACAGCGGAGGGACGCAGGGTGAGGGCTGTCCATTAACCAAGTTAATAGAGAACTGAACACTGTTGCCATTGATGTTATGTAATCAGCTTACTTTTGTTCTGGAATTTTTTGTATAATTTACTATTGTTCATGCTTTTGCCACTGGCGCTTTACACCAACATCAGTACCACCACTAACAGTACAAAAACAACAATAGCTATTACTGCTGCTTCTGCTTCGACATGTGTTTTAATGATACCCTTCTGGTACTACGACTGCTAATACTACAACAACATCTACAACTACTGCTACTACTACTACTACTACTACTACTACTGCTACTACTACGACTTCTACTACTGCTACTACTACTACTATTACTTCTAGTAGTACAATATAACAACACTTATAATACTACTGTTGTTTTTTGTTACTGCTACTGCTGCTGCTGTTGCTGTTGCTGCTGTTAAAACGACTACCAACACCACCATTACTATTAATACTATTTCACTATCTACCGCTGCTGGTGCTGCTGCCACGGATAATACCAACATGGAAATGCAAAATCAACGATTATTTAAATCTGTAAGTAGCCCATTGGCAAGCGAAACGTTTTGGACACCCCATCTTTAATTGATTCGGATGCTGTCGGTTACCTCCGTAGAACAAGAGCTTCGTAAATGATAGTGCCCAGTGGCTAGGTTTTAATGCTCAATTATCAAATTTTACATCCGATGTTCAGGTCAATACCACGTTTAATTAGAATTTAAATTTAAATTTAATAACAACATCAAAATAATTTCCAACTTCAAAAGTCTGTTATTAAATTGTCGCACATGTTTAAATTAGAGGACAGTTCTAATCTATGGCCATTCAGTTTAAGTCAGAAATGGCTAGCCTTTTCGGGTAACGCTACGCGTCCTTTGTAAGTCGAACATTTATTGTGACAGTGTTTAGAAATGTGTGATCTGTGTTCATGCATTTTTGTTCGAGATTTTATGGTTAATATGGCACTCTTTTATGGTTGCTGAAAAAAACTGCTATGATTTTAATATGATTAATTAGTACTTCCATCTTTTCTACAAAAACTAATACTGTTCTGCTACTGCTGCACTAATACTTATCCGACTTCTCATGCTACTGCTACTACGACTTCCTAGTACCACTGCAACTACTATTACAACCACTACCACCACCGCTACTACTGCTACTACCACTGTCACTATGCTACTACCACTGACACTGCTGCTACTACAACTGACACTGCTGCTACCACCGCTGTCACTGCTGCTACTACCACTGCCACTACTGCTTCTACCACCGTCACTGCTGCTACTACCACTGCCACTACTGCTACTACCACTGTCACTATGCTACTTCCACTGCAACTACTGCTAATACCACTGCTACTGCCGCTACTACCACTGCCACTACTGTTACAATCACCGCCACTGCTGCAACTACCACTGTCACTATTCTACTACCACTGGCACTTAGCTACTACCATCGCCATTGCAGCTACTACCACTGCCACTTCTGCTACTACACTGTCACTACTGCTACTATCACTGCCACTACTGCTACTAGCACTGCTACTACTGCTGCTAACACCGTCACTACTGCTTCTAACATTGTCACTACTGCTACTACCACTACCACTACTGCTACTACCACTGCCACTACTGCTGCTAACAATGACACTGCCACTGCTGCTTCTACCACTATTACTGCTGCAACTACCACTGCTACTACTTCTACAACCACTTCCACTACTTCTACAACCACTGCCACTACTTCTACTATCACTGCCATTGCTGCTACTACCACTGCCACATCTGTTACTACTACTGCCACTACTGCTTCTACCACTGTCACTACTGCTACTACCGCTACCACTACTGCTACTATCACTGCCACAACTGCTGCTACCACTGCCACTACTACCACTACCACTACTTCTACTATCACTGCCACTATTGTTTCAACCGCTACTACGGCTGCAATTACCAGTGTCATAACTTCTACTTCCACTGCCATATTATTAGTAGTAATAGTAGAAGTATTATTTGTATTAATATTATTATTGTGGCGATAATGATGATGGTTATGTTATTAAAATGTAATTTATATTGATTCTCACAATTCTTCTCCTGAAAGCCAGAAGGGACTATCAGCCTCCTTAGCACATATGCTGATACACCTTCTGGCTTTCAAGGGACGATTTTACCTTCGTTCAATAAATAAGACAAATATCTCATTATATAATCAATCGTCAACCTGAAAAAACGAAGTGAAACTTAGCGCATTGATTGGTATTGGCAAAAAACGCACCTTTTAAATCAACGATATACCATTAATTCGCAATGTCATTATAAAATCACATTTACTCCTATCTTTTTAATCCAACAGCAAATACTTCGTTAAAACATCCCCATAAGTAGGACGCGCGTCTATTAAGATTTTCAATGATTGAATTTCAAACGAGCAGTAAATCTCCAATCTGATTGTTTTATACCATTAACAGCAATATAAAAAAAATAAATTATTTGATAGCGAAAACTTATTTTCATATTTCGCTATTTTGCGTTGAAGTCCATGAAGTCCATGTGTTGTTTATTTCAACCGCAAAGTACAATTTTCACGTGTTTTTATTTTTATTTTTATTTCCACGCATACATCTGCGTTGAAGATTCTGTGTCTAGCGTTCGACTATCCATCAAATTTAGATTTTACATCTTGGGCGCGTGGCGGTACGCATCAAAGATTTCATTTGTTACCAGATAAGGCCAACGATTTTTTGTTTTGAGTTTTTCGGACATTTTGGGGGAAAGTTTCTCAAGTTGGAGGTGGAAATAAAATGAACAAAAATAACATATTTTTTTGGTAAATTTTTCAGATTAAACATGATAATAACAATATAATACGTTGAATGCAACGTTTGTAATATTTATAGACATGCATAAAGTCTACATGATTTAGGTTTAGGCGGGTAGTGGGAAAACCGGGCTTAATGCATGTGCCTAAAGTGTCGTCCCGGATTAGCCTGTGCAGTCCACACTTTCCGCCTACAGTGGATTTATGTTAAGAAGAGACTTCCTTGAAACAGAAAATACCATAAAAGCTGAGAGTGTGCAAAAACTCGGGTCTTCAGATCCGAGAAACTGAAAATCAACAAAATATGTCCTAAGTGCTATCAGATTTTGAAAGTCATTTTCGTTTTCTTGGTAACAGTGGTATACCGCACGCGTCGAAATTATCGACCAATTAGAATGATTGCTAACATCGACATTGTTTCAAAAAGATGAAAAAAGCGTGATGACACACAAAGAAAAAAAAATCACAGAAGGAAAATAGGAGCATTTAAAAATGTGGTCGATAGCGGAGGGATTGAAATTGCTGTAGCTGCTGACGATGTGAAAACGAAGTAAAAGATGATGAGAAAAAAATGTTGAAAATGATGACTATAATGATGACTATAATGATGATGATGATGATGATGATGATGATGATGATGATGATGCCTGACGAAGATAATGACGATTATGATGATTATTATGATGATGATTATAATGATGATGATGCTTGACGAAGATGATGATGAACATGATCAAAGACGATGATAATGATGAATACAGGAGATAACAATCGGCGTCAGCCACCAAGATAAATTATGCTTTCCAGCTAATCTAATATTCAGTCAATCTTCTCTAGCCCTCCTCCATTGTCAACGAGCCGAGATCCCGATGCTGGTTATTGCGTACGGCGACCGGCGATGCAATAAAATGACAATAGTATTTAACCGCCATGGAGAAGGAAAGTGATTTAGAACAGGCAGTGCGAGTGTACTTAAGTTACAAAACACTTTCATTTGCATCAGAAACCAATTTGAGAACATGTATGTTATCCTGCAATGACTTATGGGCTGGCAAGCTACTTCGTATATTTCGTACAATTAGAGATGTGTATGTATTATCAACGAATTTGTTATTTCTAAAACATTGATTTGGATAGTTCCTTGATTTGGATAGTTCCTTGTGACATTAGTTACACTGAAACAATTCATCAAAAGTACTTTTTATCATCGTCAATTTACAATATGTAATACATGTAATATAATCCATTCCACTTTCAGCATCTCCGTTATTATCGCCACTTTAATCACAACTGGTGTCGTATTCCAGAAACATCTTAAGTATATCTTAAAATATTTTGAGTTAAGGTACAAAATTCTAAATGTTATATTTCACAAAATATGTATAATTGTATGAATCTTTTAATAGCTATATAAAGAATAGTTACTACTAATAGTGATAATAAACATTCAGCACAATGCACTGTATACGAACGAAATAAAATGTTAAATAAAATTATAAGATTATAAGGATATATTACTTAAGATGTTCCTGGAATACGGCCCCATATATTTTATATTCGTTATTACCATCATAAGTGTGGGGCTTTTTCGTCTATGTGAAATTGAAATGTTTTTTTTTCCAGTTTCTTAATTCACCATTTTGTTTAACAAACAAAATTAACATTAAAAATGTGATCAGGGCCCATATTTATAAAGATTCTTATGCGATTCTTAAGTTGAACATAAGTCAAAATTAGAATTTGTGTTTAAAACACTATGCTTTGGAACATTTGCATGACTAATGCTAGATATTAATACACTTTGAATTATATTGTAATTATGTATCTTCTAGAAGTTCATTAATTTGTCAGAAAATTTGAAAATTTAAGATTTTTCCTTATTTTCGACTAAGATTCTTTATAAATACGTGCCTATGATGTTTCACCTATGAACAGCTTAAGGTCAAGATCTTTGTTCGGATCTTATGGATAATTTAAACCTATATAATATGTGGCGCGTCGTGAGAAAACCGGTCTTAATACATGTGCGTAAAGTGTCGTCCCGGATTAGCCTGTGCAGTCCGCACAGGCTAATCCGGGACGGCACTTTCAGCCTACAGTGGATTTATGTTTAGAAGAGACTTCCGTGAAACAGAAAATACCATACAAGCGGAAAGTGCCGTCCTGGATTAGCCTGTGCGGACTGCACAGGCTAATCCGGGACGACACTTCATGCACATGCATTAAAACCGGTTTTCTCACGACGCGCCACATATTGTGTCGAAAGCCTGAGTCTTCTTGAGACTATTTCAAGTCTGTTTCATGGGTAGAAACAGTACTTGGTGTCATATTGATAACGATCATTAAAACCCCGAAAGGAGTCGAACACACGATCTTCCAGTCGGAATGCGGACCTTATGGATACGGCTGAACGACCATATTTTTCACAAATAATATTTTCACATCTGTGAAAAATAGGATCTCATTCTTTACAGTTGTGAAAATTGAGATCTTATTCTTCACACATCACAGTCTTATTCTTCACATTTTATGTGAAGTTTGTGATCGCATACAGTTTTTGATATGCATCGAAATCATATTCTTCTGTGATCCTCTCGCATACCCCGTTATTTGCCAATCACATTCTTCACACTTAAAATGTGACGATTTAGATCATATTCTTCGCCGGCGTGTGAAATATAAGATTTGTGAAAAATATTGTCATAGGACACCTATAGTTCAATCGTTATGTATTAGTATGTGTTCATGAAAATGAACGAGCACCGGAATGAGATGTATGTACACAGAAGACATGGTTATATAATACGGAGAGTGGGAATAAGCAGCAAACTCCAACAACGTTCTTTTATTATCTATTAGTACTGTCCACAAACAATATGTACATTTTTACACATTCGCCTCGAACAAAATTTTGTATAGGTGTTCAATGAACACCTTGTCTTATTGCATGGTTATATTTTTGCCATTTTTGTCTCTATAGTTATTGCTGCACGGTCCAAATCTTAGCGTAATGTCTTTAATGTACTCATGTAAGCGTACATTTGGAAATAAAAAACGGGCTTTTAATTCAAACTCGGAGTCATAATTTGAGAAATTAAACGCAAGTCCTTGATGTGTGTCAAAAGTGAAACTTTTTGCATAAAATGTTTGCACCTGTACTACTGATACAAAAACTGCAACAACGCGGTGGAGATTTTCCTATCACTTCTATCAATCTTTATTTACCCCCACTGTCTCTTTAAAACGGCGGCGCGTGACCTAATTAATATTCATGAGATGGATTTTGTCATCGGCGCAAACCGGTGAGATTGATTCGCCGCGTTAAGAATAAACAGAAATTAGTTTTAAAGTGAAATTTGACGACGGACGAAAGGGGGGCGCTCATATAAAATTTCCCTGTGCCCGTCTGAAAACAAGCGTATCGCCCAAGCCCCATCAGGGATTATAATCAATCAGATTTATATTAACATATACCCCTTTGAGGCATCCGAAACAGGGATCAAATAGGGGCCCGCGTCTATTATTTGTCTGTATTTATTCGCCCCTTCATCGAGTGCCTATTCCAGTAGTTAATGACACGAAAACGCGCTCTCCATGCTGTAGGAACGCTCTGGTGCTCGAATTTCATAATAATTTTGACTACATTACATCAAACTATGCCTCCAGATTACATTACAGCAATTACTAAAAGTTCACTTGAGCGGGTGTGTACAACTCAAGTTTTACATTAAAATTCGTAGAAGAAACGGTATGCCAAAAAATAGGAATAAATGCAGCATGCATATGTGAATACTACATTATTATATAAATACTTAAATTTAATATTATTTAATATATAACTTAATAATATTATGAATATAAATATGTTCATTTTAGAAACAGTACGTTTATAGCCCACCTGTTTAACCAACTTTGCAATCGCATACATTTATAATACTGTACGTCAATAAAACTTAATTTTGTACTTTGAAACAAACTTAAACCAATCAAAGTGTTCATCGAATCATATATGTCTCGAACGGAACGAGAACAATCATTTAATATATGGACATGGTCATATTTTTGTTATTATTTTGGCATCCTGTTAGTATAAAGAATTTTAAGATTGTTATTTTGTTGTGCATTGCATCGCACTGTAGTATGCACTTAGTTACGAATTCGTCGAGATGATAATAATTATATACGGTAGATGCAATAATCGCTTCACACCAGTGTCTATTTATGATGTTCGCGTCACATTTTCAAAGAGCTTCTAATAATATCGAAGTTAAGCTTCAGTGAATTTATATATTTCAAATTTGCATTCTAAAATATTGTAAAATAAAAAGTAGATATATTTACTTTAACTGAAAACATACCATAACCGCATTTTAGTCTGAAACAAAACATATTCAGACATACGGAATGTAATTATTGTGAGGAATTTACTTACGATTTGACCTATAAGCTTTTTCAATTTGTGCACCAGAATCTTCATAATCGTGCACAGTTTCCCGCCAGTACCAAACTAAAACGTTTTTTGGTGGGCACCGGTCAAGTGCTGGCACGCACTCACACCGTACCACCGCAAACACAAAACTGATCTGAATGTGTTGGTATCCGGACAAAATCCCTCCCGGACATAATCCCTCCCGCTTATGTTTACGTACCCGGAAAGACTTAGGATGACAGCAGACAGCGCTTTAACCAACTGCGCTATCATGCTAGGTAAGGAATCGTGAGTAAAATATGGTTACATAAAATGCTCCCAATTCTGACGTCAAAATATAAACAGGAAAAGGGCCAAACAAACAAAACCTATATTATAAATTGATTTTTATCTCAGAATGCATAAATTCGGGGCGGCGGGGGACTTTGTCCGGGGTGTAACAAAATTATTGGGAAGGATTATGGCCTGGTATGCAACAATGAGCAGGAGGGATTTCGTCAGGGGGGCGGGGGGTATGTCCGGGAATCGAATTTTTTAAGAGGTCTGTGTTAGATGGGTCTGTACTGTGGCGTGTCAAACATTTCAAAGTACCATTAATTTTAGGGCCCATTTTTTAAAGATTCTTATTACTAACTTAAACTGAAAATAAGTCCAAATTAAAATTTTAGTTTGGAACATAATGCATCGGAACATGTGCCAGACAAATAAGAAACATTTAATACATTTGAATTATACTTCAACTTCTGTGGGCAAATCTTCTTCATACAATTCATTTGTCAGAAAAAAACATGTATAAAATCCAAAATTTCAAGATTGTTCTCAATTTTCAACTAAGAGTATTTATAAATAACAGCCCCGATAATTATAACTTAATTGACGATCAAATAAATAAGTGCAATGCTTATTTTTATAAATATATAATGTTTTGTAAACACACACAAACCCGCCGAGAATTACTTTCTATAATTATACGAATGCATGAGTTTAGTTCATTGTCGTTTTATCGGCTGTTTAATCCCGACTGGTATGCGACAGAAGTTGGTTTCCTCGTACCCGACGTCTCGCCCGCCCGCAATTTTTGTCCGCCGACCCTTAACGTTTTTTTGCCTAAATATCAATAGCTTTTACTAATTTTGGGGGAAAAAGAGCAGTTTTCGCTTATATTATAAGTTTCTTGTAAGGAAATATCTTTGTCTATGACCTTATTTATAGTTAAGGTACAGTTTCTTTGTTGGGGGGGGGGGGGGCGTTTAAACATTTTTACATGCAGTCCAATATACTTAGACTGTGTGGTTAATATGCAGCGAAGAAAAAAAAAACAAGTTAAAGAAAAAAGTTATATCTTACCTCCACTCCTACATTTTTGGAGATGTAAGCGGAAACAAACCTTTTAATTTTTTTGGCCTAAAATAGACCACATACGTTGTGCGCCAAATAATCGCGTCGTTCATCAATTTATTGTTGTTTTTTCCAATGTTCTTATCATTAGGTTGATAAATTGTCATTCGTACATTTGCCTTAATCTCTTGATCTATATATAAGCGAATGTGCCCGTTTATCGTAAAGAGAGTTGGTGTCAATGATCTGTTATCACTTTTAGATTGTAAATTGGTGAATCAACAAATCAATTTTACAATGGGTTTACGTCTGCTTTCTGTCTTGATATTTTAATTATATTACAAATGTCACTTATTTAAGATCGTATCGCGCGCTAAACGAATCTTAACCCACAGCTCTACGTGAATATAATTGTTTGTTCTCGTTTCTTGCCTTCCCTTATTTATGTAAGCGTCCTTCAATTGCCATTAAAGTTAGTTCATTTTGCAATAACCAAGCGTTTTCCTAAATGCTTGGTGTCAGTTTATTGTTACATGTATATTTATGCTAATTTACAACACGATATTTGCTGATTTAATGTTTTATTTAAGCCTCGGTCACAACCGGGTTGCGTCGACCTTACGTCGTGCTTACGTCGAGATTTTTGTCAAAAACGTGCGTGGGACATACGGCGCCCGTGCGTGTTTTTCTCGATCGCAAGGACGCCGCAACAACCGCAACATACATTAGCGCAAGCGCTTAAGTTGCGTCAATCACCCATCGTGTGGGCACCATAAGGGCACCGTGCAAACATCGTGCGATCAACCTACGGGAACGTTTTTTGCTTTGAAAATGCCTGTCGCAAGCACGCAAGTTGCACTTGCGGACGTCGCACGACTTCCTTGCGTAGTACTTACGGCTTCCTTGTGATAAACGTACCGGCAACGCAAGAAAGAAACGGACAACTCACGCTCGCCGCAAGACACGTGCGGTTATCGCACGGTGACCTCAAGGCGTTATGTGCTTCGTATAAATGACCGCGATTATTTGCATGCTTTTAACACATTTTCCATATTATCATTTTATTTCACGTGTGTTACAATCATACTGCTACTTAAAAAAAAAAAAAATTCATAACAAATTCGAAAAATTTACCATAGCATCTTCTGATAAACACGTCAAATTAAAAGTCGTAAATGGCACCAATTCATGCAGAATATTTATGATTTTTTTAAATTTATATTAGTGTTTTTGCCAAAATACCATTGCTGTCACCGTGCGTAAAACTTGCGGTGATCGTGCGATTACTATGCGCTGGACGTGTGTCGACATGAAAATTAAGTCACAGTCGCAAGGTGAACGTAAGGTCGCCGTAGGACAGACGCACGTCAATCGCATGATTCGCAGACACAGCTGCGGTACGCTAAAACTGAAAAAGCACGTCGCCCGTAAGCTGGCCGCACGATGCCCGTACGAATTGTACAAGTTCTTACGAAACGCATCCGTTTGCCTTGCGATTTCTAAATCGTGCGTTTGGTCTGCGGTCTGCGGCCACCGCAGTGGGTTGTGACCGAGGCTTTAGTTGGTACACATGTGTCGGTATGCAGTGATTACACTGTTACTTGTGCGACTCGGTACTTGTTTCAGCCGTAGACTCTTTGAAAAAGCTGGTGCATGAAAATATTACGTACGCTTCGCAGTACTTGTTTCAGCCTTCGACCTTGACAAAAAGCAATACACTATTACTTACGCGACTCGGCACCTGTTAAAGCCGGCTTACCAAAAAGAATTTCTTATCTTGCCTTTCCTTTCGTTATAATTTTAAAGTTTTAGTTCACCAAAACATTATTAATAATCTCACATCGCCATATTCTAAAAACACCTCTGTACAAAAACAAACATCCTTGACCTTAAACTGTACATGTGTACCAGTATACTGCTTAGTATAAAACAAACGTCCTTCACCTTTAACTGTACATGTATACCAGCATACTTCCTCTAAAACGAGCAGAACTGGCATGTTTGACGCACGCGAATGTACAATTGTCGTCTGCCCGTATACACACACATTCTATTCAGACTGGTTGTCATTCTTTGGGCGATGCTTTCATCAGCGCTAAAAGTGTCTAATGTCAAACATTAATCAGTCTATCACTGTTATTCAGACTGCGTACATATACTTGTTTTCGCGAAACGATTACACCCCTGTATTAACGCGACCCAGACAGGTAAATATATCTCCCGGACATTTTTCTCAACTTATATTGAATAATAGGGAGGTCTGTTTCAATTTGCATCAAGTGAGCTTGAATTGTTCGTACCTATTCTCAACTATTCTTCCCAATTGCATTTCTTCTGTGAGTCAGTTTCCCTTCTACTGTCATCGCGAAATTTGATGCCGAAGATACTCGCACGACGAGACGAATGTGAGAATTTGTGAAAGCAGTCGACATTTAGTCAAAACATGACCTCACGCGATCGGCACGCTCCGATACGTAAACGAGGCTAAAGAGCAGTTGCATAACTGGATGGGTAACGGGCAAATACAATTGGATTCTGTAACGGTATTTACGACTGCGTTCTTCTCTGGGTCGTGCATTTAACACCTTTCAACGAAAGATCACAATTTTAAACAGGCTGTGGTTTGCGATTTAGTTGTGGTTATTTATCAGCTTTGATAAATTCATACCATTAGCTTTGTTTAATATGAATATAGGTGCTACCTAGTTTACGGGCAAAGGCATCTAAATAGTCTTTAAAAAAAACATTTGTTGCGCGGAATCGTAGATCTCTGTGAATTGTATCGTTATTCACCGCAAAATGAGAAGCGAGGGTGTCAACCACTGCGCTAGCCGGACAGCTGTCACTTAATGTGTTTCACCGCTTATTAATAAGCATACATATAAGATCTACATATTCAGATGGAGAGCATATTAAAACAAATTTTAACATTGTTTTTCAGATCATCTGATCAATTTAAGTTAAAGTCGTATTTTATGAACTGAAATGTATCACAGGAGTTGATTGTATAAATATACTATCAAGAGTTGATTGTATAAATATACTATCAACTATTTGTAGTACCTAGAGCATATGAAAGTAGGACAAGAACCACGAATTGCCTATGATATTCATAATACAGTTATTTTCTTCATTCGGTTGATCTATCCAATTTGGAGTTGACAATATTCAATTGACATAAAAAGGTCGAAATGATGCTGGATAACAAAACAATGTCACATACGTGTATTTTTCTTTTGCTATTTGAAATGATCCTATATTATCAAATAGGAAAAAGAAAGAAGAAAGACAACAATATAAGATTGCCCTCTATAACTGCAAGTTCATCTAAGTTATGCAAACATCTTCACTGTTTCCACAAAATGTTACTGTCTGAATATTAATAACACAAATAAAATCAATGTTGTTTTTTTAACAATAAAACAAACGTAATAAGAATCTTGTATTAACATCAATACCGAACAATAATCAATTTTCTACATGTTCATGAACAAACCATTCATAACAGTATTCGACATGGTCTTGTCAAATGCAACTACATGTAACTGCGAAAAGTAAATTGTATTATGCAATATAATAAAGCAACAGTTAATGCATAGTTTTGTTCTTCTGAGCCCGCGTATTCTTTCAGCCAAATATTTACTTTAGCCATACACAAGAAGTGTGCCACACACAAAGTGTTTTGGCAGAGAAAATTATGTAAAAAGACACGGACATAAAGGATTAAAGAAAGCAGATGTAATGATGAAAGCAATTACATTTATCAACCACTATAGTATTGTTAGGACTACAATAATCATTGGCTTAAAATGTCATAAAATCCATTCATTTTTAAATGAATTCTTTGTATGATAAGAATGTCGAACATTACTGATCACTATTGACCTATCTATTTTATTGCGACGTTCCATATAGTAATACAAGTTGCAAATGTTTACTACACTTGTATGTTCAGATAATCATTTTTGTAATAAATACATAAATAATCATTAATTTATTTTTTGTAGTTCTGTTGCTGCTGTTATTTTCTAAATATATCGAGCACAAAAACAAATTGCATTTTTTGCTCACAAATATTTTGAAAATAACTGCAGCAACAGATCCACAAAAAATGATTATTTACGTATTTATTTTTAAAATATAATTATTCTACAGTTTACATTTCACATTATTGTATTCTTCCTGTGTTGTGCATCATATCACTTGTTATGTAATCAACTAAAATAAACTAACATCATATTTTTGTGTAGTTTGTGCTCAAATTATAACTCTGAAAACAGCTACAAATGGAACCGTTTTGACCACATCTATTAATAACTGGATCAGTTTTAACCTGTCTGGGCCGTTTTAACTTTTTTAGGCCGTTTTAATTTGCTTTCCATCAGTGCATTTTAGCTTCTACTTCCTTAAAATGCATAAGTTATTTCCACTCAGACATTATGAAAAACAACAACAAGAATTTTTTAAGTAAAAACGATCATACTAACAGTTTAATTGCATTTTCTATTTTTGTAAAGGTTTGACAGTGTTTTGGGACCGTTGTATGACGTCAACCAATCCATGGCCGATTACTCATGGACAATACAATATGGCGGACTAACGGTATGTCATACATAAAAACATAGTTTTCTAAATTGTTTGCGTTCGTTTCACCTGGCATTGTAACCAAACATTATATTTCATTTTAGTATATCGAGATCTTTTAGTGATTTTAATCTCGTTTAATATATATAGCGATTGAATATACTGAATAATCCGTCTGAACATCCATACATATATTTCGGACATTCGGATGTGTTGTTTACTATTGAATAAAATACACCAGAAATTTAGTTATGCTTATTTATAGATCTTTGAATACACTGTTCTATTATTTTAAATAATTAACAACAAATAATATATTTCAATCTTATGTTAATAAAGAACATAATCCTTATTAAAATAATATGAATTGGTCAAACAAACTAAAAATAAATAAATAAATAAAAATATTAATTTATTGATATTAATAATTTATTTAAACTGTTATATTTTTTCAGCGTGCAGTTTCCACTCCAAGTCATCAGTACAGCAGTAAAAAGATAGAAAGAACAGAAAAAAGCCACAACATGTGTGATACCGTTCTCTTCAGACTTCACAATACAAGAAAGTTCATTAACAGAAATTTCGCTGTTCATCTGTGTGATTACTATTGTATCTAGTGGATTTATCATGAGATTATAAAACGTCAAATGTAAAAAACAACTTTCTACAATAACAATTTTATATGAATAAGTTATAAAATGTGAATATTAACAATGTGTAGCAAACAAAGCAATAATGAGGACATCTTACAAACTTGGCAACATACCCCAAGCATGTGTTGTCCTTTTGAAAGGTGAAAGAAACCTTATTCTATGTTTAACATGATAATTTAATAACTTTTATCTGTAGCTTTAGAGAACATTTAGCAATTACATTTAAATATGTTCAATTATTTAGTACTATTTTTGTTTGATGGAATGCATTGCCTGAGCCTATACTGCATCAAATTATTTCAGTGAAGATTTTAATGTAGATATTTTACTTTAGGAATGTGCCCATTATTTTTGTACAGTTGAAATGGTTGATTTGGAAATATATATCAATGATACTTCACATGTATACACTTATTGTGAAAGTAAACATGTTCTGTTATTTGAATATATTGTATGCAATAAATTGACAATAGTATTTCACAGAAGAACATGTATTGCACTTATGTACATTAGCATTGTGTCATTCTTAACCAGAAATGTATATGTAGATGTTTTAGTTTAGAAAAGACATAAGAATCTATGTGTGAATTAACTGTGTTATTATTTGTTTGATATGAAATTATAAATCAAATACAGGTTTAAACAGTTTAATTAAAATTTGTTAATTATATGTATGCCCAAATAACATCACTTACAAGCTGGCAAAAGTCTTATAAATAAAATGATTTTTAGTCAATATTTCCAGTCATATCACTTCAATAAGAGTGACATGTACAGTGTTTCAGCTAGAAGTTTCAAGGCATTTTTATTAATTGTATAAATTAATTGCAATTTTCTTTCTCTGTAAGGCATGCCTGCTTTTCCTAAGGTGTACATGATTTGGGTAATAATTATAATAATGAAACATAAATAATACAAAAACAACACTGATTCAGAAAAACTTATGTTATTATTATTTTTTTAATATATAACAGTCAATTTCAAGATCCTTTGAATTGCCAGTACAGTTGGCCAGCCATGCACACAAAATGAATCCGGCAATTTCTAAATGAATCAGCAACCTGAAAATAAATACAAAACAAGAATTCACAGTAAGTTCTACTAGCATCAACTACTACTACCTAGATCTACATTTTTAATGTATTTCCAAATGTAATAATTATAAAATGGTGATGCAATACACATTTACTTTTGCTGTAATACTTTTTACTTTAACACACACTTAATATACAGTAACGTGATTGGTCTTTTGAGCATTATTAGAAATCAAATTAACTACCAAGACGCATTAACTGCTTACACTCCTCAATTAGTTCCTGAACACTTATCCGAATATCCGAAATAGACATCAAGCTAATTTGGGTGATCTTTTTACCAAAACTACAATTTATACTGCAATGGCAAGCATGCATATAAACAGACAAGACAAAGGTTGAATGAAAGGCGGAACGATATTACAATGACAGGTAAAGAAGCACTTAATTTTCAAGCGCGTTTAAAATTGCCAATAAAAAGTAAGGTACCTCAGCCATCTTGATTTAACCGGTGTTACCATAGGAGATTTGGGTGATGCCAGACCTTTACCACGAAGTAAAGATCGGGTACCAGAATATTTGGGACCGTAGCGTTCAGACCGTTACGGACATGTTCTTTGTAGAAATTGCGAGTGCATTCTGTGTTTCTTACGGGTGATAACAATCAAGTGTAATGAGTTTTCTTAGACGAAGCATAACATCTTTTTATTTTAAATTTGGTGAGCAGAGAGCACTTTTTTTCCAAAGAGACCAAAACCAAAGAAAAGTGGTGAACGATGCCAGAAAATTGGATTTCATTTAGTGTTTTCTGACCGCAGTGACGTCACTCAATATTCTACGCGCTGGTAGACTGGTAGTGTTTAAGAGAATTATTGGCGAATTTGTTACTATTATTGGCGAACCAGTCATTTGTTTACATAGGTAAAAGTGCGATAAAACCTATTTTGTGGAAATGTTGACGATAATACGGAACAATTCAGGTGAAAATATGTTATTTTTTTACGTATGTATGCATACACATAGAAATTGGCATGTGTCACTGGCATGTGCCCTTATTTTACTGCAATTTTAAATCAAAACTGCAGGTCGCGAAAACCGGTGTCACGATTCAGGCCGAAAAAATTGGGTTGCATAGGTATATCCAAAAACTGACACGTATAAGCGGTCAACGCCCGTCTCTTCGCGGTGGGCTTTTGCACGTATCAAATGTACTTTGAAATGTGCATGTCGAATATCTGTGAGCAACACGCTTGTCTGAAGTCAACTTACTTCATGATACGATTTGTTTTCAACACTGTAAAACCAGCCGTCCACTAGGCTCCCGAAGGTTTCCCAAAATCGAATTTTGCTAAATCGTGGTGTTTCCACATGTCTTCGCGATGTTCTGAAACCCTTCCGTGTCCTTCTTTAACAACTCTGGAACCTTCTTGGCACTTCGGGGCCTGATTGTGATTGAACAAACTTCGGCATCCAAATTTATATAAAGTTTTAAAATGTGGACGCCGACTGTTTTATTCGGGACTGCTTTGGAGTCTTCGGCAAACTTCGGCAACCATTCGGAATGTTCGGGAACCCATCGCCATTGACTCAGCATGTTCGGAAAGCCTTCTGCGAGGCTTCGTAATCGATTTAGGCACCCCGAGCGGTCTCAGAAGGAAGCTGTCGAACGTTCTGCGAAGACGACGAGTGGAATAGTTCTGTTCGCGTGTACACGCGGAAGCTATGCTGATCATGTACTGAAAAATGCCGAATCGTCGCTGAAGAAGCCGATTGTCAGCGGAAAGGACGCCGAGCATTAGGCGTGTTTCACGAACTATAGAACAGAGACAGCAGAAGTGATGCCGTCAATTTGCCGATAGTGTTCATGTGACAAAATTGGCATTGTTCTTGTGAATTGAACACTTATTATGGTACAAGTCATGAACCAGCTACTCAAGAAGAAGTTTGGCGCGAGGTTACAAGTCACTCAGCATTTGGCTATTACAGAAGGTATGATCCATAACCTTGGTTTTGAAGGCTAAAACCTTAATCTGAAAGCCCAAGCTGAGAAGAATAGAAACTATGAAAAAGTCTCTAAGGGATGCCCATAATCGTCCCACTCTTTTTGCTATTTAAAGCCAACAGTGTGGGACATGTTCCACCTTCTCTCAAGTTGGGCGGCCATTTCACGTCAGGCCTTTTGGTCATTTGGAATGACCAAAATTTCATCATTATACTCCTGAAGCTGGGGAGTAGACACTTCTGGGACAAAATTGCATACACTTTTCACAGCAGCACAGAAGTCGTACACCAAGGAGGAGTACGTGTCAACAGATGTCATATAACTCAGTGCCTTCGCATGCTTTAGGCCAGCAGGAAGGGCGTTCCGGAACATTATTTTTCCTAAATGCGAGGCGTTGGACACTGGGGTATGTCATTCAAAATTGTTGGCGAGATCCTCAAATAATGTTTGATCCACAATCGGCGATGTCTTCTTCTCTGTGTCAGGTGAAATGCCAAGACAAACATGACACCAAGGGAAATAACAATGCACCTAAAGATCCATTGTCAGGCTAGCAACTGATAATCAGATTGTAGTTCGTTCGGCGTCGTTCATAAACCTATTCAGCATGATCTGCAATGTTACCGCAACCTTTCCGCATGATCTGAAAACATTCGGAATCTAATTCCGAAAGTGTCGGCATTCTTCCGCGTCGCATTCGGTGACTTCGGATATGTTTTGGGATTTATACCGCAACCTGTTGTATGCCACACCGCGAATATATGCCGAACAAGCACGGTGGCCTAGCTCCGCCCATTTTATTCCAAATGGTTCCCGAAACTTGCACATTTTATCGGCAACCCTTACGCAAAGCATCGGGACTGTAGTGGACGGCAGGTCTAGAGTAAAATATAATCCAGTGTGTACAGACTTAATATTAACTTGGGAAATACCGATACGACTGCTTGCAAACTATTCAAAGTTCAACATGCATATGAAATAGAAATGTGCAGTGATCGAGTTGAAATGCGCAATGATAACATGAAATGTGCATCATTCAATCTGAAATATTCCTTTAACAACCGGCTTCAATATGCAGTAAGCATTCTGAACCGTACAACGGTCTGAAATGATATCAACATTACATTACAACCTTCAGTATAGTATAACCGATCTGAATCGTGCTATTCTCATCCTGAAATGTGCATGGCCAGCACGAATTGTGCAGTGGTCTTCTTGAAAAGTGCAATGGTCAGCATGGCATGTGCAATGGTCAACAGGAAATGTGCAATTATCGACAATAAATGAGCAATGGTCAAACAGAAATTTTAATTATCAAGAATAAATATGCAATGGTCAACAAGAAATTTGCAATCAATGATCGTCCTGAATATGCGATGGTCAGCATGAAACATGCAATGGTCATCCTGATATTAGCAATGGTCAACATAAAATGTTCACTGACTATCAAGAAACGTTCAGAAGTCAACCTGGATTATGCAATGGTCATCCTAAAATGTGTGATTATCAATAATAAATGTGCAGTGGTCAACAAACAATTTGCAGTCTACATGAGAAGTTCAATGATCGTCCTGAATATGCGATGGTCAACATGAAACGTGCAATGGTCATCATGATAGTAGCAATGGTCAACATAAAAATGTTCACTGGCTGTCAAGAAACGTTCAGTGGTCAACCTGAATTATGCAATGGTCATCCTGGAATGTGCAATGGTCAACATGAAATATGCAGTTATCATCCTGAAATGGCCAGCATGAAACGTGCAAAAAACCCTATAACGTGCAGTGTCAACCAGAAGCTTGCTATGGTCATCATGCAATTTGCAATAGTCAACGTGAAGAGTACAACGGTCGCCCTGAAATGTGCAATGGTCAACATGAATTGTGCAGAGGTCAATATGAAATGTGCAATGGTAAACACGAATAGTGCAATGGTCAACATAAAGTGTGCAATGATCAACATGAAACGTGCACTGGTCACCAACACATATGCAAGTCTACCTGAAAAGTGCAATGACCGTCTTGAAATGTGCAATGGTCAACACGAAATGTGCAACGGTCAACATGAATTGTGCAATGGTCAACATGAGTATGCAATGGTAAATATGACATATGCAACGGTCAACATGGAATGTGCACTGGTCAACATGAAATATGCACTGGTCAACATGAATTGTGCACTGGTCAACATGAATTGTGCAATGGTCAAAATAAAATGTGCACTGGTCACCAAACAATGTGCAGGTCAACCTGAAAAGTGCAATTACCGTCTTGAAATGCGCAATGGTTAACACGAAATGTGAAATGGTCATCCTGAAATGTACACTGATCATCCTGAAATGTGCCCTGGTCATCCTGAAATGTGCACTAGTAAACCTGAAGAGTGCAATTATCAGCATGGAATGTGCAATGGGGCATGAACTGCACAATTGTCAACCTTAAATTTGTAATGATTAATCTAAAATGTGCAATGATAACCTGAAATATGCAGTGATCAACATGAAATGTGCAATAGCCATTCTGAAATGTCATTATTATCATATTGCAATGCTCAACATGAAATGTAAAACAAGAATTGTCACATGCCTGACGGATATACCCCCACAATAATTATGGCCTTGTCAAAAAACTATGGCATCCATTCAAAAGACATGGACAGAGAGAGAATGCTTTAATTTGTGAATGGTCAACAGTGTATTTGGAAAAATTTAATTTCAATAGCAGCCATAACTCTGTCAACATTTAGTGGTTTGTAACCAAAGTTGAACTTGATCTGTATTTTATTATGATACACCTATGTACCAAAAATAATTTAAATATGTAAAGCCTTCCATGAGTTATTGTCCATGTTTTTCGGTAATTTAAGTCAAAAAGGGGCCATAACTGCGTAAAAATTTAGTAGTTTGTAACCAAAGTAGAACTTGACCTGTATTTTATGATGCTACACATGTGTACCAATAATAATTTAAATATGTCATGCCATTGTTGAGTTATCGTCAGGAAACTATGTTTTTATGGAATTTAAGTCAAATAAATTGCCATCAATATGTCAAAATTTAGTGGTTTGTAACCAAAGTCGAAGTTGACCTGTATTCTATGTGTAACACATGTGTACCAAAAATTATTTGAATATATCAAACCTTTCTTGAGTTTCGTCCGACTAAATTGATCTACTGCGGTGATGATTTATTTCTGTCATTCATAAGCGTCGCTGAATGAAGCTTTTAATACACTAAAAAATTGATAACCATTTTATTGTTGTGATTTTTTGGTGTAATTTCGTACACCTCCCTCGATCTGTATATACTTTTTATAAATTTGTCTACGCACCATCTATCATGTCATGTTTAAAAGCCGGAACCCTATTTATCACCGCACACATACGCGACTGGCGTACGATCTTTGCCAGGTTTGGTAGGGACTACTTAATCGGCGCAATTACTTTCAAAGCACACAGTCTGACCCGAGCGGGGAACTATTAACCATTTCAACACTGTCATTTTTCAGGCAATTTAGGAACTGTATATGCCTAATTGAGCGTGCGAAATAAGATTACATTTATTAAAATTGACAATTTCAATTTTACAGTGAAATGCGCGTTGACAATACGATGAAATTAGATTTCAAAATTCTTCAACAATTAATGCTAAATGCTGCTCTACAAACCGTTTATGAGTGACAAGAGTTACCCATTTCTCTAAACCATCATATCAAATTTGTAATAATTAAGTGATGGTTGGGTTTGAATGCAGACAAATAATTTTGACAGCCATTTTGGTATACAAAGAACACAAAGGGTCGCCGAATAGAGGTGTGGTGTAACTGAAGTACGAATAAATGCGCAGATAACATCGGCACGGGCCTTCAACGTTGACGATCGATCGGTCGGTTAAATGTTGATAAAGAATCTACATCACGCCAAAAACATCAATGTTTGTAATAAATCATTTTTTCAGCTTTAGCTATTGTTTCTGCATTTATTCATTATTAACAATATTGGAAATTTTTTCGAACATCTTGTATTTTAATACCTACCTGTTAAACTTAATAACGATTCAAACGTGTTGGTAATAAGTGAAATACATTTCGACAAAAATACCGTACTTCGTTATTTTGTTCAATCGTATTTTGTATGTGTTCGGTATATCGTAATAACAACGCATGTATAATGTAAATATTACTTGTGTTCGGTATATCGTGATAACGTCACATGTAAATTGTAAAATTATTTGTGTTCGGCATATAGTGACACAATATCTTACGGCATAACAATCGTGTCATTACTTTAGTTTGTTTAATTAAGAAATAATGTTCGATTTATCGTTGTTTATCGGCCAATAAACAATGATTTCGAGTTATGATGCGTAGGAATTTAGCCACGAGGGCGGGGCGTTAGCCCGAGTTGTTTAATAGCTACGCATCAGAAAGAGAAAAAGTTGTTTAACTGCCGACAAGCAACGATAATGCGAAAATCATTTCGATTCTAACATGATTTGACATATATTTTGAAATTGTAATTGGAACTACTTTTTACTATGCTTCGCTCAGAATCCGGACTTCTTTTTGTGTTGTTTACTTGGGAGTTTTAACAACGATAATTTTGTTCGTTGACTATAGAAAAAATACCGGGTATCATGTTAGAATATGTGGTATATAATATGTGGTATATAATATGTGGTATATAATATGTGGTATATAATATGTGGTATATAATATGTGGTATATAATAAAACGATTCATTATTCTAACCCATTATTTCCAAGAGTAATATGCGTCTGCATTGTGGGGTATGTCGCATCTTACTCAAATAGCATTTGGTATAAAGGCGATTGTTCCTAACAGAAGTCGGTCCCACATATATGAGGTGTCAACTGAAACAAAACAGTTCACACGGGACAAGTCCGTTCGAACTCAAGTCGGTCACAAAACAAATTCCAGTTATTTTTGTCAGCTCAAATATATCCCAACTTTTATATACTCCAGCTATATATTCCTTATTGTATTTTGATATATTGTTTGTATCTATATGTTAAGATACACAAATGGAGATATCGTGCGTAAGTGGTTATATCTTAAACAAAATTTAATGGAGATGTGTTGAGCAAGTGGTGATCAGGCTCGGTCACAGGAGTTGCAGTAAGAGGGGGCGGACATATTCATTACCTTCCAACATACACGCATAAATTATATATTTTGTAAAACAATGAAAGTTTATGTGTGCGATATCATGTTCCAACTTTCTGTTTAACATACTATGAAAAGAAAGATGATAAACTTGGATGAGAAAGTAATGTTCAGTTATTAAAACTCGATTTTTTTACAATTTTACAGGGGGGGGGGGGGCCGTACGCCGCTACCGCCTCCCCCCCCCCCCCCCCCCCCCCGTAAACCCTCCTATGGTGATGATTACGCAAATGATGATTTGCCGAGCAAGTGATTACGTATTGCGCAAATATGGATATTGTGCGCATGTGAGGATACCTTGCATCCAAAGATTTGTAATTCCTGCCCCCAAGTGTTGTCGTGATAAATGGGAATATATTTAACATGTTTATTTAAATAAAAATAGCAGTTATTTGGTTTCAATAAATTTTATAAATGAAAGAAAATCTATGCAACGAACATGCATGCTAATTACATGGTTTACAACAGAACGCTATATTTCTCTCTTTGACTTTATTTAGAATTTAGTATACAAATACTTTTAACAGTGTATATTAATAATTATAACATGATACTCGCTAATTTTTCTAAAGACACAGAAAAAAATTATCGTTGTTAAACTACCCAATAAACAATGCAAACAGAAGTCCCGATTCTGAGCGGAGCATAGTAAAATTGCCGATTGGCTGATAAACAACGATAAATCGAAAATTATTTCTTAAGTAACATTTGTGTCACTACATATCGTACTTAAATTACACAAGTCATACGTATTACACAAACGTGTTTATTGTAATTCGTATCCTTCAAATAAGAACATACAAACACCTTTTTTTACCACGAGACAGTGATATATACCCCCTTTTTAATTTTAAAGGCAGTGTTATTTATTAGCCCCTTAAGAATAGTGACACATTCAACAATGGTGTTATATGTATAAACGACCTTATAATCGCTTACATATTTCATTAGGTTGCAAATATAGTAAATTTAAAGTTTTCGAACAAAAGCATCTCGAAGATTATTCAACATGTAGGTCCCTTATTTTCGTTAATTCTTTTCGAAACTCAACAGATTTCGCCGATCTATGGATACTTCGGGAAATTAAAAAAAAAAATTACTGCCGTTTGGTCGAAACACGTATAGGAATAATTGAAACTAATTTTGAATGAAATTTATATATGAGCTTTTTCAGTAATTTACCACCGTCGATTTTCTACGTTCAACAACATAATTGATAAATTCTGCAACTTCAAATAATGGTGGTTTAGTGACGCAGCCAGTCGGTGAGGCTGGTCGGTGATCAATCAAGTAATACCTGGCAAATTAGCCGCGCTTAACATTTGAAATGTTCGCGAAACTAATCAATTACAACAAATTTTGTATTGAAAGTTTTTCCATAATTTACCCGCGGCCCGTGCGCAATTAGTTACAGAAGGTATTGGTCGCCTTGAAGTACGAAATAACATCGCTCGCGTGTTACACATGTTTCCACCCTGAACAAATAAAAATTAAACATAATGCACGGTTCGCTAATCATACGGACTATACATGACCATTTTGTACGATAGATTGTTGTGGTTATTTTGCGGAAATACACACAGCCGGCATCTGTATTCTCGCGGTATCTGTTTATCTTTTTTATTTTCATTCGGAAACAATCAAGCAATATGGTTTTAAATCGTAATCCCAATAAATTTCGTATCTACGTTATAATACTTCTGCAGCAGATATATGCCATGTTAGACCGTATACAGCTCACGCCGTATATAGCTTACGTATAGCTGCATACGTTGGTTGACAACGTATACAACTTACGGTGAACCATATTCGTTGGTTGACAACGTATACAGCGTACGGTAGCTGTATATATACATATACTTTTGAAATAGGTCTTTCGTCTTAACGTATATAGCTCACATGGTGATTGACGAGTATACAACATACATTTTGTGATTACTAGTATACTTGATCGTCATCACCATTTTCGTCGTAGTAGTAGAAGAAGTAGATCTAGCAGCGGAAACAGTAGCAGCATCAGTGGTAGTAATAGCAGTAGAAGTAGCAGAAGCAGAAGCAATTGTGATTGTGGACGGACGGACGGACGCACGACGGACAAATAGGATACTAACAGCTCACCCTCATCCACGGTAGAATAATGACCCTTGTATTTTTTCTAATAAAAGTTTATGCGATTGAAGGACGAATTAACAGACGAACGGGCGGACGGACGGACGGACGGGCGGAATGGCGGACGGAATGACGGACAGGTAGACAGACGGACTGCAGCAGCAGCAGCAACAATAACAGCAACTACAAACATGCATTCGCAACAATGTGTTCATGACGACTTCTGCTGCTGCTGCTGCTGCTGCTGATGATGATGATGATGACGCTGTTGCTGACGACGACGACGACAATGATGGTAATGATTATGAGCATCGTCATCTTTTAGACCTGATCTATATACTGCGATATTCATCATTTCGACGTATACAGCTTAAGGTGAGCTGTATTCGGCGTGAGCTGTATACGGTCTAACAATTCCACCATACGTATCAGCTTGCAGTCGTCACTAGACATTGTACGGTCAATGTTTATACTTTCGTCTGATTTAGATCATGTGAAGAAAGACTCAAATGTTAGTTTTGAACTATTTATAAAATGTTAAAATCCAACATTTTTCAGTTTATTTGTTTTCGTTTATACACTAACATTAAACTTATTTCAAAACACAAATTTTACCGCAAGATTACCAATGAGGCAATTGTTCAAGCTTACCGCATGGTGCACTGATAACTCTGCAATTAAATAAAATTTAAGTTTTTATTTTCGTGAAAAGGTTCGACTAATTGGGTATTAATTGAAATTAGTTGCATATTAGTGAAAGTAAATGTTTAGTTAATTGCCTTTGCTCAATATATTTGTTTATAGGTTAGCGAGAAAACAAACAGATGAACAGGCTGAGTAAGTCCCACTTCAATTCAACATGACAATATTAGTGTGAATGGACACATTACAAATAACATAAACGATAATAATAAATAGGGTTAAAATCATGCAACAAACTTCAGCACTTTTACAAGGAGAGTGTGATCAAGTAACGAGAGAGAATTTGAAGAAGTCCAATGTATATAATGATATATCTTTGTTGATTTTGCAGCTAGTGCTGATTATGACAATGATGATGATTATAATGGTGATTATGGCGGTGGTGGTGATGCTTTTGATACCGCTGCTGATGTTGCTGCTGATGATGGTGATTATGGCGGTGGTGGTGATGCTTTTGAAACCGCTGCTGATACCGCTGCTGATGTTGCTGATGATGATGGTGATTATGATGGTGAAGATGATAATGGTGTTGTTGGTGTTGATGATGATGACATACAAACAATGTTCAATATTTGACCATGATTATTCCAGTTTAATTAATTGTCGTCATGTGTATATTAAACAAGGTTACATAGTATAGTCACTAGTAAATTTTAAGTTCCGCTCTAAATTATGCAATATTTTGTTAGAACGTAGTTAGAAACAACAGTGTGCCGCCAGTACACTACATCACTAGGTCAACAGGAACTAAAAGTAGAAGTTGTGACGTAATATTACGTTGCTAATTCTGGCCGCGTTGTATACAATACGCCTTTACATTACGCTTCATTAGTACATGTATGCGTCATGTATAAATAGACATATAGAACACATTCTGTTTGATTAAACAGTCATCAAAATTTCATCGTAAAAATAAAACATGTAATGGTAATACTTGTACATTCTAGCTTTTTTTTTCAATGAAAGGGACGCAACTGGTATTTGCATGAGGTCTGCATTGTTTCTTAGTCCCGTTTTATTTGTCTCCCTGGGTGCGTTTTTTTACTGATTTCAACGAATGATTTAGGTGACCATTATCATTTTTCATTCCGAGCTATCAAATGTTTGGCTATAGCACTATTTGAGGGCTTATTTATCTTATGGTCTAGATATCAGTCGTAGATTCAGACATATCAGTCGATGATTCCTACCAGACATGCCAGTCGCAGATTCCTGTCAGACATGTTTGTCCTATATTTCTACCTGATATTGCAGTCGTAGATTCTTATCACACCTGTCAGTCGTAGATTGCTACCAGACATGTCAGTCGTAGATTCCTACCAAATATGTCAGTCGTCGATTCCTATCAGATATTTCAATCGTAGATTCGTACCAGATAATGTCAGTCGTAGATTCCAACAAGACATGTCAGTCGTAGATTCCTCCTAGACATCTCAGTCGTAGATTCCTACCAGATATGTCAGTCGTAGATTCCTTTCAGATATGTCAGTCGTAGATTCCTACCAGACATGTCAGTCATGGATTCCTATCATACATATCAGTCGATGATTCCTACCAGACATGTCAGTCGTAGATTCCTGTCAGACATGTTTGTCATATATTTCTACCTGATATGTCAGTCGTAGATTCCTACCAGAAGTGTCAGTCGTAGATTCCTACCAGACATGTCAGTCGTAGATTACTACCAGACATTTCAGTCGTAGATTTCTATCATACATATCAATCGTAGATTCCTACCAGACATGTCAGTCGTAGATTCCTATCAGATATGTCAGTCCTATATTTTTACCAGATATGTCAGTGGTAGATTCATAACAGATATGTCAGTCGTACATTCCTACCAGACATGTCAGTCGTTGATTCCTTCCAGACATGTCAGTCGTAGATTCCTACCAGAAATGTCAGTTGTATATTCCTATCAGACATGTCAGTCGTAGCTTCCTACCAGATATGTCAGTCGTAGATTCCTACCAGATATGTCAGACGTAGATTTCTACCAGATACGTCAGTCGTAGATTCCTACCAGATATGTCAGCCGTAGATTCCTACATGATATGTCAGTCGTAGATTCATACCAGTCATGTCAGTCGTAGATTCCTACCAGATTTGTCAGTCGTTGATTCCTACCAGATAATGTCAGTCGTAGATTCCTATCAGACATGTCAGTCGTAGATTCCTGTCAGACATGTTTGTCATATATTTCTACCTGATATTGCAGTCGTAGATTCCTAGCATACATTTCAGTCGTAAATTCCTACTAGACATGTTAGTCGTAGATGCCTACCAGACATGTCAGTCGTAGATTCCTTTCAGATATGTCAGTCGTAGATTCCTACCAGACATGTCAGTCGTGGATTCCTATAATACATGTCAGTCGTAGATTCCTACCAGACATGCCAGTCGTAGATTCCTGTCAGACATGTTTGTCATATATTTCTACCTGATATTGCAGTCGTAGATTCCTACCAGACGCGTCAGTTGTACATTCCTAACAGACATGTCAGTCGTAGATTCCTACCAGACATGTCAGTCGTAGATATCTATCATACATATCAGTCGTAGATTCCTAGCAGACATGTCAGTCATAGATTCATTTCAGATATGTCAGTCGTAGATTTCTACCAGATATGTCAGTGCTAGATTCATACCAGATATGTCAGTCGTATATTCCTACCCGACATGTCAGTCGTAGATTTCTACCAGATATGTCAGTTGTAGATTCCTATCAGACATGTCAGTTGTAGATTCCTACCAGATATGTCAGTCGTAGATTCCTACCAGACATGTCAGTCGTAGATTCCTACCAGAACTGTCAGTCGTAGATTCCTACCAGACATGTCAGTTGTAGATTCCTATCAGACATGCAAGTCGTAGATTTCTACCAGATATGTCAGTGGTAGATTCCTACCAGACATGTCAGTTGTATCCTACCAGAACTGTCAGTCGTAGATTCCTACCAAACATGTAAGTCGATTCCTGTCAGACATGTCAGTTGTATCCTACCAGAACTGTCAGTCGTAGATTCCTACCAAACATGTAAGTAGATTCCTGTCAGATATGTCAGTCGTAGATTTATACCAGATATGTCAGTGGTAGATTCATATCAGATATGTCAGTCGTAAATTCCTACCAAACATGTCAGTCGTAGATTCCTATCAGATATGTCAGTCGTAGATTCCTACCACACATGTCAGTCGTAGATTCCTAACAGATATGTCAGTGGCAGATTCAAATCAGATATGTCAGTCGTAGATTCCTACCAGATATGTCAGCCGTAAATTCCTACCTGATATGTCAGTCGTAGATTCATACCAGTCATGTCAGTCGTAGATTCCTACCAGATATGTCAGTCGTGGATTCCTATCAGATATGTCAGTCGTAAATTCATACCAGTCATGCTTCAATTGCTTGTTCGGATTACATTAATTTAAATTGCTGCCTTTATACTGGAAAGAGGTGTTGTGTGACGATAACATCTGCCGAAAGCTGTTCACATACAGTATATACTAGTATACAGTCAAGAGTTTCATCATTGTGGTGAATATACGCTCGATATTCTGACATCTTATTCCTCCGCTGGAAGTTAGTACTCGTACACATGCACGCGACTTGCATTTGAATAGCAAACCACTATCCTGTTCCTGTGTTCGTCTATTGCTATTGCTGAACAGTTCGGGCACACTGTGATGAGAGATCTCTCTTCGTAACTACTGTTTAACGGAGATAACTGATACAGACCATGCTTATTTACAACATAAATATTCCCTTGCGAATCAAACTTAAGATCTTTATTGTACCTTATTTCCGGTGCGGAGTCATCCCTTCTCGTGTATTGCCAAACAAACGGAAGTACTGCATATAATGTATCTTTTTCACATTCGCCATCTTCCATGTTTACCAGGTGAACTGTACTTTCGCAAGCTAACGCAATACTCTTAGTTGATTTGCAAGACCGGATTCTGTTTATCTCTAGAAACCAAGGCGTAAATCCATCGCTGGCCCTCCTGAATTCGTCGAAGGCGTAACACACATGACCCGTGGAAATGTCTAGTAGCTGGATTCGACCCTTTTGCACAACTGCCAAATGATGACCAAGCATAGACATGCTGATAACGTGGTGACTACAATTTATATTACATTTCTCACAAAATCTGTCCGTATGCCCTAAGAAGGTTATTTTGCATAGCTGATTAAAACAAACGGCAACCGTAAATATACCGTCTTTTGTGTCGTCTATGACACACATGTCTTTAGCCTTGTGTCGCAGTTCAAAGTTTGATACCAATGTCAGTTTCAGTGAATGTACTTTTATCATACCTTCATGCAGTACAAGTATTATACTGTCCGTTAACATATCTAAACCGAGAACTGTATGCTGTGACCCGTCTTTATCTTGTGGGCATTCACACTTCAATAGTTTTATAGAATCATACATAATGTGCATTTTATGTAAAGTCTTCTTTGAAGTAGTTTCATGTAATGCAACATTTGCTTCTACTTGTGTTGCTACAGTACGTGTTTTCGGATCAGGAAATATCAATATATCTTCATCTAATACGTCATCACTGCAAAGTTCGGAGGCTTGATCGCCATTGCTTGATAGCACTACATCGCATTGATGCACCATGCTTATAATATCTTTCGTCGTGACAGGATGGACACATTTTATTTTTGCAGCTGAATTAGTTTTAAAGGATTCAGCTGCTTCTAGTTCTTTCTGTAACGTGGTTATCAGGAAATGTAGAACTACGTTAATTTCACTGAACCATACTTGGACGTGACAGCGAACAGATTGTCATAAAATGAAGCTTTCTTTTCAACATTTGACAATATTTGCTCAGAATGTCTGATTGGCTGAGCTACACGCGATATTAAACTTTCACTTTGTTCATTCAATTTCTTTTCTAGGTTCTCAGCGTATCCTTCAAGGTCTGAACAAAAGTATTGATGTATTGTTCTACTTCTTTGCTATTAATATGGGCAGCCTCAGAAAGTTTCAACGTTTCGGTGTGTTGCGCTTTACACTTTCGCTGGGGCTCAGTGATACGATCACCTAGGTTTTCAGTCGCGTATTTCTGTTCCAGCAAGTTTGCGAGGTCTATAAGATCTTTACACTGTATGTGGTCGTTTTTCAGACAATACAAGCATATTAAAACATCATGGCTTGGACAGTATTGGTCCAGTTCTACATCTGGGTGTATGGCGCAGTGAGACAATTTCTTCATTTCTTCAAATAAATTCACATCCTTTGGTAATTCACTCTCTCCCAGTAATTTATGGTCACGCAATATCTTCTGTCTTCGGTGATCTCGTGCACACCCGCTACATAGATATTCCAGACAATCAACGCAGAAATGCTTTGGCTCCACTGTTTCTCCATCGAACAAACACGGGCCACATTTCAGGTTTGTATTCTTCTCTTCAAGGTCCGCCATTAAGTTACTTCCTGGTAATATTAAACTTAACGTTAGCTTCGTCATGCAAGATGTATCATATTACTAATTTAAACAGTTTAAACCTTATGTACATACACTATCACATGGCTAGGCTCTAGAATATGTAGGTAGCTGTTATCGTCAACTGGCTAACGTTGCGAATTTATTTGCTAACTGACCTAGATCTAGATTTTACGGAATCCTGTTTCCACCAGTGTAAATTTTGCTCTGTACAAGACGGCGACGATGCGACAACGCGACAGTTTAATGTTTAGTTTCTGCAGATCTCGGACTTTCAAAAACGTAGATGCACGAACTTTGGAAGATAATTATCGTCCAAATCTCGTATGTCTGTGGCATTGATTTTCGCCTAAATCTCGCGTTGTCGCAAGGTCGTATCTTCGCCCCCGGATTAATTGTTGGCAGGAGGAAATTCCTGTACTCACACCGTTCACATGAATTAGTTGTACTTCATGCGTAACAGTCGAAGCAATGACTTATGGCGTCCGATATTGATTATATGTTCGTATTTGAAATGTCTTAAACTAAACAAATGATTATCTTTTTAATATAAATTTTATATTTGTCAGGCGGTGCGTGGTTAAAAATAAATATCGGTGAGACATTCTAATTACATGGTGCATACTGTCCGGGGCGAATTTGCGACGACGCGAGATTTGGGCCATAATTATCGCTGTGTTTCTAGACCGCGACGTTGCAACAAGGTGAGATTTGCGCGATAATTATCGCTGTGTTACAATTCATGGACACACGAAATTTGGACGATAATTATCGTTCAAATTTCGCGTGTTTATGAAATTTCTCAGTACGAGATCTGCAGATTATAAATATTAAAATATCACATCGTCGCGGTAAAGCACAGGACAGAAACAGGATTCTGTAAGTTTTGAACATTTAAGGCATTGAATAAACTATGTATGTTGTGCACTTGAATTTGGATTAAGGCGTTACTGTGTTTATTATGGTAAGGAAGAAAATCGCATCTCTAACAACTAATATGCCACTAAACTCTTTCTGCATCAGAAAATACATAAACAAATACATGACGAACAAAACTGCTTAAACGTTAAACTGAAATACCAACAATAATAATAATAGGTAATAATGTTCAACATACCGCGTTGACTTTATTAATCACACTAATTCATATCGACAGCATGTAAATGGACTTCGTACTATGTCGACCATTCACTACTGGAGTAGTCTCCCTTGCGTCTTGATTCAGATCAATGAATTGCTAGCTTTATAAAAATAACTTCCACGTGAACGAGACAAGGTTTATAATAAGATAGAAGCGTCCTATAGCCACGATTTTTGTAATACATTATTTTCATAATTATTCATATATGGTCTACGTACGAGATACTTAGTCCTATTTGAGAGATACTAAATCTGTATTATGAGATAGTACATAAATCTAGTATATTAATTATGTACGTAAGTGCTCCTTGTGTGTATTCGCGTGCGTATGCGTTTTTTCTTTCGTTCGTTAACTTAACTAGTACGTTGCTTTGTAAGTGCATCCGTCCATCCCTATCAATTTCATAATAAGATAATAATGTATGCGTCCTACCGTCCGTGTGTACAGCTCTACGTCTGTCCGTTTTTCTAAAAGACATGTCAGTCGTATATTCTTATCAGATATGTCAGTCGTAGATTCCTACCAGATATGTCAGTCGTAGATTCCTACCAGATATGTCAGTCGTAAATTCCTACCAGATATATGTCAGTCGTAGATTCCTACCAGATATTTCAGTCGTAAATTCCTACCAGATATATGTCAGTCGTAAATTCATACCAAATATATGTCAGTCGTAGATTCCTACCAGACTAGTCAGTCATAGATTACTACCAGACATGTCAGTCGTAGATTCCTATCAGACATGTCAGTTGTAGATTACTATCACACCAGTCAATTGTAGTTTCCTACCAGGCATGTCAGTTGTAGATTCCTATAAGACATGTCAGTCTTAGCTAGGTTCCTACCAAATATGCCAGTTATAGATTCCAACCAGACATGCCAGTCGTAGATTTCTATGAGACATGTCAGTCGTAGATTCCTACCAGACATGTGAGTAAGACATGTCAGTCTTAGCTAGGTTCCTACCAAATATGCCAGTTCTAGATTCCAACCAGACATGCCAGTCGTAGATTTCTATCAGACATGTCAGTCGTATATTCCTAACATACATGTTAGTCAAAGATTCCTACCAGACATGTCAGTCGTAGATTCCTATCGGACATGTCAGTAGTTGATTCCTTCCAGATTTGTCAATCGTAGATTCCTATCAGACATTTCAGTCGTAGATTACTACCAGACATGTCAGTAGTTGATTCTTTTTAGACATATCAGTCGTAGATTCATGCCATATTGTCAGTCGCAGATTCATACCAGATCTGTCAGTCGTAGATTCCAATTAGACATATCAGTCGTAGATTCCTACCAGACATGTCAGTAGTAGATTCCCATCAGATATGTCAGTCTTACATTCCTACCAGACATGTCATAGATAGTCATAGATTCCTGCTAGACTTACATGCATTCCTATCAGACATGTCCGTCATAGATTCCTATCAGACATGTCAGTCGTACATTTCTTCCAGACATGTCAGTCGTAGATTCCTACCATACATGTCAGTATTAGATTCCTACCAGACATGTCAGTTGTAGATTCCTACCAGACATGTCAGTCGTAGATTCCTACCAGACATGTTAGTCGTAGATTCCTACCAGACATGTCAGTCGTAGATTCCTACCAGACATGTCAGTTGTAGATTACTACCAGACATGTCAATCGTAGATTCCTACCAGACATGTTAGTCGTCGATTCCTACCAGACATGTCAGTTAAAGATTCCTATCAGACAAGTCAGTAGCTGATCCCTTCCAGAGTTGTCAGTCGCAGATTCCTACCAGATTTGTCAGTCGTAGATTCCTACCAAACATGCCAGTCGTAGATTTCTACTAGACATGTCAGTAGTTGATTCTTTTTTGGACACGTCAGTCGTAGATTCCTACCATATTTGTCCGTTGTAGATTCCTACCAGATTTGTCAGTCGTAGATTCCTACCAGATTTGTCAGTCGTAGTTCCTATCAGACATGTCAGTCGCAGATTTCTACCAGACATGTCAGTATTAGATTCCCATCCGATATGTCAGTCTTACATTCCTACCAGACATGTCATAGATAGTCATAGATTCCTAACCGACATGCCAGTCTTACATGCATTCCTATCAAACATGTCCGTCATAGATTCCTATCAGACATGTCAGTCGTACATTTCTTCCAGACATATCAGTCGTAGATTCCTACTATACATGCCAGTCTTAGATTCCTACCAGACATGTCTGTCGTATAATCCTCCTAGACATGTCAGTCGTATAGTTCCTACCAGACATGTCAGTCGTAGATTCCTACCAGACATGTCATTCGTAGATTCCTATAAGACACGTCAGTCGTAGATTCCTACCAGTCATGCCAGTCGTAGATTCCTACCAGACACGTCAGTCGTAGATTCCTACCAGACACGTCAGTCGTAGATGCTTACAAGACATGTCAGTCGTAGATTCCTATAAGACACGTCAGTCGTAGATTTCTACCAGACATGTCAGTCGTAGATTCCTATCAGACATATCACTCGTAGATACCATCCAAACATGTCAGTCGTAGACTACTACCAGACATGTCAGTCGTAGATTCGTATTAGACATGCCAGTCGTAGATTCGTGCAAGATATGCCAGTCGTATATACGTATCGCCCATGTTAGTCGTATATTCCTACCAGTCATATTAGTAATAGATTCATACCTGTCAAGTTAGTCGTAAAGTTCTACCAGACTGAGAGATGTCAGTGGCAGAATCCCAGACAAGTCAGTGGCATAATCCTATCAGACATGTCAGTGGCAGAATCCTATCAGACATGTCAGTGGCAGAATCCCATCAGACAAGTTAGTGGCAGAATCCTATCAGACATGTCAGTGGCAGAATCCCATCAGACAAGTCAGTGGCAGAATCCCATCAGACATGTCAGTGGCAGAATCCTATCAGTCGTACATTCCTACCAGACAGGTAATTCATATATACAGTTTGTATTTAAATATCATTATTGTTAGATTATCTTTCAGAATTGTGCGTTACGTATTGGACAATGAATAACGAGTAGATATAAACATAAATGCATTTTATTAAAGGTGCGTAAACAATATACGTAGCAACTCAGTATTCTTTAAAATTTAATTCTAGACATTTCAGCATTCATTGGGGTGCCTCGATTGCATATGCCTCGCAAGATCTCGCCTTCGAACGAGAACTTTATCACACAGTTCACATCGGTACGGCGCTACACTCTGAGAATGCAACCGGATGTGCTTGTTCAAGTTACTGGGATCGCCAAAAGCGCGGAAACAGTATTTACATCTCAAAGGCTTATACCCCGTGTGTGTCCGTAGATGAATTTTCAAGCCGTATTTTCTGGAATACAATTTCCCGCAATATACACAAACATGGCCATCTTTTGTGGATACGTCGATGAAAGATTTCTTCAGCACTTCGATGGGTTCTGCGTCGCACGATTCCAAATCTCTGTAAGTTGTTCCATTTAATGTGTCGTCTGCTTGTCGATACTGATCATAGAGATTGGATTTCCCAGTTTGCGACATTAATCGTTTGCCTGATGGCATATTAATGTCGTTATTCGTTCTGTCACATTGTCCTTCGAATTTATCGTAGCTAGTGGTTTTTATATCACCATGCGAGGCTGAATATGGTTGACTAGGGAAATACAAATAGTTTGGAACGATTTCAAAACTTGCCTTCAGTGTCAACGGAAGAAACGGTTGGGCAGTTTGCAAAGTCTTTGCCGTCGGTGCACAGTTCCTGTTTGAGTAAACTTTATTTTTATATAAAGAATTCGCGCTAACAACGCCGATACCCGTTGACTTGGAAACGTCCTTTGGGTTAAAATTTTGCTTTCTATACATCGCCGCGCATGCGTCAGTTTTGAAACAGTGGGAACTCTTCTTCGATGTAAAACAGTTGTACATGATGTGCATTTTCAACAGGTTTGGATGACAATATGTACTTTCACAACAAGTGCAAATGTACTCCTGAGAATCTGGAAAATAAAACAAACACGTTTAAGTACAAGAAATATTAAAATAATTTTGTTGTAAGTATCTTTTAATAACCGTTCGTTCTCTTTGGGGCGTTCTAATGTTGTGAAATACATGTAGTACAATGATGTTCGTATGATATCTTCAAGTCATTTATGAAAAAAACAACATGGAAAGTGATTATCAAGAATGGGTACAAACAGTTTTAATATAGGCTCAAAAGGAAATCCCAAATAGGTGCAAACGCACCAAAACTGGAAAAGAATGCCAGATAATTGCTCAAACGCAAAACGGCGAACCTCGAATATGGAGCGGTGTCAAGTACGGGATGTTCATTTCCAAAGCCAGCGAATCTTCGTACCAGCACGCTAGCGTCTCCCCGCGCGGTATGTGCTGACATGCCCGGATGTAGATTTTACCATCGTCACGTGACCGGAACAGCTGTAGGTTCTGTTCCAGCATATCACGCGCCGGTTGCAAGAAGCTCAGCCATTGGTCATTGCCGTCACGTGATTGGATACGACCTTTGATTGAGATCACCTACGGGTGATAAAGACATACGTTAACTAACATCTCTTGCAAAACATTCATATATAATTAAACAATATATTACGCTTATATCGTCCCATGAAAGCCATAAGGTACTATCAACATATATGCACAGTAGGCTGATAGCACCTTCTGGCTTTCAAGGGGCAATATGTTTATTAGGCTGGGTGATGTTTGCTACTCGAATACCAACATAGAACTTATAGTTTTCATGGCTAACATATGTAAATTAAATACGATTGAGACTAAGTTTGCAAACTTGTAAAAGCCAGAGCATTGGGTCGACGGGCAGCCACCAAATAAGTTATGACGTCACCAACAAACCGGTCTCGTGACAAACCTTCTTAAAATTGCTCTGCCCGTGCATAATAATTGAAGTAATTACTAGTCATAAAGAACCTTATGAAAATCTTCATATGTGTACGTAAGTAGTGGAGTTGTTTTTTTCAAACTACAACGCGAAATGCAATTCTTATATATCCTACTCATATTCAAAATATTAATTGAACTTTAAATGCAACAAAACACAGACATTAGGTTAGTTTATGGTGTTAAAATTTACCTTAAGTAAATAAATTTCAACAAATAAACATTAAATAAGCATTATAAATTAGGTTAAATTGATTCTTAAGACGCCCAACAGTATCCCATCAAACATATGTTAATAATCACGTTTGCAAATGGGGTCTCACCTTGACATATATAGTAAGTTTTCATAGTCTTAATATCGATGTTTCAGGGCAAAAAATATGCTAAATAAGTATATAACTATATAGACTTAAGTCTAAAGCATTGTGTGGTTCTGACCCATCGATATGCACCTTTGAAATATATGTTCAACACTCTGCGTCATTATCTGGGCTTACCTCAATGAACTGCGTATCGCTGGTTCCCTCTCTACTGGGAAGCCGGGGGTCTGCGAACCGGAAGCCGCTTAAAACCGGTCCGTACACGCTTCCTACGGGTATTCCAGAACCTGAAATCAACGTCACCAAAGTCCGAGGCATCGTATGAAAGTTTTAAAAAAATAATTAATTTTACTCAAATATTGCAGATGTTTTTATAATTATAAAATCAACATTTTCCCATATTTCCAATTTCAATTTTATGGTTTTGATCATGACTCCAGTGTCATAGTTGGAACCAAAAAATCTGTTACAATAAGTTTGTCCGGAATATTTACTGAAATAATTATACAGAATTGGTTGTCCTGGCTTTTATAGTCATTGCTGGTGGGGTAAATTAGTGTATGTGAGAATATTTCGCCCGTCTGACATCTGTGTTAAACCAGCCACGTCGGCATTATTTGTTTTTCAGAGCATTAAGCGACATGCGCTCTCGAAAAATCACGCTAGAGGACGTACTATGCGCGCGCACACGTCGCTCGAATCATTGAAAAGTTATAATCTCGCGTTAATTGCTTTGAGATTACATTTTCATTATCCGGTATTGGTTAAAGTATCACGCGAATAAATGTATGCTGTGAAACGCATCTCTTATGGCAACTCATTTAATGCATTTATTTGATTGGTTTATTAAAAGCGTCCATTGTAGTTAGCCAGTTGCAGAGCGCATCCGCATCTTCGAAACGCATTCACAACGTATAAAAAAGGTTCCATTGCGATTGGTATATTCTACGGTTCGGATTTTTATATCGCTGTGGCATGCTGCCTTGGGTGATATCATCAGCGATTATTGATACGGTGTACCGGTTGAATATTGCATTAAAACATTTATTTAATATCTGCTTCTCTTTGTTATTTGAAACCAAGAGAAAAAGGAAAAAAAAACTATTCGGCATAAATGTTATCATACGAGTTAATTTTTATGGTGGAAAGATGTGCCATTTTAACAGTCCTTGCTACTTTACTCTGACACTGGGCATTTCTGTCTTATACATACATGTGGTTCAACGGCATCGGTATCATACATTTTGAAAAAATACCCCATATATATTGATTATATATAAACAATATATACATTAAACCATCGAAGGGTCTTGGAGGTCATGGGGATGGGGTCCGGGTGAGTTTTTCAAATTGTAAGATACCGCTGCCTGTGTTGTGGTTAAACAATATAGTTATTCGCGGCCTTCTCCGAATTAAAAAAAAAATCCACTTTTATATATTGGTTTTATGTCCATATGCGCGGGCTAAATGTTAATGAGAAAATAGTCATCTTGGGATTTATTTTTTATTTTCTACTTTAATTTAAGGTACGTCTTAACAAAAACATGGTTTGCCTTTTATCATTGATCTTTAAAAAAAGAAAAACAAAAATCGTGTGTAAATACAATGCACGATACATATATTTATGTATAATGTAGTCTATCATATGTAATGAAATATACAATCACCGTTACACACTGTATGATATACATTCGTACTTTTATGCGTGACCTTAAGACACATGCCATATGATTACGCAACACAATCCAACAGAAATGTCTCGCTTGCGCCCGATTATCCACCGTTGAGACATCCTGTGGGATCGGCGCAAGTGTTTTGAGAATAAATGGTCGCAGTAAATCATCTGGAAATAAAATTAGCCCTTAATTAGGGAAAGAAAAGCTTTTTTAACATTTAAAGAATACGTATAATCATATGGTTTGCTATCCGTTAAGCATTATTGCCCAAATAACTCTCAGTGCCACGTGACCACCACTCAACAGTAGTTATTATAGACTCGGACGCAGACGACAACTATCGCGAAAACTTGTGATAATTCCACAAACGGCACGCGCCAGGCACTCGCGAGACAGCGAGAGCTTTTTGTTTCGTTTCCAGCCAAAACGAGGCTTCAAGCAGACGTATAATTCAAACATTTTACTAAGTCAACCCATTTCAGCATTTTCCGATAACAGTTGGTTCCTTTCGTTCAATCTTGATTTCCGGTGCTCGAAGAATAAATGCGTTCTCTGTTGGCTATTTGATACTTTTGTCTTGAAATAAAGGTTTTACAGGGGAACTGTTAATATCCGTTGTTGTTGTTAGACTGTTGACAGAAGCCTACGGTCTTTTGAGAGGGTTATTTCCAAAACAAGTATCGTGGAAAACTACTTCTTTTCTTTGCAGGCTACGAATCAGTAAATCGAAACCTGAAAGGGTCCTTCTTCAAAACACAAAAATTCACGATGTGTTCATGCCTTTTAATTATTTAAGATCATGTATGTTATGTGCATTATAATGTGTATATAATGTTATTTATTACAATTACAGTTCCTAAAAAAGTCAATTTATTAAAAATGTTACGTCAAATTAATGACACCTCTATTTTCGCTATTTACTTGAATGTAACCGAAATATTTACCTGGTTGTACTGGAATAAGACCACTTAATTAATGCGCTACACCGGTTATTTTTGACTCTGGAAAGTGTTATTTTTTGTTACCGATTCTTATTCTTAATATTTTGACAATAAATTACTGCAATCTATTAATTGTAAACTGTAGTATGGAAAATCCGTTGTGCCTACACCGGTCTTACAGACCTGTGTACTCACGCTCTAAGCATTATGGATATGCGCTACTTTCCAGCGTAGCTCGCTATGGTTGATTTAACATCGCATTGAGGTTAGATACCAGTAAATCAATGTGTTTCCCTCCGTGTTACATTCGAAATATTGCCTATTACTAGAGTTCCTTTTTTCGTCTGCTATGAAAAGCATTTAGCAATGTCAGACATGCCTTTTGTGGTTATTTCTAATATCCTCTGTGTGTTAAGAACATTTAAGTGCATTTCTTTGGACGCTAACTTGAAATATGAGCTTTTGGTGTGTGTTTACTGTGCATGGGGCTTTTGTCGAAATATGACTGCCGAAACCCTAGTTTTTACCGGTGTCTGCATTCAGGTGAGACGCATTTTCTTAGAAGTAAAATGCCATATATTTTTATTGCAATTTTTGGAAGGGGAAAGATTCATCTTTCAACTGACAGCAAGCTTGCACAAACTGAAATCTGAAAGTTCGCCGTTTTATAATGGGACCCTATTGGGAATTGGATTTACTGGCATCTAACCGTGAATTTTCACACAAAACGAAAGTGAACATAGCTTTTTATAATAAACATTTTAAACAGCGTTAAACACGAGCTACTGGTATTTTATTTAACAGAAATATATTCTACTATCAGTATTAACTTAATATTAGACTGATTAATGTTATCACGAAAGTCCTTACATGAAACAACTTTCATACGCGGGATTACTTCATGCGTAAGCACATTTCGCCGTTTGGGGCGAAATAATGCGGTTAAGTACAGAGGTTTGGCGTGTGACGTCATCCTCTGTGTATAGAATGATGGAAAATCGATAGCACACATCGTATGACCTACTTTTGACTCGGTAGGCTACGCATATGGAAGAAACTTCCTCAGCTGCCTCGGAATAACTAACAATCGATGCTCCTAACAACCATGCTTTATCGGTTATTCTGCATGGCTCGTTGCAGATTTACTTGTTAACTGGCGTGTATATAATTCCGTTTGCATTACATAATTAACTTGACAAATTGGGAACTTCGTTCAAACAAATGTTTCCTTTTTGGCAAAAAATGCACTCATAATTCACCAGGTTTTATTTTATTTTGTCGCCAACAGTCTTTCTACGCTGTCAGCGTTTTGATTTTATCAACGGTGTCGAAAATGAAATGTCGATATTTGACAAAATAAAAGTTATGTTCATATATATTCCTTAAATATTCATGGTTTGAAATGAACGATGACTAAGTTAAAGCAGAGATCTATTAACAAACATTATGTTTATTGATAGATCTTTGGTTAAAGACTGGCTGCATGGTGTTTCAATTACAGCTCGTAACAATCAACCACTATTTAACGCGTGCAAGTTCCTACTTTCGGTCGATATCAATACCACACGATATCATGATATGCATATTATTTACTACATACGTGATGCACGCTGAAATCCATGTAAATTACAGTTCGATTCGAGGAAAACACTGAAACAAAATGGCGACTAACTAGTGTGGTCTCATATTAAAAACGTGTTTGCTTACTCGATATATGACGTCATACAGGTGCGCGATTTTGCACCGATACCAAAAGCGTTTTTATAGTAAATTGAAAAAGTACCCAATTGTGTCGGTTTTATTACTCTAGATGTATGTATTTATGCTATAATAGCGCCGACAATACATCTTTTATCGGTCGTAAACGACCGCAGAGGCCCGACAAATGGGTTAAAGCCAGCGTGCTACGGAAGTTAACGACTTCAAAAAAGATATAGTATCCCTATAATAATAAATAATTACAAAATAAAGCACTACATATATTAAAATAGTGACAAACACGTGGGGAAAAATAAAAACGTAAGGTAATAGATTTAAGAAGGCATTAAAGTGAATATGTCTTCGAAGAAGTGATTCCGATAGCAAAGCAAATGTCATTATATACTCCTGTTTTGTGATTTTTATTTTTACACCGGTTGCGTTTTAGTACTGTGTTTGACCATAAATATGGAATTGATTCAGAAAAAAAAGATAGCATTTTATTTAAAGATGATTAAAGTTACAGTGACTTTATTTTTTGTTTAAATATTACATACATGTATCGAAAAACAATAAAATATATTAGTGGATACTTTCTTTTTTTTGTCGAGTATATTAATTAAATGAGCAACATGAAGGCGTATATATTAAATCGTGTATGAATAATGTAGTGCGTCAGGATATTTTGTTAAAAACAAATAAACAAAAAATGTTAGGAAAAGAAAAACCCAGACTGGGTATCAAACTCACGACGAATGAGTCGTAAGAACAAACGACAGCGCTCTGGCCATCTTCGCTATATACTGGTGAGAAAATATGTACCAAATATAGTTACCCGGTACACAACATACATACAAGTCTGATGTTCAAACGTAAACAAAAAACGTGTCAAACAAATACGACTTAAATCATATCATGATTTTTTTCTCAAAATGCGTTCACTCTTTTTCCAGTATATAAACATTATTTTTACCTTTAATATATGCACATATTAATATCACTGTTGGCGGAAGCCAACGGTCTTTTGAGAGTGTAATTTCGAAAATAGGTATCGAGGAAAACTACTTCTTTTCTTTGCAGACTACGAGTCAGTAAATCGAACCTTGAAAGGGTCCTTCTTACAAACAGCAAATATTCACGAATGTTTTCTTATCTTTTAATTATTTAAGAATATGTATGTCATGTGTATTTTAATGTGTATATCATGTGATTTATTACAATAACAATTTCTAAAAAAAGTCAATTTATTAAAAGTTTTACACATTATTTACAAATTATTGACACTCCTAGTTTCGCTATTTACTTGAATGTAACCGAAATATTCACCTGGGGGTCCTGGAATAAGACCAGTAAATTAATGCGCTACATCGGTTATTTTTGACTCGTTGTGAAAGTGTCATTTCTTGTTACCGATTCTTTTTCTGAATATTTTGATAACGATTTACATCAATCTATTAATTTTTTAACTGTAGTGTGGAAAATAGGGAGCACGCATCGTATGACCTACTTTTGACTTAATAGGCTACGAATCACTAACAATCGATGTTTCTTACTAACACGCTTTATTGGTTAATATGCATGGCTCATTGCAGATTGACTTGTTAACTGGCATGTATTTAATTCCGTTTGCATTAGACAATTAGCATGAAAAATATGTGTTCGTTATGAACAAATATTTTTATTATGATGTCGAATACTATAGAATAAGAAGCCATATTATCAATTTTAAAGGTGGTAAATTGAACATTATTCAAACAAATGTGTTGTTTTTAGCAAAAATGCACTCATAATTCTCATGCTTTTAGTTTCTTTTGTTGCCAACAGTTTTTCTATGCTGTCAGTGTTTTGATTTTTTCTGATGTAACTCTTTGGGGCCAGTTAAACATCTCCGACGTATTTGTGTCGAACTGTTTGTAGCATGATTTTATGCTAGTAGCATAATCGTTAAAAAAAAAGAGTGTGTTGATATCCCGTGTATACATTTTGTACAACATTCCAACCAGTTGGCAAATGAGTTCCCGAAATCCACGTGCTAGTCGAGATGAGATGTGTACTATGCGGCGCATATAGGTTACACTCAACACAAGTGAAGCGCAAAGGAATTGTGTGTGCGTGTAGGAAATACATACGGTAAGACACAATTTTATCAATATATTTTGTTTCTTATTTTTCTTATAGAGACATCCGGCTGATAAAGCTGTGGTATGACTCACTTTAACCTTAAAAATAATCCGTTTTATTTTTTTTGAATCTATGCCACATTCGCTGTTCATTGTGTTATATTTGGTGTTTGATTATTTTCATGATACAAATTTAAAACATAAAGTTCTGCTGCACCGTTTAAATCTAACTGTGCCGTTTTTGCAATATACATGTATAATGTTTTGATATTTGGTAAGTTCAAATCAGTGCTTGTACATTTTTAATCAATCCAAGAAAAGAAAACTACTAAATATAGAAGTGATTTATTTGCTATAAACTGTATAACGACATAACTGTTATTATTACCTTGAATTCCATAATTGACTTGTTGTCGTTTTGTTGCTTTCATTGTTGTTGTTATATTTTGTTATATTTAAAAATATACTGTTTGACAACATATAATGATGAACAGGTTTATATAGAATGAAATTTTGAAAACGATATTATAACTCTTAAATTTTTTAAATAACATGTATTTTATATAAATTCTAATTTACTGTATGTGGACTTGTTTTGATATTAGTCGCATAGTCACCTATTTACATGTATTCATGATTACATTAATTTTCTTTAAACCTATGTATTTGAGCTCGATTGTGTCGTAAGCATGAAGCTAAATACCCTTTCATAGGTAGAACCAGTACTTTGCGTCTTCTTATAAAAAGATCTTTCGAACGAGTTTAGATTAAATTCCTTTAATTCCCCCACTGTTGAAGAGATTAGCATATGTCCGTGAAGACCGTAACATAAATACTGAACGGGCAAGTAAACGCATGCAAAATAACAATTTGTATACACAAATATGACAAGTTTCAACAAGAATAAATATAGGTAAATATATACGAGGCGCGTCGTGGGAAACCCAGACTTAATGCATGCAGTCCGCACAGGCTGATCCGGAACGACACTTTCCGCTTTTATGGTATTTTCTGTTTCAAGAAAGTCTCTTCTAAACATAAATCCACTGTAGTCGGAAAGTGCCGTCCTGGATTAGCCTGTGCGGACTGCACAGGCTAATCCGGGACGACACTTTACGCACATGCATTAAGACCGGTTTTTCCCACGACGCGCCTCGTATACATAATTGCAATTTGTAACTCACGATTTACCGATCGCTAGTCGGACACCCTATCCGTTACACCACTACGACTCTTTAACGCGTTGTGTTCATGTAAATGACTAAAATCGTGTTATCACGTCCAGAAGCCCTCCATCGTTACACCACCATGTTCAGGAACCAGCCCGGCAACAACAATGAGTCCAAGTACGCCCCTGGCCACGGGGGATACCCTCCTGCCGGGGGATACCCTAAGTATGGCGTGATTGCTGGGGGCTACCATCCACAGCACGGTGGTGGCTATGCCCCACCCGCGATAGTGAACCAGGTAGGAATATATACAGAAACCTTTTTTATGCCGCCACAAAGTGGAAAGCATTAAGCATTCGACTTGTCCGTCTACGAACGTACCTCCTTTCGTCCGGAACTTTGGTGAGCTCAACTCCTCTTTAATTGCTCGGCGGATTTTGCTTAAACTTTCACAGCTAAAATACTTTAAAGTGTAGGTGACAGTAAAGGAAGACATTTTGGCTATGACCAATTTTAGCATAATTATAACCCTTTGTCATTTTATCCTCTATAGAATATATGCTTCCCAAAATTGTGTGGACTCGAACTCATCTTTAACGGCTGGGCGGATTTCGCTTAAACTTTCACATCTAAATAGCCATAATGTATAGGTGATCAGGGGCTGGTCCAGGACTCCGGGTTAGGGGGACGTAAACTTTTGATCGGGCAGTTATAACCCCTTTATGTTGTCTGTGGGTCTGCAGTGATCAGCTACAGATACTTATCAAACATATATGATATATCTTTGCACAGCATCATCATCATCATCATCATCATCATCAAATGCACTTTGTTTTACTGAATAAATTAATACTTCGCTGTGTTATGTTCAAAAGAGATGAAGGCTCATATGTAGGTCATGCACCAGTTTTGGCAGTAAATTGCCCTTGTTTGGTGTGCCTGTCCACTAAATACGTATTTGACATTCAATGTTATATAATATATATATATTAAAGAACATCTTTAAACATGTAAAATCCCTAGCTGACTAAATTCAAACACACACGCATCAAGAATTTTTATATTCTTCATTTACCGAAGTGTAATGGTCTTTTTTCGAAGTGAAAATGTCTTTTATATGGTATCATGTGTATTGCATCTGATATATTTATAAAACATATGAAATTAAACAATAAAACAATATAATCCACAAATAAAGTATATATACCCACTGTATACAGTTTATCGTTTCGATGAACGTTGGTGCCGGTACTACTGTGTACGTAAGAAATGGCAGGGGGGGGGGGGGGGGGCGGGGGTAGGTCGGGTATGTTTTATTGAAGTTTATATTATCTTTTATAGCATTGTATGGTCCGGAAGTTTTAGGGGGACAAACATTTGTGTTGGGGGCATCCGTGTCTGTGACTCATCTAGTTTGTTGTATGGTTTATAAAACATAATTATTTTAATTGCTGAAATCGGGCAACACTAGTAGATTCCAATATTACATCCCGATACCGGAACGTTGGAGGAATACAAGTAAATTGAAGCTGATATCTGTTTTTCTTTTAATTACATTCTCAATATTAAAAAGCTTTTGATTGGGATCATTACAAATTATTTGGCATCTCCGATCCGAAAGTAGTGCATCATTTTGTCTCCTTGTAGGTACAGTTCTGGTGGCTTCTTGTAGGTACAGTTCTGGTGGCTTCTTGTAGGTACAGTTCTGGTGGCTTCTTGTAGGTACAGTTCTGGTGGCTTCTTGTAGGTACAGTTCTGGTGGCTTCTTGTAGGTACAGTTCTGGTGGCTTCTTGTAGGTACAGTTCTGGTGGCTTCTTGTAGGTACAGTTCTGGTGGCTTCTTGTAGGTACAGTTCTGGTGGCTTCTTGTAGGTACAGTTCTGGTGGCTTCTTGTAGGTACAGTTCTGGTGCCAGTCGCTAAAAACTTTAACGGCCAATTACACTAACAGCCGTTAACTTTTGGATGATTTTTTTGATGTAAATTAAATGTAAAAATTTAAAATTTGCATTTATTTTAAATAAATGGATATGCTCAAATAATTGTCAAATGCTTCATACGCGAATTGCTTGTAATGCTTAATTTCACAAACTATCCCCAACCCGTTGTAGCAGAGTGAAGCTCCACTCTGGGTACGCAGGTGATTCTTAAAAAATAAAGTTCAATATAATTTAATATATCTTACGGAGCATTCCGGAGGTAGTCGATGTGTCACGATTTGGTAAAGCACGTGTCATTACGATGTTCCTTTCAGCCGACAGTGCAGTCGACGAACGTTGCGGTAAACATTGGCGGTCAGAGCCAGATGCGCCCGTGGTCCACCCAGTTGTGTGGCTGTATGGAGGACGTAGGGGGCTGTAAGTAGGCGGCTGGCTCAGGCCTATGATGTTCATATGTTCCGTAGTTTGGCGTTAGGGTGCTTTTCCATATGTCCGTATCCGCATCCGCATTGCGCAAATCCGCATCCATAAAAAAATCCAACACGTTGAAAACAGTTGGACAGTTTCCATATGTCCACAATCCGTATCCGCAAAGCGCATCCGCAAAATCCGTCCGCAAGAAATCGCTCGGTGAGCGATTTTATGTGAATGCGGGCGACATGGTATATAACTTAGTACGTTAAACAAAGAGCTGCTATACATAAAACATTGAGAAAATAGAGAAATTGTCTAGATACACCTGGATAACTCAATCTAAGACTCGCCGAGAACAAAACTCGGTAATAACGGGTAACCTTTCAATGAGTCATAACTGACGCTACATAAATATAATTGTTGGCTGCTTTATTTATATTTTTTTAAATCCACCACATCTAAACGTTTTCGCATACTGACATAAATATTTGCACCCGAACTAATTAAACATGTTTTATATCTTCTTACTCAGACATTGTAACTATTTGAAAATAAGAAGAAAACTGAAATATTTGACGTTTAGATGCGGATTCATGGAAAAGCGCGTCCGTATAATATTTATGCGGATACGAATACGGACACGGATGCGGATGCGGATACGGACATAAGGAAAAGCGGCCTTATTATGTCTTATCAAGTGGTTTTATCATGTTTCACTGACTGACTCGCGTTATTATGTCTTATCAAGTGGTTTTATCATGTTTCACTGGCTGACTCGCGTTATTATGTCTTATCAAGTGGTTTTATCATGTTTCACTGACTGACTCGCGTTAATATGTCTTATCAAGTGGTTTTATCATGTTTCACTGACTGACTCGCGTTATTATGTCTTATCAAGTGGTTTTATCATGTTTCACTGACTGACTCGCGTTATTTTGTCTTATCAAGTGGTTTTATCATGTTTCACTGACTGACTCGCGTTATTATGTCTTATCAAGTGGTTTTATCATGTTTCACTGACTGACACGCGTTATCATGCGTTATCAAATGACATTATCATGCTTCATTGACTGACGCTTGTCTCTTTAACTGACGTGATCATGTTGAATAAAGTGCCATTATAATGTTTCATTGACTGACTGGTGTCTCTTTGACTGACATTATCATGTTTTATCTAGTCGTGTTTCATTGACTGACTTGTGTCTTATTAATTGGCGTTAAAATGTCTTATTGAGTGCCATTACTATATACTATCATTAACTGTCCTTATAATGTCTCATGTACAGACCTTAGTATGTCTCGTGGACGGACATTGCCATGTCTCATTAACTGGAATTAGCATGTCTAAATGACTGGCATTATCATGTCTCGTGGATTGACATCACCATGTATCATTAACTGACAGTATAATGCATCATTTTCTGGCATTATCATGTTTCATTGACTGACATTATCATGTCTCATTTACTGGCATTATCATGCCTCATGCACTTACATAATCATGTTTCATAGACTGGCATTATCATGTCTCATGGATTGACAAAATCATTTACTGGTATTTTTATAATGTTCTATTAATTGACATAACCATGTTTCATGGAGCTCCATTATCACGTCTTGTTGACTGACATTATCATTTCTTATTGACAAATATTCCCATTTCTTATTGACTGCCATTGTATAAAACACATACGTAGTTTTTCAACCTTAATATCTAGATGTAAACAAAATGTAGCCCAAACTATCTTACCACCATTGCCTCCATTTCGCACGTGCAGGTATGTGCGCGTGGTGCTTCTTCCCGTGCTTCGTTATGACGCTGGCCACGCGCATGCAGGAGTTCTGTCTGCTGCCCTGCTGCGTGCCCAACGCCCTGCTCCCCATGCGGGTCAAGGTCAGGGCCGCTAACAAGATCCGGGTCAGTAGCCGCTCTGTAATACGTAGTGTTGATCATAATACATGTAGATCTTTCCAGTTGGGCCGCTAACATCTAAACTCCTCCACAGCTAGTGTTAAAGGATTATTTTCCATTCATCGATAAATCACAAAAACTTCACAAGCTTTACCACGTGCGTGTGTGTGTGTAGTGAATTTTTATCTAGTGCACCGGGATTCTCTCCCATATGGCCATCGCCCCCAGAAGACTTGTTGGTTGGGTTACGGCCGATAGTGCAAGATACAGGAGACGGCCCCGTTCCAGAGGCGACCCTGGGTCTTTTAGTGCACGGTGTGAAGCACCTAGTACACTGCACCTCGGTTTAACGTCTCATGCGAAAGACGAGTTAGTAAGTTAGGGTGTAGCGGGGGCTCAAACCTGTGACCCCTGGGTTGTGAAGCCAGTGCGTTACCACTAGACCACAGATCCGCCACCTACGTGCTTTTTGTGTAAAACAGGTTAACCCTGATATTCGAGTACAGTTGGATAAACTACTCGATTTATTTGCATACGTTTGGCATTTATGGAAGCGCCTATAGGAGTTACAGTGTATAAGATGTATAAATGTTGGTGATAGTGGTAATGATAGTGATGGTGACAATGATGTACGTGCTGATGTTTATAGTGATGACAGTGATAGTGTTTATGATTATTAAAATGTCTATGATAATCATGATTCAGATGAATATATGATGATGATGAGGAGGAGGAGGAGGATGTTAGTGGTAGTGGTGGTGGTGGTGATGGTGGTGGTTTGGTGGCGGTGGAGGTGGCGGCGGTGGTGGTGGCGGTGGTTTCGTGGTGGTGGTGGTGACGACGACGACGACGACGACGAAGAAGTTTTCTGGAGAGTGGTGGGCACTGGCCATATGGGAAAGAATCCCTTTGTTAAACATTCAGTACAGACACCCATTTCCAATATATTTCAGGGCACGATCTGCAACGACTGTTACATGACGTACTGCTGTTCGATGTTGGTGGCATGCCAGATGAAACGCGAGTTGGACAACATAGACAAGCAGATACCCGCCACCAAGCTGTGAGGAATACCGTGCACTGGACTGGGGAAATACCGGAGTGGAAAACGGAACACACGTTTGGAATATCTGGTGTCAACGGTAGAAACGGTAGAAACGACAGAAACTTGAAATTCTCCAAAGCAGTAAGCGGAAAAATGCAGAAACAAAGATTATTCAAACTGTTTGAAGCAGCTACAACTGTGTTTAGTTTGCAAACAAATAAACAGTTAAAATTCTTCAGAACAGTTCAATCTGTTTGTTGTTAGTCTATTTGAGGCGTGTCGTGTGAAAACCGGGCTTAATGCATGTGCGTTTTAGTGCAGTCCGCACAGTTTGATCTGGTACGGCACTTCCCGCCTACAGTGGGTTTATGTTTTCCTTGAAACAGAAAATATCATAAAAGCGGAAAGTGCCGTTCCGGATTAGCCTGTGCAGTCCGCACTTTGCTGATCTGGGACAACACTTTACGAACATGCATAAGCCCGGTTTTCCCACGACATGCCTCATTTATAGTTTGCGAACATAATTTTCTCGTGGCAGCGAAATAAAATATAACTTAAAAACAGTTCCACCCGTTTAATCATAGGTTGTATTCAAGCAGAATATCTCATGGCTGCGAAATACTAGTAAAACAGAAATTGTAAAATACTTAAGAGCAATTACATCCGATTCTTCTTAGATTGTGTTTTATTTACATTCAGAAAATCACGTGGCAGCGTTAAAATAGTTTAAGCTTAAAATTATTTGCACAGTTTCACCAGTTAGTTCTTAACTTATTTTAGTTTGCTAAATGTTCTCTTGGCAGCCAAAACCAACACAGATTATTTTGCATTTGCAAACAGAATTTTATCTTGGCAATTTTGTGCAAATCTGTGCTCACTTGACAGGCCTTAAATGTATAATATTAATAGTCATGTATAATATGAATATGTAAAAGTCTTCAATTTCTGATTGATGAACAAAATATGTTTTCATCAAATGTTGACATTGAAATCACTTTGTTTCAGCCACATTAGTTTAGGAAGTTATTTGCAAACTTTTTTGCACAGTGCAAACTGTAAACTTTTGCTACGAAGTTATAAGATATAACCAGCATATTCAGTTGAATTATGCATCAAATGTACATGTGTATGTGTTTATTATTGTAAAAAAGTAATGTACATGATAGCTAATATTATTATATTAAAATATACTATAATATACACATATATACACTGTGTAACTTTTGCTTTTTACTCACTCCATTGTTATGTTCAATTTTCATTGAACGCGCAGTATATCTCTGTTCCATAATTTGATTGAGAAAAAATACGTTGGGAGACCATAGGCGGTTTTAGAGGGTGCGGAGTAAATCGTGTATTTAATTGAATAGAAGCTATGAACAAGTAACTGCCCGCGTCGTAGCCACTCTGAGGCACTCGGCTAAAATTTGCAGACCCCAAAAAAGGTCATAAAATACTTTGAAAAGCATATAATGTCAGAATAATGTCAGTTGCTGCACATTCACAGAAACTGAGACAATTTGAGACACTATTTTCGCACTATAATGATATACCCGACATTATACCAAATTTATTACGGTTTTATAAATTCATTATGTTCTTTGAAATATGTATGTGAAAAAAAAAATCGTCGCATTTAACACTTCTTCGATTCTGTATCATAATATTGCATCAAAATGGTAGGCATCGAGACGTCAATGACTCGGGTTATTTTGTTTTAAAACATGTTTTAAGTGGCATCCAAAACGCACTGGAGACGTTTAATGAAAAAATGGGGGGACTTCCTCGGCTTAAATTTGCATCTGGCTACGCCACTGACAATTTCTTAAAACTACACTAAGGAACATTTAATGACTAGGAGGTAATTCTTATTAACAAGGATACTGACATTGCTTTCAAATCCATAATCTGCCTCTACGCTCCAATCATCGAAGAATGTTATTAATTAATCTATCTGTTATTTTCATTGCACAAATGTTTAGTAATCGTACCTCTTTTGTAAGCTTAAAGAACATAACATAATCTTTATTGGGCATAACAGTAGCACAATGCATACTTGTAGCCTCATACACAAAATTGGTGTGAAAAGTATGGAAAACATGAAATAATCTGAGAAGGATTAATAAATGAAATGTACATACACGGTAGTGCAAATAACGATTACATGTATTGTATAATTTAATAAAAGTACTAATTAAACGTTAGATTTTCATTAAATTCTGCTTATAGGATGTTTCCAGGCAAAATTTTGTCAAACAAATTCATACCAATTAAATTAATTACACATTAAATATCATTGAAATCAACTATCATTGCATTGCAAAATACGTTTATTTTATGTTGGTATGGTAACTGACTTTCCGCCCCCTCTAACCTCAAATCCGGTGCCCAAGGCTGGAGACGGACGTTTATCGATAAGACTTTTATCAGTAGCTGTTTATCATGCGATACCGAATCCAAAGGGAACAGCAAACCACACTTAAAAATGCAATAATTTTATAGCATGACAACAATGACAACAAAATATAAATAATAAAAAGTGCATAATCAAACAGAGCATCGATATCAGTTTATGACGCTTGCAGCTCTACGCATTCGCAGAATGCGCAATAATGGTGTACCTTCTTATTTACGCAGAATATGATAGCGTGCAAATGTTCTTTTTTTCGTCGAAACTTGACCCCACCCCACCACCAGGAAAATATCATTTAAACAACACGTTCATATTATGAGATCCACCATATCCCCTCCAGCGTTTGTCGTGTGCACCCATGGTGTCGTTTTGGGTTCCATACAGGTTTCCGCCATGTTTTGCGTACGCTCTACAAGGGAGGCCCAAGAAGGGGACACGTCTAGACTGTATTCTTCCGCCACGTATTTGGCAGCCTTACCAGACTGAAATACAGAAAAAAATAGATATTCATTTTTGTCATTACTAGGTACCCTGTGACAAACTGGCACAGCAAATTTATATGAAAAGATGGCGGAAATACGATTACTTGTCTTCGACAAAAGGATAATAATTAATGTGGTGTTGCCAAAGCAATGTGTTGTATTTGAAACAAAAGTACCCATGATCAACATTATAATAGCAATAGTAAAGGTAAACTTACATAAAAACCGCAGCCACTGTATGCGAGTTTTTGTTAACATGGGCCCGTATTCACCAACCTATTCTTAGACATAAGAATAAGAATAAAGAATATCGATGAAATGTACTGTTCTAAGAGCGCTTTAATGTTGAATCTATCTTAGTATTGACAATCTCTAATTACATCATTCTTTATTTAGAACCCCTTGTTAATGGCATAAGCAACATTGGTACCCAGTATACTTGCAAACGCTGACGTATGTTTTTACACTATGTCTATTCTTTATTCTCAAGTCTATGAATGGGTTGGTGAATACAGGCCCTGATCGAAATCGTCTCAATTACAACGCAGCGATTGCATCATTATATATTGCCATCACTTTAGTCAGTTTGATTAAAAACTAATCATCTATCTTTCGTATTCTTACATTTACCACTTTCTTGGGCTCCCTTTTCGGGACCCATCCCTTGAGGCAAATGGTTTTCTTCTGGTCTACATGGTAGTATGTCGCCTCCTCGTAGCCGGAAGGGGGAGAGTGCAACTCGCAGAAAGTCTCGAAGCTGTACAGAAAAATTAGCTCTCGGAGGGAGAGGAACAGCCCCTCGGGCTTGCGGTCGAAGTACGCCTACAAAAATAGTGTATCAACATTAACGTGACTATCATTTTTAAGTAATTGTTCACAAAATATACACGAAAACAGAGAGAAACACGACGATAAGGTAAATTATAGATTGGCTAATTAAGATCCTGAATTTTACTATAATTTCTCAATATGCATTATTCCTCTTACAAGTCCTGTTTTAAAACTACTATACTGAAATATTTGTTTAAGTTATTTGGGTTTTCCTTAAGTTAAAATAGTACGGTTAATAATAAAGAGGTTTCCATAAACGAGCTCATGATATGTTGTATCACAGGCTGAGTTACACTGCGACAAACGTGGACGCGTTCGCTACTGCTGCGTTTATTAATTCCGAACATGAAAAGACTAACAGATCTTATAAAACTCTTGCATTAAGGTACATCTTATTTTATTTTTTAGATGCGAATAGAAATAGATCTGAACTTAATTAATGGATCACCTACCTGAAATTTGTCCTCTGGTATACAAAAATAAACAACATCATCCTCCGAAAAGTTATGAAAAGCCGGCTGTATCTTATTTTTAAAACCACAACAGCTTGCTAAATATCGCCAAATCCCACACATGCTTAATTCACATGAAGCGCGTCTTGTCGTTTTTAGGCGTTAAACGTTTCCATAAAGACGACGTCACTTTGTCATCTATGACGTCTTAACCTGAAATATTTATCGTTACCGACATACCTCAGTATATGAATGAGGCATTTCTAAGTTCTAAGCGATTCGACAACAGCGTTAATACTCGTGCAATTTTGCATGCTACGTTTCGTTGGTGAACACGATATTTAGAAAAACGTGTTTATGACACTGGTACTGATGTCGATGCTGATTAAAATATTCGAAAATAAGTCGCACTTGATTTTGCAAAACTAGTGGTGTTTCCGGTTTTGTCAGTGCGTTTATATTTTTGCCAATTAATATATTGACAGTTTACATTCTGTGCATGAAATATCATCTTAATAAATTAAATACACTTGTCATTGATATTTTGCAATTAAGAATATTATTAAAAGAGATTTTTGCGAATATATGATTCATTCGCATAACAAACATATTAATCGATTAAACTGCTCCCAAATAAAGAGTGACAAAAGTTGTCAAAATGTTGAAGGTATTACCCATTATTCTGTTAATGTCTTTGATTTATTTCGTACCATTCTCTGATGAATAAAATCATGGAAATCACGATGATTTGTTTCTTAAAATGAAAAGTATTTGAATATTTTGTAATTTCCGAAAACTATTTATTTTATTGAAGTGGGTGGGGTATTTTTTTTGTAAACAAAACAGTCTTTTTCTCAGTGTCTTTGTGTCGCGTATACGAATATATACGTATATTTTATTCTTACTGACAGAATTGCCCATCTTTAAAGTTATTTTAGATATAAAGATATTTTACTATATGCATGAAATGACAGTTTAATGTATTTATGTGTTGCAATGTGAATAGATCGTGTTGGAAAACATAACAATAATGCAGAGACACCAATAATAACAGTGTTTTTCGTCTATATAAACTTAGTTACCTAAAAAGGTACCTTCCCAATCTAATTTACCTAGAAATTTTCCCATTTGAAGATGAAAAATCCCAAATATATGGGAACCAGATTCTAAAAAAATTCTCTATAGGAATGTTGATTGTTATTGCGGGATTTTTCGCGCATGCTCACTTACTGGTTGGCAAAAGCGCTGGTTACAGATGTGGAAAATATATGCATACAAACATGTGTTTACTTTATAAATCAATCAGAATTTCTGAAATATATATTAAAACACAAAAAATAAAATTCGCCAAATACCGGCATTGGTATATATTAAACTAAATATATAAAATGCAGGCCTTCATTAACTTTTGAAAACTGGAAGTTTGAACTTCCTGGCCTCGGATTTTGGAAGTTTTGCTCATAATATTTGAAAGTTTTGACAGTATTGCTCTACATAAGTCCTGAGCATTTCAGGAATGAAATTAAGTACTGTATAAAATTCAAGGCGTTTTTAAGGCCAGGTCTTTTTCATCAAGTGTTTCTATGTCACTTTATTCAGTGAAAGAGGTATACATTTAGATAAATTACTTAATATTGTTCTAACTTGTTAATCCTTACATGATGGAACTTCAATGGCTGAAATTTTGGAAGTTCTGTAACTTCAATGGCTGCAATTTTGGAAGTCCTGTGACAAAAACTAAACTGGCAGGGCTTTTTTTCCTTCTTTGAGAGTGGCCGTGGACGGACATTTCACAATTTTGACACGGACATTTCACAAATCTAACACGGCCACGATATTTTACAAAAACGGCCGTTGTAAACTGTGAAAAACGGACTTTTTGGTCGAAAACAGCCATTTCAATTCAAAAATACATTTTGTTTTACCGTTTTTCATTCCGAATTCGCAAATTTTGTTTCCTACTCATGTAACTGGCTATGCCTGTTTTAATCGATTATAATCGTGAATCGATTAAAATTTTGAAACCGGTGAAACCGGTGTAGTAATATAAGCTCGGCCGATCAACCTCACCATTGCATAAGAAAAAAATGGCGTCGCGGAACTCGCGATATTATGTTAAAAAGATCAGAAAGTCAACCGGGGATCCAGATTTGTTTCAATTCGGGGTTACTTTGAAGAAACCAAAGATTTCAACAGAAGGGTAAGTTTTTAACCATGCACTATTAAAACGGACATGGATTGAATTATAAGGAAAGTCATTTGATGAAAGTGAAAACACATGACTAATGTATTGATGACCGAGAGCGAGACAAGCGCAACAATGTAGAGTCGACCTGTTGTTCTATATCTTATCCGTTTACAACTGTAAATATTGTTTAAAGTATTACTGTGATCCATTTGTATGAAAATTGATTTTAATGCATTTTCATGAAATGCATTCATGATTCAAATATTGTATATATTTATGATTGGTAAAATCTGAAAAATATATTGTTTACATTTCTCACAAAAGTACTGTAATTCAATGTATACCTAATGTTTCAGATCAAATGACATCACAGAGACATGCAGTAATCCTGATGAGGGTCAGGCTGGCTGTTCAGCCACAGCAGAGGGATCTGCTCGGCCAGTAGGAAATGATATGCAGTGCACAATACCCCCTGGGTGAGTTGCAAACCAATCATAAATAATTAATTTTAAAATTTTGGATTTGCATCTCAATGTTTTTTTTTGTTTGAAGCCCATGATTATGAAATTATGAGATTATCTTTTATTGATAATTCATTACAGGTATATGTTCTCTGCAGTCAGAATTCCTGTTGAGCATGAGGATACGCAAAGCTCTGCAGACCCTGCGTAAGTTTTACTTTCTGACAAATGATAAATGTAATTTTAAAGAAGCCCTGTGATAGTGTATATCTTAAATCTAGTTAAATATTGCTTTAAAGGTGTATTCATTTTCAGTGTTGAAGATCCAGCCGTTCAAATCAGCTCTAGTTTTATGTCATAATGATATAGTTTGTTTTTACTGTTACAATATATTTTAATGTTTGACATGAGCGATACAAGGTTAGACTTTCCTATGTTTTGAGAATCAGATAGAGTTAACCTGTCTGAATTTTGACAAATTGTTGATCAGATTATGTGAATGTGTGTTGTTATTGTTTGAAATAAAGTGTCCATACAAGGAAAATATGATTTTATTGCATTATTTAAGGAAATTTTGATATGATTCAAGTGTTAAACATGCTTTTACTATACTTATGCATAAAACTATGAATTTCACAATTTTTACAATTTCACGACTCGTTTTTTCACAATTTTAAGAAGTTCGCGACTCAATTTTTCACAAATCTGAAAAGTTCGCGACTCATTTTTCACAAATTAGGGGGCCAAAGGCCGCTTCACAAAAATAGGAAAAAAAGCCCTGACGGGGAGTAAATTGCTCCCAAACTTCCCTTAATGCAAGCCCTGAAATGAGCTGGTAATTTAGCCCAAACGAAACACTTGATTGGCTGAATGTGCCAATGTTATGAACAAAGCCATAAATCATCCGTTAAATTTCTTGCAGACACGAATTAAATAATTTTTATTGTTAAAAATAATAATGTTTGTTACGAATCCTGATAATTTGTACCAGAACAGTAATGATATGAAAATAATGTGTGTGCTATAGTGTATAGTTATTTTTTTTACGAAACAAAGGGGCCGGAGACCTGTGCATTTAAAAGTAAAAACCCTGTGCATTTTAAAGTAAAAGGAATGTTTATAATATTGACCAGCCATATAATATCAACCTTAAAACAAACCTGTAGCATAATACTTATGAAAAGACGCTATTTAAATATGATTATTAATTTTCCTAGCGCATCAGAAGACACAATTTGATTATCTCACTACGTATAACTTGAAAAAAAGAACAACATCGGCGTCTGTGGTTAATTGGCAGATATTAGGAATGTACATTGAACTTACTATTTAAATATCTAAAATAGATGAATATCTTACATATTTAATCATTGTTTTTATTTATCGTAACAATGTTGCATTATTTTAAAAATATCCCTATATATAAATTATTGAATGATGCTCATTTGTACATTGCTGAAACGGGCAATCTAAGATAGTGGGTTTTTATCCGTTTTAAGAATAAAATGTTTATAGCAAAATTTCACAGTACTTAAAATTTTATCGGGTTCTCTAGCAATAAAATATTTTATGCTTAAACTGAATTAAACATATTTCGTCTCAGATCATCTTTGTTAGCAATGTACAAAGTTAATTAAGTTAATTAAGTAAAGTTTATACAATACATTATATGTAATAAAAGAGAAAGAATTCAGTATTTTTGGCATTAAAATTATCCATGAAACTGACTGGCAACATACCATGGAAATATATAACATATAAATCTTGTTAAATGGCCAGACATACGTCTGCCACCTGTGGTTTAGGGCACTTAGAATCAAACATGACACCATGTTGTTAGTTAGTAACTGTCTGGGCAGTATCTGATCATAATGAGATCATGGGTTTGTGCTCAAACAAAGTGGCAATTAAACACCGGATTATATTATCAAACGATGGGTAGGGTGTCAAATATGTACAAACTGGTGCATTTATTTATATTTAAACGAATTAAACTGTACAACCAGGTTAAGCTTGACTTTTCGAAGAAAAAGCAAACTATTCTACTCGCCCCGGCATCGGCGTCTGAGCTAGGTTAAAGTTTTTTGGTAAGCTTTTTTCTCAGGAATGGCTTGAGGGATTTCATTCAAACTAAAACATTTATTTCCCCATTATTTAAAAAGAACCTATAGGCCAAGTTTGGTAACTCGAGTTTAAAATTTGACAAAATTATGGGCCTTTTTACGTATGTCGGACACGTGCCCTCCCGGACATATGCCCTCCCGATGATTGATAGTCAGGCGGACATATGCCCTTCCGAACATTTGCCACCCCGGACACATGCCCTCCCGTTAATACACCACCCGGACACTGGCCCTCCCGTAACTCGTCTTTCGCTTGAGACGTTCAACCAAGGTGCAGTGCACTAGATGCTTCACACCGGACACTAAAACACTTAGGCCGCCTCTGGAGTAGAGTGTCTTCTGTAGCCCCAGTCTTCTGGGGACAATGGCCACATCGATAAATATTCATCGCACACACGTCCGTCCAACTATGTTTAAAATATGCGCTGGCAAAAACATAATTTTATTTAAAAGTTTTGATAAAGATTTTCGGTCGTCTTTATCAATTTGTTTAGAAATACATAAAAGCAACCTGATACATGTAAGAATGAATGAAAGACAACTAAATTAGGTCTACTTCATTTTGTACGATCCTCTTTATTTCAATAACTTTCATTATTATGCAACAACTTATATAGTTCTCATCGTATTGTTGACTTGGTATCTTTCTTTGTATACATTAATTTAGTAACACATCTTAAGACATTCGCATTTGCTACCTTTAATTCCATATATGCAGTTTGACCTTTTTAGTAACTGACCATCAATTAATTAATCAAAGACTTTTGGTCGGAACATGATTCATGTCACTACCTCTTAATTGTTAAATGGAATCCCTGACATTGGTTCCTACGGACAATGGTTCCTATGCTAATTTTGGCACAGGTGGACATTGGTTCCTATGTTATTTTGACAACCCGGACAATGGTTCCTACGTTATTTTGACAGCCCGGACATTGGTTCCTACATTTTATTGACAGCCCGGACATTGGTTCCTACATTATATTGACACCCCGGACAATGGTTCCATAACTATCAACAACACACCCTAGTGCCCAAGGCGAATTCGGTGGCCAATACTTTGCAGGAACCCCACCATCGACTTGCTGCCATCAACATACTGCTCACACAACATCTTCAATGTCTGCTGGTGGCTCACAGTCTTCTTCCTCATCCGTTTCGTCACCGACTCGCCCGTGCTCAGTCTGTAAACATCTGTTTCAACCATGGCATTGTCTTTCTGGAGGCAGCCGATCAAAACCCACAGCGACGGGTTGTCGTGGCCGACGAGATGCCGGAAACCATTATTCCAGCTTTCGCAGACATTGTTGGTGCGGTCGCCGGAGCTGATAGTCGCTGCGTGGACATTCCACAGTTCTGGCTGGAACCTAGGGGGTGTCCTCCTGAAGCGTATCCGACCGTTGGTACTCACAGTCCGGAATGCACCAGACACGTAGGTAGCGTCAAAATAGTCCACTACCGATGTGAGGACTTCTGGGGCGGACTGCTTCAAGTACGCCATCCCGCTGGTGACGTGATCCACTGGTAGAAACGCAAGGCCGTCCAACATGCCACAGAAGTGACATGCCACATCACCGACTTCACAGCGTTGTGGATACCGACTTCGTAGTCAGCAACAACCTTCTCCGGATTCGGGCGCACGTCCCGACGTAGACAAGCATCCAGTATGGCTGTCAAGCACTCTTCGTGCTTTCCGGGCAGGAGAGCGTAGACAGCGGTACCATACGATCCACCCACTGGCACCCGAATGCAGAACAACTGTGCAAACTGTGCCGGAGACGTTGAGTGAGTTCCATACATGTACCAGACATCAGCACTCCCGAGAAGGTCGAGGCCAGTCTCGCTGGCAAATACAAGTAGTCGTGCGGTCTCAGAGCCATTGTCGTACACCAGGAATTATGTATTAATTGTACTGAATACAAGTCAACTCAAAGTTTGAGTGGTAATAGTTTTAACGTTAAATAAATGTACGATGTACTAAGTATATGATTTAAATTAACTATGAAATACGCGGTTATTATTACTGTGCCCAACAGGAATTATTGTTTGAAAAAGGAACTGATATTGGAATAATTAATTATATACTTAATAATATATATGCCATCATTACCTGTACTGGAAAGTGGACCAGCTTGTCTGCTAGTATCTGTCCCGGCTGACCCCTGTTCGCGTGTGCGGCATTCATGATTTCAGATCGGAGCTTATTCGCCTCAATCATGAAGGGATCTGCGTCATGTGAATGAGGATTGGAACTGTTCACTTGTGTGACCTGAAATCAAAAGATACAATTAACTAAATTTATAAAAGAATATGTTATTTATATTAAAATAAAATTTAAATTAAAACATTTGTTTCTGGCAAATTATGTAACCGAAAATAAACTTGTTTAACCAATAATTGTTATTTCAACAGTGGTAGTATCAATCGATAAATTTGACACCTATCATGTGCGAACCGTGCATCACGCTTACAGAATGGCGTCACATAGAAGTTCGTTAGAAGTTCCATATTGGAAGTGAATTTGAAGGAGTGTGCCATTACTATATATACATATTGTTTTCACAGTTTGCTAAGTTAGCCGTTAAAGAATGGACAAACTGTCAGTTAGTTATTTAATTTGTAAATTAGTTAATTTAAATTACATCGGCTTACTGTTAACAAGTTAGGTAAATTGAATTGTCGGCTAATTATGACGTGATAACCTTTGATCGGCGTATACTATGTTGTTAAGTTTGGCATCTAATTGTAGGAACCAATGTCCGGGGTGTCAATATAATGTAGGAACCAATGTCCGGGCTGTCAATAAAATGTAGGAACCAATGTCCGGTTTGTCAAAATAACGTGGGAACCATTGTCCGGGTTGTCAAAAAAACGTAGGAACCAATGTCCGCCTGTGTCAAAATAAGCGTAGGAACCATTGTCCGTAGGAACCAATGTCTGGATACCGTTAAATGTGTTAATTTGAGTAATATTTTTCAAACTGTAAAAGCGTATTTAAGGAATTATAACACACATTAAACATAGCAGGAGGACCAGTGTCCGGGTGGCATATTAACGGAAAGGGCATGTGTCCGTGGTGGCAAATGTTTGGGAGGGCATTTGTCTGCCTGACTAAAAATAATCAGGAGGGCATATGTCCGGGAGGGCATGTGTCCGGATACCCCTTTTTACACTTAGAGATTTTACATAAGCTATATGGACAGGTTAAAGTTTTTCTGTAAGCTGATTTCTCAGGATTGGCTTAAGGGATTTCATTCAAACTTAGAATACTTATTCCCTATATTAAAATGAACTCATTGGCCAATTTTGATAACTCTAGTTTGAAATTTGTCAAATTTATGGGCCTTTTTACACTTAGAAATTTCACATATAAGCTATATGGACAGGTTAAAGTTTTTTGTTAAGCTAGTTTCTCAACTTTTCGTTTCCACTCCCTAACTGGAGAACGGATTAAGCTATCTTAATGAAAATGCAAACATAGATACCTTATAGCGAGACCTCGATAGGGATTGCATATGGGGGGGGGCAAGGTCACTGTTACTAAAAAAAGAAAAACGGTTCGCTCAATAACTTAAGAACAAATTGAGATATTTTAATAAAAATTAATACATAGATACCTTATATCAAGACCTCACTTGGGTTTGCATATGGGGTGGGTGGGGTCAAGGTTAAGGTCACTGTTCCTATAAATAGAAAAACGGTTTCCGCTCAATAACTTGAGAACGCATTGAGATATTTTAATGAAACTTAATACATAGATACCATATATCGAGAACTCGCTTGGAATTGCATATGGGTTGGGTGCGGTCAAGGTCACTGTTACTAAAATAGAAAAACAGTTTCCGCTCAATAACTTGAGAAAGCATTGAGATATTTTAATGAAACTTTCTACATGCATACCTTATATCGAGACCTCACTTGGGATTGCATATGGGGTGGGCGGGGTCAAGGTCACTGTTACTAGAATTAGAAAAACAGTTTCCGCTCAATAACTTGAGAATGCATTGAGATATTTTAATGAAACTTTATACATGCATACCTTATATCATGACCTCGCTTGGGATTACATATAGGGTGACTGGGGTCAAGGTCACTGTTACTAAAAATAGAAAAATGGTTTTCGCTCAATAACTTGAGAACGAATGGAGATATTTTAATGAAACTTAATACATACATACCTTATATCGAGACCTCTCTTGGGATTGCATATACGGTCAAGGTCACTGTTACTAAAATAGAAAAACGGTTTCTGCTCAATAACTTGAGAATGCATTGAGATATTTGAATGAAACTTCATACACAGATACCTTATATCAAGACCTCGCTTGGGATTGCATATGGGGTGGATGGGGTCATGGTCAAGGATACTGCTACTAAAAAGTAGAAAAACGGTTTCCGATCAAAAATATATAACCGGTTTCCGATCAATAACTTGAGAATGCATCGTGATATTTTAATGAAACTTCATGCATATATACCTTATATGGAGACCTCGCTTGTGATTGCATATGGGGTGGTAGTGTTGAATCTAGAAGGGCAGAAGGGCATGGCGCTTGACTTGGAAAAAGGGCATTTTGTGCGCGGTGGCACTGATAAAAAGGGCATATTAGGTTTTAGTAATTTCTTTCCGAAGTAATATTTAAAACCAATTATGAAATTTTATTTTTCATCTTTTTTATTGTAGGAAATGTTATTAGTATCACCATTATGTTTTATATGTTGTTGCTGTTGATACTAATATTTTCATGAACGATGAATATCTATAGTCAAGATTAAAAATTTAGAAAACATTTGGACTGAAATGATGTATCCGAATATGTTTGTCCGAAATAATAGCCAGTTCTGCTATTCGTGTTTTCATAGATTTTTGTTTGTGATTGAAGAAATATTGTAAACACAAGTTGCTTTCTTATAATAAGTGATTAAAGACCACATTAATTATACATTTATATGCATTCTGCCCTTTGGTATCAAGTTTATAATAAACATTGACAAAACAAAAACATTTTATCAATTGCATATGAAATCGAGGCTGTAAAAAGCTAACAATTTACGTTCAATTTTAAAACAAAATCAGCATGTTTTATTGTATCGAGACACAAACTTATAAGCTGACTCCCCCTACAGCTGATCTTATCAGTTGGTTGCAGATTAATATACTATAACATGTCATCACAAAGGGCCCTCGTTAAGGGCAATAGAGTCAATAGATAAGAGGGCACAAGGCGCTAATTGCCTTTGAAAAGGGCAGGGTGGCGGATCAATATAGGGACATGGCGCGGCGCCGCGCTGATTAGGTCTGGATAAAACACTAGGTGGGTGGGGTCAAGGTCACTTTTACTAAAAATTTTATTGATGTGCTGACTTTAATGCATTTCGTTAGAAAAATTTGGTTTTCGTGGAATTTCTTATTTCTTGTTTTAGAAAAAAAGTGCCAGTAACTCGGACAAGCACAAGAAAAGTCGAGCGCGCTGTCCTCCGACAGCTTTTGTTTTCTGACTTGTGTAGATTCTGGTAATTAAGGTTTCGATATTATAGTTAATGCATTACATGTTTAAAGCCTATTTGGCGTGATCGATTATTTGGTTCACATAATTATTTGTTTCAGTGTCCTGCATTCTGGAACAATTTAATTTAAATGCAGATTTTTCATTTTGTTTTTTTTTTGGTCACGAACCTTGTATAAGTGTTGCATACATGAATATTGGGCACATTGAATTCTGTACTTTTAAATGCATCATTAGTAAACAATAATGATAAAACAAACGTTTAATTATGAAATATGTCTTATTATAACCAGGGCTTTCCTTTGAGCCGAGCTCCCGGGTTTTGACACGTGCAAATTTCAAAATACGCTTGTTTGACTCGCGAGGTAATTACTTCATGCGTCACCTATGACTCGGGGCAATTTCAGGACTTGCACCATACAATATAACTCGGCTGGCTGATTGTCCCAATCAGTCGAACAGCCATGTCAAAGTTGATAAAACACTCAGCATTATTGGTTGGAGGCGGAGTCAACTTTAAATAGATGCTGTCCATCAGCGGTCAAGTTAGTGGCGGATGCGTGGTCTAGTGGTAACGCACTGGCTTCACAACCCAGGGGTCGCAGGTTCGAGCCCCCGCTACACCCTAACCTACTAACTCGTCTTTCGCATGAGACGTTAAACCGAGGGGCAGTGTACTAGGTGCTTCACACCGGGCACTAAAAGACCCAGGGTCGCCTCTAGAACGGGGCGTCTCCTGTATCTTGCACTATCCCCCATAAACCAACTAACAAGTCTTCTGGGGGCGATGGCCATATGGGAGAAAAACCCGGTGCACTCGATAAAAATGTACTACACACACACACGCGGTCAAGTTACCATTTTGTCGCTCAGAAAAATCTATATTGACCAACTAAAATGCACACTTATATATGCTTCCAATGACGTGAACAATCGACCTATCGGCGTAATATATATGTATCCACGCTTTAGTTAATGTACATGAGTTCGTTAGAGTATGATTATTCCCAACCATTAATCGTTTAAAACACAATTTACTCACCGCTTCCGTTTTTGATAATATCCACATTTATTGTAGTTCCTAAATATAAAGGCATTGTTTTAAATTACTTTCCTTTATATCTCGGGTAAAATTATGAATATATTTACAAAATTTGAAATCCGATTTCAGCGAAAATTCTGAACATTTCTTATATCCGAAATATCTAACGTCCAATTTTAGTCTTCGAGTGTCATGTAAATCCTTTGTATTCTAGAAAAGCGCGCGAAAGTTATGCTGACACAAACGACCTCACGTTCCACGCATGGAAAGCGTGCGTGTATCGACCAAATATATACATGTCATCTGGGAATAAAAACTTTGTAGTGAAATCTTTTCTTTTTTTTTATAAACTTTTCTTAGTGCAAAAACTTTGCGATCTTTAGCATTTGAATTATTATTTTATTTCAGTTTATTTAATATACTTTGTAACAGTAAAACAGTATTTACGGACCGTAACTACGTATATTTTTTTAGGAAGGAAAGCATGTTTTATTGTTGTACTTGATATGCGATTTCGTAAAAAAAAATTCTGTGGTATTTTTAATATGTAAAGAATATTCTAAAATCGTCTTAATAATTATAATAATAATAAATAATAATAATAATAAATATTAATAATAGATCGAATAATAATAATTATAGATCTAATAATAATATTAAAAATATAACAATAATAATAAGAGGAAAATAAAATTAAAAACAAAATAATAAATTAAAAAATAATAAATAATAAAGTAAAATAATATTTTTAAAATATAAAATAAAACTAATAAATTAAAAGAAAGAATAATAAAAAGATAGAAAACAAAAATGGAAACTACCCACAAAGCATCGACTCTTGAAGGTTTATGTTTGACTCTTGACGAATTTGATTTTGACTCTTTAAAATTTGACCCCAAGAGTCATTGACTCTTGAAATTCAAAGTCTAAGGAAAGCCCTGATAACATTATTATGTGCCAACATGTTTTAAAACATCAAATTATTGTGAAAATTTACTAATTGTTTTTCAACACTATCTATATATGCCTACGTTATTCAAACCACCTTTTGCCAACCAGTGGGCGGAGTCGAAACATAGCAGGTGCACGTGACCTCTTGTCAATGTTCCTATATGTATTTAACTTTCATTGTATATCCTGGAAACATAAGTACAAGTGAAAGAATCAATGAAAAAGCAGTTTTAGGTTTTATTGTTTTCTATTTCTTTTTGTACGTTTTTGCAGAAAGTGATAAAATTCCACATTTGGTTGAAACATGGCTAATTTCCCAATTTAACTGGTACCATTACCATTCCCAAAATATTGAGGAAAACGCTGAATAATACCTTTTTCAATAATGACTAAATTAATGTCAGTACTCACTTGAATAGATAATACTTTGAAACCAAACTTTGTGGAGTTTGTTAATACTTAATAATTGTTAAAATAAAGAATTTGTTTGCTACATGACACACCAGTATATTATTACACTTTTGTGTCAGATTTTTATATTTTTCATTTAACAATAGACACAAAGCATAGTATGGTTTCTTAAAAAAATACTTTTATATTATAAGTTTTCTGTTCTACAAGTACAAGATTTTATTGTCAGGGCGTGTGATGGAGATCATTTTGTTGTAAACATGTAAGAACAACTGTTTTGTGTAAAATAAGTGTTTGTCAGAAATCTAACTGGGTAGACTTGATAAAGTATTAACTTACCAAAGTTAGTTTTACATCTGTTTATTTAAGCTTGGTTGTGGCAAACACCATTGACTTATTGAGAAAGGTAGAACCAGTAATCGGTGTCATAACATGCAGTCAAGAAATTAGCAGTTGGTTAAGCAAGCCCGATTTCTTATATTATCGCTATTATTATTATTATTATTATTAAAAATTTACAAGCCCGCCTGTATAAACTGAGAATCTGAGCAAGCCCAGTTCCAAATCTAGCACTAAGCAGTGCAGGGCTTATGGACTGGTGCTCACTGCCTATGAGAAAGATCCCAGGACTTATGGACTGGTGCTCACTGCCTATGAGAAAGATCCCAGGGCTTATGGACTGGTGCTCACTGCCTATGAGAAAGATCCCAGGGCTTATGGACTAGTGCTCACTGCCTATGAGAAAGATCCCAGGGCTTATGGACTGGTGCTCACTGCCTGTGAGAAAGATCCCAGGGCTTATGGACTGGTGCTCACTGCCTATGAGAAAGATCCCAGGGCTTATGGACTGGTGCTCACTGCCTATGAGAAAGAGCCCAGGGCTTATGGACTGGTGCTCACTGCCTATGAAAAAGATCCCAGGGCTTATGGACTGGTGCTCACTGCCTATGAGAAAGATCCCAGGGCTTATGGACTGGTGCTCACTGCCTATGAGAAAGATCCCAGGACTTATGGACTGGTGCTCACTGCCTATGAGAAAGAGCCCAGGGCTTATCGACTGGTGCTCACTGCCTATGAGAAAGAGCCCAGGGCTTATGGACTGGTGCTCACTGCCTATGAGAAAGATCCCAGGGCTTATGGACTAGTGCTCACTGCCTATGAGAAAGATCCCAGGGCTTATGGACTGGTGCTCACTGCCTGTGAGAAAGATCCCAGGGCTTATGGACTGGTGCTCACTGCATATGAGAAAGATCCCACTGCATATGGACTGGTGCTCACTGCCTATGAGAAAGAGCCCAGGGCTTATGGACTGGTGCTGACTGCCTATGAAAAAGATCCCAGGACTTATGGACTGGTGCTCACTGCCTATGAGAAAGATCCCAGGGCTTATGGACTGGTGCTCACTGCCTATGAGAAAGATCCCAGGACTTGTGGACTGGTGCTCACTGCCTATGAGAAAGATCGGCAAGGGCTCACACTGCCATTCACCAAATTAGCCAATGGCTACAAATTTCAATATTTGGCTAAAGAAATATTCAATTGGCTACAATTTTTTTCATAAAACCCCATAAAATGCCTCAAATGAGTAGAAATTCAATGTCAAATGGTAAATTTGGCTAAAGAAAATTTTAAGCCAGGGTGAGCCCTGGATCCTCTGAACGCTCCTCGGGTAGGGATCCAACTCACGATCTCCCTATCACCAGACAGACACCATATTCATTACACCACTGTGACCTCTGATTATACTTGATCAATTAAAGTTAAGAAAGTCTCCAAAACTTAAGAATGTGAAATAAGGAATTTTCGAGTCCTCAGGTATTCATGTATTTTCAATACATGTAAATTGCCGCAGTATCGTTTCTTTAAGACCATCATGACATGTCATTTTGGTTGTCTTTTGTATACAGCAAGGGCAGTCCCAGTTTGAGGAGAAATGGCCTTCGATGCGACCGTCTGTTCTCAAGCTGCTTCGACAAGAGCCGGTCACACGCTCAGAATGGCACGATTTATTCTGGTAAGTACGAGTATCCATTTCACATATGTTGTACAAACGAGTACATTTAATTCTCTAGAAAGATTGTTATGCATTCTGTTATTTATAGTCACTATTTAATAGACTAGTTCTAGATTCTGTTTCGTAAAAAAAGGTAGAAGAGTTCATTATTAGTTGTGTAAGTCCATACCCTTTATTGCCCTTGGATGTTTCTGCTGCACAACTTAAGTACAAGTACGTATGCCATATTTAATATATGTTTTTGGACACTTTAAAATACTTAATGTTTCAGCGTCTGATGATTTAGAGTGACACAAAATAATAGTTTGAAATCTGTCCAAAAACATAACATCTGCAATATGGTCAAAAAAATCGCAAATAATAGATGCATTGGTTTTTTTGTAATCTCCGATGGTGGTTTGCACTTATTCCTGGCAGCGTCCCCAAACATAGATTAATTATGGTAATCTCGTATGAAGACTGATGTTTAAGTAAAGAAATTTATTAATTTGTTTTTAACCTGTATCGCAGGCAGTATTAATTTACATATAAATGGTAATACATGATGATACATGGACAGCACTAATTTGCAGTTGTTTGTTGTTATTTTTAGACACTCCAGTTCTGATGGTTGTGTCTTTCTTTAGCTGTATATTGTTGTGTTCACAATGTTTCAGGGCAGTACATTCAGTGTGCCTCTGGGATGACAAAGGTCCACACAAAGTCTATGAAGCTCTACAATCTGATATTCTGGAGTTTATTAAACATGCACAGACAGTGAGTTTACATGTAACCTTTAAAATTGTATAGTTCGAGAATCTGGTACAAAAATGATTTAAGTGTCATCATTTTAAATTATAAAACGCAGTAAATGAAATTTACATTTTTATTTTGTCAAAGTTTTCATTGATGATGTAAACAGTAGCCCGTGTTGTCAGAATGAATCAAAACACTACTGCCACTCAAATAATGACATAAACATTTTCAAAAAATATAAACTAGTTTACATGAGCCCGGCTAGCTCAGTTGGTAGAGCGCTGGACTGTCAATCCGGGGATCATGAGTTTGAACCCCAGCCCGGTCACATAACTTATGTGGGGATTGGTCATGAAATTATTTCTACGGCCATTCTCTCCCTACCTTTGATTCAAGTAGGGCAGTTGACAGTTACTGGCATAAGTGTGTGCACTTAGTACTGGTAAACCGCTTAGATCGGTTAAGCTTGCCCTGGAAAAGTGTGAGTAGGTTAACTGACTGCCGTGATATGACTGAAATACTGTTTAAAACGGCGAAAATCCAAAAAACAAACAGAACAAGTTTACATGATGAAGATCAGACCCTAGGAAAACCCTTCATTTTTTAAATCGTACTTATTATATTAATGTCTAAAATTCATGCTTGATATGGAACTCATTTTGGCAGGTTTTGTTTTACATGTGTAATAGACTAATATTTTAAATTTAATTGTGTATTAATAGTTTGCGCTGTGACAAACTTTTCAGGCTGATGAAACTTACACTACCAGTAACGTAAATTAAAACAGAAAGAAATGCATTTTCAGCGCGTACTTTACAACCAAGAGGATTCCGCCCTCCTGAAGGCGTACATCGCAGAGTGGGGCAAGTTCTTCACCCAATGTGACTACCTGCCCAAGCCGTTCATGCAGCTCGAGACGTCCCTAGCTAGCAAGACCCACACGCCCATGCAGAAGAAGCCGCAGGGCGACGAGAGTATTGTGAGAAAGGTACACATTGTATGCAATTGCCAAAATGACATTAAATATTCAGTGGTGAATCCAGTATATTATATATGCTTTTCCAAGGCATTTTGTTATGCTTTCCCGTATTATGCTTTTTATCTTTATTTTCAGAGACTGTAATCTGTTGTATTTTCATAAAATTATGTTCACTAAACATTGTTCTGCATTTGTGTGTTTTCTACTTTGTTAGTAGTTGACATCTTCTCCCTGCCATGATTTTAGCTCATTTGTAGCATTGTACAGTGATTTTTCACGAAGAACCTTAAAATATTGCTCATATTCCTGGACACTTAATGAGGCGCGTCATGTGAAAACCGGACTTAATGCATGTGCGTAAAGTGTCGTCTCGGATCAGCCTGTGCAGTCCGCACAGGCAAATCCGAGACAGCACTTTCCGCTTTTATGGTATTTTCTGTTTCAAGAAAGTCTCTTCTAAACATAAATCCACTGTAGGCAGAAAGTGCCATCCTGGATTAGCCTGTGCGGACTGCACAGGCTAATCCAGGACGACACTTTACGCACATGCATTAAGTCCGGTTTTCACACGACGCGCCTCATATCATGTCTTTTGGCTGGCTGTAACTTACCTTTTTTCAACCCACACCTATTTTTTCAATCAGTCTGTATTTGTTAATGCTTCAGTAATCACATGCTTCGAAATAACCCACTTGCCCAAAGACCGGGACAAGTAAAATTGTAATTGGGCAAGTTAAAATCGTAATCGGGCAAGTTAAAATTTTGGCCTGTCTGCCTGAAAGGGCAAGTATAAAAAGGATGCAAAATTATGAAATTAAAAGATTAATTTACCAAAAATACAACAATGTCTCTAATTTTTCCTCTAAATATTCATGTATCATGTATCATAATCACTTGATTTTCTTTCCGTACCTGAATTTTTTCACTGTCATTAGAAATGTTAGGTAATGAAGAGGTTTTATTTCCACTTCGGACAAGTTCATGTGGATTCGGGCAAGTTGAAATTGTTTGGCCAATTCCCGAATGGGCAAGTCTGTCCAGAACACTACTGTGAGGACTGTAATCATTTCATATATCCCTATCCTGTCCTTCTCCACAGCTGATGCTGGACAGCTGGAACCACAGCATATTCTCGAACATCAAGCAGCGGCTGCAGGACAGCGCAATGAAGTTGGTACATGCCGAGAGAAATGGCGAGGCTTTCGACTCACAACTCGTGATTGGGGTCCGGGAATCTTACGGTATTTTTAGTTTCACGCTCTTCTTGTTATTTTCAATTATTCTTGAAATTGACCTGCGAGAGAATTGTGTGTTCTTCCTATTTTTCTTGTTTGAGTATTTATTCTTATGTAGGTAGAAGATATTATAACATGTTTATTCTTTGAAGAGGAATTCAGATTATTTTTATGAAATTAATAGTATTACTACAAATTTATAATGAATAGAAAATATTCCTGTTTACCAGTGTAAAGTCTTTAATTATATTATTATTAAACATATTTCATTCAAACAATTCAGCCATACTGTGATCATTCTTTCCAGTGAATCTCAGTTCAGACGTGGAAGACAAGCTAAAAATCTACAGAGAAAACTTTGAGAAGGCCTATCTGGAGGCCACGAAAGCTTTCTACAAGCTGAAGGCCCCACAGTATCTACAGGCCAATGGGGTACAGAACTACATGCGGTATGCGGACTCTAAGCTGAAAGAAGAGGAGACTCGTGCTCAGAGATACCTCGAGACTAGTTGGGGGTGTACGTCTGTGAGCGCGGTATGTCTGCCTTATAATTGGTGTGCATCAAACTTCAAGAGTTAAAAAATGGGCTTTGCCTGGCTTAAAATGTTTCTTGCCAAATTTACTTATGATATTTCCGTTTCTTACAACTTTTTTTTTCTCAAAAAATTTCAATGCAGTAAGGTAAATTTGGCTAGAGAACTGTTTATGCCCCTGGTATCTTGATGTGGGAGGCATATAGTGATTGTCCTTTCCGTCCGTGACAAGGTTAAGTAGATTTTAGCATTTTGTCTAGCACCAACACCGCTTACTATAACACTTGGATACTTACACAGTTGGTGCTTATGACCATTCCCTATCCACCCATATTACCCAACCTCACTTTGACCTTGACCTAATTTGCACTTAGAATAATTCAAATGAGCTGTTTCTTGGTTAACTAGATTTTACCGTTTTGTCTAGCACCAACACCGCTTACTACAGCACTTGGATATTTACACAGTTGTTGCTTATGACCATCCCCAATCCACCCATATCACCCAACTTCACTTTGACCCTGACCTAATTTAGACTTAATAATAATTCAACATTTCTTCCTTAACTAGATTTTACCATTTTGTTTAGCACCATCACCGCTTACTACAATACTTTGATATTTACACAGTTGTTACTTATGACCGTTCCCAATCCACCCATATCACCCAACCTCACCTTGACATTGACCTAATTTGGACCTAGAATAATTCAAATGGGCTATTTCTTGGTTAACTAGATTTTCCAGTTTCGTCTAGCACCAGCACCACTTACTACAGCACTTGGATACTTGAACAGTTGTTACTTATGACAATTCCCAATCCCCCAATATCATCCAACCATACTTTGACCTTGACCTAATTTAGACTTAGAATACTTGAAGCGGGCTGTCCAGCACTAGCCAGGGCCATGTGTGTTTATTGAACACAGTGTTTTTTTAACCAAGGGATGTCCTGCATATCTCTATAAACTGGTATTGTGGAGTTAAGTGTTAATTTGATATTTGAAAATTACAATATACCAGTCATTGATTTATGGCTTTCTTGTTTATTGTTTTATTGCTACCTCATCCAAATGTTACACTACACCAAGTTTTAATTAAAGAACTTGTAATGTATTTGAAAGAATGTTGTACATTAATTTCAACAAGAGATACTGTGTTTATATGTAAATAAAATTTGACCATTTGTGAATGTACTTGATTGCAGTTGACAGAGTGCTGTGTGAACGTTCTAGTGACTGCATTTAAGGAAACTGTACTCCAGGAATGTGCTCAAATGATCAGAAACAATGAAACTGAAAGTAAGTACAGTCTCGAGTCTTATGTATTAGCAGGATGTTTATGGATAAATGACCCAAATAGTGAAAATGGTAAGTATCAGTAAGAACAATTTCAAAAATAGTATTTACTTTAGGCTATGCTATTTTAAACAAGCTGAAAAAAACAGTGTCAAAAACTGAAAAAAACAACACAACAACGTCAGAACTCCCCCAGATTATCCTCTGTTGTACAAATGGTGTTTTTCTAAAGGCAATTCTTTACATCTTTGGCAAACAAAAATTGTTTTGTATTTGTATTATATATGTGATTTTTCTGATAAGTAAGTTTCCAAAATCACTTTTGGCTTTATTTTGCTCTTTTGATTACACAAGTCTAAAATCAAGATACAATTTGAATAACTTTAGAGTTACGTCTGATGTTCAACTTGATGGACCGTGTGCCAGACGGCATAACGCCTATGTTGCACGATCTAGAAGCACACGTCGTAAACCAGGGTCTGGCGGACATGATTGCAGCAGCCGACATCATTACATCGGTGGGTTTTGTTTGTTCGTCTCCCAGTGTGTTTGTTCGGGGCCTATATGAGGCGCGTCGTTGGAAAACCGGTCTTAATGGAGGTGCGTAAAGTGTCATCCTGGATTAGCCTGTGCAGTTCGCACAGGCTAATCCGGGATGGCACTTTCCGCTTTTATGGTATTTTCTATTTGAAGAAAGTCTCTTCTAAACATAGATCTACTGTAGGCGGAAAGTGCATTCCTGGATTAGCCTGTGGGACTGCACAGGCTAATCAGGGACGACACTTTACGCACATGCATTAAGACCGGTTTTCTCACGACGCGCCACATATTATGGTGCCAGGGGCATGCATACGGTTATTTCTGGGATATGCACTGAAGCCAACTTCAAAAGCACTATAAAGTAATGTTTTTTATAATACTCAGTGTGTTTTTTTCAAAGTTAATAACCTTTAATAAAACAAATTACCATTTACAAAACAATTCAAAATGTATTCAAAAACAATTCCTGTTACTCAGTATTTTGACCATTGAATTTTTCATTTTAACCCCTCATATTTCAAGCCAGGGGTCATTTGCCTCCTGGTTTTCAAAACTGAAATCCCTGTTGTGGGGGCAGGTACTGGGGCATGCCCCACCCAATGAATGTGCTTTGTGTATGTAATGGTGAAGGTGCAATTTCCTAAGTACTAGTATTTTTGCTAAAACCTCCCATTACTAAAGGTGAATATACCATAAACAACTGGCCGCGTGTTCACAAAACAAGTTGAGCCTGATTCTCAGGTTTAAGTTGAGCCTGATCCTGAATTTTCAGGATCAGGTTCAAAAATGGCGTTCACAAATATCTGGATCAAATTTATCTGTTGATACAATATATATTTTACATAACTATAAACTCTTCTCTGCGTAAATTTGCTGTCTGATATAAAGAATATTTTTAAAATCAAACAAAAAGATCATGTTATTTTGTCTAGAAGAAAACTTAATTCAAAAATTAAATATTTTGAAATTCCACTCATTTGTGTTCTAGTGTTGTCTCATTTTCAATATGACTTTTATATTTGAAACAGGCTTTTACACACGTTTACACAGATACAGATAAGGACGGCATACCTGTTGTTAAAACATTATTTTATGGCAGTTATAAATATTGTATTGTTTAACCAAGTGTATGCACGTGCGATCATATGCTTGACTGGGCACGCCCCTGGTTGCCAGTAGGGAATGGCATATATTAATCATTTATGTCACAGGGTTCTGTAATCTGTGCATCTTTTTAAAAACTGCCCAACCTATTGTGCATTTGATTGGTTTAAACAGGTATGTTCTGTGTTTTCAACTATTCTTACATAAAATGTTTGCCCAATTTCAGCTTTTTTCTTAACCTAACCTGGCTTCTTGCTACACTGTCACTGCACCCTGTAAAACCTTACCAAGTAATGTTACTATCATAGCAAAAGATCTAGAGCAAAATAGCAGTGTGCTGCAGCCTGTTTCTTTTTGATCCTGTTCCCCCTCAGGGCTGGTCAACAGATCAATAGCAACAGATCAATAGCAGTGTGCTGCAGCCTGTTTCTGTTTGATCCTGTTCCCCCTCAGGGCTTGTCAACAGATCAATAGCAACAGATCAATAGCAGTGTGCTGCAGCCTGTTTCTTTTTGATCCTGTTCCCCCTCGGGGCTTGTCAACAGATCAATAGCAATAGATCAATAGCAGTGTGCTGCAGCCTGTTTCTTTTTGATCCTGTTCCCCCTCGGGGCTTGTCAACAGATCAATAGCAACAGATCAATAGCAGTGTGCTGCAGCCTGTTTCTTTTTGATCCTGTTCCCCCTCGGGGCTTGTCAACAGATCAATAGCAATAGATCAATAGCAGTGTGCTGCAGCCTGTTTCTGTTTGATCCTGTTTCCCCTCAGGGCTTGTCAACAGATCAATAGCAATAGATCAATAGCAGTGTGCTGCAGCCTGTTACTTTTTGATCCTGTTCCCCCTCAGGGCTTGTCAACAGATCAATAGCAATAGATCAATAGCAGTGTGCTGCAGCCTGTTTCTTTTTGATCCTGTTCCCCCTCAGGGCTTGTCAACAGATCAATTGCAATAGATCAATAGCAGTGTGCTGCAGCCTGTTTCTTTTTGATCCTGTTCCCCCTCGGGGCTTGTCAACAGATCAATAGCAATAGATCAATAGCAGTGTGCTGCAGCCTGTTTCTTTTTGATCCTGTTCCCCCTCGGGGCTTGTCAACAGATCAATAGCAATAGATCAATAGCAGTGTGCTGCAGCCTGTTTCTTTTTGATCCTGTTCCCCCTCAGGGCTTGTCAACAGATCAATAGCAACAGATCAATAGCAGTGTGCTGCAGCCTGTTTCTTTTTGATCCTGTTCCCCCTCGGGGCTTGTCAACAGATCAATAGCAATAGATCAATAGCAGTGTGCTGCAGCCTGTTTCTTTTTGATCCTGTTCCCCCTCAGGGCTTGTCAACAGATCAATAGCAATAGATCAATAGCAGTGTTCTGCAGCCTGTTTCTTTTTGATCCTGTTCCCCCTCAGGGCTTGTCAACAGATCAATAGCAATAGATCAATAGCAGTGTGCTGCAGCCTGTTTCTTTTTGATCCTGTTCCCCCTCAGGGCTTGTCAACAGAAGAATGTTGAATATCTTTTGAAATATAACATAAATTTTGCAAATATTATTTGACAAACGAAAAGACTATGCTTTAAAACCTTAATTGGAAGCATTTAAGTGATGAAAAAAGACATGGATTTATTATATTACAAGAAGTCTAATATTTGGTCCAGCTCAAACCCCCCCCCCCCCCTTTTAGCACTCTGTACTTTTAATGATCCTAGATATTTCCCAATATCATTTTACTGATTTGAAGTGTTAATTGGTTATTTCAGGATTCAGAGAAATATGTGGAGCAGTTGTTAGAGTTATTTAACCGGTTCAGCATGCTGGTCCACGAGGCCTTCAACGACGATCCCAGATTCCTTACGGCCAGAGACAAGGCGTACAAAAATGTGGTCAACGATACTAGTGTATTTAAACTGGAAATTCCCATCAAAAACAAAGGGTAATTACTATAATTTGTTTCCAAATATTTGTTTCTAAAGGAAATGTTTGTGTTTTGTTGAGTAACTTTTCATGTAATGTGCAGTGAATATGTCATCATTAGATATGGTATTTCATGTGTACTGTAATATTATTAATGGAATAAAAATATGTCCTAACTAGTTGAAGGTCGCTGTTTCTGGGTTATTGTGTCGGGCAGAAAAGTCACTTTTACTCAAAAAAAATCTCAATATTTCGACATCTAAACAGGGATCTCGGAAACGCAAAATCAAGCGTATTTGGACGCATATTTTTTCAAAAGGACGCATGTCAAACCCATGCCAAGAGTCCTTGGGATGCATGCTTTTTCACTTACTGCATAAAACCTGTTACTTTACACATAATATGAGTGCCTGCAGTAAACTCGGCAGTAGTCGCGATCAAATCAATATCGGCCCCAGTACACACTGCAGTTGTCAAAGTCTAGTCCTTTAGCTCCGCCCACAGCAGTCCCTTAGCTCTGCCTACACCATTCCAGACAGAACTGTTAATTTTCATTGGTAAATTACATTTGTCACTCAGTGCTGTGCTTTAATCCACAAGTCAATTCGGTGCGATCACCGAAATGTGACAAAAGGCGTCCCAATTAGAACATAGTTGACAACTTAGAACAAACAACTGTTAAAATGAGTGAAAAACAGCTTCAGCTGATTAATTTATATTGCCAATCAAATTTCATGAATAACAACTAAATCTCAGTAATACGGTGATAAAACTGTTTGTTTTGACAGAAATTTTATACGAAAATCTAGGGCTGAATTTTGACAGGAATATAAAAGCATTGATCAATAGTCATACATTAAGGAACTTTCTATTGTATAACACTATGATAAGACATAAATTAACAATACTGACGGTAATTTCAGTACAAAATTTTGCAATGTCACATATTTTCGCAACCTTGCGCAAATTTTCGTTGCCGACTTTACAGATCATAAACATTTGTAAACCACATGAAAACACTTTGGTGTTTAATATCACCAATTATTGCTCCTTTCTTACATTTTTGTGTTGTTAACCTGTTTCACAATTACTCTACTTGACAGTATCTTATGCTTTGACTGCTAGACTGTAATCACTGCATCATAACTTTTTACTAGTCCTACACATTACACATCAGTTAACCAGTTTAGACCATCAATTGGTAATTGTCCAGAATTTATCTGTTTTAAAATAATTTGTGGTACACAAATATTGTTTGATAAGACATGATTAAGTATTATATATTATCATTATAATTACATTATTATTATTAACATGATTATTATTTTATTTTTATTGTATAAATGTTTTCATAGTAAAAATTTTATTCACTCTCGCGCGTCACATATTTAACTTGTGTTTCTTTTCTATTGGGGACTCCTACTTTTTAGGGGAAAGGAGTCCCAGGACTCCTATTTTAAAATCCTAGTGAGATCCCTGCTAAATGTATTATGGTAGGAAGACTTGTTTTAAGGTTTCTTGATGAAGTCATTTGATTCTCCTTGGTTAACTGTATATTCGCTCCATTCAGTGCTTTGATAACCACCAACAGATGTCTGTCTTATTTCAAGTATATAAAGCACTCTTCAGCTTGTAAGTAGTTATTGAATGTACAACCTTACTATGTATAGCATATTTATCTCAATAGCCACCATTTAATTACATTTGTCTTAAAAATCATATTGTTTATCCCAGCATTATGATTTTTCCTCCTTTAAGCTACTTTCTTTCCTTTGAATGCTAGACTTTGTATACCATTCTAACATGACATGCCCAGATTGTTCTACAAAGAACGAAATTATCGTAGAAAAATTACCCATAAACAACTCAAAAATGTACTTCCGATTCTGACATCATTCATTCAGTGTTTAGCTCGACTATTCGAAGAATAGGTGAGCTTTCCTACTACCCACGGCGTCAGCGTCCGAGTCTGAATTTGGTTAAGTTTTTATTCAAAAGTCTTGTAACTTCAAAACTACATAAGTTATTCACTTGAAACTTGGAATACACCTTTGTCATCAACTCCAGTGTCAGGGCAACATTCCCCATAACTCTGTTTTGTATTTTGACAGAGTTATGCCCCTTTTTCACTTAGATTTTCTGGTTAAAGTTGATATTCAAAAGTTGTGTAACTTCAAAACTACATAAGTTGTTCGCTTGAAACTTGTAACTAACCTTTCTCATCAACTCCAGTATCAAGGGCAACATTCCTTATAACTCTGTTTTGTATTTTGACAGAGTTATGCCCCTTTTTCACATAGATTTTCTGGTTAAAGTTTATATTCAAAAGTTGTGTAACTTCAAAACTACATAAGTTATTCACTTGAAACTTGGAACTAACCTTTGTCATCAACTCCAGTGTCAGGGGCAACATTCCCCATAAATCTTTTGTATTTTGACAGATTTATGCCCCTTTTTCACTTAGATTTGCTGGTTAAAGTTTATATTCAAAAGTTTTGTAACTTCAGAACTACATAAGTTATTTAATTGAAACTTGGAACTAACCTTTGTCATCAACTCCAGTATCAAGGGCAACATTCCCCATAACTCTATTTTGTATTTGACAGAGTTATGCCCCTTTTTCACTTAGATTTTCTGGTTAAAGTTAACATTCACAAGTTTTGTAACTTCAATACTACAAAAGCTATTCACTTGAAACTTGGAATATACCTTTGTCATCAACTCCAGTATAAGGGTAAACATTCCCCATAACTCTATTTTGTATTTTGATAAAGTTATGTCCCTTTTCACATCGATTTTCTGTTTAAAGTTTTTATTCAAAAGTTGTGTAACTTCAAAACTACATGTTATTCACTTTAAACTTGCAACTAACCTTTATCATCAAATCTAGTACCAGGTGCAACATTACCCATAACCCTATTTTGTATTTTGACAGAGTTGTGTCCCCTTTTCACTTAATTTTTCTGTTTAAAGTTTATATTCAAAAGTTTGGTAACTTCAGAACTACATACATGTAAGTTATTCACTTGAAAACTTGGAACTAAACTTTGTCATCAACTCTAGTATTATATTGTATGGGCAACATTACCCATAACTCTGTTTTGTATTTTGACAGAGTTAGCCCACTTTTTACATAGACTTTGTGGTTAAAGTTTTTGTTCCAAAAATTTATAAAATATACAAGGCTTCACTTAAAAATATTGTATTTTAACAAATGTATGCCCCTTTCACTATCCAAAATATGTACCAACTGAAATACTTAGAATAGTCGAGTGCGCTGTCCTCTGACAGCTCTTGTTATCAATGGATGTGAATTTTCTGTCAAATTGGCATTCAAAAGTTCGCACAGAAAGATGGGCAGTGCATAGTAAAATGTAGTTCCCATTGTAATTGCGAAAAAAATTTGTCGGATCTGGGCTAACACCCTCGTGGTTTAATTCCTAAGCATCAAAACTCTAAATCAAAGATTATTTCTTAAATACTGCATGAATTTGCTAGATATGTTCGAAATGTTTGCTAAATATGTTTGAAAATGTTTCTGACATCATAACCAACCCTGTTTATCTGTTTACCAGTGTGGGAACGAAGACCCAGCCGGAGTCCAAGTGTCCGGAACTGCTGGCCAACTACTGTGATATGTTACTGAGGAAGACGCCTCTGAGCAAGAAACTCACGTCGGAAGAGGTGGAGAAAAAACTCAGAGATGTTGTAAGTTGAGATTTGGATACCTCAAGTTTAGTGTAATTAGTTTAAACATATTTATTTAAGCTAGATTGTGTGGAAAGCCTGAGGCTTATTGAGACACTATTGAGTCTGTTTCCTGGGTATAACCAGTACTTGGTGTGTTTTTAGAAAGATCATTCTAACACTCCCTGAGTATGGATCGAACTCGTGACCTCCAGATTGTATGGGGGGGCCATATCCGTTACACCACTCTGACGTTAACCGCAATTTTGCAGATGCGGTACATTTGATGTGAATTTTGGATCTTTGCAAGTTCACAGAAAAAATGTTGAGTATTGTTAATAACAGCTTCTGTGGTGATTACCAGATAAACGTTAAGAAAGTCTTCTTAATATGATATATCGCAAGAATTAATCACAATTTGTTTAACTAAATAAAAAATGTAAGTTGTCCGAATTATGTGTAATTTAATATTTACCACTCACAGTCTAGTAGTGGTAATAGGTTATTAGGGTCATTACAATAGACATTTGTTATTTCAAGGTTTTTCCACTCAAAAGTTTTTGCCAGTATTTTCCACTCAAAAGTTTTTGCCAGTATTTACATCTGTCCATCTCTTTTTCAAGTGCTTGACAGGCTTTACCATTAGCCCATATAAAATTTATGTAAACTAGATTAAAAGTACAACATGTGATATCTAACTAATCTTAGCACACTGATTGAATAGGACATTTAATTTCCATATGAATGACATTTGTGAAAATGTCTATACATGTCGCTTCTTTTCCCTTCCAGCTACTGGTGCTGAAGTATGTTCAAAACAAGGACGTGTTCATGCGGTACCACAAGGCCCACCTGACGAGGCGACTGATCCTCGACACGTCCGCTGACAATGAGAAGGAGGAGAACATGGTTGAGTGGCTGAGGGTAAGCATCCACAGTCATGTTTAGGCTCCCCAAAGTTGGGAGCATAATTGTGGCGCGTTGTGAGAAAACCGGTCTTAATGCATGTGCATAAAGTGTCATCCCGGATTAGCCTCTGCAGTCTGCACAGGCTAATCCAGGACAGCACTTTCCGCTTGTATGTTTTTTTCTGTTTCAAGGAAGTCTCTTCTAAACATAAATCCACTGTAGCCGGAAAGTGCCGTCCTGGATTAGCCTGTGCGGACTGCACAGGCTAATCCGGGACGACACTTTACGCAAATGCATTAAGACCGGTTCTATCACGACGCGCCACAATAAAAGTCACTGCTTTGTCCGTCCGTCCAAATTTGTACAGTTGGCAAAGGATTTTCCCACCAATGTTTTGTGTAAATCTTTCTGTCCGTCTGTCCTACCATTCTGAGGGTTTCTGCAATGTATCTCGGGAACTAATGACTTGAATTCAATAAAACTTTATATGCAGCATCCCTATCACAAGGACGTGCGCATATTGTCAGGTCGCTCAGGTTCAATGATTTTTAGCTCGACTTTTTGAAGAAAAGGCAAGCTATTCTACTCGCCCCGGCGTCGGCGTTGCATATGAGCTAAGTTAAAGTTTTTCAGTAAGCTAGTTTCTCAGGAATGGCTTGAGGGATTTCATTCAAACTTAAAAAATTTATTCCCCGCATTAAAATGAACCTATAGGCCAAGTTTGGTAACTCTAGTTTGAAATTTGTCAAAATTATGGGCCTTTTTACACTTAGAAATTTTACAGATAAGCTATATGTAAAGGTTCAAGTTTTTGGTAAGCTGGTTTCTCAGGAATGGCTGGAGGAATATAATTCAAACTTAGAACTCTTATTCCCTATATTAAAATGAACTCATAGGCCATTTTTAATAACTCTAGTTTGAACATTGTCAATATTATAAATTTTACATATAAGCTATATGGACAGGTTTAAGTTTTTCGGTAAGCTTGTTTCTCTACTTTTCGTTGCCGCTCTCTAACTCGAGAACGGATTAAGCTATTGTAATGAAACTTCAAACATAGATACCTTATAGTGAGACCTTGCTTGGGATTGCATATGGGGTGGATGGGGTCAAGGTCAATGATACTAAAAATAGAAAAACAGTTTCCGCTCAATAACTTAAGAACGTATCGAGATATTTTAATGACACTTAATGCATAGATACCTTATATCAAGACCTCTCTTGGGATTGCATATGGGGTGGGTGGGGTCAATTTCACTGTTACTAAAAATATTAAAACGGTTTTGTTCAATAACTTCAGAACGCATTGGGTATTTTAATGAAAATTAATACATAGATACCTTATATCGAGACCTCGCTTGGGGTTGCACATGGGGTGGGTGGGGTCAAGGTCACTGTTACTAAAAATAGAAAAACGGTTTCCGATCAATAAATTGAGAACGCATTGAGATATTGTAATGAAACTTTATACATACATACCTTATATGGAGACCTCGCTTGGGATTGCATATGGGCTGGGTGGGATTAAGGTCAAGGTCACTGTTACTAAAAATAGAAAAACGGTTTCCGCTCAGTAACTTGAGAACGCATTGAGATATTTTAATAAAACTTAATACATACATACCTTATATTGAGACCTCACTTGGGATTGCATATAGGGTCAAGGTCAAGGTCACTGTTACTAAAATAGAAACAGGTTCCGCTCAATAACTTGAGAACACATTGAGATATTTTAATGAAACTTTAAACATAGATACCATATGTCAAGACCTCGCTTGGGATTACATATGGGGGTGGATGGGGTCAAGGTCAAGGTCACTTTTACAAAAAATAGAAAAACATTTCCGCTCAATAACTAGAATGCATTTAGATATTTTAATGAAACTAAATACATGTAGATACCTTATATCGAGACCTCGCTTGGGATTGCATATGGGGTTGGTGGGGTCACCGTTACTAAAAATAAAAAATGGTTTCTTCGCAATAGCTTGAGAACACATTGAGATATTTTAATGAAACTTCATACATAGATATCTAATATCTAGAACTCGCTTGGGATTGCATATGGAGTGGGTGGGGTCAAGGTCACCGTTACTAAAAACAGACATACAGTTTACGCTCCATAGCTTGAGAAGACATTGAGATTTTTAATGAAACTTAATAAATAGATACCTTATATCGAGACCTCGCTTGGATTGCATATAGGGTTGGTGGGGTAAGGGTCAAGATCACCATTACTAAAAAGTTTATTGATGTGCTGACTTTAGTGCATTTTGTTAGAAAAATTTGGTTTTCGTGGAATTTCCATATTTCTTGTTCTTGAAAATAAATGCCAGTAACCATTGCAAGCACAAGAAAAGTCGAGCGCGCTGTCCTCCGACAGCTCATGTTCAGGGAGTTATTTGCCATTTGATTATAAATAAGACATTATAGTAGGAAATTCGTTCCACGCGAGATCTAAGAAACTAATTACTCAAATCCAATGAAACTTTATATGCAGCATCCCTACTAAGAGGACATGTTCATATTTGTAGGTCATTTCGGTCTAACAATTTTTCAGTTATTGCCCCTATTTATTTATTTTTGTTAAGGAAATTTTAGTAGAATATATTACATTTGTTTCCTCGCAAGATCTCAGGAACTAATAACTTATATTCAGTGAAACTTTATATACAGCCTCCCTACCTAAAGAAAATGTGCATATTGGCAGGTCGTTTCTGTCTGATGATTTTCTCTCTTCCCATTGGATGTTTTATTGGTAAAAACTTGAATGATCTTTAACCAATATTTGCGATGGTGTAATTTTTGTGTAAGTCAAGTCAAATCATTGTGCCAAATTAAGACCTGGCGTAAATATATATCATAAATATTACGAATACAAAAATAAAAAATAATGTGATTTTAATTTTGCACAATTTAAAAAAAAATACATAAAAAAAATGAAAAATGCACGAAATTAAAATCTCATAAATAAGCAGTTTTAAAGAATGCACAAAATTTAGACACCACAAATGATTTTACTGTATATCTCAAATCTTGTCATTGTCAACTGCAGGAGGTCGGCATGCCAGCAGACTACGTGAACAAACTGGCGAGGATGTTCCAGGACATCAAAGTCAGCGAAGACCTGAACAGTGAATTCAAGGATGCTCACAGGAACAACAATGAATACATTGCAGGTTAGACCCAGAGAACTGTTTGTTTGAAGAATTTAATATGATACCAATATTTCATAAGATGATATCAACTTGATTGACCTGTTGCAAAATCATAGATCGCTCCGCCTTTCTGTTTGTCTTAGTTTGTTTGTCAAAGGTTTTGAAGTAAATTGATGGATTATGCAACCATGTGCTATTATTTACCACTGAAATATAAACCCATGATTGGTCAACTCAGTCCTTGATTGACAAGTCGCAACTGGTCAGTTGTTTTCTTAAGGCGTGAAAAAAAAATGTTTGTTTCAGGTAACCCGACCTACCCTAAAAAAATGACCCGACCCTAGAACATTTTATTGGGTTTGTAAGATTGATTTTTGTTTTACTTACCCTTTTCAATAATTAAATGTGTTTTGGATAAAATAGTATTCAGTTATAAACAATGTTTAAGGATATTACTGATATGTTTTGAATATTTGTTCAGTTTTAGAATCTTCATGTTGACCATTTACCAAAAAAAAAAAAAAAAAAAAAAACCTGACCTACCTACCCTAATTTTTTTGGGCATGTTTCCTGAAACAAACATATTTTTTATGCCTAAGGTCAAATCACATGTTTTGATAATATACTTTACTTTCCTTTTATTCTCCCATGAAGCAAATTATTGTAATACTAAAGAAATGATTTAATACAACATCTTACATGATTTTGTACATGTACAAAAGGTTCAGGGGCCTATTACAGGGTAGATTTGCCAAAAAGCCTCAATATGTGGGCTCCATTATATTTGGAAAAAATGGTACCAGTATATGTATTTCAGTTTTGTTACGAGTAAAGAAAATATTTAATGCAATCTTGTCACATGTTTTGACCTGTATAGCCGACAGTTTGTATATAATATGAAATAACAAATGGCTGTTTCGTCCGTCAAGCATTTGTAGAGCGCAAAGAATATACAAAATGAGTCAGTCTGTTTTTAAGTCTGTTATTACGTATAACAAATGCATATTCAATCAATATATTACCAGGTATTCCATGTATTTCTCACAAGCTCTATAAAATCAAAATCCTGGGTGGGCCCGTTTGTCTGACAGTCTGTCTGTCTGAAAACAATGGCACATTCAGTCAACATTGTATTACATATATTTTTATTACAAACTCTATAAACATCAAAATCCTTAACGCTGGTGCTTGGGCCCGTTCATGCGAACTGTCTGCATGTATGAAAAAAATGTACATTAAATTATCTCTGACTGACAAATCCACATTCGATAAACCCGTTCTTACCATTATTTATCACTGACTCTATAAACATCATAATCCTGAACGCAGGTGCGTGGGCCCGTTCATGCAAACAATGTGTCTGTATCACAAAAAATGCACATTCAATCACCATTATTATATACATGTATTTGTCGCACTGACTCTATAAACATCATAATCCTGAACGCAGGTGCGTGGGCCCGTTCATCCGACCGTCTGTCTGTATGACAAAAAATAAACATTCAATCACCATTATTATATACATGTATTTGTCTCACTGACTCTATAAACATCATAATCCTGAACGCAGGTGCGTGGGCCCGTTCATCCGACCGTCTGTCTGTATGACAAAAAATAAACATTCAATCACCATTATTATATACATGTATTTGTCTCACTGACTCTATAAACATCAAAATCCTGAACGCAGGTGCGTGGGCCCGTTCATGCAAACAATCTGTCTGTATGACAAAAAATGCACATTCAATCACCATTATTATATACATGTATTTGTCTCACTGACTCTATAAACATCATAATCCTGAACGCAGGTGCGTGGGCCCGTTCATCCGACCGTCTGTCTGTATGACAAAAAATAAACATTCAATCACCATTATTATATACATGTATTTGTCTCACTGACTCTATAAACATCAAAATCCTGAACGCAGGTGCGTGGGCCCGTTCATGCAAACAATCTGTCTGTATGACAAAAAATGCACATTCAATCACCATTATTATATACATGGATTTGTCTCACTGACTCTATAAACATCATAATCCTGAACGCAGGTGCGTTGGCCCGTTCATCCGACCGTCTGTCTGTATGACAAAAAATAAACATTCAATCACCATTATTATATACATGTATTTGTCTCACTGACTCTATAAACATCATAATCCTGAACGCAGGTGCGTGGGCCCGTTCATCCGACCATCTGTCTGTATGACAAAAAATGCACATTCAATCACCATTATTATATACATGTATTTGTCTCACAGACTCTATAAACATCATAATCCTGAACTCAGGTGCGTGGGCCCGTTCATGCAAACAATCTGTCTGTATGACAAAAAATAAACATTCAATCACCATTATTATATACATGTATTTGTCTCACTGACTATAAACATCAAAATCCTGAACGCAGGTGCGTGGGCCCGTTCATCCGACCGTCTGTCTGTATGACAAAAAATAAACATTCAATCACCATTATTATATACATGTATTTGTCTCACTGACTCTATAAACATCATAATCCTGAACGCAGGTGCGTGGACCCGTTCATCCGACCGTCTGTCTGTATGACAAAAAATAAACATTCAATCACCATTATTATATACATGTATTTGTCTCACTGACTCTATAAACATCATAATCCTGAACGCAGGTGCGTGGGCCCGTTCATCCGACCGTCTGTCTGTATCACAAAAAATAAACATTCAATCACCATTATTATATATTTGTCTCACAGACTCTATAAACATCATAATCCTGAACGCAGGTGCGTGGGCCCGTTCATGCAAACAATCTGTCTGTATGACAAAAAATGCACATTCAATCACCATTATTATATACATGTATTTGTCTCACTGACTCTATAAACATCATAATCCTGAACGCAGGTGCGTGGGCCCGTTCATCCGACCGTCTGTCTGTATGACAAAAAATAAACATTCAATCACCATTATTATATACATGTATTTGTCTCACTGACTCTATAAACATCATAATCCTGAACGCAGGTGCGTGGGCCCGTTCATCCGACCGTCTGTCTGTATGACAAAAAATAAACATTCAATCACCATTATTATATACATGTATTTGTCTCACTGACTCTATAAACATCATAATCCTGAACGCAGGTGCGTGGGCCCGTTCATCCGACCGTCTGTCTGTATGACAAAAAATAAACATTCAATCACCATTATTATATATTTGTCTCACAGACTCTATAAACATCAAAATCCTGAACGCGGGTGCGTGGGCCCGTTCGTCCGACCGTCTGTCTGTCTCACTGCCCATGGAGCTGGAGGACTACATACCTCAGGTAGAAGACTTCTACCGACAGAAGCACAGCGGCCGCAAACTGCAGTGGCATCACCTCATGTCTAACGGCATCGTAAGTTGGCTTTGAACCTTCCGGAGTGTGATTCTGCCTCTTTTTAGCTCTTTTCTTCTGGAGATGCAACGATTCTTTTGATACATCGATCAATCTATTGTGAATGGCTCAATTCGATTTTCGATACTAAACCAGTCAGTTTTGATTTGATTCTCTTTTATATATTTAATGATGATTTGTCATAAAACTATTAATTACAATTATGGTTTTTGTAGATTAATTATGTAAATTGGTCCTGGCATCATGGTCGCTGTTATACTGAGCTAGTTATCATGAACATTATCACAATTTTTCACAGTTCTTATTATGTCCCCCTTCGAAGAAGTGGGGGTATCTTGCTTTGCACCTGTCCGTCTGTCGGTCGGTCGGTAGATCTGTCCGATATCTTGAGAATGCTTGGACCTACGATCATGAACGTTGGTACACTGGTTACTTGGGAGGAAAGGAAGAACCCTATAAATTTTGAGGTCAAAGGTCAAGGTCACCGATGCTAAAAATATATAAACGGTTTCCCCTCATTAACTTGAGAACGCATTGAGATATTTTAATGAAACTTTATACATAGATACCTAACATCGATACCTCGCTTGGGATTGCATATGGGATGGGTGGGGTCAAGGTCACCGTTACTACAAATAGAAAAACGTTTTCTGCTCAATAACTTGAGAACGCATCGAGATATTTTAATGAAACTTCATACATAGATACCTTATATTGAGACCTCGCTTGGGATTCCATATAGGGTGGGTGGGGTCAAGGTCAAGGTCACCGTTACTAAAAATAGAAAACGGTTTCCACTCAATAACTTGAGAACACATTGAGATATTTTAATGAAACTTTATACATAGATACCTTACATCAAGACCTTGCTTGGGATTGCATATGGGGTGGGTGGGGTCATGGTCAAGGTCACAGTTACTAACAATAGAAAAATGGTTTCCGCTCAATAACTTGACAACGCGTTGAGATATTTTAATGAAACTTCATACATAGATACCATATATCGAGACCTCGCTTGGGATTAAAAAAAAAAATTTAATCTTAACAATTGCACATATTTACAAACATCTCTTGTTTATATTGATATATAAGGCAGATACGTTCACATTTACAATTACAATGACAATAATCATAATAAATATAAATCTTTTCTATATTGCGGTCGTGACTCATAAATACGCACAAACAAGCTTGTATAAAGGAAAAATGAATCAAATCGAAATATTCAACTAAATGATATTTGAAATTGAATCAAGCCATTGCTAAATCGTTGCAATTCTATAATTTTCTTCACTTTGAGACTCGAATTTTGAATATTAAATTTCATTTACAAGTTGTGCTTTAAGATTCATAACTCTTCAAAATCATAAGAAAATTACAAATTTAATCTATACTAATAATAAAATGTAGTTAAAATTATCTTGATTAAGTATATAATAAACGGTCAAAATTATACAAAGATGTAACTTAGATATACATGTGTAGTAGAAACATTGTGTACTAAATAGGTATGTGCAAAATGTTTTGAATTTGGATTGAATTTAAACGCAGTTATATCTTGCATATACAGGTGATAGAAGTGCTAAAAGTTAGTAGCAGGGGATTGGGTTATATAAATCACACGTTTAGTCGTTGTTTGAATCTACCAGAAGTATTGCTAGAATGTAGAGTTCTCTCCTAGCCTCCGTAGCTTATTCATCTTTTATACCAAGTAGAAGAATGTTAAAACACTATATGAGGCTCGTTGTGGGACAACCGGGCTTCATGCACGTGCATAAAGTGTCATCCCGAATCAGCCAGTTCAGTCTGCACAGGCTGATCTGGGACAACACTTTCCGCTTTTATGGTAATTTCTGTTTCAAGGGAGCCAATTCTACGCATAAACCCACTTTGTACGCACACGCATTTAGCCCATTTTTTCCATGACACGCCTCATATGATATTGAGTTATAAATCTGTAGGCTGCATCAGAATTTATAATGACTTATGCAAACCCCTTTTTAACATTGTCACCATTTTCCATTTTCTCAATGCCATTTTACGAGATCAAGTGCCATTCCTCTCGGCACTATTAAATCACTACTGCCCACACTATCATAATGTTGCTTTACCCATTTGCAGATCACATTCAACAATGACATTGGTCGTTTCGACGTGGAGGTGACCACCTTTCAAATGACTGTGTTGTTTGCCTGGAATCAGAGACCGAAGGATAAGATCTCGTACGAGAGCCTAAAACTCGCCACAGAATTACCTGATGCTGAGCTGAGAAGAACGCTTTGGGTAATGATCATTTGTGTGCGATTTTATATATGTATGGCTTATGTGATTTCCATTGTTTATTGTTTTTATGGTCAGTTTTTTTTATTTGGTTCCGAAATACGGACTTACTCTGCCATCTCAGTAGTGCATATTTATTCCACAAATTCAGTGATTCATTTTGAAATCTGACATTATGAGTCCTTGGGACTCACATATGTTGAAACAATGAGTCCTAAACCAAATCAAGAAGTCCCAATATGTTTCTGTCAAATAATGTCTTTTGAAACAAATTGTAATTAACCAGGAATATAATTATTTAATTTAACAGTTCACACTAACAATGACCAATACTTAATTAAAAGTTGTTTTACTTCTACAGTACACATTCAAAGCAATAATTTGTCAAGTAAAAACAAATTTCAGTTTCTTTGGTGGCATGACGCAGACTGTTCAATATTTATTTATATTTTATGTATTTCTCTTGTTGTTGTTCCATTCAGTCGAGTAACGAGATTGGGGATCAGATTAGTAAAAGTCCCAGTATAATGCTCACATTTTTACCAGAAAATTTGGCTAAGTAAATTTGTTGCGCTTTGTATGTTGTAAAAGTCATTTTCATTCATGTTCTTTTCTTTTCTGTTTGAATATTTTAGTCATCTTTTCATAATATTGTATTCGTAATTAATGCATAATGTTCTATTTATCAACATAACACTGCGTTCTAATTACCATGAAACTAATATTCCAAATTTTTTACAAACAATAAAATGTGTTAAAAACATAAGGCATTAATATTTACACCTGTTAAAACTTATAAGACTAAGAGAGACAGCATGACGTCATAAATTAGCCGGGCTTTCAAATCTGCAAGCCCTTAGTAACAGACATAGCAACGGTGTCGGTTTGATTTCAAACAGCTTTGATGCAACTGTCGAACTGGGGCCATTGTCTAGCAGTTTGTAGCTGAAAAGCTAAGCGCACATGATCTGTGATCGATTGATAAACTACTGTACCTGAACAACGCAAGTGCTGTGGATAGAGTATTGATGAATTGGCATTCTAGGAAAAATTTCAAGTGACAGTCGTTTTTTGGCATTTGATGAACTGGAGATTTTATTTTGGCTGACTAAATATACATATCTTGCCGGAAAATTTGTTTAATGTTAATATAATTCAATTGGATAAATATGTGTTTCGTGCATAAGGTAATCATGTGTGGGTATTTAGTTTTGGTTAAAAAGAATGCTAAATTTCTCAAGAATTGACTTTGTATTTTTATTAGGGATGGCATAGAATACCAAAATCGGTATTCGAATATTCGCTTTTTTATTCAATCGAGTATTCGAATATTCGCATAATTTTTTTTATTTACTACTGTGTATCTTCATTAACAAATTGCACTTTCTTACTAATGTATAAAGTGTACAGTACAAAAGCAATAACAATTGCGGGACTCAATTTAATTTTTCTTTTAAAACAAAAAAACAAACAGTTGCCAAAACATTACACATTTTTATCAGTTTGGAAACGCTCCGATAAACACTACTTTATTAGCAAATTTGAGCAGTGTTTCTCAATTATAATGACTGCTAAATGTGCGATCGCAATTCTTTAATTTTGTAGTTGTTACTCGTTTCAGAACGTTAGTTGTAATAAACAATTAACAATTATGGTTTCCTACTGTCGGATGTAATTGTGTATTACTGGCGACTAGACACGTGGAGACTGACACCGACCCATATATTCAATATCGTTCAGTCTGACACGTGACACGGGGCCATTCTAATGAAAACATGGTATTAGGTATCTACTGGTGAAATACTGCCTTTATGTTGACGGAAAAGTACTTACTACGATCAGAAAATTATTTGATTTTAAACAGCAATAAAATATTGCGAATATTCGAATGGCGTTTTAACTATTCGAATGGCGACCATTCAATCGAATATTCGAATAGTAATGCCAATTTGCTAATTTTTATGCGTCCAACCATATGTTTAATTTTTTGCATCCTCATGAAAATACTTGCGTCTCTAACTCACGATGCACATCAAAATGAAGTACTGAAAATTGTCGCACTTGATTTTGTGAACAATTTTTCATAGGAGGAAGATGCCAGATTTTTTCTGTAACAATACTATGAAATACCGTATATTCTCATGTATAAGCCGCACTTTTTTTCATCCTAATTTCTGTTAATTTTTTGGCATGTCTTATACAAAAATGTGCCCGTTTAGCTATCAAACATTGGCAGTGAGACATACTTTTATCCCAATTGAAAGAGCTGATAAAACACATATAAAAGACTGTCATGGACTGCTTAGAATAAATAGATTATTCTAAGCCTCACATAATAAACTTCATCTTTATCCGAGTGAAAATATGTCAAATATGAAAAAAAAATTACTTTGGTGGCCCAGTTTTAACACTGTTTTTTTTGTTTACTACAAACTTCACCATTTGGCAGGAGGTCACATCGGAATACCTAGCGTTCTAACAATAACAATCAAATAAACGTGTGCTAAAAATAACGATCAGATAAAGCTAAAGTTTATACAATGTGTTGTAGTAATAGGATAAAACAAGTCAAGTGACAGACAGTGAATTAAATGCATTGTGATTTTTCAGTCCCTCGTGGCATTTCCGAAGATCAAGCGGCAGGTACTCTCGTGTTCGGGGGAAGTGAAAGCTCCCAAGGATATCACAGACGGAACACAGTTCTGGGTGAACCAGGAGTTTGCCTTAGTGTACGAATTAGTTGGTTCTTTCATGTGTTTTATTACCGTATAATATTTTGCTCTTGTATTTTACAAAAAAGTTGTCTATATTATATGTAATAATTTTGATATCAGGCTATTCCATTACTGGTCCATATCTCCACAATTTCTAAAGAATGTTTATGCAGCCTGTGACTAATGATTTTTATTTGTTTAAGATTTCATAATAGTTTAATGCTCGTCATTTTATAAACGCATGTCTTTGTAATAAAATAACATTTACTTTAAATTACAAGTACAAAAACCTGGTCCCAAGACTATGAACATTCATAAGCTTAATCTTAGTCTTAATCTTAAATATTAAACCAATGGAAAATCAAAGCTCCAATGTTACAAGCATTCTCATTGGTCAATATTTTAAGTTGAGACTTAGTTTCTGATTGAGAACTTTCATAGTCATGGGGCCTGGGCCCATATTTATAAAGATTCTTAAGCCATTCTTAACTTAAGTTGAATATAAGTCAAAATTAGAATTTGTGTTTAAAACACTATGCTTTGGTCCATTTGCATGACTAATGCTAGATATTAATACACTTTGAATTATATTGCAAATTATGTGTCAAAATCTTCCAGAAATGCATTACTTTGTCAGAAAATCCAATAATTAAATTTGAGTATTTTAAGATTTTTATTAATTTTTGACTAAGATTCTTTATAAATACAATCCATGGGCCCGTGACTGTGAACATTCTAAAACTCAATCTTACTTTTAATCTTAAACATATAACCAATCATAATCAAAGCTCAAATCTAACAAGCGATCTGATTGGTCAATATTTTAAGTTGAGACTATTTTTGAGATTGAGAACTTTCATAGTCGTAGGGCCTTGTATTTTCCAGCTAATATGAAATTTACTACCGGTATACTACCAATCAGATGGTAGAAATGTTGTCAGTAGCTGTATCTGGCCATTCAAAATCTCATGAAGCTTTTGTTAATCAGAGATATCCACTACATCTTACAAAACATTAATTTATTGTGTAAACATCCACTTTGGAAACCAACTTAGTAGGCATGATTTTTAGACCAGTACAGCAAGAGCTGATTGATTTATTTTTTTTTTGATCCGCGACCTGATTTTTGAGGAAATTCAACATAAATCATGCCGACTATATGCATGGTCAAATAAATAACGTTGCATTGTATTTTCATTGTTATTGTCATTTTTATTTTGAAAAAAAATGTGGATATAATAGAATTTTATTTTATTTCCACCTCCAACATTTTCCAAAAATTTTGTCAGAAAAACAAAACATTAAAAAACTCTGGCCTAACAGTTTAGCAAATTTCAACCTGCAGCATGTATTCTCATACAATTACATCTGACTTCTGCAGTAAAAACGGGAAGGTGCAAAAGCGTGGCAAGATCAATCTGATTGGTCGGCTGCAGTTGTCAACGGAGAAGAGCAAGGAAGAGGATAACGAGGGCATCATGCAACTGCGTATTCTCAGAGTTCAGGTGAGATGTGCAATCATTTTGAACAAATTGGTCGGATTAGACAGTTTCAGAGTTCATAATAAATGTTGCTGAATTAATAAATGCTTGAAAAATGTGGGTTTTTTTTTCTTCAAAATGACCACAGTCATTCTTTGTGCAGTTTCGCAATATGAGATGTAACGCATCATTTGAATCCATACATTTCAATGCCTGCACATTATTTGTATAACTGTCTTGTATCAAATACTGAGTCAAAATAAGTCTTTAGCAAAACAAGAGGCAATTTTAGTAGTTTAAATATCAGCAATAATTTAACTCTACTAAAAATAAGGTCTTACACAGTGATTAAAGTAAGAGAAATATCTGTATGAACACTTAGTTTGAAATTGCATAATCAAACCTTTCTGATATAAACTGGTATTGGTCTATAAAAGTGTGCGATATAAGCTATTGATATTTGTCATGTAATGTTGTCCATTTTCAGGAGGCCATTGTGAAAATCATGAAGATGCGGAAGAAGATTACGAATGCGGCTTTACAGACAGAACTTGTAGAAATCCTGAAAAACATGTTTTTACCCTCGAAAAAACTGATCAAGGAACAAATTGAGTGGTTGATAGAACATAAGTACATGCGCCGAGATGAAGATAATATAAATCTATTTATTTATATGTCTTAAGAAGCTTCCTAGGCATAGTTATGTGTGGTATTTTCCTGCTTGCAGCCATTTTTTATTTCCAGCCAATCAGAATGCAGTATTTCTGTGCCATACATGAAGCTGACCAATCAGGATTGGTTGCTATAAATGAGTCAACCAATGGGTGCTGTTCCTCTAAAGATGTATCAGCTTTAAAATGAAGGCATTGACTGCAAGTTATTCTGAGTAAGGTGTCTGGCTATTGGAATTTCGCCCCCATGAGTGTAATGGTGTTTTCTAGAAAATGGGACAGAAACAAATTGAGGTTTCATAATTTCTCTTTTTTCTTATGACTTTAATCAAATGCTAGGTTACAACATAAATGTTGTACTAAATGATGTTTGTTATTTTCCTATTAAAGTATTTATTTATAAAAAGGATGTACAGAACTAAAACTTAATAGAATGTGGTGTTTTAGCCACTTATTAAAAATGCACACACAATGTGTTTTGCAGTTGGGTACATTGAGGATAACTTCCTCACATAAAGTGAAGGATTTTATTTTGTGTTCTTTCAGTTTATACTGGTATTCCAGGTACATGGCAGTTTTTTGTTTTCTAATTATTATAGGGAGATAATTTAATATTTTGTCTGCCAGAAAATAGTAAAAGGGTCATCAATTACTCATCTTGAGTTCGCACATTGAAACAGTTCCACTATTTGTTAATACTTTATCTGCCAGAAAATAGTAAAAAGGTCATCAATTACTCATCTTGAAGTGTAGTATCATTCGAGTTCGCACATTGAAACAGTTCCACCATTTGTTAATACTTTATCTGCCAGAAAATAGTAAAAAGGTCATCAATTACTCATCTTGAAGTGTAGTATCATTGAAGTTCGCACATTGAAACAGTTCCACCATTTGTTAATACTTTATCTGCCAGAAAATAGTAAAAGGGTCATCAACTACTCATCTTGAGTTCGCACATTGAAACAGTTCCACTATTTGTTAATACTTTATCTGCCAGAAAATAGTAAAAGAGTCATCAACTACTCATCTTGAAGTGTAGCATCATTGGAGTTCGCACATTGAAACAGTTCCACTATTTGTTAATACTTTATCTGCCAGAAAATAGTAAAAGAGTCATCAACTACTCATCTTGAAGTGTAGCATCATTGGAGTTCGCACATTGAAACAGTTCCACCATTTGTTAATACTTTATCTGCCAGAAAATAGTAAAAGAGTCATCAACTACTCATCTTGAAGTGTAGCATCATTGGAGTTCGCACATTGAAACAGTCGCTCTATTTGTTAATAATGGTTTATCAGATTCACAGAGAAGCCAAATGTAGGCTGGTTTGATAGATTTAACAATGACAATCCTTATGTATACTAGCATACACATTGTTTAGGGTTGGTAAATATTTTTCAAATTTCTTAAACGGACAATGGGTGGAGGTTGAAGGTAAAAAATAACCTAATGAGAATCCAAATTCTTCATAATAGCTTTCTTGGTCAATATGTGTTACTGTGTATGTATTACTACCTTAACATGACCAAAAAATGGGGAAAGGAATTGATAATGTGTGGCAGTAGCATACATTAGTCAGCTTTGTTTCAACGTTTAGTAATTTAAAAGAGTTTTGTTTAAAGGTGGCAATAGTACCCGATATTTCTTAAAATTATCAAATACAATGCAATATGAACTTCAATTCATTTTCAGATGGATGTAATATTTAGAAGTTATTTGCATTTGTATGTATGATAATAAAACTTTTCATCCAAAGAGCTTTAATACTGGTATTCCTTAAGAAAATACAGTCAAATAGCAGTTGTCAGATTGCTGCTTTGAGATTGATAATAATGTTACTTCTGTGTTAGTTGCCTGCCTGTGAATTCACATTTACTATTACAAATGTACAAATCATTAGTATTTTCTTTTGTGTTACTAAATTTTGAAAATATGTCAGGTTATTGTAATTGAGGCGTGTCGTGAGAAACCTGGGCTAAATGCATGTGCCTAGTGTCATCCTGGATTAAGCATGTGGAGTCCGCACAGGCTGATCCGGGGCGACATTTTCCGCTTTTATGGTATTTTCTGTTTCAAGGAAGTCTGTTCTAAACATAAATCCACTGTAGGTGGAGTGTCATCCCGGATTAGCCTGTGCGGACTGCACAGGCTAATCAGGGACTACACTGTACGCACATGCATTAAGCCCGGGTTTCTCTTAACATGCCTCAATTGTAAATTGTTCTCAAAGTGGTAATTCAGTTTCTTCTTTTCATATCAAATTTTTTGTCAGCATTAACTGTTTCATTCAAGTCATTGATTTATTTTGCAATTTCACGGTTTTGTATCAAACAGTTCATTTTTGTCCTAAATAATCAGTGGAATGTTTTATTTGTTGTTTTATAAAAAATTATCCTTACATTGGCACGAGTTCTTCGTAATGGCTTACTGGTTCAAGAGATCTGAGCAGAGGAGATATAATTGTGGCGCATCGTGAGAAAACCGGTCTTAATGCATGTGCGTAAAGTGTTGTCCCGGATTAGCCTGTGCAGTCCGCACAGGCTAATCCGGGACGGCACTTTCCGTCTACAGTGTATTTATGTTTAGAAGAGACTTCCATGAAACAGAAAATACCACAAAAGCGGAAAGTGCTGTCACGAATTAGCCTGTGCGGACTGCGCAGGCTAATCCGGGACGACACTTTATGCACATGCATTAAGACCGGTTTTCCCCAGATGCGCCACAATTATGTTCATATGCATTGTGTAGAGGCAGACTCAGTTATATTAATAAAAGAATAATAAAGTATATTGATAAATACTTAATAAAAATCTGTAGGATATTGCCTATTGTTTTGCTGTTTATTTGTATGCTTTTTTATTTAAAAATATCTACAGGCCACAACAAGTTTGTCAGAATGTTAATACATTTTAAATTGTGGTCTTCAAACTTGTTACTTAATTTACTTTTATTTAATTAATTCCCTTAGACGGTTCAGTTATGTAAATGATATTATGAGACGTATGTTACAAGTATTCCATTATCTTGTTTAAAAGATTGAAAATTATAAACATACTCCAAATTTCCATAAACAAGGTCTTATGGATTCCAGTTCTAGGGTTGGTTTTCAATGAAAATATATTGAAATTACATGAATTAATACTGTTTAGCTTGTGTTTAAAATGTGCATTGGTTGTGAACATTTCATTTTTTATCAAGGCAACATAATGCAAAACATTAGGATTATCAGACTCTGCCCACCCTAGATGTGATGAGGCGCAATTTTTTTACCAGCTGATATTTATATTTGTGGATATTCCAAATATATTGTTGACAATATCCTAATTGTCCAGTAATCAAACATGATCACGATTTAAGATTTCAATATATGAGTTGATTAACTCTACAGTTATCTAACATGTTTGTAATTCAAACTTCATTTGAAATGTGTTTTTGTGGCTTTTGCAGCAATTGAAATAAAGATTTAATGAGTATTTCTCACTATTTCTGTCTCTATAAAATAGATGTTCTCAAGTAAATGCAGTTTTCTGTTTGAAGGACAGCTCTTTTAAACGTAAATCCACTGTAGGCGGAAAGTGCCGTTCTGGATTAACCTTGCGGGACAACACTTTACGCACACATGCATTCATCCGGGTTTTCCTACGAAACTTCTCATATGTAGAACACACATTATGTGAGGATACGCACATGCATTAAGCTCTGGTTTCCCACGACACGCTTCAAATGTATTTTGCATCATCACGAGTACTTTACTTAACCACGAATGTTCCTTTACCAGTATACATGTATTCTCCATTTTGAAATAAAAGTAGCACTCGGTTTAATTTGTGTGCATTTATTGCAGTCCATGTTTAATTAATTAATGCATTTTAGTAATTTTATTTCGCATTGCTCAACCAGTGTACCCCCAAGACATGCAAAATTAAGTAAATACCCAACTACGCTAAATACTGTAAGCACATTTGTGTCAGCCCATGAGATTTTTGGTCCAAATGCGGTATCTAGGAGAAAATGATTGGCAGTTTTGAATACACTGATATGTGTAGAAACTGGAAATGGCTTCCTTTTTTTCTCAGTCATGCGTTTTGAGCAAGAATGAGCAGTTTAAGTAACACCACCATAACGATAAATGTTCACATGAGTTATTGGCAGTTTTGAATACACTGATATGTGTAGAAACTGGAAATGGCTTCCTTTTTTCTCAGTCATGCGTTTTGAGCAAGAATGGGCAGTTTAAGTAACACCACCATAACACCACCATAATGATAAATGTTCACATGAGTTATTGGCAGTTTTGAATACACTGATATGTGTAGAAACTGGAAATGGGATCCTTTTCTCTCAGTCATGCGTTTTGAGCAAGAATGGGCAGTTTAAGTAACACCACCATAATGATAAACGTTCACATTTCACACAGATTTTAATGTTTGCCATGCATACAATACAGAACCTAGCATGGTGAGGACAAATAATTTATATATCATTACTGGACTGCCTTTCCCAAATTACACACTTTGAATGTACAAATGTTTCAGACAAAAATAAAAATAAAGAGATGGTTGCTATGGCAAGCAATCATAGCAAAAATTATAATTTTTCTACAAATAACCTAATAACATTTTTCTGTAACAATATTCAAGATTAAAACAATTATCTGAAATCTTAATAATAATCCTGACATTCTCATAAAAATCACGTGCCTCAACTTTGACGTCAATTTTCTCGAAATGAGGCAGGCCGCAATTGGGATAAAAATCTCATGGGCTGCCACATTTATTAGTAACCTTATATTATCTCAAAGTGTAGATATTTATTAATAAAAAAAATCACCCTATACTTTTATCATTATGAAAAACATGAAGTCCATGTTAACTGTGGGCTTTATAAAAACACCTTAGAGAAGTATGGTTGGATAGCTCCACAACTTCATTGTTAAGCCATCTACTCCCCATGTTATTAATTCTGCCTGTTTGCTAGGGTTTAGTAGTCTACTGTTTCAATCATGTGTTACTTTATGTATTTTTACATACCAGCGTAATATTTTATTAAAATTGACATAAAATGGATCAGCATTTGTGTGAATTTTACTATGTTTTGTTGAGCTTAGACAGCATAAATTTGCCTCATCATATCTGCTGTGAAAAACTTGTTGTAACAGACTCAGGCATTTAAAATTGTGTAATATTTTAGAATTACCAAAGGTAACTGCCATGCTCACCTCAATGATTTAACTAAAACTTTCTAACATACCCTGGTTACCCAGCATTAATGGTATTGAACATATTTTATTTAAAGGAAAGAAATGAACTAGAACAAGGACAGATCACACCTGTAGGAATAGAAAGCAGACTGTTATTTTAAAACACTTTCCAAAAGATATGGAGCCAGTTGTTCTGCATTGTACCACGACACACAGCTAGTGGTCCATAGATAAAGAAGGAAAATAACTGTGGGTTATTCTGCAACAAATTATTGGCAGAGCTTAATGTTTTGAAAATAGTTCTGGAAATTCAAAGAAATTGTTCCGTAAAATGCATATGCTTAAACGTGCGATAGCAAATTGTGACAAATCATTTTTGCATTATGTAGCGCAATTAAACCACATTTGTACTACATATTTTATACTTAAGTTCACAAAAACGTTTACGTTGTGTTGATATGTTTTTTATTTGCGCTTTTTGGCATGATATTTTCACTGTATTATATCGAAAAGTATGACGTCATTTGCTCAATGTTTATCAATAAAGCCGACGTCATTTGGAATTGTTATGATTTATTGACGAATAAATACGAATTTTTTAAAAGATCGTGTTAGAATCAAAACAAATTGACAGGTAACAGTTTGTTATTGCGTTAATAACCAACGGTTTGTCGTTCCGATGCTTGTTATCAAACCACTCTGGCTACCGCCCTCGTGGTTTAATTCCTACGCATCGGAACTCCAAACCGTTGGTTATTACCCCAATAACCAACAGTTACCCATCAATTATTTCTTAATTTTAACATAGTAACTGGTGTGGTCAGAACAACTTCAACTGACCTAGTATGGTTAACTAAGGCATAACGGTTACCAAGTCACAATTTCATGTCGTAGTGGTTAATATATATGTGGCGCGTCGTGAGAAAACCGGTCTTAATGCATGTGCGTAGTGTCGTGACATCGGGTAGGCAGGAGTAGGCAGGAGTTTGATCCCTACTATAGGAACGTTCAAATGATCTTTCTCGAAAAGAAACCAAGTTCTGGTTCTACCCAGGAAATGGACTTTAAGTGTCTCAATGCGATCTGGCTTTTAACGCAATCGGACTTAAATAAATAGGTTTAAACCAAGTCACAATTTGAGACTAATGAGACATAATTGTCGTGAAAGACAAGGTCAGAGCATGGGTTTGGACACTGACACTAATTCATCAATAATGAAACAAAAGTTAGGTAAAACAGTCATGCTCAATGAGTTCAGCAAAGTAAAAACTTCAACACTTCTGGTAAAGATGGATTTTCATATTTACTGACCTATTATAATAAATTGCCAAATGACTTGCAGAACATTTTCTTGCACCACAAGTTCACAAGATAGTGTAGAACTAAGAAGGCACCCTTTCAAATAAAGAAAAACAAAATTAGCTAATTGTTTGTGTACTTTGTTTTCAATAATAAAAAAGTGATGAAAATCGATAACATGTTCTGTTTTCAACACATTTTTATACAGCATGTCTACAGAGAAATAAAACTCTGAACCCAACTTTACCGAGATCAATGTTTTTCTTGTAAGTTTACATTGATTACCGACATGTCAACTTTACTAACTGGTAAGGTAACATCAGACAAATCTCTAGATAACCATCTAGATTAATAACACTGTTTTTTCAATGCAATGATAATCCAAACAGTTGGAAAATTGAAAGAATCTTATAACACGAGGCTGATAAACAAATAATAATCTTGGAAAATGAATGAACATTCAGCCGTACAAGACTACAAACCTTGCAATAAAATAATCACTGTGAAATCGTTGGATTATTTTACAACCATTCTTCTATGTGTAAAACAGACAAACAAGTGTCCTATCCAGACAAACACAAATGAGATTTCAACGCAACCCTGTCACGACTCAGCAATAATGAGCTCATCAATTCCCCAGTCCTCAAAACTGCCATCTGGAAGGTAGCGTCTGATAATGATTGGAATCTTTCTGGCTCTGCAAAAAGAACGTACATTTTTAGCAATGGTGATTGTGTCTTCTGGTAGAAGCATCATAAACCAGTCTTTACAAAGTGCCTAATTAACATCCAAATCGGTACCAATTGCTTTATGATATGGGGAAAAAAGGTGTTTAAGGCCTTTAAGCCAACTTGACATTTTCTTGAGCCAATTTCTCAATATTTTTGCCAATGGCTCAATTGGCGAAGGATAGCATGAACTCTGGCATACTGTTGAATCACACCATCACAAAGTGCAATTCGAACAATCTAGACTGCCATTAATAAATCTCATTAAGAAAATCTATAGTTGTACTCAACTTTTATATTATATATGAAATGCAAAGATTTATCATCAAGGGTACAATTTCATGTAAATTAAGAAGTGGCAAAGATCAAGAGCAAAATAGCAGTGTGCCATACTACCATGCTCCGCTTTGGTTCCCCACTGTTGCCCAATCTTGCCTGATCAACACAGAAAAGTTAAATATCTTTTGAAATTCAATATGTTTTTGCAAATATTCACTGACAAATGAATATACTATGCTTAAAAACCTTACGCAGAAGCAATAGACTCATGAAAACCCTGGATTTAGCAAATTACTAGAAAATGACAAGCTGATCCAGCTTTCCACCCTGCTCTTTTTTAGCAGCACCCTGTACCTTTGTTGGTCCTAGATCTTTCCCTAAGAAGCAACTGTTCTATCTATACTATAGTTACACCTTTGAATGTAATGGAAACGTACCTGCAAAAGATATTATATTATGGATTTAAGAAATTAAGTAAGGAGCTTTATGAATTCGGTCTCTGATCTAGTTTTCTCTTTCACAGAACTACACTGTGTACGTCTTCACACTATTCAAACACCACAGCATGCCCTTGGGCACGTGTCTGGTACATTTTTGAACAAAACTCTTACATTATAAACAATGTACTTTTTAATGACCTGCACAAATGAAAGAAAGCTAACCCGGAGCTTTGTCCATATACTAAGGACTTCATCAGCAGACTAAAGGGATTAACGCCACTGAATCTCAATGAGCGATGTTAAAATCCTTAAGCCCCATTCTCACTGTCCTGGTCTGACAACCCCGGTAAGTGATCCGGGGGAAACCCTGTCAAACCGGTAGAACAACCTGGGAGGTACCATGACCATCCTCGACGATCTGGGATGAATCCTGGTGATCTGGCTAACAGCCCCAGATGTTTCATGACGTTTAATACAACCAGGAGTTACCGAGAAAGACCAACACCGTGACAGTGAGAATGGGGCTTTAGTGTTTGGACAAAACTGCCAGGTAAGCTCTCTATTTGTGTGTGTGTTGGACATTAAAAAGTAAATAGTTTTTAATTATGAATACCACAGCTTAACTTTCACCAAAACATAAATCCTATACTGATAATACATGCCACAGCAATTAGCAAGAAGACATTTCGACAATTGTGTTAACTATATCACTGTGTTAAAACGAATTGGTAACCTCTCCATTAAAATAGCCCAAAATGCACCCTCTCCGTTAGAAATCATCTATGAGAACTATAGGTAGGTCATTTTCTTGACGATATATAGCTTACTGTTGCCAAAAATCTGAGATATTTTGGTTTCACATAACATTATGGACTTATTACTGCTATTTCAGAAAGGATTTCACACTATTACATGATTTGTTTCCTAGAAAAGTAAAAAATGTTTTTAACTTTGGTTGCCGTTTGCCTATTTCCGTGATATTTTCTATCGTTATTCCCTTTGTTTCATTAAAACCTTACATTTCTGGAGTTTGGCTCAACTTAAAATGATTCCCCGAGGTGTGTTTATTGTTGTATATAACTTTATTATCGAACACAGTTTTTGGTGGCAGTCAGAATTTGAAGGTACTTGTAACCTCTCTGTATTGGTGTTTGTGTTTTACTCATTTTATGCTGCTTTCATGTATTATAAACAGTATTTGTCATTTTGGGGGATTTTTACTCGTTTTCTTTCATTTAAGTTCACATTTGCCTTTGTTGAAAAAATCTACCATGCCATTACACACCTGAAACATGCTTATGTTCCGTGCATAATGTATTTTTAATCAAAGTAACTCATAACTGCCATATTCGCATGTTTAGTATACTTGCATACACCAAGAACGTCTTGATTTAACGGAGAAGGTGCAGTTTGGGCTATTTTTAACGGAGATGTTGTCGATTCGTTTTAACACCCAGGTATATGGTAATAGGGAAAGATCTAGCATCTGAAAATGTACAGGGTGCTGCTAAAAAGGAGCAGGGGGGAAAACCGGACCAGGTTTGTTGACATTTTCTAATTATTTGCTAAATCAAGGGTTTTCATGAGTCTAATGCATTTGATTTAGGCTCAAAATCATCGTCTATTCATTTGCAGTTGAATACAATGTGTTTGCAAAAATGTGTTGAATTTCAAAAGATATTCAGCATTTCTTTGTTGGCCAGCCAAGAGGGGGAACCAAAAAGGAGCAGGGTGCAGCACCCTGCTATTTTGCTCTAACTCTTTCCCTATGGTAAACATGTGAGTATGAAACATTAGCACCTACTTGAGCTCTTTCATTGCAATTCTCAGCGGGTCTGTCTCCCCTTCCAGTTCAACCATTACAGGGGCACACATCCTGTATGTAATGAATTAAATTTATTTTTGTGGTCATGAACATTCACAGTATAACATATTAAATAGCAATAAACGAAACAAATCAATCACATTTTATGCAAGTATACTAATGAATTATCAGGGATAATATTTTTCTGGAAAGTCAATCGGTGATCGGTCCTGAGGTCCGCCGGTTACGTTCGTCTTGTATCCAAATTATGTGTATCCGAAAATGGTGCATGTTTGAAAATGTGTATTATAAAGTATAACTGTTATCTGGACAGTTTTCACACCTTAAACTTTTATAAATGTTTGTTTCCATGTATATTATGAGTTTTTAACTTCAAAAAAGTTTAAAGATAATGCAATGCAACAAGAATGACCATTCTGTATCAGAATTATGTGTATCCGAAAACAGCATGTTCGAAAATGTGTATTTCAAATTTTTAATATACCGTAAACTAAGTTTCCACAACTTAAACTTCAATAAACTTTTAATTTTTATGTCTGTCATATGAGTTTTGCATAACTAAACTATAATGTAGTTAAATATAATGTAATGCAATATGGTCACTTTGTACTTATTTAATTAACAACGTGATTTAATGTACGTGACATCATGGACCTCAATTAAACCAACAAATAGTTTTCAATAAAATTAAAGTGTGTTTGCTGAATACACTTTAATTTTATTGAAAACTATTCGTATTATGATTTGTTTTAATTTTCAGTTAGGTTTCATATCACTATGAATATTTTATATCATTACGAAACTCAGTGCAATTATCCAGGAAATGAACGTTTTCCATTAGGATTACATGCGGTTGCTATGCTCAATTTCTATAGTAGCTAAACACGATTTTATCGTGGAGAAGTGCACTCTGATGTCCACAACAGAGACTGATCGTTGTCAGTTATATAATACAGGCAATGAACTGCAGCAAAACCACTTCAATTATCGATTGATAGTGACACGACTGCGGTCTATCACGCATCACTGATCCGGCTTTCATACCTACAAAGCATTGGGACCATTAAATGGGGGGATTATCATGATTTTTATAGTGACTGTAGAAATTTAAGAAAACTGGTCGGACTGATTGCTTATCATTTCAATCGGTCTTTTTCAAACCCAATCTGTCTCAGACCCGCAAAACCGAAAATAACATGATCCCTGTGAATTATACATAAATTTTGTCCAAACTTTGCCAGGAGTTCTTGTGAATTTTAATTAAAAGCTCTTTTGAATATAATATATACATATAGTGTACCAAATTGTAATAACATATTAAATGGCACACATTGCTATTGCAAATTCTCCTGAGAAAGTTCTCAGTACAGGCATGGAAATACACAGTCAAGTTCCCAGTGGTGTAATGGATATGGTGTCCGTCTTGCGATGGGGAGGTTGTGAGTAAAGTACTGGTTCTACCTAGGAAACAGACTAGTGAGTGTCAATATAAGCCTCAGGAAACTAAACGAAGTTTTTTCCAGAATGTCTAACATGTTGGTATAACATGTACACAAATTTTGAAAAATATATACAATATAGTCCCTTGAAAGCCAGAAGGGGCTATCTGCCTTCTTTGCACATATACTGATGACCCCTTATGGCTTTCAATGGGAGAGATGCAAAATCAGGTCTTACGCAATTTGCAAGGCTCTGGTTCCTAGTACTCTAGCCCTTTCATACTTGGTCATGTAGGGGGTGGTGATCCTCTTGGCTGGGGCCGTCGGCTGGACAGTGTCGGCAGGAAGGATTTTCATCTGTCCATCGTCCTGCAGCATCGGAGAAATAGGAATACAGTAAACTCCACTTATAACGATATCGCTTATAGCTATATATCGCATATAATGATGCTGTGACGATGGTCCCTGCCAGATCCCTACATATTATTTCAACTGACATAACATCGGTCGTAACGATATATTACATGTAACGAAGTTTCGATTATAACGATGTCGTTTTCATGTCCCAGGCGCAAATATTCCCCTTTTATTACGATATTAAGACTAAAGAGTCTGTAACGGGTGTGAAAAACATTGATCCAGGTTAACAGGTAAACAGTTAAACAGTTATAAGGTCGGTTTGATTAAATAATTGATTAGCGTAGCAGTAATCGATTAAAACTTGCGTCGGGGGTGACTGATCCTAGAACTGCCTCGTTAAAACTGTTAAATCGTGAATAAAGTTTGATATCTATTAAAATAAAGTTGTATGTTATCCCAATGCCATTCGTGTTCATTCTTGATTTAAGTTTGTTAGAAACATGTCTGTCAATAAGAGAAAAAAAAAAATGGATATTGGCGGACTACGGAAAAAACAAAGCTCACTTAGTACTATTATTTAATACGAGGAAACTATCATTAGTGCTTAAGAAACGAGCAGCTTTAGCCTGGCTAGAAAACGAGACATGCAAGTCATAGTGACACTGAGCAGGCATTGTTTGTACTGTCCATTGAAAATTGTAAATGATTTGTTCTTTAGAAAAACGTTGACAATCAAGATGAAATTGTTTCCCACATTGATGCCCTTGAAAAGTTTGGACTCCGCTTGCAATATTTAAACAAGAGGGCCATGATGGCCCAAAGCGCTCACCTGAGAACTGGTAAAGATGAAGACCATAATGTTGTGACAGGTTTGAAAATTAAGGTATCTGAACAATACGCAGAGGGGGATAGGATCAATTTTGATTTAAAACATCAGTTAGTGCAATGGGCTAACTAAAGTGCAGTTTTTTTGCTAATGGTTCTCAAATCATTTTTCTCGATATTCTTACCTGACCCTTTTTCATTAAGTCATTGACAATTCTGGTAAATGCAGAAACAGTAGATTTTGATGTCTTTTGCACAAACAGTTTTAGAGAAATAGTTGCAATACGATAATTACGATGGCTGTGCTATAAGGTGAAGTTTTGCTTTTTCTTTGATAATTTTCTATCTAATGATGATAAATGATGTTAATGCAGGCTCTGAAGACATCAATGTTGCATGTACAAATAACTGCATGCACGTCTTGCAACTGTAGGAAATCAAATTTTATCAATCAATTTTTTACGGTCAAGCACAAACTGTGTAAGTTTGGTCAACATTATATCAAAAATCATGTGTGCAAGCCAATTATTGATAACTTGTTGATGTTTTTTTCCAAACACTAGGGGCAATGACTCTGGTGTTTCTGGCCCAATCAAGCTTTTATTCGACTTCACCTGTAGTATTACGATTGGTGAAGATTTGACGAAAAATGAAGTCTCTATCCTGAATAATGTCCATTTTTTCAAAATTTTTTCACAAAGGGCAAGAACTCTGGTGTTTCTGGTCCGATCTTGCTTATATTTAACTTCACCTTAAATCTTATGGTCATATACAAACTGTGCAAGATTGGTGAAGATTGGATGAAAAATGAAGTCTCTATCCTGAATAATGTCCATTTTTGCATATTTTTTCACAAAGGACAATAACTCTGAGGTTTCTAATCCGATTTTGCTTATATTCGACTTCAACTGTAATCTCATGGTAATAGACAAACTGTGCAAGATTGGTGAAGATTGGATGAAAAATGAAGTCTCTATCCTGAATAATATCCATTTTTGTATATTTTTTAAATAAACAAAGGGCAATAACTCTGGTGTTTGAAACACAATCTGGCCCATTTTTGGCATCAGCTGAGATCTGATGGTCATACACAAACTGTGAAAGTTTGGTTAAGATTTAGTGGAAAATACAGTCTAAACATTGGAAAAGGGCATTTTTGCACTTTTTGTGCATGCAAAAGGGGCAATAACTCTGGTGTTACTGGTGTGATCTGACCCAATAACAATCCAATCCGAAATTTTAAGGTCATACACAAACTGTGCAAGCTAGGTCAAGATTGAATAAAAAATGTAGTCTTTATCGCGATAACGGTCCAAATTGTTGATGGACTACGGACGACGTGCTCAGGTGAGCTAAAAATAAAAATAAAAAATGACTAACTAATTAAATTAGAAAGTTTTTAAGCGACATCACGCACATTCAAAATGATTAATCACGTCGTGAAAATTGTCAAAACAAAATAATTTTTGTTATGTTTGATAATTATTCCGCATATTTATTTAATTTTCATATATTTTTTCAATTTCTTGATGTTCTTTCAATATAATAGTTCTACGTTAAATGTAATAGATCTAAATAAAAACTTGATGCTGCGTCTCTGTTACATTCTTGAATGTCAATGCACTTGGTTGCCTATTTTCAGATGTAACGATATTTGGTTATAACGATATAAATCCTGTGGTCCACTCAATATCATTACAAGCGGAGTTTACTGTATCAAGCTTCTAACACCGTCCTTTGAAATTGTTCGTTACTTACGCTTTGACTGCTTACCATTCATTTCATTCACCATATTATATAAGATCACATGTTTCATTCCACTGAACATTCAAACTCTTACATTTCATTTCAATAAACACAAACTTACATGCATATAATAACATGTTACTTATAACATACTAGTTTCACATAAATCGAAAAACAAGCATAGTATATTCATTTTATGGTCTGTAACTGACACCAGATCTAACAGGAAAACTATATTATACAATGTGCTCCACAATTTGATACAACATTCTGGACAGCTTTCACAAACTATACATGTCACTTTCTTTCAAAGTTTAAAATACATTTACAAATAAAGTAAACATAACCAATCTGCATCAATAAACAATTATTAATAAGCAATTACCTTTCTATGTAAAGGAAACAACAAACTGTTATTACAAACTACATTAAACAAGTACTTACATCTTGTGTATTGATATGCTCATCAAGTGTTTCATCAATGTCTCCATCGTCAACATCATCGTCGAAACTAAAACAAGAAATCAGATTTGTTAGGCTAAAATGCGAAAAGGGTGAGCAATATTTTTACAGTCGAAATTACGCATGGACGCACGTTTAAGGTTACTTGTGTGTGGATACATGCCTATTGCGCCGATTGGTTAATCATAACGTCATTCCAAAGCGAAGATAAACACAACGTTTTTATTGGCTTTCATTGATTTTACTGCGAGATGAAACTCCGCCTACAAGGCTGTGCTTCACGGTGATTGCTTGCGGCTTAGGAATAATTGTAAATTGTTAAAATTTTCGTCGAAGTGACACTCGCTTTGATCATTCACTGACTACTGAGTGGGTCTACATGTTTCTCGAGTGAAAAACCGCCATAGTGACATAAAAGATTTCACAGCAGGAATGGTCGGTCTGCTGCAGTCAACACAGCTAATTAATTGATAAAATGCACGCGCCTTGGGCAATGTTTATAAGCGCAACACCAATTTTAGGCGCCCCGGACATGATATGATAAAGTTAAAATTTAAGCGCCCCGGTACTGGGGCGCTAAAACAGCCCGGGAAAGGCCCTGTAGTAGTAAAATCAATATGAATAATAATATACATGATCATTATGAATCATTACAAGGAAGCGCAACATTGATAAACGATGTGCAGTGTATGGAAGTTTTCATTGAAGTGTAGGTTTGTGTGAGTCGGAATCTTGCTGTAAGAGTGTATACCCAAACAACTTTTTGGTCTAATTACCCCAAAACGGAAATCACATCCTCAGGGTTACATGCCGTCAGTTAGATAATAAGCACATATAGTTGAGTGCAGGTAGCATAGAATTTGTAAAATACAGTTTAAATTATATGTTTTGGTATCATTTTAAAGGTAAATATGTAAGCAATAAGAAACAAGAGGGCCACGATGGCCCTAGGTCGCTCACCTGATATCTATGTATGAAGTTCCATTAAAATATCTCAATACTATTTTTCTATTTTTAGTAACAGTGACCTTGACTGCACCCACCACAAATGTAAAGCAAGGTCTCGATATAAGGTATCTACGTATGAAGTTTCATTAAAATATCTCAATGAGTTCTTAAGTTATTGAGCGTAAACGGTTTATCTACTTTTAATAACAGAGACCTTAACCCCACCCACCCCATAACCAAACCCAAGTGAGGTCTCGATATAAGATACGTGTATAAAGTTTCATTAAAATATCGCAATGTGTTCTAAAGTTATTGAGCAGAAAACATTTTTCTATTTTCCGTAACGGTGACCTTGACCCCATCCACCCCATATGCAATCCCAAGCTTTTCTTGATATAAGGTATTTATGTATAAGTTTCATTAACATAGCTCAATGCGTTCTCAAGATATTTAGCTGAAACCATTTTTCTATTTTTAATAACGCTGACCTTGACCCCACCCACCCCATATGCAATCCCAATAGAGGTCTCAATATAATGTATTTATGTATTAAGTTTAATTAAAATATCTCACTGCGTTCTCAAGATATTGAGCGGAAACAGTTTTTCTATTTTTAGTAACAGTGACCTTGACCCCACCCATCCCATATGCAATCCCAGTCGAGGTCTCGATATAATGCTTTCACCAAATATGAAATCTCTGGGCCTTGTGGTTTCAGAGAAGAATATTAAAATGATTTTGCCATTTACGTCTATATAAACCATGTGAGCCCCGGGGTGTGGCCAGTTTAACCCCAGGGGCTTCATTTGAACAATCTTTGTAGAGGACCACTATACAACATTACATACCAAATATGAAAGCTCCACGCCTTGCGGTCTCAGGAAAGAATATTTTTAAAGTCATTTTGCTATTTAAGTCTATATAAACATGGCGACCCCCGGGATGTGGCCAGTTTTGACCCCAGGGGTATCATTTGAACAATCTTTATAGAGGACCACAATACAATGTTAAATATCAAATATGAAACCTCTGGGACATGCGGTTTCAGAGGAAAAGATTTTTTAAGACATTTTGCTATTTAAGTCTATATAAACCATGTGTGGCCAGTTTTGACCCCAGGGGCATCATTTGAACAATCTTTGTAGAGAACCACTAAACAATGTTACATACCAAATATCAAACCTCTGGGCCTTGCGGTTTCAAAGGAGAAGATTTTTAAAGTCATTTTGCTATTCAAGTCTATATGAACTATGTGACCCCTCCGGGGTGTGGCCAGTTTTGACCCCAGGGGCATCATTTGAACAATCTTTGTAGAGGACGACTATACAATGTTACATACAAAATATTAAAGCTCTAGGCCTTGTGGTTTCAGAGAAGATTTTTAAAGTCATTTTGCAATTTAAGTCTATATAAACCATGTGAGCCCCAGGGTGTGGCCAGTTTTGACCCCAGGGGCATCATTTGAACAATCTTTGTAGAGAACCACTAAACAATGTTACAAACCAAATATGAAACCTCTGGTCCTTGTGGTTTCAGAGAAGATTTTTAAGTCATTTTGCTATACAAGTCTATATAAACCACGTGACCCTCGGGGCGTGGCCAGTTTTGATCCCAGGGGCATCATTTGAACAATCTTTGTAGAATACCACTAGAGGATGTCACATATCAAATATGAAAGCTCCAAGCCTTGTGGTTTCTGAGAAGATTTTTAAAGTTTTCAGTTTTTAAATCTATTTCTAGCTATGGTGACCTACATGTGCAGCGGACCGGAACGATTTGAAACATTTTGAAAGATGGCCACCCACGGATCATTCCTGTGAAGTTTGGTGAAAATCTGCCCAGTGGTTTGGGAGGAGATGTTCTTTGAATGAAAATGTTGACACACGACGCACTACGGACAAAATGCGATTCTAAAAGCACACTATGAGCATGTTGTTCTCAGGTGAGCTAAAAAAGCATTTGTGTGCACTTCTTTGTCTAGTGGTTCCCTGCGTCATAACTTTTGGCCCATGTATTAATGCGCGAAATGGCAGTCTCCCTGCCCGTCAAAACCTGTGTGTTTTTTCTAAGGTAAATATTTTGAGTTACAACTCATAGAATTTTTTGACATGCTGTTTTTTCAAAAGGTTATGGCCTTATCTTTCCAACAATCAGGGCTCACGCAGGCGATCGCCATTTGAGCCATTGGCAAAATAATTAAGAAATTGGCTCAATAAAATCTCAATGAGCTCAAACACCCCAAAACCCCCAACTTTGAAACTTTGGAAAAACCTGATTTCAAAACAAAGAAAACGAAAGTAGCCAAGTCCCGCGAGAGCGAGATCTGCTCAGACTGGTTTAAAGTCTAAATAGTTTCAGCTGATAACGCGAGTAATGAATCGATAAGACACAGTCACGATTAACCTCACGTGGTGTCAATTGGTGTCAAGTGGGAAAATGGTTCTTGTGAAAACAATGTTAACGGTCGACCGTTTGTATTTTAATTGCTCCCTATTGTGGTTGATTATCACACAGGCGGCGACTGAATCAACTTGTAATGAAAGTTGTTATGGATTAATGAGAGGACTAAAGGAGGGATTATAAAAATTGAGTTAATTAACAAAGCGACAAAGGTAAATGTTTTTACACTAAGTCGGTATCTATTCTGTCATGTATTGTTGTAATTTAATGCTCAATTACAACGATTAAAGACTTATGTAGCATAGATATAAGGGTATATAAATATATTTCAGTCCTAACAGAATAATACTTCATTTCATAATGTGCATTAGACATTTATATGCAGCAGACCAGTGACTTTCTTTAACTTTTGATGTATTCTTTAAAATTTAATTAAAATAAATATGCTATTTATGTATGAAAGAACTTGTTGTTAACCTCATTTATTGATTTGTTTTTTTATATTTCTATTAATGTATTTTAATATGTACATTAATGGTTTAATCATATTTATGTAGCAAAACAATGTTACCTGATTTACTAATTGTTTTTATTTGATTAGAATATTATGTGAACATTTATTAGCAGTACCATGTAATGCAATGATATGTATTAACTTATTTGTCAGATTCATTGAAATGATCTTTGCCCCATGTTTTTTTTTTAAATATGAAATAAATATTAAAGATGTATAGTTCTGGTTATTAGTGACTTATGATGAAACCACGTGAATAAGCAAATCCAACCTCGCAAAAAATTGGCTCAAGTAAATTTTCAGCCAGCGCCAGCCCTGCAACAATGTATGGTGATATATTGGAAAGTAGCTTGGTCATGGTGAAAATTGAGATCAAACTTTGAATATTTTATATGTAACAAAGAAGGAATTTATTTGCTTATGTGTAACCTTTTTACTTCGTATATTTAATTATTGCTAAAATTTGGGCCATAAAAATAAGATTTCTTGATTTCAACAGATAACAGTAATTCACCGACACGGATATAAGAATTGAGACAATCTTAAGTACTTTTTTCTAAATTGCCAACGTTAATTATTAATTGAACTTATTTATCCATATGCATCGTTTACGTCGTATCGTTTCACTTTGGCATTGTCCGGAAATTTCTGTCCGAAAATTTTAAATTGCATATATTGTGATCCATTAAATAAAGCCAACATGTCTTCAATTTAAGTGAATATGGTAACAATTTCGTTAATATAGCAAACGTACTTATCCATATCATTGTCATCATCGGCCATCTTTATGAATTAAAGATATTATTCACGAACAAATTATAAAACAAACTGCGTATTTTCTTATCGAATATTTCACTTCCGCTGCGGACTACGTTATCAAAAAGTGCATTATAAAAATGTACCCCAACAGTTATGGCTGCATTACACTAACAATGCCTAGTTCCTAGTCAACGATTGTCTAATCTGCCCGGCGAGTACGCACAATAAGCGTATACTCTTGCTTAGATAAGTTAACAAAGGTTGTTACACGTTCCAACAAACGTCTTAAAATGAAACCTCGCCGTTTAAAGTTCTTATTATAACCAAATCTACATATTATGAATGTCAGAAGGATCTAAAAATGATTAAATGTGAAATGTCGTGTTAGAAATGGGATACTTTACTCGAAGATAACATATAGGTATTCGAAAAACAACACGATTTGTAGTTATTTGTGTAACGTATCTCATATCTATAAACTGAAGAGACATAATTTATTTTACAACGTCTGCGCTAGAATCTTTAAAGTGCATCTTCGCGAATTAATCAAACAAACAATACACATGTGTGTTGTTTGTTTTACAGTGTATTCGTGTGCTCTGTATCTCATTCCAACCCCTTGCATCAGTGCACATCCTAGATCCAATTTTAGGCACGCCCCTGTCTGCAAGGAAAAAATGCAGAAAAAAGAAATTGAATTAAAATGGCTAATTAATAGGTCTTTTAGAGCGTGATAACTAAACATGGCAACAATTTTAAAACATTACGTATTTTCTTAACTACAGGTACAATTGACCAGTAGACGAACATAGATCGCTCCGCCTTTCTGTTTGTCCAAGGTTGCTTATCCAAGGATTTTAAGTAAAATGATTGGATTATACAACGGCCATGTTCTATTATTTACCACTGAAATATAAACGCATAATTGGTTAACTCGATCCTTGATTGGCAAGTAACTACTGGTCCATTGAATAAACAGGGAATAACAGTCACATTAATAGTGGGGTAGGATCCGTGGTCTAGTGGTAACGCACTGGCTTCACAACCTAGCCAGGGGTCGCAGGTTCCATTCCCCTCTACACGAGATCTAACTCGTCTTTCGCATTAGACGTTAACACCGATGTGGAATGTACACTAGGTGCTTCCCACCGGGCTCTAAAAGATCCAGGGTCGCCTCTAGAACGGGGCGTCGCCTGAATCTGGCACTATCCCACGTAACCACACTAACAAGTCTTCTGGGGGCGATGGCCATATGGGAGAGTATCCCGGTACACTCTATTAAAAGTGCACTGCACGCACATGTGTCGTGACGAATTGTGATGCTGTAATTTCCATTTATTTATATATAACTGAAATGCCATTTTGTTTCGATGTTGTCATATGTTCACGTAACCGGAGGAAATCCACATGTCTGGTATGGTGACCACTAACTAAATTCACGTAAGCGGAGACCTGGAACTGAATCCCGATCACCGCGCTGAGAAGCGAAATCGACAACCTCTGCGCTAGATGGACAGCGTACGGATTTGTAGCTGCACTTTCTATATATTTATTTATTAGACTCTGCTGGCTAGGCTGACAACCTTATCATTCAAGGTAGGTAGATAGTTTATTTCGGAGTTTATAACTTGTTAGCACAGTGTGTTTTCCGGACACTCACATATTTCCTGGACGTATGCTTTCAGTCCCTTCCTTATATGTAAAGTCAGGACGTCCGAGCGGGTACGTGTGCAATGGTTGCTTTAACATGTCAGTTACATTACTTCTTGCGCCAAGGTGATAATATATGCAGGAGCTGTTACAGAATTTCGAGTTAGATGGGGGCGGAAATATTTTAGTAACGTAAAAAGGCTGCCAACAAATTGTTTTTGGTCTCTATAGTATTACATGTTAGGATATACCAGGCGCGTAGCTGGGCTTACGCACTTACGCACGTGCGTAAAATTAATTTCGTAAATCGTCAAAAACAAAAGTGAAATACATGCCAAAAATGCATTAAAACCGTTGTCTATGTAGATTAGGGGTATTGGTTGGAGTACTCTCTATAAAAATATACAAGCATACCCGATTGTACAGGAATACAGGGGTATTCTTAATAAGTTACTATTCGGAATTAATCAATTCATCAAGAATACAAGGGTGGCTCCATTTCACATGACAATGATATCAGATTAACTTCCCCTTTGGTCTTGCTTGTGGTAAATTGTATACATAAATTGAATTCGTTTCGATAATACCACCAATTAAGACTGTCAGAGAAGACTTAGACATGAGATGCTTTGTATGACAAGTCCACAAGTCTATCGACATTGTCAGTGCATTAGGTGTTGATCCATCCCGCCATAGGCAAACTAAAATCTCCGTCTGCAACACCGTCAAAATGCGCTTCTGTGTTCCAATATTTGAAATTAAAGTTGTATTTGCCATTTGTGGACCATTTTGTCACGGAATTGTCTGGCCGCCCGATCGAGGACGGTGACAGGTCCAATGCGCAATGCTTGATCCCGAGAGAGATCAATGACTTAACAAATGACATTCAACAGTCCCTGTTTGCCATGTTTGATCAAGATCTATCAGCAGTGTGTATGGAAGATTTCAAAGAGTGCGGTTTCCTGATAAAAAGCGGGATGCACGGATACTGATCCCGTTTGGGGATACCTTGACAAATGTCATCAGGAAGTTGTGTGCTAAAGACGCATTCTGCTTGCAAAAACTGCTTACCATGCCTGTTGCAACCGTTAATCGGGAGCACATCGATGCGCATGAAAACAATAAGGCGGTTGAAAACGTACCCCGGGTCGAAGATGAAAACGGATCGGTTATGGGGCCTAGAACTGATGAACATTTATTCACAAAGGGAGAGAAATGAATGTGATTTCGTTGAATCAATTTGTTTGCCACAAAAGGGACGAAGGCTAGCGCAATGTACTCTTTCGTGACGTTTTATTGCCTACCTAAAAGGGTAACTTTGTTGTTGTTGATTGCGTTATATTTGTTGATGGAACGATAGTAAACTTTCGTTGTTTTGAAATGTTTATTCATTTTCATTTTAATCAAAGAGTGAAAATTAAGCCAAGAAGTACACCGAAAAAGACATTTATGTACACGCCAAATGTCTTCTGAGAGCATCTAGAAGAAAAAAAATCCCGGGGGGAGGGGGGGGGGGCATGCCCCCGGCTCGCCTTGAATGTGGGTCCAGCTACGCGCCTGGGATATACTATATATGAACGGTGCGATATCGACAAAAAGGAAAATTTAACAAAGAACGGGTTTGATTATTATACACTACATTTATTGAAGAACGAAGTGCATATTCTTTAAGATTTTAGAGGCCGCTTCAATCCCCCTCTCAAGCCGCCTATGACATGTGCCCGTCCGGACTCCCTGACTTAATATATAAGGGGCTGAGAGCATATGTCATGGTCACCTTGGCGCATTTTTATGAAACACACCAAAATGTAGGGGGATATTATTAGATCTAGATCTATATAGAGCTCTGCAATTTCTACTAGTGTCATCGATGATGTCCACTGTTGTAATTTAATGTTGTTGTTGACTTGCCGTCGATAGATCTACGCCCCTTCAACTTATTTATAAACTATCACCCTGTTTTAACGCTTCAAAAGCTCACACAGATCAGTTAATCAGGATCAAAACACGTGTTTGATTCCATCTTATACACTCACGAGGCATTTCAAATCTCCCGCGTTAAAAATTTATGTTAACCGGAAGTTTATTTGGCCTCGTTCTGAGGGCATCGCCATTTTGTGAGTAAAAAACCCTGCTAGTTAGGGTTTGGCGTAAAAAAACGCCAGAATACATTACATTTTTCAGATAACACGCATCGACCGTGATCTAAGACAAAAGCAAAAATGCCGCTGGCACAATTAGCAGACCCATGGAAGCCCATGGACGTATCGAACAATGATGAGGTGAGGTAAACTTCATAATGAAATCAATCAAATAGCCTAATTTTTAGTCTAAATTCAGGGATAGGCTAATGTCATTAATCATGTATGTCAGATAGTTATGTTAAAATAGTCTTATTGCTGTTGTGCAGTAATTAAAGTATTAGTTTAAACACGATTTTATTAAAGAGCATGATAATTTGCATGTGTTGTCATGGAAAAGAAATTTTATGAACACTGTAGTTTTATTTAATTTGGTTGACACTTCACCACTGTATGTGTAATGACCTTTTGTAACATTGTGCCCTGTTTTTTCCCAAAAACGTAGGTTTCCCAAAAACAGCAGTTTAAAGTGGAAATTGAGCATAAAGTTTCTGAAAATTATGGGATAATACAAATTTAATCAGGTCAAGCCGATGTGTTGCTAATAGCCTGACATGTTTGACCATATTAACAAGTTCTAGTGGCATATTTTGAGTCGCTAGTCAAATATTAGGCAATATTCAGCTTCTTAAATACCATTTATATATTAGGAAGTTTTTTATGAAACACACAGTGTGCATGCTCCAACCAAGTTATCATCTAGTGGAGCTGTAGCCTGTAAGCCACTGAAATAAGTTGAAGCTGATTTTTTGTGTAATATTAGTTTGGCTGGCAAAGATATTGTTTTTCACATAGATGTTAATGGTGTCATTCCTTGGAAAATCTACTGCACTGTGTCATTCCATGGAAAATCTACTGCACTGTGTCATTCCATGGAAAATCTACTGCTCTTTTAGCATACATCAGTCTCATGAAATTCTCTTTGAACAGTAGTTTCATAATTTTAGATGTTTTGTAAGCTACACAAAGTATGTGGTATGTATTATCATTTGTGTCCATATATTCATAGTTACATGCATTTGTATTTTATTTTCTGCAGGGATCCCTAGAGGACATGCTGGTGGATGACCAGGTTAGTTATTTCTAATTTTGATGACCAGGTTAGTTATTTATAATTTCGATGACCAGGTTAGTTATTTATAATTTTGATGACCAGGTTAGTTATTTCTAATTTTGATGACCAGGTTAGTTATTTATAATTTTGATGACCAGGTTAGTTATTTCTAATTTTGATGACCAGGTTAGTTATTTATAATTTCGATTAAAAATATTATATGACTGTGCATGTTTGGAAAGAAATTTACTGTCACATCCAAAACTATCATGAAAAGGACTTCAATCAGAAATACTTTTCACTGCCAACGACTACTGCAGTTGCGCCTGTATTCAGTCTCTGCAAAAGTCTTGCAGACCTCAGCAACAGTCAATAAAATTATAATAGGTCGTGGAAAAATAACCAAAACACCGGCTCTCATGTCTGGTGAAAAATTATTGTAATTTTTGTTCTTGGAAGCTAAATGTTTTTAAGTGGCCAGTATTAAGGAGTTTGGGCCAGTTATAATTAACAGATTTTCAGATGTCGTAATCACTAATGGATTTGGGACTATCTCTGATACTCTATGTATTAGAATATATTTATCGTACTGATGATATTATAATAATACCTGTATTATAACGACTAATTTCGAATGAAAAAATATATATTTATATTGATATAAACACTAAAATCTTTAAAACAGAACAGTTTATTTGTTAATTAATGTAATTTATAATGTAATAAACAATAAAATCCTCAAAACAGAACAGTTTATTTGTTAAATAATGTAAATTACCAACATGTCACATTTGTAATCAAAAATTTATTCAGTTCTTTTTGAGCTTAGTAATGTGTTCTATTAAGCAAGAAATAACTATGTTTGATAAAAATACAAAATAATTATTGATTATGTTGTGACAGAATGAAGATGAGATGGATAAAGAGATTGAGATCGGCAGTGACACACTGCAAGGCAAGGAAGGGGAGCGTGTGGACCCATCACATTTTGAACTGCTTAAAGTTCTTGGTCAGGGATCCTTTGGCAAGGTAACATCTATTGATAGTTAATAGTTTTTTGTATACTCTAATAAAATCAGTTTAGACAGTATGGAATTGGTTTGGGTTACTATACATTCTGTTTGTAGAGCATTTCATTATGGTATTTGCTGGAATTAAACCCTTCTGAACCAGACCTTGTTGATTCTTAAAACAGTTTGTTGTTGTCGTCACTGAAATGGGTTTCATTGACAGTAATTTGGCTCAATATTGTTTTTTAGGTTTTCTTGGTACGGAAAATATCTGGAAAAGATGCTGGGACATTGTTTGCAATGAAGGTGCTGAAAAAAGCAACATTAAAAGGTATGTATCTGCCTTTCATTCTTAGACATTCAGAGCTTAGTTGGGAAAGCAATTCACTTGCAGAACACATAATTAATTTTAGATTAAATGTGGCACATAGTATTGATTCCAGGCCTCCTAGTGAAACCTTTAAAACCTTTATGAACCTTTATTTTATGGAAAATCCTTTAAAACCTTTATTTTTCCTGGAAAACCTGTAAAAACCTGTAAAACGTTATTTTTTTAATCATATTGCCGCATCTTGTTGTAGTAATGAATATTATAACAGGCATATAAAATAATCATGCAATGTTCTAACAAACTTTTCACATCTGTTTGTTGAGCTTAAATGTTACAAGATTGAAGACAAAACCTTGTAAATACAGCATTGGAGCAATAACTCTTAATATTAATTAACAATAATATCTCTGTAACCACCCTTATAATTAATGACAATAATGAACATTCAGGATAAATTCATTTCTTGTTGGATAGTTCAATAGTCTAAACTTGGTCATGGAAGATCCTAGACTTAATCAAATGAACACTTTCAAAGTTCCAGAACAAAATAGCTTAATATTATTAGTTTTTCTTCAAAAATTGTATATGATAATGAAGAGACTTAATGTTTAAAAGCTTATGTATGTAAAATAGAAAACAGAAACAGTTCAAGAACAAATGATAGTCAGGAGAAGGTCTCTTGTAGTGATACCAGGCAAAATGAAAACTAACTGCTGTGTTTACACACTGAGCAAGAACAGTTAGAAACTCTCGGCTTTGAAAGTGTCAGGCCTAAAATAAAATACTGTTTGTTTTCCCTCCCTCGACCGACCCAGCAAAATCGCTGTGACCCCAAAAAATGTATAGACCAAACAAAACAATATTTTATTTTATTTGTGTGTGAAAATGCTGGCTGCGAATCCTTAAAAAGAATAAAATAGCGTGTACAAATCTTACTTTCAAAAGACGCTTATAAAAATGACTTTAAACTGACAGTTCTCTGTAACACGTAATTCAGCGTATTTTGAAGCATGCTTTTACGAAAAGGACGCCATAACATTCAGTGTCAGATTCTAGAGCGCAACCATTTCCGCTCGCATATGCATGTTTTTTTTTAAAGACAACGCCCACCGGCAATGAACAAACTCGCCTTTATGCACCAAGTGTTCATTATGGATCAAATCTTAACGCAGGAGAGTCAGCTTTGTTATAGATATGCGCGTTTTTAACAGCCGCATTTGTAATAAATTACTACAAATTAAAATTGTAAATAAATAAATAATTATAAATAAATATCATAATTTTGGTTAATTATGGTGGAAGGTACCGTTTACTAACAATATGAATTACGACGTCATTTAACTTGACAAACTGATCGCGTCAAACATCTTATTTTGTAAAAGAAATATAAAATTACTAGATCTAGTAATAATTAACGAAAGTGTTATTGAAACTCATCACTGCACACGGATTAGAATTATGCAAAAACTTGGGCTGAGGCAACATTTGAATGAAAGTTAGCGGAACTAAAGTCCTTGTAAAAAATGAAAGTAAATAAACTCCAGCGCCTTTTATTTTTATTTTAATTTATCAAAAATGCTGTTTTGCTTTCTTTTTATTAATGAACAAAGTCCTATTTGTTTTTATTTCCATAGAATGCTATTTCATTTATGCTCTAAGCATTTACCTTGTTCAGATACAGTATTACAGATTGATGCTTTTAAACACTATCCACGTGCTAAGCGTGCAACACGCTTTTCAGCTACAAACTGCTAGCCGCAGTTTGACAGTCATCGTTGCTATGGCTGTTGCTAATAGCATTCTGTTTTGGATGCCAGGCAAATTGCAACGTCACGCTATTACTCCTTAGTTTTAACAGGTTTTTATTACTAACGCTCTTGTTTTTAACGTATGTTATTGTTTGTTACATTTTGACAAATTATTGTAAGGTAAGTAGAACATAGTATGACGTAAATAAGCAGAACATTATGAATCTACTACAACAAAAATATTAAGAATTAATACTATTACGTAACATTTCGAACATAAGGAAAACATGAATGAAAATGACCTGTTGTGTATACAAATAAAATATTTTTCCGACCTACCGAACCACCCTTCATTAGCATGGGTCGCGGGAGGGGAAACAAACAATATTTTATTTTCTGCCTCAGTATTTTGATTGTGATTTAGGCAAGATCATAGACATGTAAACGACATGTCAAATAATTTTTCCATTTCGTAAACTACCTTGATGCTTCATTTAATAAAGCCTGATTCATACAGTGTAGTTTAATTGCTATTTTTAATTTCACACTTGTAAGAATAAATATTAACTTTTCATGTGCAATATACATTATATAAATATCATATTGCAACGTGTGTGACATTGATGTTGTCAACCCGAGGGCAGAATGTCACCCGAGGCGAATGCCGAGTGGTGACATTATGTTTGGAGGGTTGACAATATCAATGTCACACAGGCTGCAGCCTGCCATTTGATATTTATTTTATTATAATGAACAAAATTGAGTAAAAAAAGGTAAACACATGCTTAATTCTGCCCATCAAGATTGAAGAATGCCTCAACCTTTCATCTTCAGAAATACTTGCAAACTACTTGCAAACTATTTTTCTGACAGTTAACTTTGAAGAGATCCTTTGTTTGTAAACTGAATAGTGTCGTCCCGACAAGGGAGGTAATCTTTTCATAATGTGGCAGTTACTTTCCCTGATATGATATTCAAAATGTCAGCGTGGTCACATGACCTGACAGTCACTTTTGCTTGGTTTAAATATTTTTGACAGTCAAAATTTCTCTTTCTCGGGTAATGGGAATTCATCATTGTAGACAAATGTGAGGTATAATAAACATAAATGAGGACTGCCATTGTATATGACATGGCAATTATTCTTGCCAATTGAAATTTTGAGGCGCTAATCTAGCATACTTGTACCTACTGTTTAAAGAATAATTGTATACTTTTTGAAGAACCTTATTAATGATTGTATAGTGCTGTGTGAGATCCAATGATAATTCGGCAGAAGCTTAAGTACAGGAATGAGATGACCTTTTACAATGATGTTCCAACTAAGTAATTGTTCCTAAATGAATTGCTTTGATTTCTTTTGCGATGTTGCATCATCTGCATTTGTATGGTATTTTTGTCTCGTGCTCAGATATAGTTCTGACAATTTGACATTTGATTTGGTATTGTATTTATGGTGAGTCGTTGTTTTCAACAATATCTGTCATGATTTCATTCCCATTACTTGACACATTATTGTTATTGTTCCTGCAAACATTATTTGTGGCGCGTCTTGGAAAAACCTGTCTTAATGCATGTGCGTAAAGTGTCGTCCCGGATTAGCCTGTGCAGTCCGCACAGGCTAATCCGGGATGGCACTTTCCGCCTACGGTGGATTTATGTTTAGAAGAGACTTTCTTTAAACAGAAAATACCATAAAAGCGGAAAGTACCGTCCCAGATTAGCCTGTGCGGACTGCACAGGCTAATCCGGGACGACACTTTACGCACATGCATTATGACCGGTTTTCTCACGACGAGCCACATTTACATTACTAAAGATATTGACTTTAAACAGATACTCAACCACTAAAAAACTTGGAAATGTGCAACACTCTGCTACATTGTTCTTGAACTTTTCCTCGATGGGTTCTTTCCCATATGAATTATTGCTGATTTCTATGTAAAGTAAGTGTGCAGTGTTTATTTTGTTGTCACTGCTATTTTATTTACCAATGAAGTACATGCACATATATTTAAATGAAAGGTATGTTTCATTTAATATCCAACTAATTAGAAGGTCAAAATTAACTTTTATTTGCTCTTTAATTTCAACAAAATTTCCCCTAAAAAGCTTTCATTTTGCAAAATTGGAACCTTTATAAAAACCTTTATTTTCATTGAGGTTTGCTAGGAGGCCTGTGATTCTCATCTAGATATTCCTCAGTAACATTTAATTAGTGGAAAGTGCTGTTAGTTTATGGTCGTATGGTTCAAAGACTAAGTCGCTATGTCACTCGTGTCTCTTTCATCAAAATGATAGGTTGAAACTTGCTCAGATTGATTGCATAGTTTAAATCTAGGTCTTCTTCCAAAATCATGTACCGAGCAAAGAAATTAAGTGTAATGTTTGATGAAAATCATTCATTTATTTATGAACACTTTGCCAATGTTCACCCAGGAAAGTCGTTCTTTCTGAGCGTTACATGGTGTTTTCAGTGCGTGACCGACAGCGAACAAAAATGGAGAGGGATATTCTGGCAGACGTGAATCATCCGTACATTGTTAGACTTCACTATGGTGCGTACTTTGTGTTTGTATCTATCTTAATATGGTTTTGTTATTGCCCGAAACAGCATGTGACAATTGTCGGTTTATAACCACGCATACTCTGTCCCATCTGCAATATACAAATGTTTACAGACTACAGTTGTTTGTACAACACACATCCACCAAACAAAGAAGTTCTGAATTTCTGAATTAGATGTAGCTATATAAATCATTTGGTCCGCACAATATCAGTACAAGCTGAGTCTACTATATTTACATTTATATTCAGATTGTTTTCCTTTTCTAGCCTTTCAGACTGAAGGGAAGCTGTACCTAATTTTGGAATTTCTTCGAGGTGGAGACTTGTTCACACGTCTTTCCAAAGAGGTAATCTTGAATAAAACCATTTATTGTTATTTCCAGGAAATCCAACTTTATTCCTGATAATGCAATGGTATTGGTTTTATACCGTCTTTATCCTAATAAACGCTCCGTCCCTAATAAACGCGCCCCCGTACTTATAATAAAATGCATCAGTGAACATAATAATAGCGCCCCCATTTCTCGGCTGCCAAGGGCCAAGTGAGCGGTGAATAAATGACGGTTTACTTGACGGAACATACTTATTATTTAATATACAGGTAACTTGGCAAGAACGTAATTGAAATAAGACTTTGTAAATATAAATTCAATATATCTTACCGTTAAACTCAAACAGACAGGTGATTTTGATTGTCAAATCTGTGGTTTCAGTTTTAAATGTAAAATTCATGTTATGAAATTATTTTGACACCGGACGCTTAAAATGCGGATCTATACAGGTCGTTCAAATTGCGGAACGTACGGTTAATTTATAGGACTTAATTACTTGTTTAATTTAAAACAATTGCACTGTTCCAACATTTTAATTGTTATACCGGGAATCAAAACAATACATGGAAAACAACATCCATCCCCTATAGATCTCTCATATTGCAGTACAACAACATTTTGTTCACAATAAATCCACATTTAACGTCCGTCGCTGTCGGGATCAGTGCTAGTGGCATCTTCATCGCTGTCTACGTCGTCGTCTGACTCGGTAAGTATGATCTCTTGGCTCGTCCCGGCCACGTTCTCTAGAACCTCACTCACAAAGATACAATGTTTAATAGAACACTCACTGATTGGGGTATTTTACCCACGGGCCGGACTTCGGTTAAAAACCATTGCCCTAGCACACTTTTTAACATATAAACTAAGTTGACATGACAAGAATACTGTACAATCCCGCTTTTACGGGGATTTACATAATACTATGGTTGTAGAGCGGTTACGGCGGTAATACAACACTGTTGAACGTTCAATATTTATACACACCAATCAGTGTGATTAGATATTTTCACGTTCTCAAGTGTAAGTTTGCGTCTCAGATTACTCCACGAATGCTTTCAAATACAAGTGTGAAAACACAAAGACATTTTTAAATAATTTATTCAGTCATTTTAATTGCTATCAAAACTGTTGCTATCTCGATCACACCTACTGTTACCATTATCCGCTGTGATGTCCACAACGGCCCTTTCAGCCTGCAAGATAATAGGGTGTCGTATTCTGGAAAAACAGCAAAATGGCGTGTATTATGAATATCGGGTATTTACGATTGCTCAATGAATTTTTCCTCAAATTAGCACATTTATGTGTTGGCTCATATTATACATGTAGGAGGGTGAAATAAACGCGCCCCCCCGTGATTTGCATCGCGCCCGGGCGCGTTTATTAGGATAAAGACGGTATGTGGGTTGCAAATTAGTTAAAATCCATTAACTGTTGATATTGTTCTTTGAGTGTTTTATTAATTTTCTGGATTTGTATGTTGTTGTTTTTTGGTTCTGATCATTCAGACCTCCAGACATGCTATGTGTATCCAAAGTATTGAAATTCAAAATAAGTTTCCCTTTGAATATTTCATCCCAACGTATCCTCAAAATGCACAAGAAATCTTCATTGAAAACAAATTTGCTTTCAAAAGTTTAGGCGTTATAAAGTCATTTTCTGGATTCTTCGAGATTTCAAGGAGTTCCTTTATAGAAAATCAGAACTTTTTTCATCTACTGTATATGAATTATACCACTAGAACCTGGAGTTTGGTGTTCTGTTGAAAGTGTTTCTAGTAGCACATGTTATACTGAGAATTTGGTGACATGCTTTGTTAGTTCTTTTTCAAACTAATATTTGTTTCTCGCACACAGTTCACAGTTAGTATTATACTCAATTAAAAGTTGTACATATAATGACAAATGAAATGTATTATTCATATTTAGATTTTTATCTGTGAAAAAGATTATGGTATTTGGACTTTCGCAGGAATGGCAGATTGCGTTGTCATTAAGAGTTACATGTACATACATATGTGTTACTACTTCATTTGGTTTATATTATTCATATGTTAACAGAGTGGATGCCTGTGTATTCTTTTCCTTTTGGAGTAATTTTTCATTTACATGCGTTATTTTTCCTTTGGATTCATCCTGATTTATTTGTCGCGACTGTTTTCTTTAAACACCAGCTACAAATTGACGGATATTTACCTCAGGTATGCGGAAACCGATTTACAAGCATGTTCATAGTATATTTCGTGTTTTGTTGGTCTTTGATTTCTTTGCTTCGTTTGTTTAATTTGATTCATAAAAAAATATGCCACCTACATGCAGATTGTTGTGAGTTTGTTTTTCTTTCAGTTATTTATTTATTTGGTTTTCATGTTTTATTAGCTTTTACATGATACATAGTTTTCCTTTCTCTTAGTTGTGGATATGTTGTAGATGTGTTGTCATGTGATATGCTACATTACATATTATATATTAGCTGTAGCATCAGAAGGTAGTTTGTGTGGTTTAAAAAAAAGTACAAATAGTTAATAATCAGAAGAAAGTGTTTATTCAGTGTTTTTTTTTCACCTTTAAGGTGGCCCTTCAGATGGTGAGTTTTACGTCAAAAGGGGAATTTTTTTAGAACAGCATTATTATATGTTTATATTCTACTATGTTATAAAACATTAATCAACTGTTTTGCAACAAATGATAATTTAGATTATGCACTAACTTAGTTTGATAACAAATTGCTGGGGTTGTTTATGAAAATTCCTCCATCTTAGTCAATTTTTGTCAGATTTTGGTGTTTTTTTTCAAAATAAAGCTTACATTAGGAGGGGAATTTTGAGGTAGATATAGGGGGAAAATATATAATTCTTAAGCTGGGGAATGGGGCCGAATTTTGGCCCCAAATTGGCCCTTTAACAAACACTGTTATTTGAGCATATATTGAATCATCTGGCAGCAATTACATATCACCAGGTCTTTTAATAGGTGGAATAATGTTCCCAAGACTGTACTACTAGGGGCTGCTGAGAGGGGTGGGTTACGTAGGGGTGTCCCCTCCCACCATGGAAATTTCTTGTAGCGGCATGTGTCAAATGACGTTATCTGGTGCGTTTTAGCTCTTAAAATTTAGGCAAACAGCGTTTCATGTTTTTGTAAAAGTTGAAACGAAATGAAATAAACGAAACATCACCGTTAAAACAGTATACCTAGAGTCTTTTAGAAGCATTGGGCTTCAATTTTGTTGCGAAACTGAAAGTAGCTAATAATTTTTTCCGGATGTTTATGTCCAATGCGCATCCCTTTCGCACAGTGACGTCATGTTCAAACCAACTATTCTCGTCGTCCTCGAATGTTTAGGTTACACTCGATCTACTTACTGAGCCTTTTTTGTTCGAATACTTACGTTAATATGGGCATGCGTTTAGTGTTTTAACACTGATTTAATCGTTACAACTGTTGAACATAGAACTGATTGAATAATTGGTGAATTGTAAAGATCTTGATTAAAATTATACATTTATATAATACATGCTTTGTTCATGCAAAAATGGCGGGAAAATTTCCTTGTGCACGTCATGCCTACACGCGTCAAATGTGGCTGTCAGCAGACATTTTGCGCTCTTTTGTAGAAAACACGGGGTTTACATGGCATGCATGTAAAACAAGACAACTTATTTTACGAAACTACTACAGTAACACTGGATAGGCTTTTCCGACAACAATTTCATATTAGCGTATTTTAGACTGATTTTTTTTTTTTTTATTGTAGTTATTAAATGTAGCCAATAAATAAGTGTGGATATTATAAACTATACGAAAGGGGGAGGGTTTGTTTTGACACGAATATGAGGTTACTTGTGTGTGGATACATGCTGATTGCGCCGATTCTTCAATGATAACGTCCTTCCATAGCGAAGACAACCTGAGTGTTTCTATTGGCCTATATCGAATTTATGTTTCTAGAGTGAAAAACTGCCTTTATGACGCAAGAGATTAGCTTTCACAGCAGGTACTGTTGGTCTACTTCAGTCAACATTGCTGATTGATAAAATACAGGCGCCCTGGGCGATGTTTATAAACGCAACACTAATTTTAGGCGCCCCGGGAATGTTCAAGTTAAAATTAAAACGGCCTGGGGAAGTCCCTGGGGCTGGTATCTGACAGTTATTTGAGAACTTTCTTTGATCATATGATAATGAAAAGGGCCTCAAGGGGGGTAATTTCTTTAAAAAAATATGAAATTAAGATATTAATAATGGCAAATAATAACCTTTATAATAACATACATATAATGGGAATTATTATTCCTATAATGGGAGTGTGTTGTGTGTCTTTATGTGCTGCTTGAACAAGCCTTCATAGTATACAAATAGCTATGAGGTTAACAAATAATGATCCCACACACTTACTGTTCTGTAATATGGCCAATAAATGGATTTGGTGAGAAGCTTTTTAAAACGTATTCTGAAAGATAAATCTAAGTGTTCCTGTACGTCACTGAAACACTTTACCCTGTACTATGGTCAATTATTTATTGATGTTTCCCCTTATATATTGGTATTCTTCTGTAGATTAGTATTTGTACATTTGTTTAGCAAAACACCATTTAGACATGATACACTAATAATAATGAAACAAATGATATTTTGGCAATATATTATTTGCATTACCATACAGATTTTGACATGTGAAATTGATTTAATTTAGTATTTCCACTCAGTGGATTGTGGATTATCATGATCTTATCATTTCTCACAGCTGGTTTTGACAAAGAAATTTGCTGTGTTAAAATCAAGCTTTTCATGGATTTTTATGCCCCTAAAGATAAAACTGCAGTAACACAGTTGGGCCTAAACAGTATCAAGTAAATATCTGCAGCACAAGTCCAATAAAATGTCAACACTGACATAAAATGAAAAAAAAGGTTACTGTGTCATATTAAAAAAATCAACAACAACACCAAAACAATAACAAATCCTTGAACTTTTCTTTAACAAAAACACGACCACTGCACTTGAAATCACATAGCCATGTGGCTCGCTGCAACTGTTTAGTGTAGTTTGTATCGTGAATGGACTGTTTTAGCGTGTTTGCCTCTGTCAGTATACTCTACACCTATGTTGTATTGTGTTCACCAAATTCTCATTGGCTCGTCGGCTGTTTTTACCAGCTGCCAAGCCTTTCGTCAGTCATTACGGTTAGTGGTCAATCGCTGGCCGCCATATTGTATTTTTAAATGTTAATATCTTGGAATACCCCCATCAGCGTATGCAAAACGTACAGATTTAATAACGTTCGCAATAACTGTCTTAATTGCAATTGCAACCCAGTGTATAATGTCAATAAATTTTATTGCCTTTTGTACCAGGAAAATAATCCAAAATGATTTTTTTCCTAAAATGTGTTATGGCATTGCAGGGGAGACAATGCTGGATTGTGTTCACATTAGAGTTACCTCCCTGTGTTTCAGGTGATGTTCACAGAGGAGGATGTGAAATTCTATCTGGCAGAGTTGGCCCTGGCCTTGGACCATCTGCATTCTATTGGCATTGTGTACAGGGATTTAAAGCCAGAAAAGTATGTGCATACCACCTAAAAGTTACGTTATCTACAGTTTGAAACTACTATCAAATGTCAACTACTTCATGTATAGCCCAGCTGCCAAATGTAGACTACTTCATGTATAGCCCAGCTGCCAAATGTAGACTACTTTATGTATAGCCCAGCCGCCAAATGTAGACTACTTTATGTATGGCCCAGCTGCCAGATGTAGACTACTTTATGAATGGCCCCAGCTGCCAGATGTTGACTATCTTATGTATGGCGGCCAAATGTAGAATACTTTGTTTCCCAGTCGAACCTGGTACCAAAATGAAGATTACTTTATGTACTAATAGAGCCTGGTACCAAATGTAGACTACTTTATTTTCCCCTACAACCTGGTACCAAATGTAGACTACGTACCTGTAGAACATGCAACCAAATGTAGACCATGTACCAATAGAACATGTAACCAAGTGTAGACTAATTTATGAATCAGCAGAACATGCAACCAAATGTAGACTACTTTATGTACCAGTTCAACATGCAACCAAATACAGATTATTTTATGTACCAGTAGAACATGCAACCAAATGTAGACTTCTTATACCAGTTACAACCTGCATCTAAATTTAGACTACTTTATGTATCTGTAAAATATGCAACCAAATTGAGACTACTTTTATTTACCAATAAAACATGCTTCCAAACTTTATGTGTGACCCAGGTATATGATTATGCTGCCAAATGTAGACTTATTTATGTATGACAGTACTGCTAAGTGTTGATTACGTTATCACTCTTCTCTTCAGTATATTGCTGGACTCAGACGGACACATCAAGTTGACAGACTTCGGTCTGAGCAAGGAGTCCCTGTTCCAGGACAAGAAGACATACTCATTCTGTGGCACAGTGGAGTATATGGCCCCTGAGGTGGTCAACAGGAAGGGACACGGTACGGCCGCGGATTGGTGGTCTTACGGTGTCCTTATGGTACGTGAAACCTATACACACAGTAGTACGATTAGTCAAGTGTCAGAGGTAGTCAATAGAAAGGCCCACGGGACTGCGGTCAATCAGTGGTCCTACAGGGTCCTTATGGTTGGTGGAGTGTATAGTAAGGCCCACGGGACTGCGGTCAATCAGTGGTCCTACAGGGTCCTTATGGTTGGTGGAGTGTATAGTAAGGCCCACGGAACTGCGGTCAATCAGTGATCCTACAGGGTCCTTATGGTTGGTGGAGTGTATAGTAAGGCCCACGGGACTGCGGTCAATCAGTGGTCCTACAGGGTCCTTATGGTTGGTGGAGTGTATAGTAAGGCCCACGGGACTGCGGTCAATCAGTGGTCCTACAGGGTCCTTATGGTTGGTGGAGTGTATAGTAAGGCCCACGGGACTGCGGTCAATCAGTGGTCCTACAGGGTCCTTATGGTTGGTGGAGTGTATAGTAAGGCCCACGGGACTGCGGTCTATCAGTGGTCCTACAGGGTCCTTATGGTTGGTGGAGTGTATAGTAAGGCCCACGGGACTGCGGTCAATCAGTGGTCCTACAGGGTCCTTATGGTTGGTGGAGTGTATAGTAAGTTCAATGTAGCTGTGGTGTGTTACCCCAGGAAGTGGTCAACAGAAAGTGCCACTGGACCACGCTGACTGGTGGTCTTATGGTGTTCTCATGGTACCTGAATTGAAAATAATGTGTTCTGTTGTTTTGTCTTGGTCTCGATGTAATCTTAATGCAATCGAGTTGTTGAATTAACTGTTTGGAGTTGCTAGGCAGGATACTTAAATACTTCGGTCTTCTGTGCTGGAATGTATAGCCAAATATTTATGTGAACCCAAATCTTAAGAAAGAACATTTTTGGATATCCAGTAAGCTAGAATGAAGGTTGCAGTGTAATTTGTGTTACACAGTTTTTAAAACAGTCTTCGACAGTATGGATAAAGAAGACATTGATTTAAGAAATAATTGAGGGGTAACTGTTGGTTATTGCGGTAATAACCAACTGTTTGGAGTTCCCATGCGTAGGAATTAAACCATGAGGGCGGTAGCCCGAGTGGTTTGATAACAAGCATCGAAACGACAAACCGTTGGTTATTACCGCAATAACCAACTGTTACCCGTTAATTATTTTGATTCTAACACGATCTTATATAAAATTCGTATTTTTAAAGGTTATGAATGAGAACTATATTTATCTATACTCCGCCCATTTTCCGAGAAGAGAATTCACGCGTGCGTTTCAGTGACGTCAATAAATCATAACAATTCAAAATGACGTCAGCTTTATTGATAAACATTGAGCGAATGACGTCATACTTATCGATAAAATACAGTGAAAATATGATGCTAAAAAGCGCACATTAAAAGCATATTAACAAAACATACACGTTTTTGTAAACTGAAGCATGAAATGTGTATTACAAGTGTGGTTTTATTGTGCTACATAATGCAGAAAATGATTTGTTTGTCACAATTTGCTTTAGTGCGTTTAAGCACGTGCATTTTACGGAACAATTTCTTCGAATTTCTGGAACTATTTTTAAAACATTAGGCTCCGCCCATTATTTGTTGCAAAATAATCCACAGTTATTTTCCTTCTTTATCTATGCACCACTAGCCGCGTGCCGTGGTGGAATATTAAATAGAGGATCTTTGTTGATTTCGGTGAATTATCAAATTTTATTTCATGAGTGGTTATGTAATAAACATTTCTTGAACGAGTGAAAATATAATTTTCTATGAAATAAATACTCGATAATTAACCGAAATCAACAAATTTTCTTTTTATGCCCCCAAAGGGAACTTCGGGGGCATATAGTAATCGCATTGTCCGTCCGACCGTCCGTCTGTCACGCTTCTTGTGCCGAGCATAACTCCATTAGTATTGAAGGGATTCAAATGAAACTTCATATAATGATAGAGGACAATGAGAGGAAGTGCAGAGCACAAGGATCGTAACTCTTTTTTCAATATTTATGGAGTGACTGCCCTTTGTTTAATTTTCTTGTGCGGAGCATAACTCCATTAGTATTTAAGGGATTCATATGAAACTTCATATAATGATAGAGGACAATGAGAGGAAGTGCACAGTACAAGGACCACAACTCTTTCTTCAATATTTACAGAGTTATTGCCCTTTGTTTAATTTTCTTTTGCGGAGCATGTCTTCATTAGTATTGAAGGGATTCAAATGAAACTTCATATAATGATAGGACAATGAGAGGAAGTGCAGAGCACAAGGACCACAACTGTTTTTCAATATTTACAGAGTTATTGCCCTTTGTTTTATTTCCGTATGTGAAGCATTAATTTTCTTGCGCGGAGCATAACTATATATGTATTGAAGGGATTCAAATGAAACTTCGTATAATGATCAAGGACAATGAGAGGATGTGTAGAGCACAAGGACCACATCTCTTTCTTCAATATTTACAGAGTTATTGCCCTTTGTTTAATTTTCAACTCCATTAGTATTGAAGGGATTCAAATGAAAATTCATATAATGCTAGAGGAAAATGAGAGGAGGTGCAGAGCATAAGGACACTAACTTGTTCTTCAATATTTACGGAATTATTGCTCGTTGTTTAATTTTCTTATGCAGAGCATAACTCCATTAGTATTTAAGGGATTCCAATGAAACCTCATATAATGATCGGACAATGAGAGGAAGTACAGAGCACAAGGACCACAACTCTTTCTTCAATATTTATGGAGTTATTGCCCTTCAGTTAATTTTCTTGTGCAGTTCATAACTCCATTAGTATTGAAGTGATTTAAAATAAAACCAAATGTATTGATAGAGGATGTTGAGAGGAAAAGCAGAGTACAAGGACCTTAACTCTTTTTTTGTAGAAAGCCTCTTTTTTTGCCAACATGTAACTGACAATGTGTTGCCTTCCTCTGACAAGCATATGCTTTGGGGGCATACATCACCAGTGATTTTGTTTGGCTATTTTTACTGCCGAATAAAGGCAGTTTCCCCTTGTCATTAAACTGTCATTTTTCCCCTAAAATGACCAGATTTTTCCCCGAAAATAAGACAAAATTTCCCATCAAGCTGGGTTGGTATTTAAATAAGAAATTGATGACTTGATTGCTTTTTACACTCAATATTAGGCTGCAACCAAAAATCAGTGTTCAACACAACAATAAAACAGTAATGGTACTACTGTAAATAACTCGCCCCTGAGTTTATAAGCAAAAAACATAGCTTAAAAAATGATTGATACCATGTATAAACAACTTAAACTATTTTCCCCATTTCGAGGATTGTCTCGCTAAAATTCGCCTAGTTCAAAGGCACAGGTAGTTGTAAAAATTGCAAAAAAAATCACTGATCACATCCTGTGACAGCCTTGTTATTTTATGCTTTTGGACAATAAATACAATAGCGCGAGATGAGCTTAAACGTCACACGTTTGTGTTTTCTTACGTCATAAAAATGATGTCATAAATAATTTCTTATTTTTTTTATCATAAATATGGTGTCACTAAATTATATTTTTGTTGAATTTTGGCATGTGTTTTATGTAAACAAATGTATGTAAATTTGCCAAGGGAAGTAAACTGCAACTGGTAGATCGATGATAGAAAAATAGTGCTATAATATTTTATATTTTCTCTGTTCCAACAGTGAAAATGTATAATTTTATTTCACCACTAAAATTCTATGCTTCTCTTTGCATGTAGTAATTAGGTGTTCTTGTCATTTTAGTCTAGAAAAGATTTCATACAATCATGTAATACATGCATAGTGATATTTGGAGCTGTGAAATTCTGCAATTTCATTTGTCACCGACTGACAGTGATTGTGCTGGTTTTCTTTGTGAACATTTAAAATGATCAGTGTGATAACTGAGAAAATGTTCTGTTGTTTTAATTTCAGTTTGAGATGTTGACAGGTGCTTTACCATTCCAAGGGAGCAATCGAAAGGAAACTATGACACAAATACTCAAGTATGTTACATTTGTGTTCTACAGTTTTTAGGTTTGTGCAAGTTGTTTAGAAATTTTGTCCAACCTTGATGTTAATGGTACTTGGTAGAACTACATGCATGAACTCTTTATATCCCCCCATATAATAATTGTTATGAAATATGCGGTTCTGTTTGTATGTTACAACATTTTCTAAGATATTTTCCAATGGATACCCTTTATGTATGTAAGAATCAGGGGTCTGGAAATGCCAAAATTGTGTACTTGTTCATCGACAAGTCAATTGCAAACATCGTTTTGTCCACAAGCAACAGTCACTTGTCCACATGAATATATAGCTTTTATTCTAGGCCTTGCTGATATATTTTCATTAAATAATGAATAATACACAATTTGTTATTCAAATGTACGAGTATACAATAATATGATAATTAACTTCAACTTTTACATTATTCTCGCACCCTGAAATTGTACTTGTCCATGGACAATTAGGAAAAATTTACTTGTGTGGCAGTAAAATTACCTGCGTCTGACAAGTCGGGCATAGGATTTCCAATCGCCTGGTTGCAATGTTTTCTAAGATGTTGGCCAAGGTATACCTGTAATGTGTGTACGTTACGATGTTTTCTAAGATGTTGGCCAAGGTATACCTGTAATGTGTGTACGTTACAATGTTTTTTAAGATGTTGGCCAAGGTATACCTGCAATGTGTGTACGTTACAATGTTTTCTAAGATGTTGGCCAAGGTATACCTGTAATGTGTGTACGTTACAATATTTTTTAAGATGTTGGCCAAGGTATACCTGTAATGTGTGTACGTTACAATTTTTTTAAGATGTTGGCCAAGGTATACCTGTAATGTGTGTACGTTACAATGTTTTCTAAGATGTTGGCCAAGGTATACCTGTAATGTGTGTACGTTACAATGTTTTTTAAGATGTTGGCTGATTTCAGGGCAAAGCTAGGGATGCCTGGATTTCTGTCCATAGATGCCCAGAGTCTCCTGAGGGCGCTGTTTAAAAGAAACCCACAGAACAGACTAGGTAACTTGATCACACATTAATATTTTCGACTTTGGATTCGTGCATGCTCTTTCCTGACCAATATTTTCTGTGGTGAATGCAAACAAGAAAGTTGGTTACAGCTTTTCCAAGTCATACAACTCAGTAACCAGAAAAAGGCCAGTTTTAAATATTACAACTAGCTGGGGCTTCAAAATAAAATTTTAAATGGTAAGTTTTATTTCTAGAATAGTCCCAGTGCTAGAAATTGTATGTGTTTTAGTAAAACTACTGTTCTAGGGATTTAGCTAGAGCGGAATGGCAGGGCGGCCCGCCCTTCCATTTTTTAGCCCCGCCCTCTTGCCTTTTCCCTCCGCCCTTTTAAGAATTAGCCCGCCTTTCTGTGTCCTTTTTGTCAGCACAGACACGCCCTACCGCAATTTAATTGGTTACTTGCGCATCTTGGCAAACACATCTTGGCCTAAATGATCATTGACGTCTCGTCGCGACATGTATCATTAATCAGCTCGTCATGACCATGCGACATCAATTATCAGTTACCGAATTAATGGTAATTTAGTGCCGATTGTGGTGCTTCTGTAAAGGATTGTTTGCAGTTGTTGTTTGTTAATGTCTAATTATGTTATTTTACCAAATTTTATCCATGTTATTGTTGTTGGTGTTCTGGAATTTTCTATTTATTATAATAATTTACTTTCTTAAAAAATGTTATCAATGCAAATTAAATTTCAGATACGCATACATAATTACCTTGCGTGCAAAAACACATATTAATCCAAATAGAATTTTAATATTCAATAAGTTTTATGCCGTACACAATCTCCAGTTTAAGTCCAATCTGTGTATATTTCATCACTCTCATTTAAATATCCATTTTATCCCATGCAACAAAACACCTGTCTGATTCTTTTGATACCCTTAACTTTCACCTAAAACGCGAATGCATTAATGCTCTATCGATAGTGCTTGCATTGTTCAGGTACAGTAGTGTTGATTGATGCTTTTGTTCACTGCTACAAACCGCTAGAGAATGGCCCCAGCTCGGCAGTCACATCAAAGACTTTTGAAGTCAAACCGACACCGTTGCTAAGGACGTTACTAACGGCTTGCAGATTTAGAAGCGTGGTTAATTTAAGACGTCGTGCTTTCACTCTTCACAGTTGTTACAGGTGTTATTGTCAATGACTGTATTTTTTACGGATTTTATTGTTTGTTCAAATTGGAAATATGATTGCATGGTAATTAGGAATTGATGCAATGATTTTCTTTAATGAAATAACTGAATTTAATATGAAATAAATACGAAATTAAAAAAAAACAAAAAAACATTCCAGTGGCATTTAAGTATGTAAATAATATATATGCTAAAATCGTCTTAATAATAATAATAATAATAACAGTATTTCTATCTTTTGAAATGAAAAGTAAGGATTGCTAAATATTATTATGAATATTATTATTAATTTAATAATAATAATAAAATTAATAATATATATATATATATATTATAACCCTGCTCTTTTCGCGAAAAGGCCACCCTGCCCTTTTTCAGGCCCCCCTGCCATTTTTTTTAGTCTGGCTAAATCCCTATCTGTTCGATAGGGTCCAGTAACAGTGGTATAGAAGAACTGAAGGCACACGCATTCTTTGCTTCAATCGATTGGAACAGGTTGATCAAACGAGAAGTCAGTCCGCCCTTCAAACCTGCTGTAGTCCAAACAGACGATGCTTTCTACTTTGATCCCGAATTTACATCAAAGACACCTAAAGGTAACAATAACATAATTGTATGCACAGTTTTAGGTTTCAGCTCTAATGTGTTGATATAGGAATTGGTGTAAGTCAGAGGCCTAGCACCTCGGTCCGGTCCCCAACCTCTAAAAAAAAAAGCCCTGCCGCATATGACTAACCCATATAAATATCCTGTTGCAGATTCCCATAGTATCCCCCCTAGTGCAACCCCTTACAAACTGTTGTTAGGGTTCAGTTTTGTCTTAGTCTAGGTGAAGGCCTTTTATCACCTCATGTGACTGACCCTTCATGACATCCGTTTGCAGATAACCCTGGTTCCCCCCCCCCCCCATATGAACATCCAGTTGCTAATTCCCATAGTATCCCACCTAGTGCAACCCCCCACAGACTGTTCCGAGGGTTCAGGTTTGTCTTAATCTAGGTGAGTTTTTATCCCCACATGTAACTGACACATGTTGACATCCCATTGCACATTCCCCCTGTATCCCCCCTACATTGCACATTCCCCCTGTATCCCCCTACATGGCACATTCCCCCTGTATCCCCCCTACCTTCGATCCCCCATGTTGACATCCCATTGCACATTCCCCCTGTATCCCCTACATTGCACATTCCCCCTGTATCCCCCTACATTGCACATTCCCCCTGTATCCCCCCTACATTGCACATTCCCCCTGTATCCCCCTACAGTGCACATTCCCCCTGTATCCCCCTACATTGCACATTCCCCCTGTATCCCCCCTACCTTCGATCCCCCACGAAGTGTTCCGAGGGTTCAGTTTTGTTTTAGTCTATGTGTAAGCTGTTACCCCTCATGTAACTGACACCTGTTGACATCCTGTTGCAGATTCGCTCGGTATCCCACCTAGTGCGACCGCCCATGAGTTGTTCCGAGGTTTCAGTTTTGTTTTAGTCTATGTGTAAGCTGTTACCCCTCATGTAACTGACACCTGTTGACATCCTGTTGCAGATTCGCCCGGTATCCCACCTAGTGCGACCGCCCATGAGTTGTTCCGAGGGTTCAGTTTTGTCTTAGTCTATGTGTAAGCTGTTACCCCTCATGTAACTGACACCTGTTGACATCCTGTTGCAGATTCGCCCGGTATCCCACCTAGTGCGACCGCCCATGAGTTGTTCCGAGGTTTCAGTTTTGTTTTAGTCTATGTGTAAGCTGTTACCCCTCATGTAACTGACACCTGTTGACATCCTGTTGCAGATTCGCCCGGTATCCCACCTAGTGCGACCGCCCATGAGTTGTTCCGAGGTTTCAGTTTTGTTTTAGTCTATGTGTAAGCTGTTACCCCTCATGTAACTAACACCTGTTGAAATCCTTTTGCAGATTCGCCCGGGTATCCCCCCTAGTGCGACCGCCCATGAGTTGTTCCGAGGTTTCAGTTTTGTCTTAGTCTATGTGTAAGCTGTTACCCCTCATGTAACTGACACGTGTTGACATTCTATTGCAGATTCCCCCGGGTATCCCTCCTAGTGCGACCGCCCATGAACTGTTCAGAGGGTTCCGTTTTGTCTTTGTCTATGTGTAAGCTGTTACCCCTCATGTATCTGACACGTGTTGACATTCTATTGCAGATTCCCCCGGGTATCCCTCCTAGTGCGACCGCCCATGAACTGTTTAGAGGGTTCCGTTTTGTCTTTGTCTATGTGTAAGCTGTTACCCCTCATGTATCTGACACGTGTGGACATTCTATTGCAGATTCCCCCGGTATCCCCCCTAGTGCAACCGCCCATGAACTGTTCAGAGGGTTCAGTTTCGTGGCCCCAGCTCTACTGGACGACCACCATCCTACCAGAAACCCACTGGACAATCAAATCAGTCTCGCCAAGGTATGAACAGATTGTGTTTTCCTAAAATAGTGACTACTGAACGCTGTTTTCTGACTCATGACTAGAAAACCTGGAGAGAAGTCATTTAAAGTACCAGAATTTTCCAGTATTCTTAATTTTCTTTAGGATCAGTTTTTGTTTTGCTTTCAATGCTAAAATAAGTAATGTGGCATAAATTGTCCAGTAAATGGAAATTTTTAGAAATTTTAAGACTAATAAATCTTGTGTTTGCTTCTATCATTGTAGATTTTGTATGTAATGGTCATATGTACTGTTTCATGTAGCGTCATTAGTAAAATATTTGTCTACATGTAATTTCAGCTTCCAGGTGTTAAGACTAGTGCATTTATTGATGAATACGACTTAAAAGAGGTATGCAATTAAAAGTCATTGATTACAAATGCTGTAATGAGATATTGCATCAGTATCAGTTATTTCAATAAAATAAAAGTTATACGTGACTATTTGTGTCAGAAGTTTTTTCCGGGTTCATACCTTTTATGCTTGCAGTATACATAATTATAGTTATAAATTTTTATTAATCTCTTGCCTAAAACCTTACTTGTAACATGTACTGCATAAAAACTAATTATGTCCAGGGATCAAATTTGGACTTCTATATTCACAAAATGAGAGTAAAAAATTGAAAATGCAACCAATTGTTGTCCAAGCTTGCACAATTTTGTGAGTGAAAAAGAAGGCACATAATTTTAATTGGTCAAATTCGTTAAATATCCACTGTCAGTAGTAGATCTAGGTTGTGTAGTGTTATGGAGAAAGGAAATACATTGTCATTCTTCAATTTCTTGTCAAGTTAGGAATAAAAAGAAACTCTGGTTCAATCATATTTTGGGTTAATATATTTATGTCACCAGAAATAAGTATGTGTTTATGTGAGTAGACACAAAAGCCAACTGCACAATATTCCCAGTATGTTTTATAGGCAATTTCTTTCCTTGATTTTAACTAGAATAGTTTCAAAATTCACCTGCCAAAAGAAGTGTTTACTGGGATACAAGCTAGTGTATTAGCAGGAAGACTGGGTACACGTATATCAGTAAGCAACGTTCGACTGGGTATTTCTTTAAACACCGTACATGATGATGTATTTCAGGACCTGGGCATCGGTTCTTATTCTGTCTGTAAGAGATGTGTACATAGACAGAATGGAAACAGTTACGCAGTAAAAGTATGTTGAAACGCTTATTTTTCAAAATAGCAAATATTACAAAATAGTACTGATGTGTCTAATTTTGATTTGATTTCAGTGCTTGATATTTTATATACATAGTTGTGTTTCTTAGTTCAATGGTCAATCATGGATTGGTGCGTAACTGATTAAACTTTCCAGTGTTTTTTTTAGGTCCAATTTGGGGCCGAATTTCTGCCCCATTCGCCTGCTTAAAAAGTATATATTTTTCCCCTATATTTACCTTAAAATTCCCCTCAGAATGTAAGCTTTATTTTGAGAAAAAAAACTTGACCAAAATAGGACAAAAATTGACTAAGAAAGAGGAATTTTCATAAAGATTCCCAGCAATTTTTCATCAGACCAAGTTTGTACTTAATTTAAGTTTTCATTGTGGTAAAACAATTCATTAATGTTTTATAACAAAGTAGAATATAAAAATGTAATAATGCTTTTCTAAAAAAAAAATCCCTTTTGCCATAAAATACCCCATCTGAAGGGCCCCGCCACTTTTCCCCCAAAGGTGAAAAACGCAGCACTGATTTCATTAAAATTGCTTTTTGATTGAATTATTGTAGTTTACTTTTAATAGAGGACATTGGTATGATCCATGTATTTCGTATGTCAATAACTGTGGAATTCTCATACTTTGCTGGACGTGTACAATTGTTAAGTTGTTGCAATTCAAAGAAATGTGTTTTGTAATTCAAGAACCACTGTTGTACAGGTATCTATTGTTTTGCAGATAATGGACAAAGCGAAAGTGGACCCTTCAGAAGAGGTTGAAATCTTGTTGAGATTTGGGCATCATCCAAACATTATTACTTTAAGAGACGTAAGTGGTTATCTGTACACATTTATACGCTATTAAGTGATTTGATACAGGTCTTGTTATTTGTCCGAGAGCCAATACAACTGTATAATAGTGCCTGTATCAAATCACTTATTTAATGACTATTTTATAAAATAACTAGTCATAATATGTGGCGCGTCGTGAGAAAACCGGTCTTAATGCATGTGCATAAAGTGTCGTCCCTGATTAGCCTGTGCAGTCCGCACAGGCTAATCCGGATAGGCACTTTCTGCTTTTATGGTATTTTCTGTTTCAAGGAAGTCTCTTCTAACCATTAATCCACTTTAGGCGGAAAGTGCCGTCCTGGATTAGCCTGTGCGGACTGCACAGGCTAATCCGGGACGACACGTTACTTACATGCATTAAGACCGGTTTTCCCACGACGCCCCACATGTTATGTTTCTGGCATCTGTTCACCCCCCTAAGGCATGTTGTTCCAATTTTACTAATTGTACGTATTTTCAATTCAAGTGTGTCTGCTGCTACTGTTGTTGTGAAAAAATGTGAACTTGTAAAATGAGCAAACATTTACAATTAACATGTACGCGCTAGGGTCAGACAGCGCCATAAAACCCAGTTTTTCTCTCACATGTATTTTAATCAGCTAAATTTAAAAAAAATAATTGCAAATCACTGTTTACTCTAAAAGAAAACAAGATAGCTGCTGTTCCACACATTTCAGATGTGATTCTGTTTCACTATTTCGGCCCTGTTTAATTAGCTAATCAAATTCCGTAAAAATGCGGGCTTTATATCTGTATTACTTTTTGGCCTGGGAGCAATGACTGATACTGATTTTGGCACAGTTATCGAGGACGCCATTGTATTATAAAATGAGGCAGCTGTTGTGTTTCAGGGCACATAATGAATAGTTATTAATATTATAAATTGCAGCGTTTTTTTTAGAGCCAATTAGGGGCCGAAATTCGGCCCCATTCCCCTGCTAAAAAAGTATGTATTTTTCCCCTATATTTGCCTTTAACTTCCCATCAGAAGGTAAGCTTTATTTTGAAAACAATTTGACCAAAATTGGACAAAAATTGACTAAGATAGAGGCATTTTCGTAAACAATCCCAGCAATTGTTCATCAAACCAAGTAAGTGCATAATCTAAGCAAAGCAATTGATTAATGTTTTATAACAAAGTAGAATATAAACATCTAATAACAAATTCCCATTTTGCCGTAAAATTCCCCATCTGAAGGGCCCCACCACCTTACCCCTTCAGGCGAAAAAAAACACTGTATTGAATTAGAAGATACTGATACTAGGAACCTTAAAGCTGCACAAAAGGTTAAAGTGGCCAAAATCGGACTCTACAATCAAACGGTTATCTTATTGCTTGTCTTAGCCTGTGTTTACATTGGTATAAAATCAACGTCAGGATCATTGGGTTTGCTAGATACTGTTTATTGCAAAAGCACTGATCCTCCAAGTAAAACTTTTATGAACACAAGTTTTATTTACTGCCTAATATCGTTGCGATGCAGATAAAATCTGCCTATTCACCATTAACACTCGGCGAGCAGCACGATATTCTAAATAAAACACGAGGCTAGTTTGATAGTGTTGAAAATGTTAGCACCAAACTAAACTTCAAACTGTTCTAATACCATTTATTTTATTAAATATGTAAAAGTTTTTAGCACATAATACATTGTTTTATGTGTTTGTTATCTCAACTTTAAATGTTTCGTTTAACGTGTATCACCTTGTTAGTGCCTTTAAATCAAATATTGTGGTTGATCATTCAGTAGTTATAAAAGTTGAATGTTGTATAATTATGTTGATGTAATTTGACTTCAGAAAACAGGAATCGCGTCTGATTGTCGATCCGCCTAACAGCCGAGGCAATTAGATCGTGCATGCCAGTGTTTAAGTAAAAATGTTTTATGCTCGCCTGCAGGTGTTTGACAATGGCCACAAGGTGTACATGGTGTGTGAGTGGCTGCAAGGGAAGGAACTCCTGGACAAGATCCTGCAGCAGAGGTTCTTCTCGGAGCGTGAGGCCAGTGCCGTGTTACAGGTCGTCACGAAAGCAGTCGAGTACCTGCATCAAAACGGTGTATGTATGATACTTGTGTTAGAGCTCTGACTGAACGTCCTTCCAGTGTCGTTTACCATTAATATCTGCGGCCGAGTACCTGCATTAAAACGGTGTATATATGATACGTGTGTTAGAGCTCTGAGTGAACGTCCTCCCAGTGTCGTTTACCATTAATATCTGCGGTCGAGTACCTGCATTAAAACGGTGTGTGTATGATACTTGTGTTAAAGCTGTGAATGAACGTCCTTCCAATGTCGTTTACCATTAATGTCTGCGGTCTTATGTATAAAACCTTCTGTAATAATTATGCCTCTTATCGAAGATGGCGGGGTATATTGGTTTGCTAATGTCAGTCTGTAGACCACATTTGTTTCCGCTCTCGAAGTCCAACAGTTTTCATCCAATCTTCACCAAACTGTCTGAACACCTTTGTGGGCATATTATCTTGGTCAAGTTTGATAATCAACCAAAACACTCGAGGAACTGCAGAGTTATGGCCCATGATTTATCTAAAATTGGCCTTTTTAGCAGTTTCTGCTGCCTATTTCCAACAGTTCTCATCCAATTGTTACCTAAAAAGTAACAAGCTTTAGTTCAATATCAATGTTTATGAAAGATTAAGTTCCCATTAACATGTGTACAAATAAGAATTGAGGGGCGTCGTGAGAAAACCGGTCTTAATGCATGTGCATAAAGTGTCATCCCGGATTAGCCTGTGCAGTCCGCACAGGCTAATCCGGGATGGCACTTTCCGCTTTTATGGTATTTTCTGTTTCAAGAAAGTATCTTCTAAACATAAATCCACTATAGGCGGAAAGTGCCGTCCTGGATTAGCCTGTGCGGAACTGCACAGGCTAATCGGGGACGACACTTTACGCACATGCATTAAGACCGGTTTTCCCACTACGTGCTATATGGGATTTATTTTGCTGCTTTAGTTTGGTTCATTTTATTTAAGAGATAATTAAAATAATAAACATAACATTACATAACAGGACATGATACAGTACAAAATACTAAAGTATCTGCATGGTAACCATTGTTTCAGGTTGTTCATCGTGATCTCAAGCCCTCCAACATTCTGTACGCCGACACAAGCGGCAATCCGGAGAGTCTCCGTATCTGTGACTTCGGGTTCGCTAAGCAGCTTCGAGCAGACAACGGACTGTTGATGACGCCGTGTTATACAGCAAATTTTGTGGCACCTGAGGTAGGTACATGTAGATAGAATGGTCTGTATAAAAAAATCAGATTTTTATTTTGTTTTATCCAGTTTTATACATGTGTGTATTCCTAGCAATTAAATCCATTTGTGGTTGAGTCATTGGTTAAAAGATATTATTATATACCTATACAAAATCTGACTAATACTGGTGTATTTTTGGTATAAAATACAATAGGCCAGATAAAAGTCCCATATTTCACACTGTGAAATACAAATCCGTATTCAGCAGCCGGAAAATCAGAACAAATTATACGTTGTTCATTATCGTATATTTCCGTACAGGTCCGAGCGACATTAAGATTTAATAATAATTTGTTTTGTAGCGGTGTTTTGATCTTAAGGAGGTATGTAATAAATGGAATACTACATGACTGTGGTGTTCCGGTGGATTGTATCTTTCTCGTTGATTGTTTACCCATCGGGCTCATGAATTCGAATGATACAATCCACCAGAACAGCACAGTCATGTAATTTTCCCTATATATAAACTGAATACAAAATTGTTGTTGTGGCATGTACTACAATGTTGAATGATGTTATACAGGTGTTGAAGTGTCAGGGTTATGTTGCAGCCTTTAAGATCTTGTGATAATTAAAGGTGTTTCTATCACTAAGTATACAATGTGGATGGTTTATGTGCTATATGTGATATACTGTAAAATACTTTATTTTCGTGAGTTGTCTGTTTCGCAATTGAATCATTTCTGATTAATTTGCAAGTTCTTAAATTTGCGACAATGCCATGTTGAGAACGGAAATTTAATCACAGGTTTTATAATTTGACTGTGAATTAAACTGATAAAGAGGGGTCCATTGTATGAAAGGTGTGATAAATGAGCCATGGACTGATTTAATATGTACAGGTAGCTATAATTTGCAGCGCAATTGACATAGTAAGGGTGGATAAACACATTGTATACATTAGATACATCGTGTACAAATTGCCATTCATTATGTTCGTAAGGATGAAATTTTTGCGTGGTGGAAGGTTTTGCGACCTTGGTAATTAGTGAAATACAGCGAAAACAAGATTCTGTGTTTGATAAACACACATGCCCCCGGTTGGTGCTGGGTAGCCCATTTCTTAGTCCAAATTAGGTCAAGGTCAAAGTGAGGTTGGGTGATATGGGTGGATTGGGAACGGTCATAAGTAAAAACTGTGTAAATATCCAAGTGTTTTAGTCAGCGGTGTTGGTGCTAGACGAAACAGTAAAATCTAGTTAACCAAGAAATGGTACTTTTGAATTATTATAAGTCCAAATTAGTTCAAGGTCAAGGTCTAAGTAAAGTTGGGTGATATGGGTGGATAGGGGATGGTCATAAGCAACAACTTTGTAAGTATGCAAGTGTTGTATCAAGTGGTGTTGGTGCAAGACGAATGAATTATTCTAAGTGCAAATTAGGTAAAGGTCAAAGTAAGGTTGGGTGATATGGATTGGGAACGGTCATAAGTAACAATTGTGTAAATATCTAAGTGTTGTAATAAGCGGTGTTGGTGCTAGACGAAAAAAATCTAGTTAACGAAGAAATGGCACTTATGAATTATCATAAGTTCAAATTAGGTCAAGGTCAAAGTAAGTTAGGGTGATATGGGTGGATAGGGAACGGTCATAAGCAACAACTGTGTAAGTATCCAAGTGCTGTAGTAAGCGGTGTTGGTGCTAGACGAAACGGTAAAATCTACTTACCCTTGTCACCGACCGAAAGAAGGACAGACGGACAGGACGATCACCATATGCCTCCTGCATCAAGATGCCGGGGGCATAAAAATAAACCTTGCGAATAAAAGGACTTTAACAGTAGTCAAATTTGATACTATCACTCAGCATACAATGTTGATGTCATTCAGGTATTGAAGCGACAGGGTTATGATGCAGCCTGTGATATCTGGAGTCTGGGTGTGCTACTGTATACCATGCTGGCAGGGTGAGTTAAAGTACCGGATATTTCTTTGGATCAGTTTTGGAAATGGACTGATAGCTAAAAAGTTATAAAGTTTAAATTCGCATAGTTTATGGTTTCACTCAGTAAAAATTGTAAGTAATATCAATATTTGAAAAAACAACAACAGTTTCTACAAGGAAATCTAATGGTTTTTCATATTTAAACCTGCTTTTTATGCTAGCCACTGTACATTGCTGTTGATTTGCTTTTGTGACATATTCAACCTAAATTGAATATTTTATAATTATTTTGTTAACAGGAACAACAAATTCTTCCGTTAAATACACCATATAGCATTGTTTGATTTCTTGAAACAGTATTTCCGACCATTTACAGGCACACGCCATTTGCCAATGGACCTAACGACACGCCCAATGACATCCTAGGTCGTATCGGAGAAGGGAAGTTCAGCCTCAGTGGAGGCAACTGGGATTCAGTCTCCAAACCAGCTAAGGTTGGAAAATCCTCAAATCTATGTTTTTGTAGAAACGAAATGAGGCACGTCATGGGAAAACTGGTCTCAATGCATGTACGTAAAGTGTCATCCCGGATTAGCCTGTGCAGTTCGCTAGGACGACACTTTCTGCTTACAGTGGATTTATGTTTACAAGAGACTAACTTGAAACAGAAAATACCCTTAAAGCGGAAAGTGCCGTCCTGGATTAGCCTGTGCGGACTGCACAGGCTAATCCGGGACGACACTTTATGCACATGCATTAAGCCTGGTTTTCCCACAACATGCTACAAGTAGTTTTTATCCCTTTGTCATACCTACATCTGCGAACCAACACCCTGTGTACTTGGCTTTATTCCCACACGGTGGGATGAAGCAGACAGACAGAGTCTTACAACGTTATTTTTATGCCCCTTAAATAATCGCATCGTCAGCTGTCCATCCTTAAGTCCGTCCTGCTTCATGTGCGGAGTGTAACTTAAAACGTATTGAAGGGATTCATATGATACTTTATATAATGATAGAGGGCTTTGAGAGGATGTGTTGAGTACAAGGACCATAACTCTTTCTTCAATATTTACTGAGTTATTGCCTGTGGCTTATTTTTCTTGTGCAGAGCATAACTACATTGTGTAATTTTCTTGTGTGGAGCATAACTGTAAAAGTATTGCAGGGATTCAAATGGTACTTCATATAAATGATAGAGGCCTTTGAGAGGAAGTGCCGAGTACAAGGACCGTAACTCTTTTCTTCTGTCAAAACACATCTTCGGGGGCATTCATTCCTCAGTTACAGGGACAAAGCTAGTGACATCATTTAATGTTTTTTGTGTTATTCAGTATGTTTTCTGTCCTTATTTTCCAAGACCGGATAAATATAATGCTAGGGAAGTGTTGAATAAAGATAAGTTTATTTGCATGGCACTAAAACTTGAACCACTCGACAAGGCTCATAGTTAAAGTTTTCTAAGCCTTGCTAAATAAATGTCATCTAATGTTCTTTGGGGCGTAGCACTATGTGTGCATAGCAGTTTGCACAGATTCTCAGTTTTCGATAAGCAGCTTGCAACATTGCTGCTAATTTCAATGACTGACAGTCATTTCAATTGATCAATATTTCAAGTTAAGTCAAAGGTTCAGATTAAGATCTTTAATAGTCATGGAGCATGTCTTGGTTTTAAATGCATGTATGGACATGTTCAAATCGTTCCGGTCCGCTGCATATGTAGGTCACCAGAGCTAAAAATAGATTTAAAAACTGAAAACTTTAAAAAATCTTCTCTGAAACCACAAGGCTTGGAGCTTTTATATTTGATATGTGACATCCTCTAGTGGTCCTCTACAAATATTGTTCAGTAGATGTCCCTGGGGTCAAAACTGGCCACTCCCCGGGGGTCACATGGTTTCTATAGACTTGTATAGCAAAATGACTTTTAAAATCTTCTCTGAAACTGCAAGGCATAGAGGTTTCATATTTGGTATGTAACATTGTATAGAGGTCCTCTACAAAGATTGTTCAAATGATGCCCCTAGGGTCAAAACTGGCCACACCCCAGGGGTCACATGGTTTATATAGACTTGAATAGCAAAATGACTTTAATTTTCTTTTCTGAAACACCACAAGGCCCAGAGGTTTCATATTTGGTATGTAACAGTGTATTGTGTCCTCAACAAAGATTGTTCAAATGGTGCCCCTGGGGTTAAAACTGGCCACATTCCGGGGGTCACATGTTTTATATGGACTTTAATAGCAAAATTACTTTAAAAATCTTCTTCTCTGAAACCGCAAGGCCTAGAGGTTTTATATTTGGTATGTAACATTGTATATTGGTCCTCTACAAAGATTATTGAAATGATGCCCCTGGGGTCAAAACTGGCCACACCCCGGGGGTCACAATGTTTATATAGACTTAAATAGCAAAATGACTTTAAAAATCTTATTTCCTGAAACCGCAAGGCCCAGAGGTTTCATATTTGATATGTAATGTTATATAGTGGTCCTCTACAAAGATTGTTCAAATGACGCCCCTGGGGTCAAAACTGGCCACACCCCGGGGTTCACATGGTTTATATAGACATAAATGGCAACATGATGTAAAAATTCTTTTCTGAAACCACAAGGCCCAGAGGTTTCATATTTGGTTAAAACATTATATGGAGACCTCGATTGGGATTGTATATGGGATGGGTGGGGTCAAGGTCACTGTTACTAAAAATAGAAAAACAGTTTTTGCTCAATCACTTGAGAACGTATTGAGATATTTTAACGAAACTTCATACATAGATATCAGGTGAGCGACCTAGGGCCATCGTGGCCCTCTTGTTAAGATATTCATGCATAAAGATCATAAGGTGAATGTGTGAGTGATGTACTTATTATTTCCATGATTTCCAGGACCTGGTAGCGAGGATGTTACACATTGACCCGCACAAGCGACTGACAGCCCCAGAGGTGCTGAAACACCATTGGGTGGCCAACAGGGACCAACTCCCGCACATGAGACTCACCCTGCAGGACGCCTCAGCCGTCAAGGTATGATAGGTCGTTTATGACTTTACAAACACTCTTAGGTTGCTTGTTAAGACGCGTCCACGATCAGGGTACGATATAGGTCACTTATGACTTTACTTAAGAATTGAATAGTATTTTTCTGCATTTCTTCGGTGTATGAACTGTCGGGAAAATTACGCCTAATTTGCATAAACGCCAAAAAATACTATTAAATTCTTATCATTAGAACCAAAAGTAGATATACACTTTACTTTTATCTGTCTAAGGGCTGCAACTGACGTGTAGTCTCCAGCGTAAGAATCCCCGTTTTAGTTTCGGTTTCCTTTTCGTCGAACGGCATTTCAAATATCTCGTCAGATATTTCAAATCGCTGAGGATCATTTTGGAGTTGAATTTCTGGCAAAAAGTTACTAAAAAATATTGAAATTTCCCAATATGCATTAATAATTTCATCGTCGGTAACACCGATAAATCAGTCATTTTGTTTACGAACAATAGTGTATACACGTTAAATGGTTCACGCAAAACAATGACTTAATTTCGCAAATAGAGAATGAAAGTAACCATCGTAAAGGTTCGCATAAATAAAGAATGAAAAAGTAGTATGCTCATGAATAATAAAAAGGTAATTTGCATACGCAGCCGGTTCATCGGGGTATAAATGACAGGTCACATGGGCGGATTATCCAGTTAGAATGCAGCGTTTTCGTGAAAATGTAAGAAGTCGTAATTATATATTTACAAAGACTCTTAAGTTGCTTGTTAAGATGCATCCGCCATCAAGGTACGATAGGTCGCTTATAACTTTACATAGACTATCTTAGGTTGCTTGTTAAGATGCATCCGCCTTCAAGGTACGATAGGTTGCTTTTGACTTTACATAGACTCTCTTTCGTTGCTTGTTAAGATGCATCTGCCTTCAATGTACGATAGGTCGCTTATGACTTTTCATAGACTATCTTAGGTTGCTTGTTAAGATGCAGCCGCCATCAAGGTACGATATAGGTCGCTGATGACTTTACATGATGGACTCTCTTAGGTTACTTGTTAAGATGCATCCGCCATCAAGGTACGATATAGGTTGCTTTTGACTTTACATAGACTCTCTTAGGTTGCTTGTTAAGATGCATCCGCCATCAAGGTACGATAGGTTGCTTTTGACTTTACATAGACTGTCTTAGATTGCTTGTTGAGATGCATCCGCCATCAAGGTACGATATAGGTCGCTTTTGACTTAACATAGACTTTCTTAGGTTGCTTGTGAAGATGCATCTGCCATCAAGGCACGATATAGGTCGCTTTTACATAGACTCTCTTGGGTTGCTTGTAAAGATGCATCCGCCGTCAAGGTACGATAGGTTGCTTTTGACTTTACGTAGAGTGTCTTAGGTTGCTTGTTAAGATTCATCCACCATCATGGTACGATATAGGTCGCTTTTGACTTTACATTGACTCTCTTAGATTGCTTGTTAATATGCATGCGCCATCAAGGTACGATATAGGTCGCTTTAACTCTACATAGACTTTTAGGTTGCTTGTTAAGATGGATCTTCCGTCAAGGTACGATAGGTTGCTTATGACTCTACATAGACTCTCCTAGGTTGCTTGTTAAGATGCATCCGCCATCAATGTACGATATAGGTTGCTTTTGATTCTACATAGAGTGTCTTAGGTTGCTTGTTAAGATGCATCCGCCATCAAGGTACGATTGGGCGCTTTTGACTTTATATAGACTCTCTTAGGTTGCTTGTTAAGATGCATCCGCCGTAAAGGTACGATATAGGTGGCCTATGACTTTACATGGACTCTCTTAGGTTGCTTGTTAAGATGCATCCACCAACAAGGTACGATAGGTTGCTTTTGACTTTACATAGACTTAGATTGCTTGTTGAGATGCATCTGCCATCAAGGTACGATATAGGTCGCTTTTGACTCTGCATAGACTCTCTTAGGTTGCTTGTTTCATCTGCCGTCAAGGTTCAATAGGCCGCTTATGACTCTACATAGACTTTCTTAGGTTGCTTGTTAAGATGCATCCGCCGTCAAGGTACGATATAGGTCGCTTTTTACTTTACATAGACTCTCTTAGAGGTTGCTTGTTAAGATGCATCCGTCATCAAGGTACAATATAGGTCGCTTTTTACTTTACATAGACTCTCTTAGGTTGCTTGTTGAGATGCATCCACCGTCAAGGTATGATAGGTTGCTTTTGACTTTACAAAGACTCCTAGGTTGCTTGTTAAGATGCATTGACCATCAAGGTACGATTGGTCGCTTATGACTACATAGACTCTATTAGGTTGCTTGTTAAGATGCATCTGCCATCAAGGTACGATATAGGTCGCCTATGACTTTACATAGACTCTCTTAGGTTACTTGTTAAGATGCATCCACCATCAAGGTACGATATAGGTCGCTTATGACTTGACATGATGGACTCTCTTAGGTTACTTTAAAATGCATCAGCAATCAAGGTATGATAGGTCGCCTATGACTTAACATAGACTCTCTTAGGTTGCTTGTTAAGATGCTTCCGCCATCAAGGTACTATAGGTCGCTTATGACTTTACATAGACTCTCTTAGGTTGCTTTTTAAGATGCGTCCACCATCAAGGTACGATAGGACGCTAATTACTTTACATCGAGTGTCTTAGGTTGCTTGTTAAGATGCATCTGCCGTAAAGGTACGATATAGGTCGCTTATGACTTAACATAGACTCTCTTAGGTTGCTGGTTAAGATGCATCCGCCATCAAGGTACGATAGGTCGCTTTTGACTTTTCATAGACTCTCTTAGGTTGCTTGTAAAGATGCATCCGCCATCAAGGTAATGTATAGGTCGCTTATGACTTGACATTGACTCTCTTACATTGATTGTTAAGATACATCTGCCATCAAGGTACAATTTGGTCGCCTAAGACTTTACATTAGGGATGGGACCGAATACTGAAATCAATATTTGAATATTCGTTTTAGGTATTCGAAATATATTCGAATATTCGTTTTGTAAATACTACTATATACGGCACCCTGTCCGAATATTTACCTATCCCAAATATGTATACTACGTGTACGTAGTTGTTTGACCTTTTTTCAGTGGTAAATGAGCGATATAACTTAGTGAGTGTTAAGCAAATATAAAGAAATGTAAGATATTGTTAAATGTATTGTTAATCAATTTGTTAATCGTTTCGTACACAAATTTCTCATTACATAGACGTTGCCTGGGTTTTGTCTAATGACCGCGTAAAGTACTTCCAAACACATGATGGTGGCATTGTTTATTAATCCAGACTCTTGTATAATATACGGTGTTCATGTAATGGAGAATAATTAACAAGTGACGTATATTAAGATTGACCAAATCATGATAGTTTTGTTAAAGAATTGATTGACTGATAATGGATTCATTTTGATTGGTTTACTTAGAGAGCAATTGTAATTAACTGTAAACATGTTAACCGTATAGATGTCACTTAAGGACAATAAACAACAATGTACGCCTTGGGCAAACTGTGAAACCGTTATCACAACATGACCCAGTTTTGTTATTTGTTGATACAATGCGCCATATTCGCACCTCCTACAAACCGTTAATTCGCGGCCCTTGTAAAGATGTGGCCCCCCCTGCCAATTATCAATTGTCGTTAATTGGACATGTTTGGCATGTGTTGTACAAACGTTACACTGCCCCCTCCCACCTGCTAGGCAGGAAATACGACTTGAATTCATGTTAACGTTGCAATCAAACTGGAAAAAAACATGGTTTTTTACAAAAAAATTGTTCTTTAAATAAATTTGAAAATCAAATATTCATATTCGTTTTTTTATATTCGAATATTATCCGATATTCGAATATTCGACTATTCGGTCCCATCCCTACTTTACATAGAGTGTCTTAGGTTGCTTGTTAAGATGCATCCGCCATCAAGGTACGATTTAGGTCGCTTATGACTTTACATAGACTCTCTTAGGTTGCTTGTTACGATGCATCCGCCATCAAGGTACAATAGGTCGCTTTTGACTTTACATAGACTCTCTTAGGTTGCTTGTTAAGATGCACCCACCGTCAAGGTACGATATAGGTCGCTTATGACTTTACATGGACTCTCTTAGGTTCCTTGTTAAGATGCATCCGCCATCAAGGTACAATAGGTCGCTTTTGACTTTACATAGACTCTCTTAGGTTGCTTGTTAAGATGCATCCGCCATCAAGGTACGATATAGATCGCCTATGACTTTACATTGACTCTTACGTTGCTTGTTCAGATGCATCTGCCATCAAGGTACGATATAGGTCGCCTATGACTTTACATAGACTCTCTTAGGTTGCTTGTTAAGATGCATCCGCCATCAAGGTACGATATAGGTCGCTTATGACTTTACATTGACTCTCTGACGTTGCTTGTTAAGATGCATCTGCCATCAAGGTACGATATAGGTTGCTTATGACTTGACATAGACTCTCTTAGGTTGCTTGTTAAGATGCATCCGCCATCAAGGTACGATTTAGGTCGCTTATGACTTTACATAGACTCTCTTAGGTTGCTTGTTACGATGCATCCGCCATCAAGGTACAATAGGTCGCTTTTGACTTTACATAGACTCTCTTAGGTTGCTTGTTAAGATGCATCCGCCATCAAGGTACGATATAGGTCGCTTATGACTTTACATTGACTCTCTGACGTTGCTTGTTAAGATGCATCTGCCATCAAGGTACGATATAGGTTGCTTATGACTTGACATAGACTCTCTTAGGTTGCTTGTTAAGATGCATCCGCCATCAAGGTACAATAGGTCGCTTTTGACTTTACATAGACTCTCTTAGGTTGCTTGTTAAGATGCATCCGCCATCAAGGTACGATATAGGTCGCTTATGACTTTACATAGACTCTCTTAGGTTGCTTGTTAAGATGCATCTGCCATCAAGGTACGATTTAGGTCGCTTATGACTTTACATAGACTCTCTTAGGTTGCTTGTTACGATGCATCCGCCATCAAGGTACAATAGGTCGCTTTTGACTTTACATAGACTCTCTTAGGTTGCTTGTTAAGATGCATCCGCCATCAAGGTACGATTTAGGTCGCTTATAACTTTACATAGACTCTCTTAGGTTGCTTGTTACGATGCATCTGCCATCAAGGTACAATAGGTCGCTTTTGACTTTACATAGACTCTCTTAGGTTGCTTGTTAAGATGCATCCGCCATCAAGGTACGATATAGGTCGCTTATGACTTTACATTGACTCTCTGACGTTGCTTGTTAAGATGCATCTGCCATCAAGGTACGATATAGGTTGCTTATGACTTGACATAGACTCTCTTAGGTTGCTTGTTAAGATGCATCCGCCATCAAGGTACGATTTAGGTCGCTTATGACTTTACATAGACTCTCTTAGGTTGCTTGTTACGATGCATCCGCCATCAAGGTACAATAGGTCGCTTTTGACTTTACATAGACTCTCTTAGGTTGCTTGTTAAGATGCACCCACCGTCAAGGTACGATATAGGTCGCTTATGACTTTACATGGACTCTCTTCGGTTACTTGTGAAGATGCATCAGCCATCAAGGTATGATAGGTCGCCTATGACTTTACATAGACTCTCTTAGGTTGCTTGTTAAGATGCATCCGCCATCAAGGTACGATAGGTCGCTTATGACTTGACATAGACTCTCTTAGGTTGCTTGTTAAGATGCACCCGCTGTCAAGGTACGATATAGGTCGCTTATGACTTTACATGATGGACTCTCTTAGGTTACTTGTTAAGATGCATCAGCCATCAAGGTACGATAGGTCGCTTTTGACTTTACATAGACTCTCTTACATTGCTTGTTAAGATGCATCCGCCATCAAGGTACGATAGGTCGCTTTTGACTTTACATAGACTCTCTTAGGTTGCTTGTTAAGATGCACCCACCGTCTAGGTACGATATAGGTCGCTTATGACTTTACATGGACTCTCTTAGGTTACTTGTGAAGATGCATCAGCCATCAAGGTATGATAGGTCGCCTATGACTTTACATAGACTCTCTTAGGTTGCTTGTTAAGATGCATCCGCCATCAAGGTACGATAGGTCGCTTATGACTTGACATAGACTCTCTTAGGTTGCTTGTTAAGATGCACCCGCTGTCAAGGTACGATATAGGTCGCTTATGACTTTACATGATGGACTCTCTTAGGTTACTTGTTAAGATGCATCAGCCATCAAGGTACGATAGGTCGCTTTTGACTTTACCTAGACTCTCTTCGATTGCTTGTTAAGATGCATCCGCCATCAAGGTACGATAGGTCGTTTTTGACTTTACATAGACTCTCTTAGGTTACTTGTTAAGATGCATCAGCCATCAAGGTATGATAGGTCGCTTTTGACTTTACCTAGACTCTCTTAGATTATTTGTTAAGATGCATCCGCCATCAAGGTACGATAGGTCGTTTTTGACTTTACATAGACTCTCTTAGGTTACTTGTTAAGATGCATCCGCCATCAAGGTATGATAGGTCGCTTATGACTTTACATAGACTCTCTTAGGTTGCTTGTTAAGATGCATCCGCCATCAAGGTACGATAGGTCCCCTATGACTTTACATAGACTCTTAGGTTGCTTGTGAAGATGCATCCGCCATCAAGGTACGATATGTCCCCTATGACTTTACATAGACTCTCTTAGGTTGCTTGTGAAGATGCACCCGCTGTCAAGGTAAGATAGGTCCCCTATGACTTTACATAGACTCTCTTAGGTTGCTTGTGAAGATGCATCCGCCATCAAGGTAAGATAGGTCCCCTATGACTTTACATAGACTCTCTTAGGTTGCTTGTGAAGATGCATCCGCCATCAAGGTACGATAGGTCCCCTATGACTTTACATAGACTCTCTTAGGTTGCTTGTGAAGATGCACCCGCTGTCAAGGTACGAAAGGCTGCTTATAACTTTACATAGAGTGTTGTAGGTTGCTTGTTAAGATGTATCCGCCGTCAAGGTATGATAGGGTGCCTAGGACTTTACATAGACTCTTAAGTTGCTTGTTAAGATGCATCTGCCATCAAGGTATGATAGGTCGCTTATGACTTCACATAGAGTGTCTTAAGATGCTTGTTAAGATGCACCCGCTGTCAAGGTACGATAGGTCGCTTATGACTTTACATAGAGTGTCTTAGGTTGCTTGTTAAGATGCCTGCGCCATCAAGGTATGATAGGTCGCCTATGACTTTACATAGACTCAAACTTAGTCTCACCTTCAAGTAATTGCTAATGGTAGTCAAAGGGCATTATGTAACAAATGTATTCATTGGTTAGTGTTTATAATTAAGGCTGAGTCATGGAACCTTGGCATTACCTCCATTAAGATAAGTAACAGCTATAGTCGCTAAGCATAACTCGTATTGTTGTGTTACATCTAGGCTCCTACTTTTTGTATCACATTGCAGGGTGCCATGGCAGCAACTTTCAAGGCATTAAATTCCCAGCCCAAAGTCCAAGCCCTGGAACCTGTCGGGGCATCTTTCTTAGCCCAGCGCCGTGGGAAAGCCCGCCCAAAGAGCTCCACGGCCGTATGATGACCTATGACCTCCACTACCGTAATTTAGGAACAACAACTGATGCAGCAGAGTGGATTTTGAAAAAAAAAATTATATAGAGTTTGTTTTGGGGAATTGAATTTGTTATACATGTTTTGTTGATGTTTTTCGGTGAGATGTTATGTCCATGAGATCTGATGGTACAAAGCTGTTTGTTATTTCTGTGCTGATTATTAGGACTTTTTCTAAAGAGATATATATGTTTTGTTTTTGTTTTTAAATGGGTTAATATGTTGGATTATTTGAGAACATTTACAGCACTAACACCAGACGATCATGGGTTAAAAGATTGTTCATGGATTTTTTGTGTGTTTTGTCGTCTGTTATATCATTCTGTATGTAGTTTTTACTAGTTATATATATAAATAACTACAGTAATTAGTTGTTGATTTATTATCCACAGCTTCATATTTTCAAATCTAAATGCTCGTACTAGTATGCAAACAAATATGTGTGCTTATTTCTTGAATTGTGCTTATTTGTTCTTACAATAGTGCTTTTCAAAATGGAATATAAATATAACTTGATTAAGATCATTGTTTTTCATTAGATTATGATGTAATTTCCCTCCTGATTATTTTTAGTCATGTGCTGTCCCGGTCGTATGCCCTCTTCGTATATCTCCCGGTCGTATTCCCTCTTTCTCCCGGTCGTTTGCCCTCTTTGTGTATCTCCCGGTGATATGCCCTCTTAATGTAGTAGCACATCTTAAGACACTCACGTTTGCTACCTAGTCTTTCCATATATGCACTTTGACCTTATGAGTAATCGACCATCAATTAATTAATCAAGGACTCTTTATCGGCAATTAGTGATGGCACTTCTTCTTTATTGTTAAATGTGTTAATGTGAGCACTATTTTTCAAACTGTAAAAGCGTAGTTAAGGAATTATAATATATTTTAACAAAGCAGGAGGGCCAGTGTCCGTGTGGCATAATAACGGGAGAACATCATGTGTCCGGGGTGGCAAATGTCTGGGTGGGCATATGTCCACCTGACTAAAAATTATCGGGAGGGCATGTGTCCGGATACCAAAAGTAGTAGTTTTCATGGTAATTGCCAAAAAAATGTCTTAACAAGCAATCTAAGAGAGACATCTCAATTATTTTCAGCATAGATACTGTCTATTTTATGGTTGCAAGTCGCATAATATCGAAATCTTACTTGGAAGTTAAAGAGGCGTATTGACGGCTAATTCGGGGGTAAAATATTTTCAAAAATATAATTATATTTTAAGAAGTAGTTATTAAACGACAACTTAATACATGGGTCTGATTTTTATAAGCAAACAATATTGTTATTTTACAATTATAAAAAGTTGTCAACAGGATACTTCACAGGCCCGGGAATATTAGTAAAATCGATATGAATGAAATGTACATGAAGTCCCTCTATACGCATGCGCACTATTGACAACTGTACTGTAGCGTGGGAAAGTTTTCATTGAAGTGCGCGATTTTGTAGGCGCAAGTCGAATCCTGCTGGAATCCATCAATATATTACTGCTACTAGAAAAATATATTCGTGAACAATGGGAATATGCCTAGTTTTAATGTGTCTATAAGTTTAAAGAAAATACAATTGATATGGCCCTTTAAAGCATTTGTGGCACTTCTACAATCATTTACTCAGTCATAAAAATGTTAACATCACAGCATTGGTTAATGTCAGTTTATTATAGTTTATGTTTATTTGCATACACATATATTATAAATTGTTTCAATCTTTGATTTTTCTGCTTTAAATGAAAATAAATTTATATTTTCTTATTGTAGATAGAAATTATAATAAAAATTACTACTATGTTGTATATTTTGTTACATTGTTATATTTCTTTCCATGTCACGAATTCACATTGTGCTGTCATGTAATCGTTTGTTTGTTATTTTTTGTTGTAATTTACAAGCAGTTAGTGCTATTATATACTTAAATTTACTTATACAAGTAGTTGGTAGTGTTTTTATGTGTTAATACCCCATACCTATACCTGCATAATAAACTATATTCCTATACTATCTACTGTTATAGGCAATCTCATTAAAATCATCTCCAGTCTGACGCTGCTATATTATCCTCGGACTGGATCTGATGACTGCATGAGGGGTCACATTATCCTCTGACTGGATCTGATGACTTCGCATGAGGGGTCACATTATCCTCGGACTGGATCTGATGACTTCGCATGAGGGGGTCACATTATCCTCTGACTGGATCTGATGACTTCGCATGAGGGGTCACATTATCCTCTGACTGGATCTGATGACTTCGCATGAGGGGTCACATTATCCTCTGACTGGATCTGATGACTTCGCATGAGGGGTCACATTATCCTCTGACTGGATCTGATGACTTCGCATGAGGGGTCACATTATCCTCTGACTGGATCTGATGACTTCGCATGAGGGGTCACGATGACCTTTTCAGGAGCCATTCAAACTGTTGCCTTCAAAATGTTGTGGTTTAACTTCATATATAAACCGCACATACTATGCACAAAATTAACGTGAGCTTTGGATGTTTACTCGCCTTAGGTACTACTATATGCATTGTTATCCCCATGAACATTAACTGTAAATGATTTATTCCCGAGGATCAGCTGGAAATATATCACTTTTAAAAAAACGTGGCCAAACTTTGCTGTGCAACAAAGAATTTCATTGGGCGCAGCAGGGTTGATATTTTATTTTTTGCAAGGTCATTTGAACGTGACCTGTAATACGATGTCTTCAGATCCTAACAATGTTAGGATTTATTTTAATGAGATTGCCGTTATAGTGTAGTGTTGCAGAGGTAGTGGTTTTCTTACAGAAACAGTATCAGTGTCATGAACTTTTGGTATGCCTTGTCGCGAATAAGTTGTGTGGTTATTCTTTATAAATACTTCCTATTTCTTCAGCTTAATAAGATATATTGGATCTGACACGAGTTGTCATTTGATACCATATTTTATTAAACGAGTTCAGAAATTTTGTTAGTCTACGAGCCTTTGGCAAGATAAGTATGGCATGAAATGACGAGTGTGAGATCTTTTTTATCACATGCTTTAAAAAAAAAAAAAAAATATGTTGATTAATCCTAAAAGTTGTGTACTGACGTGACGTCATTTCATGCTGACGACGTCATTTCACCAAAATAACGTCATGCAATTAGTCAGTCAAAAAATGTGTAGGCAATGAAAACGCTCAGAATGTTATCTTACACATGTGTAAGATACAAATATTCCTAATGGCTTTATTACACAGAAAACAAGGTATAGCATGTGATAAATGGATTATCTGTATAAAAATGCTAATTATTTAACATGCATGTTTTTCTGTTAGTTTTAATTTATTATTTAATAGTAAAAGCCTGTTTTCTGTATGAACATCATTACATTCTAGATCGTGGAGATGAATTGTATTGTTATAATGATGGTGATCATACAGCCTTCTCATATTATAGCTTTAACATAGGTTAAGAAAGCAATTGAGGCGTGTCGTGGAAAAACCTGGCTTAATGCATGTGCGGACTGCACAGGCTAATCAGGGACGACACTTTACGCACATGCATCAAGCCCGGGTTTCCCACGATGCGCCTCAATTTAAAAATGTCATCTTTTGTGTATATAATTATAAGACATGCATTGATGAAATATACCCCAAATGGATAATTGTGCTTTTCAAAGCTAGCATACACTGTTATAGGATATTTAGTAGTAAATGTTAAAGGCCTAGTTTAATCCTTCTATATCTGACCCCCCCTTACCAAATCTGTGGTATTGTACACCTGCGTATTGGCACCATGCTTGGACACAGTGTGGCAGCCCTTATCAGCTGATATCAATACACTGCTGCAGAGGAAACAGCACACTCAGCCATTGCTCAGTCAGCTGAGAGAAAATATTGCAGATAATGACAAGAGATTTTATGGTGGACCAACACACAGAGTTGAATACCCCTATGGAGAGGCCAGACATTCCTTAAACTTTGCCTTAAAATAAAGATCAGTTAGATAACATGAAACACTATGGCTTATGGTTTTCTAAGACACTATATATAAACTTAATATTCCCCTTTTAGTTCATTTCAATAATAAATTTGGCAAATCAAAAACACACACAATTTATAAAAATGTAATACATAAAAAGTAAATTTCTTTTATCAATTGGCTCCTTTAACTTTGGACATCTAAATTTACCATCTGATGAGCCACAGATGGAAGTCCTCACATAATGCAGCCTCAGGCATGAAAGGACTATAACCCTGAAAAAACATGTAGTTCATAATTATCTTTATGAAAATGAGCTTCTGAACAAGTTAGGTTTTGTGCTCAAACGGAAATGCAGTGTTTGAATAAAATGCTTAGTGTCATTGTTTGCTTCAGGCTTAAATCAAGAATGAAAAACAAAACTAAAAGTATCATTCCATTTTTGCTGTGTGCTTAACATTTAAATCTTTCTGACATATGGAAAAAAAAGCAGTTTTCTAACAACATTTTAGGAATTTAAATTTTGTTTAATAATTAGTGTTAAATGTCTAACTTGTGTTTGTGTTAAGTAATTTCTCAATAATATACATTCAAGTATAAAGTATTTTTAGATTAAGATGTAATCTAGGTTTTAGTACATTTTGTGTTTGTTTTTTTTAATCTAACTATAAATCGGAAAAATTATCAAATTAAAGTTGCGTGTGTACAATAGGTTACCTGTGTAAAATAATGAACTTTTAAAATTTTATATGGGTTTCTGACAATTTTTCCTCAAGATACCCAGTAATGGATTTACTGATCATCATTTTCAATAGGCAATAACAAGTGTACGTTTTTATGTAGTGAAAACTTTTTTAGTCTCATTGTCATCGTTACAATGCTAGAATAACGCAAGGTTCATGGGTTGAACCATACATATCACATGTGTGTATCCGCACTGTATTTACCGTATGAATTATAATCGCCATTATTGCTTTGATTCTCGACTTGTATGTCAGATTAACATTTCTATGTTTATAAAGTGCATTTGTGGCATGTCGTGGGAAAACCGGACTTAATGCATGTGCGTAAAGTGTCATCCCGAATTAGCCTGTGCAGTCTGCACAGGCTAATCCAGGATGGCACTTTCCGCCTACAGTGGAATTATGTTTAAAGAGACCTCCTTGAAACTGAAAATATCATAAAAGCGGAAAGTGCCGTTCTGGATTAGCCTGTGCGGACTGCACAGGCTAATCCGGGACGACACTTTACGCACATGCATTAAGACCAGTTTTCTCACGACGCGCCACATTTCTATGTTACTAAAGCACGTTTATAGAAATTAATACATAGATTATCACTTTAGGAAAATAAATGTTTGTATAAAATTGTAGGCTAGGAAAGTATGCGATGTAGTATTTAAAATGCTGTCTTTGCAATACATTTTCAGTGTGTTGAATGTACCGGTACATGTAAATAACAGGGATATTTCGCTGTTACTGTTTTGATTGTAAGGTAAGTCATATACGATATGTCATGTGAACTGCTATTGATTGAAATAGCGGAAAAATGTTACCAGTTTTCATGGGGGATGCTTAATTGGTGGGGGGGGGGTTCATTTGGTGTGTCAAATTCCCACCTGTCGGGAATAGCTTTCAGTTAAATGTCCCGTATGTGCCCAACGCTGGCCCCCTGGGAAAAATATTGATAGGTGCATAATCACAAACATATAACAAGCTTTACCATGTGCCCTTTTGTGTGAAATGGTTTAACCGTTAAACATGTGATATACACATGCAAGTACGATGATTGAATAAAATATTGGTTTGATTTTTAGATGATTTGCATTTGATCGGCATTTGTGGAGACCTCTGTTGAGTGCTTAAAAACAATCCACTGAAATTGTTTGCATAATAAAACATCATTTTCAGAACCTATTGAATACTAAAGCACATTTGTGTTGCTACATGTATGCACAATGCCAATGAATGCGGATACTTCTGTTACAATATTTACATAAAGTATTTAATTATGATGTGATTATAACACCGGTACATGTTGATGGCATTAAGAATCTATTTACGTGTAACTGCCAGTTTTATGTTTCATGAAAGATTTTGAATTTTGGTATATGAATGATGTCGTGCTAAAATAATTGCTGTTATAAACTTCAAATAAATAAAAATGCAAACGTATATTTATAATTAATGTGCATTTGTTATTTGTTAGAAATCAGACAAATTTAGTTTAGCGTTTTTCAAGTAAGTTACTCAACATTTTACTAAAAAGCAAAGACTTTCATGTTTCTGAATTATTTTTTAAATAGATATATTTTATATGCCAGACAGTTTTCTTACAGTTTAGCTGTTTTCAGCACAGTTGTTAGTACATGTATGTTTGATACACAGTTTATAGCTGATATGAGGAAATGTTTTGTGCACATTTTTTCATACATTATTGAATTATGACATTATAATATTGCCAATAATATTGTTGTATTTCTTGTTGCAACTATGATACAATAATACATTATCTGTTACCTATAAAACAATGTGTTGGAAGCTTAATTAATCTTCCGCAGATATTATCTTCCTTTTTTCGGTGTTTAATCAATGGCTGATAAGAATCATGGGTCCAGTAGGTTTAACTGTCTTGATTTAAACTAGATATAAATGTGGCGCGTCATGAGAAAACCGATCTTAATGCATGTGCGTAAAGTATCGTCCCGGATTAGCCTGTGCAGTCCGCAAGGCTAATCCGGGATGACACTTTCCGCCTTCAGTGGATTTATGTTTAGAAGAGACTTCCTTGGAACAAAAAAAAAACATAAAAGCGGAAAGTGCCGTCCCAGATTAGCCTGTGCGGACTGCACAGGCTACTCGGGGACGACACTATGCACATTATTTAAGCCCAGTTTTCCCATGACACGCCTCAAATATTTTTTCTTGCAAAGATTCCGGTATATGAATTGTTATGGGTAGGGGTGTGTGCTATTCTTCTTTCAGTTCAGTCTTGAAAGCCAAGGTTTATATAAAAATTGCATGGCTTTTTTCAGAGGCCCGCGGTCCAGACCCTAGGTTTTGGGGAAAATTATCACAACAAATTTGGTTCAATGGAACATGAAATCCAGGAGCAGTACAATCAACCTTTGGGTAAAAGGGAAAAAAAACTTTGCTAGGATGATGATGCCAATATTTGACCCCTGCTATATAACATTAAAAAGCCCTGATTATGCTTAAACTTACTAAATCAGTTTGAAAAAAATGAGTTTGATGAATCCTGTAAGGGTCTTGGTGAGCTGTGTAGTTCCCTCGTCGGAAGTATGGTTGAATTTACACCCGTGTAGTCACTTAGTTGTTCCCTGCTTAGTTGGAACCAGAGAAGCAGAAAAACACTAAAAAAGACATGATGCTGTATTTTAGTAGTCACAAAAATGATGCCAAATCCATGGACACTTAGAATATTAGACAGTGGCACAAACTGGTATCTTAGAAGCAATATGAAACTGAATAAAAGGATACAATTTTGAAATGAGACATTCATACAAACTGAACCAATAGAGATCCAGTTTTTGTCCCAAACAGTACCCCTTCTTTACACCGAACTCCTTTCCACGCCATCCCCAATAATCATAACATCATGGGACATAACAAGTTTCCAGTAGCTCCTTTCCTATAAAACAATCATCCGAAAGCCAACATGTATTTCTTCAACATGGAATCTCACTATGACAATATGTTGCAGAATGATAAATGTGATATTAAATGGCTCATTTTATGTTGCTTCGTCCATTATGGTACATTCGTAATCATACTAATGCTCCTTAACACCACTGCTAGTATGTTGTTTGTTGTGAATATATTTGCTTCGTTGAACATAATGGTCCTTTGAAAACCGTAATGAACTCTAGAGTGAATGCACGTGAAAGTAACGTGAGCCCATTTGCCTTTCATTTGAAGCTTGCTTATTGAAGTTGTTATGCCCCCGGCATCTTGATGCGGGAGGCATATAGTGATTGTCCTGTCCTGTCCATCCGTCCTTCCGTCGGTGACAAGGTTAAGTAGATTTTACCGTTTCGTCTAGCACCAACACCGCTTACTGCAAAACTTTGATATTTGCACAGTTGTTGCTTATGACCATTCACTATCCACCCATATCACCTAACCTCACTTTGACCTTGACCTAATTTGCACTTAGAATAATTCAAATGGGCTGTTTCTTGGTTAACTAGATTTTACCGTTTCGTCCAGCGCCAACACCGCTTGCTACAACATTTGGACACTTACACATTTGTTGCTTATGACCATTCCCAATCCACCCATATCAACCAACCTCACTTTGACCTTAACCTAATTTGGACTAAAACCGGGCCGGCTAGCTCAGTTGGTTAGCGCTGAACTACAAATCCGAGGATCGCAGGTTCGATTTCCAGGCCCGGCACCATAACTTGTGTGGGGATTGGCCATGAAATTATTTCTACGGCCATTCTCCCCCTACCTCTGATTCAAGTAGGGCAGTTGTCAGTTACTGGCATGAGTATGTGCACTTAGTACTTGTAAACCAGCTTACCCAGGAAAAGTGTGAGTAGGTTAACTGACTGCCTTTATATGACTGAAATACTGTTGAACATGGCGAAAATCCAAATAAACAAACATAAACATAATTTGGACTAAGAAATGGGCTATCCAGCACCAACCGAGGGCATGTGTGTTTATCAAACACAGAATCTTGTTTTTTTATGTGCTGATACTTGTGTAGCAAGCAACGGTACATTCTGTTAGAAAGTCAGTTTGGAGTTCAAATCAAACTCCAGCTGCAGCAGCCATAGAGAAACAAACTTAAAACTAGCGTTTCCAAATTGGGTTCCTGTTTGCGAGTATTGTCTCAAAATATACCATAAAACATCACAGATGGCAAATCAAAGAAATCCTGCACACCAGGCTCCATATTTATGAAGACTCAAGCTATTCTTAATCCAAGTTGAAAATAAGTCAAAACTAGAAATGTGTTTAAAACATCATGCTTTGCATTATTTGCAAGACAAATACTAAAAATTATTTTGCAATTTCTGTGTCTGAATCTTAGAACAATGCATTTCTTTGTCAGAAATGCAATTGCAAAATTTCAGAATTTGAAGATTGTTCAACTAAGAATCTTTATTAATACCATTCCGGGGCCTATCACTAGAAATATTCTTTAGACTTAAAGTTAACCTTAAATACTGGCCAAAAAAAATCGAAGCTATGATATAACAAGCGATATCATTGGTCAATATTTCAAGCTATGATATAACAAGCGTTATCATTGGTCAATATTTCAAGCTATGATATAACAAGCCTTATCATTGGTCAATATTTCAAGCTATGATATAACAAGCGTTATCATTGGTCAATATTTCAAGCTGAGACTAAGTTTGAGATTGAGAACTTTTGTTGTCATAGCGTCTGTTTCTCGTCCAACAAATTAAAATATTTAGTTGAAGACTGCGTATCATGAAGACACGTCGAGGGTTGATGGTAAAACTGTTGTATCTGCTTAACATTTCTGTATAAGATACAGTAATTGCATGCTCAACCCTTGAATAAATGTATGCTACATTGGAATTGATGATACACTATGGGATTTATAACCATGCCTACCTAGTCTAAAGTCTGACAAACACCGTTGATAGCAAACAAATGTTTTTTACAAGACGTGTCCGTCAAACAATTACATCCTAGCTTTCTGAATGGCTGTACACATTGTCAATCAAATCTATTTGAAGGTCAATTGATTGTTTTTATAATTGTTGGAAATTGTAGTTAGAAATTATGTTTATACAATTACTGAACTTTCTAGTTCTGTATTGTTACATAGATACATTGAGAGAAGTTTATTTAGAAGTAGTGTTCATATTGTAGATTTGCGTACTACTTTATTTTAATTTTAGATAGTAAAGCATAGTAAAAATTTATTTTATATACTTCAGTGTTGTATAAATGAACCAAATTAAATATTTTTCTTATAAATATATTTATTATGCAATTAAAATAGATGTAAAATCAAAACAGTTTTATTTATATACTTAAACAATGCAACAAGATGATTATTAATTTAGTGTTTAATAAAGTACTACCGGTAATTACATTGAATTTACAAAGAACGTTGCTTATTTTTTCTTACATCAGTGTTGTTGACAAATATTTGCTCGTTACCTTCCATTGTTGGTATTGTGTCGAATTTTGTATTAGTGTTTATCTGGCATGAGTTTGAATTTGTTGTACCTATATAGTAGGGATGGGACCGAATACTGAAATCAATATTCGAATATTCGTTTTAGGTGTTCGAATATATTCGAATATTCGTTTTGTAAATACTACTATATACTACTATCTACGGCACTCTGTCCGAATATTTACCTATGCGAAATATGTATACTACGTGTACGTAGTTGTATTACATTGTTTCATTGGTAAATGAGCGATATAACTTTGTGAGTGTTAGGCAAATATAAAGAAATGTAAGATATTGTTAAATGTATTGTTAATTAATTTGTTAAGCGTTCCGTTTTTTTTTCAGAACCATGAAGCTTGTATCTGCTGTGCAGATTACACATTTCCTGGGTTTTGTCTAATGACCGCGTCAAGTACTTCCAAGCACGTGATGGTGGCATTGTTTATTAATAAAGACTCTTGTATAATATACGGTGTTGATATAATGGAGAATAATTTACAAGTGACGTATATTAAGATTGACCAGATCATGCTAATTTTGTTAAAGAAATTGATTGGCTGATAATGGATTCATTTTGATTGGTTTACTTAGAGAGTAATTGTAATTTACTGTAAACAAGTTAACCGTATAGATGTCACTTAAGAATAATAAACAACAATGAACGCCTTGTGCAAACTGTGAAACCGTTATCACAACATGGCCCAGTTTTGTTATTTGTGGATACAATGCGTCATGTTCACGCCTCCTACAAACCGTTAATTCGCGGCCCTTTTCAAGACGTGGCCCCCGGCCAATTATCAATTGTCGTTAATTGGACATGTTTGGCATGTGTTGTAAAAACGTTAGACTGCCCCCGCCCACCTGCTAGGCAGGAAATACGACTGGAATTCATGTTAACTTTCCAATCAAACTGGAAAAAACATGACTTTAAACAAACATTTGTTCTTCAAATAAATTTCATAATCGAATATTCGTATTAGTTTTTTATATTCGAATATTATCCAATATTCGAATATTCTGTCCCATCCCTACTATATAGATATTAGGCGTGTCGTGGGAAAACCGGGCTGAATGCATGTGCATAAAGTGTCGTCCCAGATCAGCCTGTGCAGTCCGCACGACACGCCTCATATATGGAACATTATGTAATGATATTTCTACACCGTTCTGTTGTGAAAACCTTTGCCTTAGTATTACACTCTGTTAGCTGATATTAATAGCAGTAATTATTAACATATGCCACCTACTATTGAATTCTACAGCTTATCAAAGAAACGTTTCAGTCTGTTTTTGGTTACACTTTATTTGTCTTTTTAGACGTATTCACAAATACACTAAGTAAAATAAGTTTTGCAAAAAAAACATAAAACTATATTATATATATATTTCATAGAGTCATCATTAAATAAATAGCACTTCAGTTTTTCTTATAGTACTGGTTCTTCCCTATAAAGACGGTTAGCTATTGAATATCAATATCATGGTTGGTATAAATGTCACACTGTTGCCATAAAATTTGACCAACAAACAATCGTGTGTTGTCACTTTTTAGATGCATTTTATATTTGCCAACATCCTAGTTGTTGCTAAACTTATTTTACTTAGATCTACTTCCACTGCAGTTTTATATATACTTATTTTATTACTATTGTTACTAGCATGCTTTAAGTAAATATCAGCTGAAACCATTGTTATAACAAATATTTAGCAGATTTTAAGTATATATGTGGCACGTCGTGAGAAAACCGGTCTTAATGCATGTGCGTAAAGTGTCGTCCCGGATTAGCCTGTGCAGTCCGCACAGGCTAATCCAGGACGGCACTTTCCGCTTTTATGGTATTTTCTGTTTCAAGGACGTCTCTTCTAAACATAAATCCACTGTAGGTGGAAAGTGCTGTTCTGGATTAGCCTGTGCGGACTGCACAGACTAATCCGGGACGACACTTTATGCATATGCATTAAGTCCGGTTTTCCCACGATGCGGCTCATATTATGTATCCTGAATGTCTTGTTACTTTCAATAATTTGGTGGAACTTATTATTAAGCTATTATTAAAGCTAAATTTCACAACACAGCAGTCAGCAATATTATGTAAATTAAATCAAAGCATGCAACGCTGAAAGACTGCGGCTTGCAAAATGAAGTTAAAGATCACGTAAAATTATGAATTATAGTTTGTAAACACACACAAGGAAACATACAGGATTGGCACTATAGGTTATTAGTTCTGATTGGCATGCTATTAGTGATCTCCCCTGCTCCACGATATTGAAGGCAGTGAAGCAGGGGAGGCCACTGTGCAATTGCTATGTCAAACGCGATACTTGCTTTCGATTTGCGGTACTAAAGACTCCGGCTATCGCAGCAGTCTAAAATTCGCTTGCTACAAACAACAGCGAAATTGAGCTGTAAGTTTGATGGAAAGTAATTCTTTCCAAGTGCATTTAGTGCTAAGAAATTGTAATGTAAAATGTAGTGTATTATTTTGGGCAGTAAATAAGTATTCCACTGCCGAATGAATTATTTGTGTATTTTTGGTTTACAATGTACATTAATGTTGTTTCCAAAATAAAGCCAGAGTAATAGAATTGTGATTAAAGTGTTGTTTTCTAGATTTATATATAAAAAAAAAGGTTTATTGTTACCATTATCATTTGTATTATTAAAATCTATTAAAATTAAATGTATATAAAATCACGTTTATAAATGATTTATAATATCGTATGTATTACATAATAGTATATAAACAGAAACGTTAACTGAATGATTTCATGTTAAAACGTATGAAGAATGTCTAAACATTTTTGCTGTCTTGTTTCTTTTGTTAGCAAAGATTTCTTTTTGTAACTTGTAATCGTTGTTATAACTATGTGTATATTCTATGTAGTTTAAAATGTGCTCACTTTAACGTGCTGTTTATTTCCTATTATTAAATGAATAAATAAATTATATATACAGTTTTCTACAAATGAATGGTTTGTATTTTTTTGAAATAGTGAATGTGTGAGATACGCCATTCAGATGACACAAGCTGTGTACTAGTATTAAGGCGTTAGTCTCAAGTACATTTCCTGGGTAGAACCAATACTTTACTTAAAACAATACTCGACACAGCCCTCGGTTAGTGATCGCAGTACTGATGGGTTTCCTGCGTGTATCCCAGGTTATCCCTAGAGAAGGGTTTTCTCAGGGTTGTCACACCTTTTACCCCATTCACACATATCGAATTGTTTGCGACACAAGTTATGTAGGAGTGAGCAAACATACATTTTTTGGTTATTAGATTGGCGTATGTCGTTGGGCGATCGGGCGGGCATAGCTGTTTTCGTTTCCACTCTCTAACTCGAGAACGGATTGAGCTATTGTAATGAAACTTCATACATAGATACCTTATAGCGAGACCTCGCTTGGTATTGCATATGGAGTGGGTGGGGTCAAGTTCAAGGTTGCTGTTACTAAAAATTGAAAAACGGTTTCCGCTCAATAACTTGGGAACGCATTGAGATACATGTATTTTAATGATACTTCATGCATAGATACATTATATCGAGAACTCGCTTGGGATTGCATATGGGGTGGGTTGGGTCAAGGTCACTGTTACTAAAAATAGAAAAATGGTTTCCGCTCAATAACTTGAGAACGCATTGAGATCTTTTAATTAAACTTCATGCATAGATACCTTATATCGAGACCTCGCATGGGATTGCATGTGGGGTCAACGTCACTGTTACTAAAAATATAAAAACGGTTTCCACTCCATAACTTGAGAACGCATTTAGATAATTTTAATGAAACTTCATACTATGATACCTTATATCACTACCTCGATTGGGATTGTGTATGGGGTCAAGGTTTTAATGAAACTTCATACAGAGATATCTTATATCGAGACCTCGCTTGGGATTGCATATGAAGTGGGTGGGGTCATGGTCACCATTACTAAAAATAGACAACAGTTTCCACACAATAGCTTGAGAAGACATTTAGATATTTTAATGAAACTTCATATGTAGGATTGCGTATGGGGTTGGTGGAGTCAAGGTCACCATTACTTTTGTTTTTGTGCTGGCTAATGCATTTTGTTTTAAAAATTGTTTTTGTGTCGAATTTCCACGTTTCTTTTTATCCATATATTATGCTGCTTCTGCAACTACGAAGTATTACTACAGAGTGGCCTCTGACTCTTGAACACAGAGAAAACGTTGAAAAGGTTTTAACAAAAATCCCTGCAGGGAATTGGAACATTTTGCAAAAATCTGGGAAAATTCAGCCTTGGAATTTGACCTTAAATGATAGAACAAATCCAAAGTGAAAAAGTGAAATCTAGAATTTTATTAATAATTGGACACTTAAACTATACACTTATAATTTTGTTTAATAGGAAGTTAACTGTGGCAAAAGTAGCAAATATGAAGAATGGTGGTCATAAATGTATGTACACTATCACCACTTAGTACTAACTGTACTGGTAATTTGGCAATAAATGTCAGGGAAAATAATTTTCCGGTCAGGGAAACTGCATGGAAGTTGACTTGGACATTTTTGTGGCCACTAGTCCTATACGAGCCTCTTAGACATATTATGGTGCACAATTAAGTGTTCCCGCAGTCACTGCGGATACAAATGAAACTTGTTATTTAGGAGGTACCTACTGCATTTGTGTATTTAATTCAGGTGGAGCCTCGCAGAATTAGTTGGTACCTACTCATGAGTTATTGATGTACCTACTATTGATTTATGAGGTACCTACTATTAATTTAGGATGTACAGTACTTATTATTAATTTAGGAGGTAGGTACCTACGTATTTAGTAGGTACGTACTTATTATTGACTAGTAATAGGTACCTACATATAGCACATATACACATAGCGTTTAGATGTGCCAGCTTAAAGTTTCTTGAAACAACGATTTGAACGAACTTTTGAAGGGCTATGTATGTAATTGAGGGTTTGTACAATATATTATTCCGTTGTCATTGGTTTCTTTGTAAACACGTACACGGAAGCTTTCAATTCATGTTCAACAAATTGCGTACATCATTCATAGTTAATGAATCAGGCCGTTTTAATCTTGAAAATTACCAATGGATTTCGCTGTTTAAGATAATTATCGGATTTGGAAATCAGAATCGACCATGAAAGCTTCGCTTAGAGAAAGGTTTTCAGGGGCGTAGCTTGGGTTCAAACAATGTATAGACATCATTGGCGGCATCTGCAAAATGACGCTGTAAGCGATAATTTGGTCCAGGAGAGTTTATCCTCGTATGTGGCTACAAACAACTAACTTCAGCTATACCCCATTTCTACAAAATAATTGTAAAATAAGCGTGTATTTCGTGAAATTTGTTTCATATTGACGTAATCGACTCGTTAAACAATGAACTATCAACACAGCCAAGAAAGATCCCTGCACCCCCGTCCCCCCCCCCCCTCTTGTTTTATTGCATTTTTGCCATATTTAAAGTTTTCATCTCCGGAATAAATGTATAGGCACGTGTCTATAGTGCCTAAAGGAAGCTACGCCCCTGGTTTTAGTAATTCCTCCCAGGACCACGTGTTGATTGTATCAAGTAGGACAGATTCGGCAGTGTACCTGTATCAAAACAAATATGATGCGCAATTTACTATTAAGAAATGGCTGCCCGGCTAGCGCAGCGGTTTGCACACTGACTTCTGTCCGCGGCGATCGGGGTTCAATACCAGGTCCCGGCTCATGTGAGGTTAGTATTCCAGTCCCAACCTTAACAAACATATATACACCCCGTTGCATAGATATGCGAACAAAAACAAGTCTTATGTATAGAGATCACAATGTAATACTAGTAACTTGGAGCATGCATTGTGTAAGGTTACGAAGGTAGAGGTCATATATGTAGATGATAGTGAGATATTTTTATTAATAAACATGATAAACATTAGGTATTTGCGTGTCAGTTGCTTACTACCAAAATACTATTTAAAGCACATGGATGTACTGACTAGCCCTGGTAGTGACAATTGCGAGCACTCCAAAATCAGACCAACTCGTGCATCGGTAAAGGACCCGTATGGGCATGCTTGCTTGGGACCTTTTGGGCTTGCTTGTTGGGGTCCCGTATGGGCTTGCTTGCTGGGGAGAAAGAAATGTTAATGGGCCCTGTGTGGTGCCCATATGGTATATTTGCCCATGGGCTTGTTTAGTATGTCCAAATTTAGCAAACGACAGATTTTATTAAAGTCTAGTCAGTTACAGGTTAACATGTACATCTTCAAGCCACTCGTTGTCGTCTAGAACTTTGTTTCCGCAACACTTGGCGATAAATGATCTAATTCACTGACGCATTACAAAACACAGATCACACAAACTCGACATCAGTTCAAGCACACGGTAATGTATTCATACACGCAACAGCCACTGAAACAAAGACCAGTATTTCTGAGCATCGCCCCGTGGGGGGGGGGGGGGGGGGGATAGCGTCTATACAAACAACGCCTCCATTGGCGTACCTGAAACCCTTTCAGTTTTCCACATAACTTTGAACACTTAGCAAATAGTAAATTATCACAAGTATTTTGTAGTTAGATTATACATTTGATATGTATTGCGCAGATACTGTTAAACAGTGCGGTCATTAAAAATATCTATATACTTTTGGTAATTTCTGCTCCGATGTATTTGGAACTGTAAACTGTATATCCCTGTATATGTATGCACATATTCTACAAAAAAAACCTGTTTGTTAAGCATGAACCGGTAACCGGAGTATTCATTAACGAAATGAAAATTATTATGTGTCGTGTAATATATGCAAAATATTAATTTCAACATATATTCAACATTTCTGTGTTGACCAGCCCAGAAGGCCCGAAGGGGAAACCTAGAGGGAGTAGGGTGCTGCACCCACCAGGTTTCGCTATACATCTTCCTCTTCTAACTAGCCATGCTTTAATCAATGCTACGCCCCAGAACTATTGACATTTGGACAACAATATTCCCCATAGCAACCCCTCGCGCAGCTATAAATGGTTCCAACGCACGCGCATACGACTTCACAGGCGTGTCGTCTGCTTCAGCATCCGCAATATCATCACATCGCGTGGATAACTGAATTCACCGTCCAGCTTCAAAATGGTAAGTGTTCGCCTATTTTTTAAATAAACGTTTGTTAATGAGTGTTAACATGTATAAGTTTATTTTAGCTTTAAAATAACAGTTTGTTAAATAGTTTAAATATGTATATGCCAATGTTAGTACTAACACAAAGTAGTCAAATGTTTTCGTTTTCTAATAGTTTAACAGAAATAAAATAATGCTTCATTTTGAAACATTTTGAAACAATTAGTAGATATTGGCTGTTTAAGCGAACAGAGCCTCGCGACCATATATGTGTGCAATAAGCAGCATATTTCAATTGCACTGATTATGATGACAGCATGTTTCCATTGCACTGATTATGATGACAACATATTTCAATTGCACTGATTATGATGACAGCATGTTTCCATTGCACTGATTATGATGACAACATGTTTCCACTGCACTGATTATGATGACAGCATGTTTCCATTGCACTGATTATGATGACAGCATGTTTCCATTGCACTGATTATGATGACAGCATGTTTCCATTGCACTGATTATGATGACAGCATGTTTCCATTGCACTGATTATGATGACTTCACATATTACTAACAAAGACATTGTTTTCGACCGCAAAAATAACATAACTTCGTGTTCCAAGTTACTTTTCTTTGCATCTTGGCATTAGGCAAAAGAACACCGCTACTACGTGCATTATGTTGGCCTATTTGTAAACATTTTCAGTTAAGAAACGAATAATTTAGGTAGAAAAACAACTGCAAGCAACTCAAGTTGCACAGTGCTAGTAGTCTACTAAAATAGTTTGCTTTTTTCATGAAAGTGTTTTTGTTGCTGTTGTTGTTGTTTTTGCCAAATTATATAATTTATTATTATTATATTTTTCGACATAAGTTTGTTTTGCGAAGTATTGGTGCATAAATGCTGTTTTGCAGTTTGATTCTTTTCTAGTGCCTATTCTTGTGGTGTGATGCAGTACATACATGTATTAAGTTATCATGATATTGCACGCGTTGCTTAGATATTTTGTGAAATGTAGACTAACTGACTATTAGTTTTTGCAGTATGAGTCACAACTATTTAACAGAGTGATTCACTGCTAGTTCTTCATAGTTTCACTTCTATGTTATAAAGTTTCACTAGTATATTGGGTATGTATTTTCATTGGTGTTTAGTTTCATTCATTAAGGTGTTTGGGTTTTGTACTATGTTAACTTCTGTTTCGTGTATTGAAGTTTCGTTTATAATTGTATTCTGGATATTAATTTGTTACTTGCGCTCCATTTTTATTTTTGATATGAACACCGCCATACCTCGCTTTATTTTTAATACCAATTTCTAAAGAAGAAAATTTAGGATCTAAGTATAATAATGGTTCATACAAATAACCAATGCGGTTTTGCAAAACCCAACTAGAAACACACAATTAGGTTACACGTGAAATTTGAAATACATGGACACGCATTATGTAGTAAATATGTGATAAAATCTGCTCGATACTTTCTTTGTCATCGAGTAACAAATGAGGCGTGCCGCGGGAAAACCGGATTTAATGAATGTGCGTAAAGTGTCATCCCGGATCAGCCTGTGCAATCCGCTTTTGACAGAAGCTCATAATGCTTTTGTGATATTTTCTGTTTCAAGGAAGTCTCTTCTAAATATAAATCATGTAGGCGGAAAGTGCCGTCCCGGATCATCCTGTGCGGACTGCACAGGATAACCCGGACGACACTTTACGTACATGCATTAAGCCCGGGTTTCCCATGACACGCCACAAATGAAATTTGGAATGCATGCATGTTGTAATCAATCTGTGATAAAGTCTGCTCGGTATAACAAATACAATGATTCAGTATTGACGTAATCCACACTTGGCAGGATGTTGTTTCTTTTATCGATGCTGCAACTGACGTATGAGTGTGTATTGAGTCATCGTCTGCAATTCAATAACTAACCCAGACGACACATTGATTTTGCGGTTGTGGTTGTCTTCTGCGTGCAAATGTAAAATGCATGCTAGAGAACATGTGATCGTTCCTTTCTTTACAATTTCCATATAGGCCTAGAGGTAAAACAAATCGCTAAAAATAAATGTATCTTAATATAATTTATCACATCACCATGAGAATTTTAGCGTTAATGTCTACAGTTGTAGGACTTTATCTCAGAAGGTTTAAAACTTTAAATGGTTGAAAACTAATACACATTTTTGAGACAAGCCTACTTTTGAAGGATATTTCAGAAACAAACTTTGCAACATTTTCAGTTATTAGTAATATACATATACATATGTACGTAGCAGTGACACCAAATCTAGTTTCTAATAAACGTACTTCTATATCGACCCATCATGGGTCTGATTCGAGCAGTAGCATGTATATATAAGTCACATAATGTAATAGAGCCATATATAATATATGGCTCCTTTACTTAGTATGTCATATGCGCTCATGCCAATATAGCCAATATCAGACCTATATAAGACTGAGTGTTTGCGTTCTCCTAATTTGATTTCCAATTTTACAACGGTAAACCCTTTTAATGAACATGCGAACAGCCCATATCACGCCCATACGCTTTTCGTTTGTTCGGATTATCATATTTTTCTTTATCAGTTTTACATATTTTTTTTTACCTTTTTACGAAAATCACCATGAAAAAGAAAAAAACAACACGTTCATAATAATAACAAAGAATTATTATTGGTGGTTCCCAGTGCGATTGTATCTCCGTCCAAGTGGCTTAGCCGGGGAACAGATGAGCAATGCATGCTGGGACTGTGACGTTAATAGTTATAATAATTCCTGTTCCCAGCGCGAATGTATCTCCGTCCACGTGGGTCAAGCCGGGGTCCAGATGGGCAATGCCTGCTGGGAGTTGTATTGCCTGGAGCACGGGATCCAGCCCGACGGTCAGATGCCCAGCGACAAGACCATCGGCGGCGGAGACGACTCCTTCAACACCTTTTTCAGCGAGACCGGCGCCGGCAAGCACGTGCCACGTGCCGTTTTCATTGATCTGGAGCCAACCGTCGTCGGTAAGTTCCCTTGCTCCTAATGTGATTAAAACCACGATTTAACTAGAAGTGCACGATCGTAATTCCTAATTTGCCCCGAGACAATGAAAATGTACGGAGTCGCAGTTTCTTATAATTAATACGGTAATCCGATACACAGAATGTGAGTATATTTCGAAAAAAATGTAATAGAAAAAAAGCAGTACTTGATTTACAATATACCTTTTATAGCTGTAAAATGGCTATCAACATGATACAAACATAATGAAGGAATTCCGTAAAGCAATGCCATTGATTGACCAGTGATAAGATTTTCAGCGCGTGTGATTTGTGAATTTTTCTTTTGATCGTTTCCCACGAATGCCATTACTTCAAAACCTCCTGCGGCTAAGCAAATTGTCGATTCCAAATATTTCCCCCCATTCACGTAGTAACCATCTATTATCAAGCAACAATTTCAAACATTTAGCTCTACGCTCGCAATAGGCCATGGTTGCCATCAAATATCGATGCTAATGTTTAACTTTAAGCAGACGTTCAGGACAAGTGCATCAATGCCATCAGTAAAAAGAGTTTTCAATTATTCACGGTCCAATGGCGTGACCGTATCCAAAACAATTCACTAATACGATGAAGGTATGTCCCGTGTTGAAAATGAACGCACCAGCGCTCACTGTAACAACGATCATTGGAAACATTAATTATTAAGTCGACTTACTGTATATGACTGATACATTCTAAAATCACAAAAGCATTATGAGATTCTGTCAAAAGTACTGCAATAATAGGATATCTTCATGATGATGATGATGATGATGATGACGACGACGACGATGATGATGATGAAAAAGAAGACTGAGAAAAAAAGAGAATACGATCATGATGTCATCATGATAATGATGATGTTGGTGATGACGATGATGATAAGCAGATACAGTTTGGTATTTATTTATTATAATAAAATCGTTAAATTACAAATGTATCAACTTAAAAACACGGGGGAAAAAAACAAAGAAAAAAAACACTTGCAATGGTTTGCGATATTCTAGATATTGCCATGTGATTGTCCTTGCAGACGAGGTTCGAACCGGAACCTACCGTCAACTGTTCCACCCGGAGCAGCTGATCACCGGCAAGGAAGACGCCGCCAACAACTACGCCCGGGGTCACTACACCATCGGCAAGGAAATCGTAGACCTGGTTCTCGACCGGATTCGGAAACTGGCGGATCAGTGCACCGGTCTTCAGGGCTTCCTGATCTTCCACTCATTCGGTGGCGGCACCGGAAGTGGCTTCACGTCACTGCTCATGGAGCGCCTGAGCGTCGACTATGGCAAGAAGTCTAAATTGGAGTTCTCCGTGTATCCGGCTCCCCAGATATCTACGGCCGTCGTGGAGCCGTACAACTCCATCCTGACCACCCACACCACTCTGGAGCACTCCGACTGCGCCTTCATGGTCGACAACGAAGCCATCTACGATATCTGCCGCCGCAACCTGGACATCGAGCGCCCAACATACACAAACCTGAACCGCCTGATCGGCCAGATCGTCTCCTCCATCACCGCGTCCCTCCGCTTCGACGGCGCTCTCAACGTGGACTTGACAGAGTTCCAGACCAACTTGGTGCCCTACCCGCGTATCCACTTCCCACTGGCTACCTATGCGCCGGTGATATCTGCGGAAAAGGTATGCGATTCGCTGTATCTTAAAAACTCGAATACTTTTAAATTGAAAACAAATGCAATGTACAGCAAAACGTTGGATTTCGAATGTCCGTATATTCATAAGTGAGTGGGAACGAAATTGAGCTTTTATTCCGTTTCTAAATTTTTTAAACTTTTAAACTTTGCCTTTTTAACAATTTCATATGTTGCATCAATTCCCAGTTTTATTTTTAAGTTCATACGTGTGTATAAATTATAACATGATTTTAAACAACAGATATAGAAACAGAAACATATATCGAATCTCCGTTTTCCTCGGGATATTGATCATACACCTAATTTTAAGACTGGTTTTACCCGCAGGCGTACCACGAGCAGCTGACGGTGGCGGAGATCACGAACGCCTGCTTCGAGCCGGCAAACCAGATGGTGAAGTGTGACCCACGCCACGGCAAGTACATGGCCTGCTGCATGCTCTACCGAGGTAGGTCCGTGTGGAATGCCGTGGTGGTACTAGTTAACAGACCAACCGACTGACTAGTGTGTGTGTGTGTGTGTGTGTAGTACACTTTTATCTCGTGCACTGGGATTCTCTCGCATATGGTCATCGCCCCCAGAAGACTTGTTATTTGGGTGACACAAGATACAGGAGACAACCCTGGGTCTTTTAATGCCCGGTGTTAAGCACTGCCCTTCGGTTTAAAGTCGCATGCGAAAGACCAGTTAGTATGTTAGGGGGTGGCGGGGGCTCGACTGACCGGTACGCCAAACTACCGGTGGACCGACCGACGGACCAATTAACCGATACGCTAACCAACCAATCGATCGACCGACTGACTGCCAGACGGCCGACAAACCGACCGCCCGCCGAACCGCATGACTGTCAGACTGAATGGCGAAATATTAGTATGCAACTGACTGACTCGCTGGCTGTTGGAGAACAGTCTGATGGGTTTTTAATTGATGATAATGTATTTGTGTTTGATGATGGTGATGATGATGATGGTAATAATGACGATGATGATGGGTGATGATGATGATGATGAATATGATGTCGTTGCTGTCGTTGTTGTTTTAATGTACCGATGATATTATGCTAATGAAGATAGTTAAATTATGGTATTTTAGCATTTTTAAATCTTGTTGCCAGGTGACGTCGTTCCTAAAGACGTCAACGCCGCCATCGCCACCATCAAGACCAAGAGGACCATCCAGTTCGTCGACTGGTGCCCAACCGGCTTTAAGGTCGGCATCAACTACCAGCCTCCCACAGCGGTTCCCGGCGGGGACCTGGCCAAGGTGCAGCGCGCCGTCTGCATGTTGAGCAACACGACCGCGATCGCCGAGGCCTGGGCGCGCCTGGATCACAAGTTTGACCTGATGTACGCCAAGAGAGCGTTTGTGCACTGGTACGTCGGTGAGGGGATGGAGGAAGGGGAGTTCTCGGAGGCTCGCGAGGATCTCGCCGCGCTCGAGAAGGACTACGAGGAGGTCGGTGTGGACTCGGCCGAGGGTGAGGACGGGCCGGAGGAGGGCGATGACGAGGAGTACTAGGCGCGAACGTGTCGTCGTGGAAACAGCTACTAGTAATAGCAGCTCAATGTCTGCCGTCTGCTGCGCTTTTAGCTTTCTGTTGGCGTCCCTGACATGTTTCTTTAAACGTATATTTAAACTTAATCTAAACTTGATGTAATGAACCTAATGCTTTTGGCTTTCTGTTGACGTCCCTGCCATGTTTCTTTAAACCTATAATCTATATGCGAATTAAAGAAGCCCTAAGGCTTTTGGTTTTCCGTTGACGTTCATGCTTCTTTAAAAGTACAATTCAATTAACAATGTACACTTTATTTCCGACTGATTAAACAAAAAACACATACAATTAATAGTGTACCATTTTGTAGGTGTTCTTTGCATAATAAGGCCATACACATTTTATTTTATTTTTAGCGTTCCCATGATTTTTCGAAACCTACCAACCAGGCAGGAAAAAACAAACAAGTCGATAAAAAAACAACAGTTTCTTTCACAACTTATACCCAGTGGTACAAGCTAAAGCAAATGTTTACTTGCACAATTGTTATATATCATCTTCGTATGGGGAACCTAACTTTAACACAGTATTTTAACTGTGTACATTGACTAACTGCACACTTTTTTTTACAAATATCGATAAAAACATCTACCAGTCTTTGTTTCTATTTTTCCAAATTTTATATACGTTTTTTTGAACTCGATTTTTAACATTGCCGAATTATTATTTTTTCGTTCAGCATCCGAAAACCTATTTGCCCGAGGGCGCTAAACATAGAATCAAATTGGTATGGCCTAATACCAGTTACCTTTGTATTTCGTATGCAGCGACTGACAGAGTGTCAGACTGCCATAATGCAAATTATGTGAGCTCGAATTATGTGAGCTCGAATCAAACGGTGAATGTTCAACTGCTCAACCCGTGGCAATAGTTTACTTCTATGTTTTACGTAAATGGGCTTTATATAATTACTCATGTATGACTTTTTACTGACCATTACTTATTATGTATACTCTTATATCATACGTTTGGATACAGAATTTCTAATAAACGAATTTAAAAAGCTTCACTCTTGTTTCTGTCGTTGAAGATTGTAATGCATTACAATCGTGCATATGTATGACTTATTTTTTATAGATGTCTTCATATTTTGTTGTTGTGTACTTATGAAAAAAAGAGTAAACAAACAATTCAATTATTGAAAAAAAACTGTCATTGCTTATAGATATTAAAAAAATATCTCGAAATGTCTTACGCTATACAGCAACAAAAAGTATTTAATGGGACAGTGTCACACTTTTGGCTGTGAGAAATAATTATCTAAAACTGATTTATTTCTGCTCTATAATACGTTTTCGTTCGAATTTAAAGGTTTGGAAAGCACATTTCTTGGATAACGTTAAACTTTTGACGGATATCTGTTGTTTGTCGATAAATAATTGCTACCTGGTAGACATACCGTAGATTTTTTTTACACAAAAAGGCATAAGGCATATTAAATATCAAAATAATAATGTTTGGCAACCAAAACAGCATAACATACTTTTGATAGATTCTACAAATTCCTGTTTTGAAATTCCATTTGTAGAGAACAACAATTTCCAGCCGCAGAGTGTGAAACGGTCTCTTTAAACGACTCTAGCCTATTAACCATGGTAACAGAATCAAGACACAAAGTTCGCCGTTGTTAAACTACCAATGAACAACCCGAACAAAATAGTTCCGAAACAGTGAAATATAGTTCGCATTTGTAATTGCAGAAAATGTTGTCAGGTCATGTAAGAATCATGTTCTTTTCAACATTCATACGAAAAAATAAGTTGTTCTGTATTTTTATTATGCCAACCGTCAATATTGGCAAGCTTATTATACTTGGGTCAGGTTTTATTTTGTCCTCCTACAGACACAATTTTGAAGAAAAAAAAAATGAGAAACATAATATTGACAAAAAAATCTGGCCTGAAGAATGTAATCAGACACGAAGACTGTTGTGGAGCTGCCAAAATACTGTTTCCGACGGACCACCAAATATATAAATATATAAAATATCGACCATAAAATACGATTATCATCAATAAAACGCGTTGATGTTCGAACCACCCCGCTAACTCCCTGACACCCGGGCACAGAGCCACAAAGCTGCTTTATAGTGAAAACATATTGATTTTCTTATAATAATCAACTTCCTTAAGCTACAATACGGACTATCCATGATAGCAGACCGCATCTGTGTCTGCGAATCGTACGATTGACGTGCGTCTCTCCTATGGCGACCTTACGGTCACCGTGCGACTGTGAATTACTTTTAATGTCGAGACGCGAGACCAAGGCATTGTAATTGCAATTTGTGCGCAGGGTCGCCTCAAGACAGCAATGGTATTTTGGCAAAAACACGGATAATATGTTTTTGATAGAGATCCTGCATGTATTGGTGTCATTTACGACTTTTGATTTAACATGTATATCAAGAAGATGCTATGGTAAAATTTTCGAAATTGTTACATTTAAAAAAAAATATTTCTTGAAGTAGCTGTATGATTGTAACACACGTGAAATAAAGAGATAATGTGGGAAATATGTTAAAAGCATATACATAATATTGGCTATTCATACGAAGATCACTTGACGCAAGGCCGCCGCATCAACTTAAGCGCTTGCGCAAATGTCTGTTGCGGTTGTTGCGGCGACCTTGCAATCAAGAAATAAACGCACGGGCGCCGTAAGGTCGCCGCAAACCGGTTGTGACCGAGGCTTTAAGCGCTTGCGCTAATGTCTGTTGTGGTTGTTTCGACGTGGGTATTCGACGATGAGCTTCATTCTAAAATACACGCTATAATAACGGTAAGAGTATAGTAATGTATAACCTTAGTAGTTTTAATTGTGTTACCTTTCGTTTAAAAATTCTTTAGGGTACAATAAATGTTGACTGATTTGTATTATTAATATATTTACTACATTCGGCATTATGAATGAATGAGAACCAGTCAAAATTTTGACGTTTAATACAAGATGGCGGCCATAGTGTCGTTTCGGTGGTTGGAAATTTTAGAAAAAGAGTTTGACAAGGCATTTGTTGACTTAGATCTTTTGCTCGGTGAAATTGACCCGGACCAATGTGAACTGACATACGATGGCAGACAGAAAATGACTGCTCTAAGCGCAGCATTTGCACAGCTGTGCCATAAAGCACAGACGATTTTTCAGACAAATGCAAAATTAGAGGTATCGTCATTATAGAACTCTGGGTCGTATATATCAAACGCATGCCAAACGTTTATGTCAAAGCATACAAGTAGTTTTTTTCCCAGTAAATTCAGTTAGTTGGGACTCTATTAATAATCTGCCCAAACACAATTGCCAATTAATTCCAACTGTTTACAATACAAATGCTTTCATAACCTTAACCATGTTAATCATGCTTAATACCGGAAAACCAAGGTCGCGCGACAGCGTATTTTCCGCCTATAGATAACACAAGTACCTATTTATTTGTTGTCATTTCCAATACCTAATGACTTTAAATCCATGTTCTGGAAGTGTCAATTGCAATCGGATCCTTCTGGTTCCGCGATTTTATTTATAGGTTCCGTGTTTCAGTAACAATAAACAATGCTAAGCGCACCTGCTAACAGGGAACCAAATGCTTGCATTTTATTGAACCCAAAGAAATTATAACGGAAAGTAAATAGGTGTAAATGCAACACCAAACAAAACGTCGTCTGTAATCACGTCGAATCGATGCATCCATTTATTACCAATATTTATTACGCAAATTCATAATAAATGTTGTTGAAAACAATGTTGCTGTTGTAAATAAGTTATATTTATTTTATTTTGCTTGGTAACTTGTGGTAAGCATTTGTAAAAACTTGAAAATGTTGATAATTTATACCTATATAGTTATATAACATTTAAAAGTGACAAAAAAGCGAAACAGTTATCAACTGTTGTGACAAGTAAAAAAACAAGTGGCAGACAATTGGCATAATATTTTATTCTGCTTACGTTCAATGCACTCTTGAAATGAAACCGAAAATTCAATTCAGTTACAATGTAGATCTTGGCCTACATCCCAAAATAAAATGTTTGATCTATGTTGAAACATATTTATTTATCATCTTACCTTTTAATACATGTTTAAATATCCAATGTAATAAATTCACAGTAAATTCTATAAATTCTTTCGCAGTTTTCAGCAACAGGGTATTACATATTACTTTAAAAAATAACTTATGTACCCAGTTGCAACCACTTTCATCCACTCACAAAAATGGACAAAGTCGCATACATGATGCAATCTGAATACGTCACAACGGTGAATACGTCATAAAAGTGTGTCATTATTAATTTCAGTCATTGTGATATGTTTCATTGCATCTTTAAAGCAACTTAGTCGTGTAACTTAAAGTAGTGGTTAAATACACTTTGTAAAGTATTTTTAATACAATTTAAATAACCGACAGTTACCTAAACAGAGAAAATACCAGAGTTAAACATTCAACCAAACTATTAAATATGCCACTATATTATTTAACTCATTGATCAAACTACTTAAGGATTAGTCACTGATTCTATTAAATATCCATAAAAAGTTTACATAATAAAATGTCTCAAGAGACTAACAAATAACAGCGTCTATTGCATTATCAGTACATAGAGTGTAATAGTGATAATTCTATGTTAGCGCTACCAGTAGCCAAAATAGCCATTGGCTACTATAATTCCCAATTGGCTACTAAATTGTTTGAAAATATTTGAAAATGAAACATATTTTCACACTTTCAGAGGGAAATATTTCAAAATGACAGGTTTTCTTTGCAAAATCAAAATTTTGGGCTACTAATTCAGATTTCTTAGCGCCAACCTAGGATATGACAGAAAATTTATTATATTTTGTATCGAGATTTATTTAGTTTCTAAAAGAGTAGTATACCCCACTGGCTTGTTAGAATATGTGCAACAGAACTATTTTATCAAATGGCGAATTCCACCATAATAACATGTTAAGTCAATCTATATCTATATGACATTTAAATTTCAATAGGCATATTAAGGAGAAAATACAACATTTATAAGGAACAAATAAAACAGTTTTAATATCATATCATATGTTGTATACATTATGCGTTATCTATACTCGGAAAAAATGCGGGTTCGTGGAATACAACATCACACAATCAAACTGAGCGATACAAGCCACCGGAACATCACAGTCATGTAATATTCTCTAATTTCTCTATATATACCTCGAATATAAAGATTTAGAGGATATTTGTTCGCCACTCGTGAAAATATTGTTTCTATGACCACTCATGAAATAAAATACGATCTTACACTGTATTAAACAAATTTGCTTTTTATTTCATGCTTACGATAAATAAATAAAAATGCGCGAGATATGCTGAAGCGTCACAATTTTTGTATATTATGACGTCATAAGTGTGACGTCATTATGATTCCAAAATTGTCGATCACTGTTGTGGTGGAAAAATAGTGCCACTCTTACTGCGTCGTTATCGCTTAATTATAGTCGTATTTAATTTTATTTATGTGTTTTCTGTTGTTTAAAAAGGCCGATGTTTACACTGACGATAAGGGTATTTACATACTTTCAAAAAATAAACATAAAAACAAAGTTAAAAGTAGTTCCACATAACCAAGAGTGTACGATCAAACAGTGTCATTTAACTCGACCTAGAGTGAATGATCTGGTTATCATTGACTGGTATTCTCCAGTCATTCACCGCATAGCATGAAATAAAATTATATCTACATGTATCAATTACATGGAGTGAATGGTATTTGATTTTTTTTTTGAAGAAAAACCATTTGTTCGCAAAATCTAATCTTGATAATTTTGTAACTGTTTAATAAAAAAAATGCATTGATCAGCTTGCCTGGTTCAAAATTATAATAATTTCAAATCATAACCTTAATAACAGGTGCTGCAGTAAACAAAAAACCTTTACAGCTATTACATATGTATTATGCGAGTGTAGTCTATTTGTGTTTGGTTTTCCCGACTTCGGCAGTGCCTAAATTTATATTAAATAAAGCTTAATCTAGCCTAATGCAAACCATAAAATCTATTGTCTAGGTCCCCATAGACATCTGGCATAAAGGTCGGAAGTTTTTGTTTTATTTTACAGTGACATTCCTGTTATCAGTCTGTTCGTATTTTACCAGGCTCAGGTGCTGGACCTCAAGCAGGAGAACGTGGACTTGGCTGCCAGCAAGGCTGTGCTGCAGAGGGAGCTACACAACATGCTCATGCTGCTGCACTCCTCACAGCTACAGCTCCAGGCCAGCAAGGGGCTCGAGGCGGACTCGGAAAGCATCAAGAAGAAATTGGTACTCATACATGTAGTTTATTAGAATATACAGTATTACTAAGCTGGTACAAACAATAAATTGCCAAATCTCTTGACTTGGCAGAAAGTACCCGTATAGGGAAAGATTTAGGGCAAAATAGGGTGCTGCACCATGCTCTTTTTTGGTTCCCCCCTGCTGCCCCTCTGGGCTTGTCAACACAGAAATGTTGAAATGTTGACTATCTTTTGAAATTCAACACATTTTTGCAAATATTTAACCTTTAATGAATAGCTTATGCTTTTAAACCTTTATCAGAAGCATTAGACTCATGAAAACCCTGGATTTAGCAAATTATTAGGAAATGTCAACAAAATGGTCCGATTTTATCCCCCAGCTCCGTTTTAGCAGCACCCTTTACCTTTTTAGATCCTAGATCTTTCCCTACTTGTAATTACAAAAACAGTCTATAATTAAGTTTTCCAAAGTATCTTGCCAAAGTATGGCAGTTAACTGTAAATATATTTTTCCCCCTTGACTGTCTTCACTGGTATTTATAAATTCCCCTAGAAAACAGTAATCATGGCAGGGCTTTTTTTACCTTATAATGCAGTGACCTTATAAACTTTATAATAAAGATGCCACAAACCCCAGGTACTTCTTATCTGGATTTGTTGTTACCCATTACCAAATTTATTGTGATATTTACCCATTACCAAATTTATTATGATATTTTCCCATTACCAAATTTATTGTGATATTTTCCCATTACCAAATTCATTGTGATATTTTCCCATTACCAAATTTATTGTGATATTTACCCTGAAACATTATACCTAGGCCCTATCCCATCTCTGAAAAAAAACACTTGTAACTAATGAACTTAGCAATTATTAAAATAATATTTGTTTCCTTTCCATAGGTAGTACAATAAAAGTTTTGTTTGTTTTTCACATTAAAACACTTGAATATTTTGACAAAATAAAACAAATCTGTTAATTATATCCATTTAAGTATAGTATACCATGATCTTTTTTATTTGACAAGAATTTTGTTCAAACAAAAAACTACATTTGCAGGACACAGAGATGGAATCTCATTTGTCGGATGCAAAGAACGTAGCGATACTAGAAGCGCAGGTGAAGTCTCTACAGAGGGAGAACACAGAGCTGCGGCAGTACAGCCTAGCATTGCAGAGTGAAGTGTATGGTGCAAGATTGGCGGCTAAATACCTAGACAAGGAATTGGCTGGCAGGTACAGCTTGTATCAAAAAGAAATTGAATATTTATATGAGGTGTGCCGTGGTAGAAGGGGGCTTAATGCATGTGCATAAAGTGTTGTCCCAGATCAGCCTGTGCGCATTGCAGATGACACTTTACGCCTACAGTGGATTTATGTTTGGAAGAGACTTCCTTGAAACAGGAAATACCATGAAAGCGGAAAGTGTCATCCCGGATTAGCCCGTGTGCACTGCACAGGCTGATCCGGGATGACACTTTACAGTTTACGCACATGCATTAAGCCCGGTTTTCCCAATCGGCTATTTCGCTTTCGGACTTTCCCTTATTAAACTGCATGCTACATTTGATGAAAGAAATTCCAAAATAGTTCCTACCAAAAATCAGTTTTTAAATGCAGTTTCACTTTTAAACAGCATGTGTTTTTTAAATTTCACAATTCAAAATAGAGCTACAATACTTATTTATATATTTGTTTATTACCGACACAATGCAAATATATGCAAACTTCAATTTCAGACAAACTGGCACGTACTCCAAAATTGCCCTTTCACCTAAAGTAGTCTTCTTATTAAGCTTTCAACAAAGAAGCGTTTAGTCGACTGCGATCAATTGTCGATATATTTTAATAAGCTTCTACACAATAATGAACACCACACAGCATGATGACGTCATGTGTGTATGTGTTAATAATAGATTCCAATAATACAACGGGTTTTGTTTGTTTTGTTTTTTTTGAAGAAAAAAACCCCTAAAATGCTATTTTGAATTAATTTTCTTTGTCCACACAATATATAAAGCATATGAAAACTCTTGCTCGATTGGGCAAGCATTTGGCATTTTCTGCTAGCCCGAGATAAAATCTACTTGTCCCGGGCATCGGGCAACCCAGTTACGAAGAAGACTGACATGCTTCATATATAATATATATATAATTATAATAGCTAACAACAGATACATTAAATACATTTACGGGTATCTAAGTCGTTTGTAACTGTTGTCCTAGAAGCAGAAGGTTTTCAGTACATAAAGGACAAAAAATATTATCTAAAAAGATTACCAGTGACTACCTTTGTTGAACATCTTTATTGATACATGTTTTTAACACACTGGCAGTGATATAAAAAATACCAATTTTGCCAGGACTTTGGGATCAGTTCAAGGTTCCATTTAAACTTACTCTTAGTTTTACTGTTAACATGTTTCATTCTTAGCGGTGTTTATCTTTGTCTCCTATAAGAAAAATCATCATTCCAGCCATAGTGATAGACTTAAATAAAAGTGCCTAGAATGCTCAACATACAGCATAATATATTGTACGATTTATTATTTATTTCGAAACTCACATGTCCGTTTATTGTCCTTATTGGGTTTATCACCATCAATAAAGGACACACGATCGTTCATAGTTTTAAATTTTGATTTTCATTTCCACAGAATCCAGCAGATTCAGTTGCTAGGCAGAGACATGAAGGGAGCGGAACATGACAAGTTGTGGAATCAGTTGGAGGCGGAGATTCACCTGCATCGACACAAGACTGTCATACGGGCCTGCAGGGGGCGCTCCAACAGGAAGAAGAGACTGCCTATACCTCCCGGGCATGTAAGGCCAAAAACATCAATTGAGGCGTGTTGGAAAACCGGACTTTATGCATGTGCGTGAAGTGTTGTCCCGGATTAGCCTGTGCAGTCCGTACAGGCTAATCTGGGACGACACTTTCCGCTTTTATGTTTTTTTCTGTTTCAAGGAAGTCTCATCTAAACATAAATCCACTGTAGGCGGAAAGTGCCGTCCTGGATTAGCCCCTGCGGACTGCACATGCTAATCCGGGACGACTTTTTACGCACATGCGGGTTTTCCCACGACGTGCCTCAATTGTATGTTTTGGGCAACAGTCTCAAAAATGTTAGGTAGGGTTGGGACTATTATTGATTTATTGAAAAATATCTAAAATTTGACGAATACGAATTTCACAGAATACAGTCGTCACCAAAAAATTAATGGTCAGGTGTTTTCGCAAGGTAGGGTCTGGTTGCCCAAAACATGGACATCATTTTTTTGCCTAAGCAGGTTTCACTCGGTTATTCACTATTTGGCTAATTACGTATCTGTCGGGCTACACCCTTTTCTTTATAAAACCCTATTTAGGGAATAGGATTTTAACATAGTAAGCTAAATTTGGCAAAATAAAATATTTAGCCATGTGCAGCTTTGTGTTAGAACAAAACCATAATAGATGTATGTTCTGCTGGATATTTTTATTGAAATGAACTACCAAACTTGCAACGATCGTTTGGAGTACACCTAATTTAGTTGTTATAAATAACATAATTTGTATTTTATTCCACTTCAGTGTCAGCTGTGACCTTATTGACAAGTCTTTAAAATGTTTGAAGTTCCTTGTTTAAGAAACTGGAACCAAGAACATAAGTTTTAAAAACATGTGTTGGACTTACAAATTTGGCGAATTCCTTAGTTCATGTATTATGATACAAACTTTATAATGATTTAGAACATATTTAAACTAGTATTCATAGATAGACCGAGTGTGTTTATTTCATTAACTGGAATGTAGCATTATGATGATAACAAAAAACCGTTTTATATAACATAAACAAACGTCAACATCGACAAAAACTATTTCTCTTATCGAAAAATATATATTTTCTGTTGATACAGACCCGTTATCCTACATTCGGTTTTGAATGAGAAAATAAGGACTGCACATGTGTCATCAATCGATCTGAATAGACGCTGTGTATATAATAGTTTGCTGCACAGCAAAGTATTATTTACGTTTTAAATTTCGAATTTCATATGCATTTCTGAACATAGGTTATTCTCAACTTTATTATAATATTCTTAAAAGACAATACTGACATCATTAAACTCAATGGATGGTTTAACATTTAATATTTTCACACAAAATCGTACAGTCCCTCTTTCAACACTGACTACAGTGTAGCATTATAATCATTTGTTTGCTCATTTCTGTCTGGCATCGTTGGGGCTTGCATTAAGGGAAGTTTGGGAGTAATTTACTACCAGTTTATGTCACAGGACTTCCAAAATTGCAGGCATGGAAGTATCAAAAAGTCAAAAAAGAATGCTTTAAAACTTCCAATATCCAACACTTGGAAGTAAGGACTACCAAAATTTTCACCTAAGTGCAAGCCCTGATTATAATTTTAAGTTAACAATAGGTCTGACAAACAACAACATGAAGTGAAAAACATGCTTAAAGTACAATAATAGCTATACTAGAGTAGTGATATATGCTGGGAACATTGTAATGTACATATTTATGTCATGCAATACTGTCACAACTTCCAAATATTATGAGCAAAACTTCCAAAATCAGAGGCCAGGAAGTTCAAACTTCCAGTTTTCAAAAGTTAATGAAAGCCCTGTATCATATGACAGGATTTTAACTCCCTGCGAAGGAGACATGGCCTTGGTGACGTGAGGAAGGTCAATCTGCACAAAGAACGGGATGAAGGTCTTGGAATGTCCATCACAGTAAGTGGTCATTGTTATGAATTAGAAATGTCTGTCGTAGTAAGTTATAAATATTTAGTAATACATCTGAAAAAAAAGAGACAGACAGCTACTTAAAAAAGAGAAATGTGCTACGAAAAAAGGCCAGGGAAATAATGCAGATTTAAACCTGGAACTACACATGAAATGCTCTTATATTTGTATTCACTGACACATTTATGTTGACCTTGTATTTTTATAATTCTTATATAATTATTTGCAATATCTTCAAAATAACCGATGTCCGTTCAGGTCCCATTTTTCCAGTACTTTTTGGAATGTCTGAGCTAAATGTACATGTGTATTTAATTTAAAGAAAAAATTGAATGTTATTTATTAAGAAGTGACATTTATATAAGCTGTATGGGTCTTGCTTAGACCGAATTTCTGTTAAAAGTGTTTGTTGTTTCTTAGTTTTACATCTGCTTTGTACTGTACTCTATTGGGATGTGCCTTTAACATCGTTAATTGAATCCTAATATTTAATGTTCCAACTCTGGGTGGAAAGATCGAAAACAACTTAAAGGCTACTTTAAAAAAATAATTGTTAAAAGCTTGTCTGGGCAATAATTTTGCAACCCTTGGGCCTAGGTTCTTCAAACTTGGTAGGTAAGTTGGGCATAGTTAGTAGAGGATTCCTATCGTATTAGGACTTGCTTTTAAGTAACATTGTTGACTGAATCCTAATGTTCTTATATTCTAACTCAGGGTGGAAAGGAGCATGGGGTGCCGATTCTAATCTCCGAAATCCACGAGGGACAGCCAGCTGACAGGTGCCAGGCACTGTACGTAGGGGACGCCATATTGGCCGTGAATAAAATAGATCTACGCAATGCTAAACATGCAGAAGGCGTGAAAATTCTTTCAGAACAGGTGAGAATGGTATTGAAAATGAACTGTGCACAAAGGGTACTCCTTAGGGAACGCTATATTGACACTGAATACTGGTAAGATAGATCTATGCCATGCCAAACATGCAGAAAGGGTGGATATTTAGCTGGGCAAAAAACCCTCATGACAGAACAAGTCATAACATGGTATCAGTAGTCATTACAATTTGTACATATATCGCCGATAATCGGTCTGTTTTCTGCATTCTCCAATGAAATTGACACAATTGACCACTTCCAAAATTGAATGACATCACTATTGAAGTACTACTCCACTACGTGGTATTTTTGTATGTTAGTATGAAATAACCCATACCAAAAAGCAGTATTCTGCCGTTGTTGTAGCACGGTGATATAGAGCTGGAGGTGATGTTTGTGGCCCCAGACGAGGACAGTGATAACGACACCCTGGGCTGTGAAGAGGAACAGAGGTTCAGGTGAGAATTTATGTGGCGTAAAATCTTGAACGTTGAATATCTCTTACAAGAATAAACCCTGATCTGATGTTTCCTACTTGTTTGCACTACTGTTAGCTACATGTTCTAGTTCCATGTCCTATTGTTAGTAAAATTCTCCCATTTGTTTTCTTGCCACTTAAATGTTTAGCTCCTCCCCTGCTATTGTTAAAGGATTACTATCCGTATGTCGAGCGTCACAAACACTTCACAAGCATTGCCACATGGTATTTTGTGTTACCATGGTTAAGGGTTAAAACTATGGATGGCAACGAATATTGGAATAATGAAAACTATTTGAATAATATTTATGTATTTGAATAATTACCTGTTTATTAATTTAATTTTATTAAGCATAACAAATACAGTATTTCTCAATGTCATTCCCTAAAGATATTGCGTTTTCCTGTCATCTTAGCTACTCTAGTAAACGCGATACCGGTATGTGTAAAAATCTACCTATCACCCGATTGTTATATGTTTTGTAGACGACAGTTTGTTGTAATTGTTAGTCCCATTATATCGACCACGGTCTCTTATCTGTTCACAAGTTCACTTATATGGGAAGTAGGAGATTAAAGCGTTTTCGAGGTGCTAATTAGTGTTAGTGCGTACATGTGCACATGTGCTCTGACCTAATTAGTGTTAGTGCGTACATGCGCACACGTGCTCTGAAACAACATGTCACCTTCCTAGTTGTGTCGTGGAAACTGACAGCGAAGTTGTCAGCAAAGATTTGCATGTGCTTAATCAATGGTTTGAAGTCTTTCCCATTAAATGAAATTGCAAATTCACAAAATAGTAGATTAAAGTCAGTGTATTTGCCACATTGTTCTCGTCATGCGTTGGTGGTGGATATAAAGCACACAATTAAGTCATTTTAGTAATACATTTCCATCAGTTTTACTGCATCCGATAATGGAATATTCTAGTACTTCATCAATTGAATATTCACATATCATTTTTGGTATTTGTTGCCATCCCTAGTTAAAACATATAATATTTGTGTGCAATTATTGGATGTAACGCAAGATGGATTTGTGTAGATTTGCATTGCATTACCGTAAATAAATATACAACACAGCCGATAGTCCTTGCGTGTGAAACTTAAGTTGCAAACTGCTTAAAACGCAAAATATTACATATTGTTTTCAGATATCGAATATACGACGAGGAAGTTGCCAGCCAGGATAACGAGTATGGAAGTCGTCTCCGTATGAACTCTTTAGACCATATTGACAATGGAGCAACTGGTCAATCTAACAATCTCAACTCCAATCCACCTACGCCAAAATCAAACTCACAACCAGCAAGGTAAGTCCGCACAGGCTAATCCAGGACGGCACTTTCTGCTTTTATGTTATTTTCTGTTTTAAGGAAGTCTCTTCTAACCATAAATCCACTGTAGGCAGAAAGTGTCATCCCAGATTAGCCGGTGCGGACTGCACAGGCTAATCCGGGATGACACTTAATGCACAAACATTAAGCCCGGTTTTCCCACGACACGCAACATTTGTATTTTATGACGGGAACAGATATGGTCCGGTTGTCTTTTACTGCATCTACGAGGGATGTTCAAAAATAACGTAGACTTTTTATATTGTTTACAATTAAATAAACTTAATTGAATAAAACCTATATCAAAATGAATCGGGATTCAAATGGAACATGTTTAATAAGATCCCAACATAAGAATCATTGATAAGATAGTGTAATTAAAATATCCGAAAATATTGAATAATAGTGAAATAATAATATTGAAACAAGAACATTTCCTTCGCGCCAAATCTTCCCTGAAGTAAATGACGTTAACGACGTCATTGAATTCCAATTGAGGTGCTCCGGGTTGCCTATAGTGACTTATTTTAAATGCCTGCCATTTTGAACAGAGAAGAGTACAATCGCAGAAATTTTGTAAATATATGCAATATATATTCCTGTTTATTATAATGCACTTTTTTTCTATGAAATAATTATATGTCTAAAAATATTTAAAAAATCTACATTAATTTTGATCATCCCTCGCATTTCTAAGAAACAATTCTAAATAACATTTCAGGACTTTGTTTGTTTGTGGTTAAAGTATATTTGTGAAATCTTACTAGATGGTAGTCCATATGCGTATCTTCAATTCATGTTCAATAAATATACAAAATATAGTCTTAATTTTAAAGAAATCATCAAAATAGATCATTAACTGTCTAATCAATTCAGTAACATATTACAGGGACTTGTTCACAGATTTTTGCATTTTTTTAAGTATGCCATGAAACGTCTTAACTTGAGAGATTTACGCATCAGAGCTCAAGTATAGTCACAAGAAAATAATTTAAAAACAAAGAAAAACAAAAATTGGTCCCAGGACCTCCAGATTAAAAGGCTATCGCCTTAACCACTTGGCCATTCCGATATCTATATTTAACCTAGGCATTATTTGCTTTATGTAAGTGATCCACGTGTTGTCAACAATTTTAACGAAAACAACAGTAACACTCCAAATTATTCCATTGTTTAGCGTTAGAAATGCTTTATAATTTTATCAATTTCAACTGATGATTACTCATAAACGAAACATTATTTACAGTATATTTCTATGTCTGTAGTGTTATTTCGCTCCCTTGTATACATTGTTCTTATTGTTGGCGTCTGTGACAAAAAGTTGAAAAATGTCAATTCGTGAATCTGTGAACAGGTTCCTTTCAGGCATTAACAAAAACTTAATGATTGATAACATAGCAATGTAAAATATTCTATGAATGTGTCTTTATTAGAAGGTAACAAATGGTGAGCAGCATTTCTAATTACATTTGACGGTTGGAATGGTTTTATTCTTTCATTATCTTTGCTTGTTAAGAATGTTCTTGGTGATGGTTTTCAGACTTGCAATTGTTGAGTAACGGTTGTTTTAAAAGTATTATTATTTTATGCATATGTATTATATGTATAACAATATAAAATTGTATGTATTTCTTCCATTGTATTTTCAATATGAGCCTTGGCCATAATTTTGCACATTGTAAATGGCCAAACCAAACAGAATTCTTTCTTGGCAGATATGCAAATTTGTGGGCATGGCCTAATTTGGTGAATGCCAGAGTAAGTGCTGCCCTTACATTAAGTAAATTAATTACAATATGTTCATTGTAGTTGAAAAACTGAAGCAGTGCAATATAGCAAATATGGTGTATAATAAATTTCATAATTAATAATTAATTTAAGACGTTTGTTTTCAATTCAAAGCTTATAAGCACTGTCATAACATAAAAATGGCTGAACTATAGATTTTCAGAGAAGCAAAACAGTGGAATCAAAAAGGAACAGAAAATTGGCAACACCCCTCTTATTTTATCTGTATGTTTCCCTATACTTATTGATTAATTACTGTTTATTGGTATGTGAGCAGTTTCAGTCCGGTGACATTATTACTTACATGCATATACATGACTTTCCACTTGCAGTCCTCAAAGAAATCCAGCTCCGGGACCAAAAACTGATCCTAAAAGCCCGGCCTCCACTCCTAACACCCCGGACAAGGGCCATCTATCGGTGGGGTCCCTCCACATAGACAACGTACAGCAACATTCCCTTACCACGGATCAGTCAGCATTCCATGGCAGTTATCACTGAAGAATGTTCCTGGGCTGGTATCAACAAAGCTCCTAAGGGAAATCTTTACTTAAGTTGTACTTAAGTGAGAATTTCATATAAAATGTGAAACCCAAGGTTTTCTGTTCAGAAAAGGGTAAAATATGAAACATCTAAGCAATATTTACTTGTCGCCACCTAAGGATTACAAGGGCCTATCAAACGTGTTAAAGAAGCATAAAGGTCCTTTTAATACTCAGGATGCATTGTATTTACCATTTTAATGCATAAAAGACCTGTACATACGTAAAGTGTCGCAGAAAAAATTTACTGAATTAAAGATAACTAAATTTTCCCTTAATAAGCTTCGTGAATACAGACCCTGGCAGGCGTTAAGAACCTTGGGAAACACTGGCTGTCTTTGTACTGAAAAGAACTAGCAATCTTTTCGAAACCTGGCCCCATGACCATGAACTATCTTATTCATGTACTTAATCGTAGTTGTTTTCTTGATAATTTGGCGATGCGATCAAGGCTCATTATGTAGCTGTATACAGAACTATCAATCTCTGAAAATCTTTTCCCCTGTACTTTAAACAGCGTTAAAAATAATTTTAGCCTGAAGTAATCTTGGTTATAAGCCTTTATGTAACGAGAGCTTTTTAAGCAAGCATGTTCCTTGGTCAACATTTTAAGTTGAGACTAAGTTTTGAGGTCAAGAACCTATGTTGGTGACAAGAAGTTAAGACAGTAGTCAAATTATCAGTGATAATAACATCTTGTTTTCGAATAATTTCATGCTAGTAAAATTTTGTTAGCCATGGGTAATTTTGGCTAAGGGTATTGCTTATTGCTTCCATCAATCTAACTAAAGTGCATGATATTCCTACAGGAGGATCTGATGAATGCCTATTGAATACTTATTCTCGCAAACCTGGAATTTTCAAAAAGCTATTTATATCTCAACCAATAGGATTGTTCCTTTTGAGAAGCATTATTATTATTTGTGTGTGTGTGTAATTTACGACTTGATTCATCACGGTGTTAAAACGAATCGGTAACCTCTCTGTTAAAATAGCCCCAAATGCACACTCTCCGTTAGAAATCATCTCTGAGAACTACAGGTAGGTCACCTTCTTCTCGATATATAGCTTACTGTCGCCAAAACTCTGAGATATTTTGGTTTCACGGAACATTGTGGACATAATACTGCTATTTCAGAAAGGAATTCTCACTATTACACAATGTGTTTCCTAAAAATAGTGAAAACTGTTATTAACTTTGATTGCCGTTTGCCTATTTCAGCGATATTTCCCTTCGTTATTCCTTTTGTTTCATTAAAACAATACATGTCTGGAGTTTGGCTCGACTTAAAATTGTTCCCCGAGGATTGTTTATTGTTACCTTTAACTTTATAAGCGAACAATTGGTGTAAATATCATAATTTTTGGTGGTGGTCAGAATTGGAAGGTAGCTGTAACCTCTCCGTATTGGTGTTTGTGTTTTACTCATTTTATGCTGTTTCCATGTATTATAAACATTATCATTTTAGGGGATGTTTACTTTTTAAAATATGGACCGACAATACACCCAACACGCACTGGTAAACACAGTATACATTCAAGTACTTATTTCAGATGTAAAATATATGTGTTTCAAGACTGTCTGAAATAGTTTTCTTTCATTTTAGTTCACATTTGCGTTTGTTAAAAAATCCATCATGCGGTTGCATACCTGAAACATGCTAATGTTCCATGCACAATTTTTTCAATCAATTAAACTCATAACTATTTTTAATGGAGAGGTTACCGATTCGTTTTAACACCGTGTTTATTATTTTCCATTACACATGTAAATGTTGCATTTAATATTTATTTCGACCACAAGTTGTTCTTTGACTTATTTGGCATATATCCCACAAATTGACTCTAAAATTGTGTTTACATGGTAACAATATGGATGTTTAATAACTACAGGTTGGGATCCCAGCTAATTTCACTTTCACTTTTAAAACCATGAAAGCAAGGCTCTGATTGGCTGACTGAAAAGTTTTCAGAAGATGACCTTCTGGTTGTCCTCAGATCTTAATGCAAAGCATATTTTAATATTTTAATTGTGGCGTGTCGTAGGAAAACCAGTCTTAATGCATGTGCGTAAAGTGTCGTCCCTGATTAGCCTGTGCAGTCTGCACAGGCTAATCCGGGACAGCACTTTCCGCCTACAGTGGATTTATGTTTAGAAGAGACCTTGAAACAGAAAATACCATAAAAGCGGAAAGTGCCGTCCTGGATTAGTCTGTGCGGACTGCACAGGCTAATCCGCGATGAAACTTTACGCACATGCATTAAAACCGGTTTTCTCACGACGCGCCTCAATTTAATTTTAAGTAGACTGTGCTAACATAGGACACTTTTGTAGTCATGGGGCCTGTTCTTTCCATGAGTTGTTGTAGATGGTATATATTTTTTAAGAAAATTAAATATGTTTAAACTGATAGTATTTTATTGGATCACACATGTTTAAACTGATAGTATTTTATTGGATCACACATTGTTTTTTCTGTCTTCTAAGTTGTTACTGTCACATTGTTTGCATATTTTCTATAAGTTGTTGTTGACTCATTTACACGTAACATGTTCACTCAGCCACTAACAGTAATTTATAGCATAAACCTTTGTGTTTTGTCTTATCTTCATATTGTACCTGACACAATATTTGAATTTCTCATTTTCCATTTAGTTCATGTATCAGAAATATCAGCCATGCGTTGCAAAAGCACAGTTTTGCGGAAGAGCAAAATATTAGTAGCTGTTGCGTAATGTCACAAGGTTTTGTACTTCTTGAAGCATTAGTTACTGTTCATTGCTCACAGATGTAGCTGTCCTTAAAGCTTGTGGGACTGGGGCAAGTAGCGATTCAATACCAGCTAGGGGTTCCCGCTGGCTCAAAAAAAGTTGTCGCCACTAAAATTCGCCACTTTTTAAAGGTTGGAGCCAATTTTATTTGTCAGTCACATATTAACATACTTCAGAAGCTAATTAACAATAATGGTCACTGTTAAATAGAATTAAATGCATTCTTATAATTAAAACTTTGTAGTATAATCGTTAATTGTTAAATTTAGATTTTACAACTCTATACAATAACACTGTACTTGAAAATTGGTAAGTCCTCCTTCTAATTAAGATCTTTATTTGTTGATTTAACAACTGTCTGTCCATTATTCATGTTTAATTTCATCATGACTGTGGACAAACAGTTTGTTAACGTTCATAAATAAATTCACACAGAACTGTTTAAGGCTATATTTAGATCAGCCTCGTTTTGGAATGTAAGTCTACACATGTCCCAAGATGCTCTTTTGCTACTTGTGTTGTTATTTTGAAATGAAATTTCACCTATTGCACATAAAATCATTACACCATAATAACAAGTCACACAAGATTAAAAATTAATAGTGTTGATTTGGATTGTGCGTAACCAAGCTGAAAGCTGATGCTGTGACGTCAGATAAGCTTTCACATCATGACACGCTCGTCTGCAACAACAGGGTAATTAATGATCTGATAACAAAACAATGCCCCAAGGCCATGTTTTGAGGCTCTGTGGTAACTTAATCTGCCCCAGTTTTGTTGCAATTAAGATTCCACGTACGAGATTTAGCACTGTCTAAAATTATGTTGTCACCAATAAAATTCTCCACTTTGATTAAAACTGTCGCCACTTCCGCAATTTTGTCGCATTTGGCGATAGTGGTGATCGACAGCGAAACCCCTGCCAGGTTACCTGGAACTGAAAAACCGGAGTGCTACAAAAACTCAACTGCCTTATTTAATCTATGCTTTTGGACACCCTCAAATCTGCCGAAATAATTATTTTATGGACACTTTCAGAAAGGGGAATTTCTTTGTGACCTCTTTTTTTGGCAGACAAATAATAATTGGCAATAAACCCCCATTTTAAGGTTCCTTCGTTATTGTGTGTCAATTTAGCATTCCAATTAACAAGTCTTTAACTGTATAATGGCTTCAATATACCGTCTCCAGTCATACATTTATGCCTTTGGTGATAAACATAGATCATAATCAAGAGAACTGTACTAACAAATGTGTAAGTTATTTGCGATTTTTACAACCTTAAAACATTTCAGAATCTATGTTTTTGGACAGATTTTGAACAAATATTTTTGTGATTCTAAATATTTAGACACAGAAAAATGTAACTTTTAAGTGTCCAAAAAACTATAGGTCAGTAACGGTAGTTACCATTTGAAAAAAAGCATATTTATGCAGGCTTTTAAAACTGTTCGTATCAGAAATAGGAGTTGATTATACATAGTAACTTGGAATACGAGTACTTTGTATTTTCATAAACTTTAATTATGTAGTACCAATATTTTTGTTCTTGGTACCAATATAGTTATAGTCTTCGAAATAACTCACTTGGCCAAAGGTGGGGACAAGTAAAAATGAGGCGCGTCGTGAGAAAACCGGACATAATGCATGTGCGTAAAGTGTCGTCCCGGATTAGCCTGTGCAGACCGCACAGGCTAATACAGGACGGCACTTTCCGCCTTTATGTTTAGAAGAGACTTCATTGAAACAGAAAATACCATAAAAGTGGAAAGTGCCGTCCTGGATTAGCCTGACATGTGAAAACTGTTTCATTGAAGATGCCAGAGATGATTAAGTTGTCTGATGATGAAACAGCAGATAGTCTTTGGCTGATTAGTGCAATAGGAGACCTTTAAAAATTATAACAAACATGACTTTTTTCGGGCAAGTGAAAATAGATTTGAGCCAGTTGAAAATTCTTGCCTTGGAAAATTTACTGTGAAGACTGATAATGTGCTAAATATTTGAAAACATAAATATAATATAGTCATCGAGTCATGTAAGAGCTGTATTTAAGGTTAAAAACACGTAGCATGGGTTCCCGGTTAATTGTATGCTACCCGGGTAGTAGCATTACCCAACCCTGTACCCGGGTACAAGGGCACTGGTCCCAGCCCCAGCCTTTAAAATGACATAATTTTCCAGTTCATGAACATTAATTGATGGACACAAATATTTTGTACAAATGTGTTCATTGACCAAGTCAAAGTTTTAAGGCAATTGGATGTGTAACATTTTGATATGTACACAATAATTTGTAAAATTTGTGTGCATGAGTGAGTGTACGTGCATGTGTGCGTGTATGTGTGTGAGCTGAATTGATAGGGGGTGTTAATTGTTAAAAAAGATATCAAAGATGTTACTGATGTGAATTTAGTGTTTGTTTTTGTCTGACAAAATATGTATTCATATTCTTATTTTAACACAAAGTGGAGGAAAGATTCTTATAGCATATGTACCCTTATGTATAGTATATACTCTAATATTTTGCCTTACATTATGATGGCAATACTTACTGAACTAAGATGAACATCGTTTTTATTTTATGCTTTCCAGTAATTTATAGGGAAATATCAGTGGCATAAAATTGGTAATTCACTGTTTAAAACAGTGAAAATTACCACTCTGTTAATATTCACTGTTTCATACTGGTTCCCAATTTAAAGTAGTAAATGAAAGGACCGTCAACGATGCCGAACTCAAAATTGTCAAATGAGTCCTGCGATATTTTCCAATAAACCTGCTTAGATAGCAATTCAAATGAAAACAAATGGTGGAGAAAGCATCAAATAAAAAGAAAATGTGTTGGTTTCGCTAGAATATCGACTTTTAATTCACTCATGATCATAGAAAATACTAGTATATAAATTACCATTACCATATATGTCGTCCCGGATTAGCATGTGCAGTCGGCTCAATCTGATCCAGGATGACGCTTTAAGCAGATGCATTACGCCCAGGTTTCCCGTAACAATCCTCAATTGGTTTTTATCTACAACATAACTAAATCTGACATACATGTATAGAGACATGTATACTTGAAAAAATAAGGGTTCAGTAGATTTCACTGCGATGTGTATCATAAATCATTTTCGTTTAACTTGAAAAACGGCTGATAATTTTATAACCATAACTTCTCATTGATTCAAGTTCATATCTGTCTCTGATTTGAACTTTGTGTTGTTAATTGTTATTTGACTTTGTAATTCATTATAAACATTAACATTGACCGAAAGCATTGTAGATACGTTAACATTGTTGTTCATAGTTATTTTACTGTTATTTAATAAAACCTTTGGCAAAAATATTGTAGTTAATTTCACGCTGATGTTTATACTGATTTAAATCTGCTTTCTAGCTCACCTGAGCACGAAGTGCTCGTGAGCTATTGGTATAGGGGACCTCTCCGGTGTCGTCCGTAGTCCGTCGTCCGTATGCCATCAATAATTGGGACTGTTATCGCGATAAAGACTACATTTTTATCTCACCTGAGCACAACGTGCTCATGGTGAGCTTTTTTGATCACCTTTCGTCCGTCGTGCATCAACATTTTCATTCAAACAACATCTACTCCTGAACCGCTAGGCAGATTTTCACCAAATTTCACAGGAATGATCCTTGAGTGACCTTCTTTCAAAATTGTTCAAATCGTTTCGGTCTGCTGCTTATGTAGGTCACCAGGGCTAAAAATAGATTTAAAAAGTGAAAACTTTAAAAATCTTCTCTGAAACTGCATGGCTGAGAGCTTTCATATTTGGTATGTGCCATCCTCTAGTGGTCCTCTACAAAGAATTTTCAAATGATGCCCCTGGGGTTAAAACTGACCACGCCCGGGGGGCACATGGTTTATATAGACTTGTATAGCAAAATGATTTTTAAAATCTTCTCTGAAACCGCAAGGCCCAGAAATGTTATATTTGGTATTTATTATTGCATAGTAGTCCTCTTCAAAGATTGTTCAAATGATGACCCTGGGGTCAAAACTGGCCACGCTCCGGGGTCACATGGATTATATACACTTAAATAGCTAAATGACTTTGAAAATCTTCTTCTCTGAAACCCAAAGGCCCCGAGGTTTGTTAATTGGTGGGTAACATTGTATAGGGGTCCTCTACAAAGATTGTTCAAATGATGCCCCTGGGGTCAAAACTGGCCATGCCCCAGAGGTCACATTGTTTATATAGACATAAATAGTAAAATTACTTCAAAAATCATCTCCTCTGAAACTGCAAGGCCCCGAGGTTTCATATTTGGTATGTAACATTGCATAGTAGTCCTCTACAAAGATTGTTCAAATGATGCCCCTGGGGTCAAAACTGGCCACGCCCCGGGGGTCACATTGTTTATATAGACTTAAATAGCAAAATGACTTTAAAAATCTTCTTCTCTGAAACCGCAAGTCCCTGAGGTTTCATATTTGGTGTGTACCATTGCATAGTGGTCCTTAACAAAGATTGTTCAAATGATGCCCCTGGGGTCAAAACTGGCCACACCCGGTGGGTCACATTGTTTATATAGACTTAAATAGCAAAATTACTGCAAAAATCGTCTCCTCTGAAACCGCAAGGCCTAGTGGTTTCATATTTCATATGTGGCATCCCCTAGTGGTCCTATACAAAGATTGTTCAAATGATGCCCCTGGGGTCAAACTGGCCACGCCCTGGGGGGTCACACGGATTATATAGTCTTAAACAGCAAAATGACTTTAAAAATCTTCTCCTCTGAAACCGCAAAGCCCAGAGGTTTCATATTTGGTATGTAACATTGCATAGTAGTCCTCTTCAAAGATTGTTCAAATGATGCCCCTGGGGTCAAAACTGGCCACTCCCCAGGGGTCACATTTTTTACATAGACTTATATAGCAAAATACTGCAAAAATCTTCTCCTCTGAAACCGCAAGGCTCAGTGGTTTCATATTTGATATGTGGCATCTTCTAGTGGTCCTCTACAAAGATTGTTCAAATGATGCCCCTGCGGTCAAAACTGGCCATGCCCTAGGGGTCACATTGTTTATATAGACTTCAATTACTAAATGACTTTAAAAATCTTCTGTTCTGAAACAGTGAGGCCCAGCGGTTTTATATTTAGTATGTAACATTGTATAGTGGTCCTCTACAAAGATTGCTCAAATGATGCCCCTGGGATCAAAACTGGACCCACCCCGGGGGTCACATTGTTTGTATAGACTTAAATGACAAAATGACTTTTAAAATCTTTTCCTCTGTAACTGCAAGGCCCAGTGGTTTAGTGTTTGGAATGTAACAGTGTATTGTGGTCCTCTACAAAGATTGTTCAAATTGTGCCCCTGGGGTCAAAACTGGCAATGCCCCGTGGTCATATGGTATATATAGACTTAAATAGCAAAATGACTTTTAAAATCTCCCCTGAAATCGCAAGGCCCCAAGGTTTTATATTTTGTATGTAACATTGTAAAGTGATCCTCTACATTATTATTTAAATTATGCCCCTGGGATGAAACCTGGTCATGCCCTCTGGGTCACATGGTTTCTTTAGACTTAAATGGCAAGTGGACTTTAAAAATCTTTTTCTCTGAAACTGCAAGGCCCAGAGGTTTTATATTTTGTATGTGACATTGTATAGTTGTCCTCTATAAAGACTGTTCAAATAATGCCCCTACAGTAAAAAGTGGCCACGCCCCAGGGGTCACATGGTTAATATAGACTTAAATAGCAAAATGACTCAAAAAATCTTCTCCTCTGAAACTGCACGGCCCAGAGCTTTTGTAGTTGGTATGCATCACTGTACAAGGATTGTTCAAATATTGCCCCTGGGGTCAAACCTGCCCACGCTATGGGGATCACATGGTTTCTATAGACTTTAGGAAGTGGACTTTAAAAATCTTCTCCTCTGAAACTGCAAGGCCCAAAGGTTTTGTATTTGGTGTGTAACATTGTATAATGGTCCTCTACAAAGAATGTTCAAATTATGCCCCTTGAGTAAACAGAGGCCACACCCCTGGTGTCAGATTGGTTTATAGAGACTTAAATGACAAAATGACTTTTACAAGTTTCTTCTCTGAAACCTTACGACCCAGAGGTTTTGTTATTGGTATGTAACATCTTATATTGGTCTTCTACAAAGATTGTTCAAGTTATGCCACTGGGGTCAAACCTAGCCACCCCCGGGGGTTACATGGGTTGTATAGACTTATATGGCAAGTGGACTTAACAAATCTTCTCTGACTGCAAGGCTCAGAGGTTTCATATTTTGTATGTAAGATTGTATAGTGGTCCTTTACAAATATTGTTCAAATGATGGCCCTGAAGTAAAAAGAAGCCACACCCCGGGTCACATGGTTTCTATTGACTTATATGGAAAGTGGGCTTTGAAAATCTCCTCCTCAGAAGCCGCAAGGCCCAGAGGTTTCATATTTGGCATGAAAATTGTACAGTGGTCCTCTACAAATATTGGTCATATTATGCCGCTGGAGTAGAAATTGGCCATGCTCTGTGGGTCACATGGTTTATATAGCTATTAAAATCGTCACCTGAAACTGCAAGGCCCAGATCTTTATACTCAGGTAAGTGGTTTAGTGCCATTTGGCCCTCTTGTTATAAGCCATTATGATGCCTTAAACTCAGGTGGGCGACTTAGGGCCATTGTGGCCCTCTTGTTGTTAAATATATTGATCAAGTGGACTTTTTTGTATAATACATGTAAATAATGGTGAAAAAAGGTATTCTGTACATTCAATATTGAACTGAATACAGATAATGAGTTTGCAGAAATATGGAATGTCTATAGGTATGATTAATAAATACTGTTGCGAGCTATTGTATTGCTAACATGGTTTATTTAATGTTTTAGCTAATTATATGTTAAAACTGTTTTACAGCATTTTATTATATATCATTACATTGGGGCACATTTGCCGACTGTGAAATGTTATTGTATATATTCGTATTATATTTCATCTGGCTGATTATTTCCTAATATTTAATTATATTTATAATTTATATTTTGTAATTTATATTATGTTGTTAAGTACTGTTTCTTAATGTTAAGTTCATTATATGAGGGAAAATAATTATATTTATTAAATGATATTCAGTGTTGTATTTTTTATTTTCCTTTTACATCTGCACAAATCATTCAAACATAGTGTTGTTTTTAGCTCACCTGAGCATGAAGTGCTCGGTGAGCTATTGGTATAGGGGACCTCTCCGTCGTCTATTGTTAGTCGTCCGTCGTCCGTATGCCGTCAACAATTTGGACCGTTATCGGGATAAAGACTACATTTATTATTCAGTCTTGACCTAACTTGCACAGTTTGTGTAAGACCATAAAATCTCGAATGGGATTGTTATTGGGTCAGATCACACCAGTAACACCAGAGTTATTGCCCCTTTTTCATGCAAAAAAAGTGCAAAAGTGCCCTTTTCCAACGTATAGACTTTATTTATTGCCCTTTGTTTATTAAAAAAATTACAAACATGGACAATATTCAGGATAGAGAGACATTTTTCATCCAATCTTCACCAATCTTGCACAGTTTGTCTATTACCATGAGTTTACAGTTGGAAGTTGAATATAAGCAAGATCGGACCAGAAACACCAGAGTTATTTGCCCTTTGTTTGTGAAAAAAATATGCAAAATGGACATTATACAGGATAGAGACTTCATTTTTCATTTAATCTTCACCAATCTTGCACAGTTTGTCTATGACCATAAGATTAAAGGTGAAGTCGAATATAAGCAAGATTGGACCAGAAACAGAGTTATTGCCCTTTGTTTGTGAAAAAAATATGCAAAAATGGACATTAATCAGGATAGAGACTTCATTTGTCATCCAATCTTCACCAATTGTGAACAGGTTGTCTATGAACGTAAGACTACAGGTGAAGTCGAATATAAGCATGATTGGGCCAGAAACACCAGAGTTATTGCCCCTTGTGTTTGGAAAAAAACATTAACAAGTATCAATGATTGGCATGCACACACAATTTTTGATTCAATGTTGACCAAACTTACACAGTTTGCACATGACCATAAAAATTGATTGATAACATTTGATTTCCAACAGTTGCAAGACTTGCATATAGTTATTTATACATGCAACTTTGATGTCTTCAGAGCCTGCATTAACATTATTTATCATCATTGGAAAGAAAATTATCAAAGAAAAAGCAAAACTTTACCTTATAGCACAGCCATCGCAATTATCGCATTGCAACTAGTTTTCCAAAACTGTTTGCGAAAATGACATCAAAATCTACTGTTTGTGTATTTTGCAGAATTGTCAATGACTTAATGAAAAAGGGTCAGGTAAGAATATTGAGAAAAATGATTTGAGAACCATTAGCAAAAAAACGCACATCCACTACCCAACTCATACTTTATTTAGCCCATTGCACTAACTGATGTTTTAAATCAAAATTGATCCTATCCCCCTCTGTGTATTGTTCAGATACCTTAATTTTCAAACCTGTCTCAACAGTATGGTCTTCATCTGTACCAGTTCTCATGTGAGCGCTTTGGGCCATTATGGCCCTCTTGTTGTTTATTTGTTAAAGCCACAAGGTTTTGCAGGATTAAAACAAGGCTTGTCACAGAATGTGACGTATGCCCCCGAAGCATATGCTAGTCAGAGGAAGGTAATGTCAGAAAAAGAGTACAATATATGTCCTGCACAAATATCTTGACCTCTTAGTGTGAACTTGACCTCTAAACTAAAGGCCTGGTACTTAGCGTGTGACATCTAACGATAGTGAACATTTCTATTTATAAGTTACTAGAAAATTCCCCCCATGCCAGAAAACATTCTGCTCCAGACAAATATTTGACATTTGAACTTGAACTGTGACCTTGACCTTTGACAGACGAGCATATGTGATGTACACAACACACCATCTGGTCATGGGAAATGATAATCTGATGTAAAAGCAAAATCCTTACATTTATTTATAGAAGTTTATAATGGAGCTGAAATGAAATTCCTTGACGTTTGACCTTGAATTGTGACATTGACCTTTGACAGCGAGCATCGGTGTTGTGCGCAAAACATTGTCTGGTCATGGGGAATAATAATCTGAAGTGATATTAAAATCCTTCAAGACACTAAGAAGTTATGAAGCGGAAACGAAAATCTCTGACCTTGAATTTGCGACCTTGACCTTTTACAGACACGCATGGGTGTTGTACATGGCACATCGTCTAGTCATGGGGAATAATAATCTGAAGTCAAAGTAAAATCCTTCCAGGCATTTATAAGTTATGCAGCGGAAACGAAAATCCTTGACCGCTGGCCTTGAATTGTGACCTTGACCTTTGACAGACGAGTATGGGTTTTGTACGCGACACATTGTCTGGTAATGTGGAATAATAATCTGAAGATACATTGAAATCCTTCCAGACATTAAAAAGTTAAGGAGTCGTAAAGAAATCTAGTTAACCAAGAAAAAGCCCATTTGAATTATTCTAAGTCAAGGTCAAGGAAATGGGTAGATTAAGAATGGTCATAAGCAACAACTGTGTAAGTATCCAAGTGCTGTAGTAAGCAGTGTTGCTGCTAGACAAAAACGGTAAAATCTAGTTAACCACGAAATAACCCATTTGAATTATTCAAGTCCAACTTAGGTCAAGTTCAAGGTTGGGTGATATGGGTTGATTAACAACAACTGTGTAAGTATCCAAGTGTTGTAGTAAGCCGAGTCGGTAAAATATAACCAAGAAATACTAGTAAACCATTTGAATTATTCTAAGTCCAAATTAGGTCAATTTCAAGATCACAGTGAGGTTGGGTGATACGGGTGAATTAGGAATGGTCATCTAGGAAGCAAAAGTGATGCCGAAAGCTCCCCAAAGACGACAAGTGGAACCCCTTCCGTTTGGCGTATGCACGCCGTGGCTATGTCGATCACATAATGAAAGATGCTGAATTGTCGCTGCAGACGCCAATTGTAAGCAGTAGGGACGCCGAACAGGAGTCGTATTTAAGCGATGCCCTCCGTTTTCCGATAGTTTTCAAATTTACAAAATTGACACATTTTGCTGTGAACTAAACACTTATCATGGTGCTAGTCAAGGGTATTGAAGAAGAGTTTGGGCGTCAAATATTATATAGCAGTTACACAGCCCCTGAACACTTAAGTTCGGATGAAGGTGTAAACCCCTGAAAGCCCAAGCTGGGAAAAAGACCCTATCAAAAACGTCTCTAAGGGATACCCAAGCACATTACAGTCTTCGTTGGCTATTAAAGTCAACAATGACAAGTGCAAGCCATCAGTGCGGGACACGTTCCACCTTCTCTCCACCTGGGCAGCCACTTCACGTCAGGCCTCTGGCGTATTTCTAATAACCAGAACTTCGTCCTTATACTCTTGAAGCTGGGCAGTAGATACTTCTGGGACAAAATGGCATTGGCATCCTGCAGCAACATAGAAGTCATACACCAGTGAGGCGTACGTGTCCATAGATGCCATGTACCTCAGCATCATCGCAGGATTTTTTCAGCATGAAGGGTGTTACGGAACCTGGTGAATTTTTTCTGAATGCGAGGCGTTAGATGCTGGCGTATGTCATCCAACACTGTTTGCCTGATCCTCAAATATTTTTTGTGAAGGTGACATCTTTGTCTAGGAGTTCCTGCATCAATGTATTGTACTGCCCATACTAAAGCCTCCTTTTTGTCTATGAGCCAGAAGCTGACCCACCATCGACGACGTCTTCGTGAATCTCTGTCTCAAGTGCAATCCCAAGGCATGCATGGTATCAATTTCAGTTTGGATTTAAAACAGAAGTGCAAGATGAATATCCATCGGCTGGTCATTTAGTCGCGATGCTAATCAGCCTGGCATCAGTGTATCAATGTATAAGTACGTTTAAAGGGACCTGTTCACAGATTGACGAATTTACAATTTTCAAACTCTTTGTCACAGATTCCAAAAATAAAAGAATAGTGTATATAAAGGAGCTAAATAATTATTTTGACACAGAAATATAATGTATATACCATTTTGTAAATTAGTACACAAATCTGTGAACAAGTCCCTTTAAAGTAAATCTCTCAAGCGTAAAAGGTAAAATGTTTGTGTTTTACAAGAAACACGTTCACACAATTCTGAAACTTTAAATAAAAATAAATCAGATATAAAAGGCTAATTACATGAAAAGCACTGAAACATCCATGATACGTGTGCAAACAAGTAAATTGCACTATTGTTGCCCCCCCCCCCCTGCAAAAAATAAATTTACTACAAGGATTATAAAATTATGCCATTGCTTTTGTGCCATTGCTTTTATCAACTTAAGTTTTAGGCACTTTAATATCAAAATATAATTGTTAAATTGTAATGAAACATTGCTGTAGAAAAAAACATTTTGGTGACAATATATTTCAGTATTTTAAAAACAATGATATGTTGAGGCATGTTTGCAGAATAATTAAATTGTACAATTAATTGTAACACAACCGTCTTTGAAATGAACCCCACATGTTCAGAGATTGCATTGCCTAGTGTATAAAATGCCTTTATTTTAAAGTGTACCCAATCTCATTAAAACCATCTCCAGTCTGGCGCTACTATATTATCCGCTGACTGGATTGGATGACTCGCATTATGGGTCACGTTCAGACGACCTTTTCATGAGCCAATCAAATTGTTGCCTTCAAAATTTTGTGGAATAACTTTATATATAAACCACAAAAACTATGCACGAAATTAACATGAACTTAGGATGTTTACTCGCCTAAGGTACCACTATATCAATGGATATCCATGTGAAAATTAACTGTAAATACTTTATTCCTGAGGATCAGCTGGAAATGCGTCACCTTTTCAAAAACCGTGGCCAAACTTTGCTGTGCAAAAAGCAATTTCATTGGGCGCAGCAGGGCTGATATTTTATTGTGCAGAAGGTCATTTGAACGTGACCTGTTATACGATGTCTTCAGATCCTAACAACGTTAGGATTTGATTTTAATTAAATTGAAGTGTGCCCACAGTTTGTAAGCTTCATTAGCCTAGTGTAACAGTACCTTTAAAAGTTTCTATTGCCTAGTGAAACAGTACCTTTAAAGTGTACCCATATTGAGAGTTTCTACTGCCTAGTGTAACAGTACCTTTAAAGTGTACCCATTTCGAGAGTTTCTATTGCCTAGTGTAACAGTACCTTTAAAAGTGTACCCATTTTGTGAGTTTCTATTGCCTAGTGAAACAGTACCTTTAAAGTGTACCCATATTGAGAGTTTCTATTGCCTAGTGTAACAGTACCTTTAAAGTGTACCCAATTTGTGAGTTTCTATTGCCTAGTGAAACAGTACCTTTAAAGTGTACCCATATTGAGAGTTTCTTTAGCCTAGTCTGACAGTACCTTTAAAGTGAACGCATATTTTGAGAGTATGCCATATCTATAGTATAAGTCTTTAAAGTGAATCCATTGTTTGCAGAGCCTGGTGTAAGTGAACACATAGTTTGAAAGACTGCAAAACATGCTGAAACAGTATTATTTAAAGTGAACCCATAGGTTGATTTTGCATAGCCTGATGTAAAAGAACCTCTTTTTCTAAAACACAAGCTTTTGGAGCAAGTGACATCTGCATCACATGCAGCTCTGGGAAGTAGATGGGGTAAGGCATTTCGGGGGTTGACAACCAGAAGGTAATATAATTGACATTGAAATCAATAGCAGTCAGTACCTTCTGGTTGTCAACCCTCCATATGGCTTTTATGATACGACTCGTTTAAATGTTTGAGTAAAATAAAATTACAATGCAGTACACACAGTGACATCTAAATTGTGTGGGGGTGCAAGGGATACATTCTGTAACAGTTATGTACATTAATATGTGTGGTGTATCATTTTGATAATCTTGCATTGGCAGCCTAATATGCATTGTATGGATAAGCTGATAATTGCTGTTAATAGAATGGACACAGGACCCATCAATGAAAGATCAACTGTGTAATTCATTTATACTTAGACCTGTGCCTCAGGCACATTGCACGTGACTGAGTTCTGGTCAGGTTATGGTAAGCTGTGAAAATTGTCACTTGACCGGATATTGATTATTTATTATCTGGACAGGGCATTGAATGGATGTAATTTTTACCTCATAAAGCCCCGGTCACACTGTCACGATTTTTGCTACAATTTACAAAATCTTGGTGAAGCGTGGTAAATCGTGAACACATACGTACTGGCATCTGTGTGAATCTTGAAGAATCTTGGCGTATCCTTATCGATCGGGAAGCGCTACGACAGTTTTGAACATGTTCAAAACATTCGTGGCTGATTGTAGTGCAGCCACGATTTTTCCAAACCGTAGGACAATCCTAGTGCCATCGTATCCAATCTGGCTTATTCTTACAGCCATCATAGAGGCATTCGTGGCCTTTCGTGTTGAATCATGATTAATCGTGACCGATTTTATACAAGACTGTAGTACATTATGGTACGTTTTGCTACGTATATGGTACGGATTTCTATGCTGGCCCTACGGTTTAGTTAAGATTCCAGTAGGATCTTTAGCATCAACTATCATGACTACTCTCGAATATGCACGATGGACCACTACAACCAGACGATTGGGTCGCGTTGCCTGTACGGTTTATCGCCTTGAAACGTAGTGAAGCGTGAGAGTTATTGACTGCTCGTAAGTTTATCGTGATGAATCTTACTACAATCTTAGGAGAAATATAAACAATCGCCTGTAATCGTCTGTTACCGTAGCGTATACCTGACACTAGCGTATTATAACCGTAATAGATCGTATCATAAGTGTCATTGATATTTTTAGTCTCATCCTACAACAACCGTAGGTATACGTAGGAAGACACAATCGGGACACTGTGCATCCCGACTCAGCACGTAACACGTCCACTGTCAAGCGTGGGCTATCATAGCCAAAATCGTGACTGTTTGACTGGGGCTTAAGGTAAATATATATATATATATATATATATATATATATGAAATATTTATGTATTGTTTCTTTGTAAAATGTAATCTCTAACGTTTATTAAGTAGCTGTAATTATTAATGGCAATTAACAAAATTTTCATGCTGTTTAAATGATAGACAAGTGAATGGTAAAAATGTGACTGAATGAAGTGTACAGCTAAATATTGAACTTATTTGAAAAAGGCTACTGCTTTTGAATTGTATTGAAATAAAGGTGCTTTTTTGTCAAAAGTTCTCCACCCATCTATGGACAAGGGCATCATCTTGGCTCTGTTACCATGGTAATCATTAAAGCTATGATGCCTTCTTCTGAGATATACTCCTAAAGTAAACCTGGGAGGAAAAAAAAAAGTGTGCCCGGTGCGGGGCTTGAACCCTTGACCACCGGAACACTAGCACGGTGCTCTACCATCTGAGCTAACCGGGCGGCTGGCTCTTAACCACGAACACTACACCCCTCCTCCCATTAACCTGTTAGACCGACTCCAGGCACTCCTGCCATGTACTCCTGACACCATTAAAGTAAACCTGGGAGGAAAAGTGTGCCCAGTGCTGGGCTTCAACCACGACAGCCGGAACACTTGCATGGTGCTCTACCAGCTGAGCTAACAGGGCGGCTTGCTCTTACCCACGCACACTACACTCCATATGCCGCCCAAGTACCGGAGAACTGCCGTAATACCACCGAGATATGCATTCCAGGCCACTGCTGCTGATGCACGGGTAAGATTCTACTAAGATTAATTTTGGCATAAAAATGCAGTTTCACATTTAATGTGTTTACGCTTAGAATTCAGCAATATATTATTCTTAGTAATAGAATGAGTATATGGCTTAGTAATGTCTCTTAAAATTTTGAAAGGCACAGATGAAAGAGGACGATCACAAAATACAGTGTGACGATGACAACTGTTTGTATATCATAGAATTATTTGCACTTTATGATATATTTTATTGATTACAATGTTGGTAAAACAAAATTCCATCAGTGGCTATTAATATAATTGTTTTTCTGTGTTCACTTTAACCAAAAGCACATTGAATAATAATTCCATGATCTATATGCAGCATTTCCACAACCTGATGAATGTCAATTAGCCGGAAGTTCGCCTACAATGACGCGCATGCTGGATCCATGACTGGACTGCGAGCAAATTTCCAATCCATGGACTGTGTTGTGGACTTAATACTGTGTTGTGGACTTTACTGTGTGTGTTACCTCGTCATCAAAGACTGTGGACCGCCTTCAAAATGTGGATCAGTTCCACTACAGTTGCAGTAGCCGTAAAACATGATTGCAAGTAAGTGCTTTTAAGTTACAAGTTACTGGTTCTGTTGAAACTTGAAAAGGACCAATTCACAGATTATATTGATTGTTTGAACAGAGAATTTAAAAAGCATTTTTACTGCAAATTGGAAGCATTTGATACTTTTAAATAATAATTCCATTATCTATATGCAACATAGAAATCTGGCAAGCTTATTAAATTAATCGTCTTTTTTTAATTTATTAAAAATAGTAAATGTGCGTATCTGTGAACTGGTCCTGTTATAGTCTGTATATAGTATTTTATTGATTGATTACTTCTTTTAATTTTTTTTATAAATATTTTATTTATTGTGGACATGTATGTGTTGCTCTTGAACTTAATGTTGCTTTTTAATTGAATTTACTTATTTATTTTCTCTAAGAAAGTAAGAATTGCTGTTATTCTATCAAACAAGAGATGTTTGTAAAACATGTATGCCCCCCCTCCCGACTTGCAGCCAAGTTGTGAATATGTGCAATTGTTAAGATTTTTTTTTAATATGCAATCCCAAGCGAGGTCTCGATATATGGTATCTATGTATGAAGTTTCATTAAAATATCTCGATGCGTTCTCAAATTATTGAGTGGAAACCATTTTTCTATTTTTAGTAATCTTGACCTTGACCCCACCCACCCCATATGAAATCCCAAGAGAGGTCTCAATATAAGGTATCTATGTATGAAGTTTCATTAAAATAACTCGATGCATTCTCAAGTTATTGAGCGGAAACCGTTTTTCTATTTTTAGCAATGGTGACCTTGACCCCACACACCCCATATGCAATCCCAAGCGAGGTCTAGACATGGTATATATGTATGAAGTTTCATTAAAATATCTGGATGCGTTCTCAAGACATTGTGCTGAAACAGTTTTTTCTATTTTTAGTAATGGTGACCTTGACTTTGACCCCACCCACCCCATATGCAATCCCAAGCGAGGTCTCAATATAAGGTATCTATGTATGAAGTTTCATTAAAATATCTCTATGCGTTCTCAAGTTATTGAGCGGAGACCGTTTTTCTATTTTTAGTAATACAAAGCGAGGTCTCCATATAAGGTATCTATGTATAAAGTTTCATTGAAATATCTTGATGCATTCTCAAGTTATTGAGCAGAAACCGTTTTTCTATTTTTAACAATGGTGACCTTGACGTTTGACCTAGTAACCTCAAAATTTATAGGCGTCTTTCTTTCCTCCCAAGTAACCAGCATACCAACTTTCACGATCATAGGTCAAAGCGTTCTCTAGATATCGTGTGGAAACGAAATGGTCTACAGACAGACCGACCATCCGACCGACGGACAGGTGCAAAGCAATATAGCCCCACTTCTTCGAAGGAGGGGGGGGATTTTATTTTTATTTAAGACAAAATTTGATTTGATTAAAATGTAAATAATTCCCTATTTATATTTATAATTAAATATTTTAAAACTGTCAATCACTGTTAAGCAAAATAGCTGTTGAAAATGCATTGCGTACATGTATATTAATGCAGGAATTTTTGTCAGTTGTTAGACAGGTCCCATTATTAAGAGATAATAATTGTTACCATTCAATAATATACAAAAATGATTGCAGTAAATATTAATTGTATTGTGTTATGAAATATTATGTCAAATTCTTTTTTTTCCCCAAATTGGCAAGACTTTTATCTCAAAATACCCAATCTAATGGGTATTGGACCTGAGTTCACTAATCCATGAACAAATCACAGTATTAATCAATTATATGATATGAGGCACATCGTGGGAAAGGACGGCACTTTCCGCTTTAATGGTATTTTCTGTTTCAAGGAAGTCTCTTCTAAACATAAATCCACTGTAGGCGGAAAATGATGTCCCGGATTAGCCTGTGCGGACTTCACAGGCTAATCCGGGACGACACTTTACGCACATGCATTAAGTCCGGTTTTCCCACGACGTGCCTCATATATATTTGTTTACTCGATACTTCGACATTTAGTTACTTAACAGAAGTTGGGTCCGTAATTGACAGCACCAGCAGATTTGATTGACAATGTTTATATGCTTTCAAGAAAGCTACGACTTAATTTTTTGATGGAGATGTTTTGTAAAAAACATTTGTATACTGTCAGTGGAGTTTGACCTGAGTAGATGTCATTATAAATCCCAAAGCGTACCATCAATTATGTTTTACATTATACTTTAAGTACTTATGAGAACCAATATTGTATGGCTCTCTGAATAATATTATCAATGATATTATTCATAATAAATAGTTTAATTATTAACCTAAATATTGGATATTTTAAAATTGGAATAGAATTACAAATATCGTGAAATTTAATTGGAACTGAAATAATGTTGTTTATTTTATTTAGTTCTTTTAAAGGGTACATGTGATTACATTGTCAGAGAATTTTAATGTTTTTGGATATATGCTAACATTGGTAAAAAATTAAAGCAAATGCATAAAAGCTGAAACAAAATGTATAATTATGCCACATTGATGTGGCCTACGATCAATTGAGTCAGTCCACAGCTGTTATTGCGAATTGGTGAAAATGTGTCTTGTATGTGAACTACCAGTTGTTTTAGGCATTGTATGGCCCATGCCCTTTGTAGCATAAGGGTAAAGGCACTACTAAATTGTCCATTAAGGTTTGGTATCATTAAAAATGTGCCATATAGTCAGTAAATACATAGAAATCATTTATAATTTTGAGATGATAAAATTACCATCTCAGTTGTATTGGATATGGTGTCCACTTTGAAAATATATGTGAACTTAAGTCTGAACCACATGCTATACTGATAATAGCAATATTTTTCAAAGAAAACAAAATTGATCTGTAACTGAAACTGACTCTAGGGAATATCTCTATTGGCCACATTGTTTAATATCAAAATCTGGCTATCTAAAAGTATATCACTGAAAAGAAAGGACTATAATTATGAACTTAGTCAGCAAGCAGTACACTTTGTTGAGTGGATAATTATGCAAGAAACAGACATAGGGCAGAGAACATGGCATACAGTCACTGTATTAAATATATTGTGACTGCTGGCTGAATTAACAAGTAACATTCTGCAAGCAATACTTTGCAACAGTATGTTGCTTAACTATTGCGATATATTGCAATAAGACTATAAATAATAATAATAATAAAAATGATGATAATAATAACAAGAACTGTCTTTAAAAAAAGACAATCGGCATTGAAATTAATATTGAAATATCAGTACCTAAACATAACAGAGAGCCACGATGATCGGTTACGTGACTTCTCAGACCCCAGATTTTTGGGTCCCCACCTATATTAGGAGGCTTGTTGGACACCAGATATTTCGATCACCATAAGAAAACTTCTCTAACCCAAAAGTTAATTTGAGATAAATTTATTAATTTAAAATAAAATTATTGTTAATATCTGTAGAGTGAATAAACCGATCATACAGCTCCATGTTTTCATCAGTGGTATATGAATAACTAAAATAATTTATGTTTACATAATTTTTATCTGAATTTGTCAAGCCAATTTAACAAATTAACAATGTAAGAAAATATTTATGGAATGAATTAAAATTATTATGTATTAGACGAGTCTATATAGTTATTGAAAGTACCGGTAATATACCATACATTCTTCTTAGAAGTTATCTAATATATACACAATTGGAAGTCAAATAAACATTTATACTGTATAAGCCAATAAATCAATATTCAGAGAACATTCAGCGATTTTTTAAATGTTTAGACTTTATTTTTGATAACACAAACATAACAATTCATTAGACTACGATGATTTAAATTATGTTCAATAGTGATATGATATATCAAGGGTTCCTATGTATAATTGGTATTGCAAATTGTGTATTCATGCTACGCGAATAACAATACGACACAATCCGAATCTTCTTTCATGACATTTTATCTATAGAAAAATGTAGCATCTTTTTACAGATTGAATAACATCTACTGGAGAAGTTGATAGAAAGGTGCAATTATAAATAATTCTTAATAAATCGTAACCACAATTTAAATTCAAATTAACAGGAAGTTTATAATAATAAATTCCCCATTTATTGATATTTTTAGGTTTATGATTCTCTGAACGCTAATTGATGCATGTACGAGTACATTAACACAGCTATACAACAGCTGCTAGCTATGTGTGCTATTTTTAGAATGACAGTACTGTTTCTGGAATGTGTTGAACTCGCAAGAATCAATAGGCTACATGGAACGGCAACTCTGTGAATGAGATTTATGAATGGAAACATTGCACAATTGCTATTTATAGAGCGTACCTCTTATATAAATGTAGGCTAAACACAATAGTTATTTCGTTACGTGAATGAATATAGCATTCTGTTTATGGCATACAATGAGAAAATACATTCACAATTAGCCTCAGTTCTAGAGTGTATTCGAGGATATGTTTATAACTTTACTTTAACCGCTTATGTAAACAATTATGTAAATTTTAATACCCAAAAGTATACAACAATAAACGATTGTTGTAAGTTTGCATTCCCTAAAATTAGAAAATTTGCCCAATTCTATTGGCATTCAATTTTCCCGCTGCATAATTATTGCAAGAAATCTAGGTCAAAAGTGACCTTAGACAGTTACACCGAATAATAATAATAATAATAATGATGATGATGATCATACTACTACTACTACTACTACTACTACTACTACTACTACTACTAATAATAATAATAATAATAAGGTGGAGGAGGAGGTCTAATAATAATAATAATAATAAAGTAATAATAATAATAATAAATAATAATAGTAATAATAATAATAATAATAAAGATAATAGTAATAAATGTAATAATAATAATAATATGCCCTTTAGCAGAAATAATAATAATGGATGAAATTGAGATGGCTTGAGGTGTGTAAGGTATGTGGTGAGTGGAAGGATTATTAAATATTACGATAAACATGTTTAATAATAATAATAATAATAATAATGGTGGGGTGAGAGATGAGTTAGGCCATTCTGTTTGTATATTTTGTTAAATGTCAACCTCATTTTGTAAAACCTAGCTACCTATTCACAAAAACACACAAACTCGTTTTGAAAAAACAAACCAATTTTCTTGACCTTGATAATAGAAAATGGAATAGTTTTGATGCTTTTAATAACAGAAACAACATATGAAACAGATTTAAAACTACTGACTAGTTTAAAGAATTCAATTAATGGAATATTGAATTATAACACAAAACTTTTCAACAGTTGAGTTTACACAAATTTATAATAATAACAAAACATTAATACACATAGTTTTATATAAGAGTACATGTATGTTATACAAAAAGGTATACATTATATGCAAGTATTGTCAATATGTGGCACTTTATCAATATCATATTAAATTAATGGCAGAGGCACTTTCTGAGATTAAAGTTCATAAATTCACACAAGCATTTTTTCAAAGATGACCCCATTCAATTTCGACTGAATCCTAGTTTGTTGTTACTTTTTCACATCTTATGTATTTTCCTTCAATACGATGCAACTCAAATGTGTGCCTGGTGGCATCGCTTTTCTAGTGTTCAAATAAACCTGCAGTGATTATGATAAGTCCTTTCAAGGCTCCTCGCCAACTTTAACTGCTACGCCAGTAAGGAAGAAAGTATTGCTTTCCAGATGTCATTAAATCCTGTGGAATTGTTCACTATGGAATTTCTTGATATCACAGGGCAAAAGTTAGCTATTTGGCCTTACATTAACTCAAGGTGAGTAACATTCTGTGCAGCCATGTGGCGACTAGGCTATGGAATGTCCTCTCCATTGTTGGTGAAACCATGCATAGTGTTTGTGCTTACCTTAATGGCCATCTAACCCCTTGACTAAGAAAAGTTGTGTCCAAGGAGTGTACTGTAGGCTTTTTGTAGGTTTTGAAGCCATGACTCAAACGATGTAATACAGTACTTTCATTCTCAGTGATACACCACTGCTTAGGGGCTCGTTGAGTAGCCATTGAGATACTGATTGACCGGGTAGTTTGTGTGTCAAAGAAAGATGCAAAGATTAAACAGCTACTGGACAACAACTGTCTCGTCATTCTCAGGCTGAGAAAAGTTCCTGTCCCAACATGTATGGCAGTATTGCTGTATATACTGATTTTCGAGTCTTCAGGTGCGTGGATGATTTGTTAATACCACTACCACCTAGCCAGTAAGGAAGGAAAGCTCCGACGAACTTTGTAAAATTGTTTTATTGACAAAAGGTATCATGGCAATGTTGGAACAAAGGGCGACAACTATTGTATACAAACGGTTAAACAACACCAATACTATTGGCACTATCGTTTATGTATTAAAATGGCATATAAAATATCCAGAAAAGCAAAAAAAACAAGCACAATCGCGGTGGCAGCAAAAGTTAATATCAATAATCAGAGTGACTAGACGCTCGTTCTTTAACCTATCAATCTAAACACCTCTGTCTTTTGGCCTTTATCTTGAAACCATCAGACCAAATACAATCATCCTTCTATTAGCCCATCTTTTGGGGCTTTTGGATCATACCGTATAATACTATCTGTCTATAAATGTATCTCGGTTGATCTTACCAACCTAAAAACAAAACTTTCTTTTATAAGACCTTATTTTGAACCTATTAAATCAAAAACAGCTGTCCTGCTCTATAAACCCATATGTAGATCTCCTCAAACCACTTAGTAACTATGTTTCTATGTCCATTTGAACTTATCAGGATTAATACCACAATCCTTCAATCAGCACATCTGTAAAACCTTTCAAAACAAATATTGTCTTTCTAGAAGCAAAATACGAGGATTAAGCAAGAAATGTCTTTACAAAAGACAATCGGCGTAGAAACTAATATTGAGTTGTCATTTTTTTGCCCTAAATATAATACAAGAGGACCAAGCTGTGACTTCACGGACCCCATATTTTTTGTTCCCTACTAAGGAGACTTCTCGGGCCCCAGATTTTTCGGTCTCTACTAAGGAGACTTCTCGACACTAGATTTTTTGGACACTATAAGAAAACGTATCGGCCCCCAAACTTAATTTGAGATAAACTCAATAATTATTAATATCTGTGCCGTGAATAACCCGATCATATACCGCCCCATGTTTTCACCAGTGATACATGAATAAGCTAAATACTAGTAATTTACGTAAACATAATTGATACATGAATTTGTCAGGCAAATTTAACAAATTAACATTGTCAGAAAATAATACCGTGAATGAATGAGCAGTAAGTTTATGAATTCCCTATTTATTGCAATTCTCGGGTTTAGGATTCTCCAGACGCTAATTGATGCGTGTGTATTAACACTGCTTTACCGCGCGCTATTTTTATAATGATTCTCCTGATGGAGTTGTACTCACTAGAATTAATTCACGGGGACGACAGTCGGTTACAGCGTACAATAATATTTTTACACAATGATAAAATAAAAGGAAAGATAAGCTCAATCAAATTTGCTAATATTTGTTTTGCTTTCTAATCAGAAAAATACCAGAAATTTACCACTTTATATTTTGTGCTTGCGAGCTCAACAGGCAACATTGTACGTTGTGACCGACTGTCGTCCCCGTGAATTGTAGCATTGTAATAGCTATTTATAGAGCGCGCCGATTATGTAGGCTAAACAATAAAGTTATTTCATTATGTGAATGAATATAACATTCTGATCATGACATACAATGAGTAAAATTGTTCATAATTATGTTCATTTCTAGAGTGTATTTCGAAGATATGTTTATAACTTTAATTTAACCGCTTATGTAAACAATTGTGTAAATTTTTAATCCCCAAAAGTATGCAACAGTTATTGGTATACGTTAAACCATTGTTTGAAGTTTGCATTCCCTAAAATTAGAAAATTTTCCCAATTCTATTGGCATTCAATTTTCCCGCTGCATAATTATCGCAAGAAATCTAGGTCAAAAGTGATCTTAGATAGCTACGCCGAAAAAAACTCTATTAAACAGCAGTTTTTGAACCTGTATGTTTAACCCGTCTGACCAAATACAATCATCTTTCTATCAGCCCATCTTTTGGGTCAAGCCAAATACAACTATCCTTCTATAAAACCATCATTTGGATCAAGCCACATACAACTTTCCTTCTATAAGCCCATCTTTTGGGTGAAGCCACATACAACTACCTTTCTATAGGACCATCTTTTGGGTCAAGCCACATACAACTATCCTTCTATAAGCCCATATGTTGGTTCAAGCCACATACAACTATCCTTCTATAATTCCATTAAAATCATTTACATTTTTGTAATTAATATAATAAATTTATTTTTGTTATGATTAAAAAGTACAAATTAAAGCAACCATGGTCAAGGCAAATACAATTATCCCCTTCTATGATCCCATCTTTCGGGTCAAACCACATACAACTATTTTTCTATGAGCCCATCTTTTGGGTCAAACCACATTATTACAACTATCCTTCTATGAGCCCATCTTTTGGGTCAAGCCAAATACATAATGAAAAGGACCTTCAAAGTCAACAAAGAAACAACTGCGTTAAGATCCTTACAATTTATGATCTATAAATAAAACAATACACAATAAATGACCATGACCTTTCAGCTTATTTTTAAAAAATCTGAATCGAAGCACAGGAGTGACTGAAAATTTACTCTGATTGTTTCGGAAAACACGTTTATGTATTTTAAATACAATGTATATAAATTATCTTCAAATGACTGACCAGAGAATGCGATCAGCAAAAGTAAATAATGCGACTGTATTGTGAAAACACAGTCCTTGAACGCGACAAATATATTTTCACAGTGTGGATTACTGCTAAGTTTATCCCAGTTATTTTGTAAATGAAAGCGTGAATATGGGAAAAAACTGTCCTTCTATAGCCAAATACAACTATCCCTTCTATGAGCCATCTTTTGGGTCAAGACAAAGACAACTATCCTTCTATGAACCCATCTTTTGGGTCAAGCCACATACAACTGACTTTTTATGAGCCCATTCGTTTGGGGTCAAGCCACATACTAGTACAACTATCCTTCTATGAACTCATCTTTTGGGTCAAGCCACATACATGTATCCTTCTATGAACCCATCTTTTGGGTCAAGCCACATACATGTATCCTTCTATGAGCCCATCTTTTGGGTCAAGCCACGTACAACTATCCTTCTATGAGCCCATCTTTTGGGTCAAGCCACATACAACTATCCTTCTATGAGCCCATCTTTTGGGTCAAGCCACATACATGTATCCTTCTATGAGCCCATCTTTTGGGTCAAGCCACGTACAGCTATCCTTCTATGAGCCCATCTTTTGGGTCAAGCCACATACATGTATCCTTCTATGAGCCCATCTTTTGGGTCAAGCCACGTACAACTATCCTTCTATGAGCCCATCTTTTGGGTCAAGCCACATACATGTATCCTTCTATGAGCCCATCTTTTGGGTCAAGCCACGTACAACTATCCTTCTATGAGCCCATCTTTTGGGTCAAGCCACATACAACTATCCTGCTATGAGCCCATCTTTTGGGTCAAGCCACATACATGTATCCTCCTATGAGCCCATCTTTTGGGTCAAGCCACATACATGTATCCTTCTATGAGCCCATCTTTTGGGTCAAGCCACATACATGTATCCTTCTATGAGCCCATCTTTTGGGTCAAGCCACATACATGTATCCTCCTATGAGCCCATCTTTTGGGTCAAGCCACATACAACTATCCTGCTATGAGCCCATCTTTTGGGTCAAGCCACGTACAACTATCCTCCTATGAGCCCATCTTTTGGGTCAAGCCACATACAACTATCCTGCTATGAGCCCATCTTTTGGGTCAAGCCACGTACAACTATCCTTCTATGAGCCCATCTTTTGGGTCAAGCCACATACATGTATCCTGCTATGAGCCCATCTTTTGGGTCAAGCCACGTACAACTATCCTTCTATGAGCCCATCTTTTGGGTCAAGCCATGTACAACTATCCTCCTATGAGCCCATCTTTTGGGTCAAGCCACATACATGTATCCTCGTATGAGCCCATGTTTTGGGTCAAGCCACGTACAACTATCCTTCTATGAGCCCATCTTTTGGGTCAAGCCACGTACAACTATCCTTCTATGAGCCCATCTTTTGGGTCAAGCCACATACATGTATCCTCCTATGAGCCCATCTTTTGGGTCAAGCCACGTACAACTATCCTCCTATGAGCCCATCTTTTGGGTCAAGCCATGTACAACTATCCTTCTATGAGCCCATCTTTTGGGTCAAGCCACATACATGTATCCTCCTATGAGCCCATCTTTTGGGTCAAGCCACGTACAACTATCCTGCTATGAGCCCATCTTTTGGGTCAAGCCACATACATGTATCCTCCTATGAGCCCATCTTTTGGGTCAAGCCATGTACAACTATCCTCCTATGAGCCCATCTTTTGGGTCAAGCCACATACATGTATCCTTCTATGAGCCCATCTTTTGGGTCAAGCCACGTACAACTATCCTTCTATGAGCCCATCTTTTGGGTCAAGCCACATACAACTATCCTGCTATGAGCCCATCTTTTGGGTCAAACCACGTACAACTATCCTTCTATGAGCCCATCTTTTGGGTCAAGCCATGTACAACTATCCTCCTATGAGCCCATCTTTTGGGTCAAGCCACATACATGTATCCTTCTATGAGCCCATCTTTTGGGTCAAGCCACGTACAACTATCCTTCTATGAGCCCATCTTTTGGGTCAAGCCACATACATGTATCCTTCTATGAGCCCATCTTTTGGGTCAAGCCACATACATGTATCCTCCTATGAGCCCATCTTTTGGGTCAAGCCACATACATGTATCCTTCTATGAGCCCATCGTTTGGGTCAAACCACGTACAACTATCCTTCTATGAGCCCATCTTTTGGGTCAAGCCACATACATGTATCCTTCTATGAGCCCATCTTTTGGGTCAAGCCACATACAACTATCCTCCTATGAGCCCATCTTTTGGGTCAAGCCACATACATGTATCCTCCTATGAGCCCATCTTTTGGGTCAAGCCACATACAACTATCCTGCTATGAGCCCATCGTTTGGGTCAAGCCACGTACAACTATCCTTCTATGAGCCCATCTTTTGGGTCAAGCCACATACATGTATCCTTCTATGAGCCCATCTTTTGGGTCAAGCCACGTACAACTATCCTTCTATGAGCCCATCTTTTGGGTCAAGCCACATACAACTATCCTGCTATGAGCCCATCTTTTGGGTCAAACCACGTACAACTATCCTTCTATGAGCCCATCTTTTGGGTCAAGCCACATACATGTATCCTCCTATGAGCCCATCTTTTGGGTCAAGCCATGTACAACTATCCTCCTATGAGCCCATCTTTTGGGTCAAGCCACATACATGTATCCTCCTATGAGCCCATCTTTTGGGTCAAGCCACGTACAACTATCCTCCTATGAGCCCATCTTTTGGGTCAAACCATATACATGTATCCTTCTATGAGCCCATCTTTTGGGTCAAGCCACGTACAACTATCCTCCTATGAGCCCATCTTTTGGGTCAAGCCATGTACAACTATCCTCCTATGAGCCCATCTTTTGGGTCAAGCCACATACATGTATCCTTCTATGAGCCCATCTTTTGGGTCAAGCCACGTACAACTATCCTTCTATGAGCCCATCTTTTGGGTCAAGCCACATACATGTATCCTTCTATGAGCCCATCTTTTGGGTCAAACCACGTACAACTATCCTTCTATGAGCCCATCTTTTGGGTCAAGCCACATACATGTATCCTCCTATGAGCCCATCTTTTGGGTCAAGCCACATACAACTATCCTTCTATGAGCCCATCTTTTGGGTCAAGCCACGTACAACTATCCTTCTATAAGTCCATCTTTTGGGTCAAACCACGTACAACTATCCTTCTATGAGCCCATCTTTTGGGTCAAGCCACATACAACTATCCTTCTATGAGCCCATCTTTGGGGTCAAGCCACGTACAACTATCCTTCTATGAGCCCATCTTTTGGGTCAAGCCATGTACAACTATCCTCCTATGAGCCCATCTTTTGGGTCAAGCCACATACATGTATCCTTCTATGAGCCCATCTTTTGGGTCAAGCCACATACATGTATCCTTCTATGAGCCCATCTTTTGGGTCAAGCCACGTACAACTATCCTTCTATGAGCCCATCTTTTGGGTCAAGCCACATACAACTATCCTGCTATGAGCCCATCTTTTGGGTCAAACCACGTACAACTATCCTTCTATGAGCCCATCTTTTGGGTCAAGCCACATACATGTATCCTTCTATGAGCCCATCTTTTGGGTCAAGCCACATACATGTATCCTATGAGCCCATCTTTTGGGTCAAGCCACGTACAACTATCCTTCTATGAGCCCATCTTTTGGGTCAAGCCACATACAACTATCCTGCTATGAGCCCATCTTTTGGGTCAAACCACGTACAACTATCCTTCTATGAGCCCATCTTTTGGGTCAAGCCACATACATGTATCCTTCTATGAGCCCATCTTTTGGGTCAAACCACATACATGTATCCTTCTATGAGCCCATCTTTTGGGTCAAGCCACTTACAACTAGCCTTCTATGAGCCCATCTTTTGGGTCAAGCCACATACATGTATCCTTCTATAAGTCCATCATTGACTGACAAAGTCATTTAATATTTTTGTAATTAAGATAATAAATTCATTTTATGTTATGCTTAAAAAGTACAAATTATAGCAACCATGGTTTTATTTCATTACGAATTCAAGTTACATCCCACACCTTTGTTAATAGTGTTTTGTTACATTTTCTTTTTTTCAGAATCAAACAGCCAGATGTAAACGAATTGCTTTTCTGTGACCTAATGCAAATGTAACAAAACATCATTTTTGTTTTTGCATCTTAGCGAAGCAAACCAATTTTCCAATAGTCTTCAAAATTTCTGGCTGGAGAATTAAGACAAATTTTGTTTTTAGGTTGACTATTCACCAAATAGTTCGAGCTATACTGCTCACCTGTTCGTTGCTGTTGGCGTCGCCGTAATGCTCTGGTTAAGGTTTTGCGTACAACAAGTCCATATCTCTGTAACTACTACAGATATTAAATTGAAACTTCACACATGTCTTCGGGGTCATTATGTGAGGTCACTGACCAAGGCCCATAACTCTGACCTGCAATTTAGCAGAATTATGCCCCTTTTTGTAATTAGAAAATCAGGTTAAAGTTTGCATGCAACAACTCCATATCTCTATAACTACTACAGATATTCAATTGAAACTTCACACATGTCTTCAGGGTCATTGTATAATGTCACTTACCAAGGCCCATTACTCTGTCTTGCAGTTTAGCAGAATTTTGCCACTTTTTGTACATTGAAAATTCAGGTTAAGGTTTTGGGTGCCACAAGACATATCTCTACAGTAATTCAATTGAAACTTCACACGTCTTCGGGGTCATGATGAAAGATCACTGGCCACGACACATAACTGTGACCAGCATTTTAGCAGATTTAGGCCACCTTTTTTATAGTAATAAAGGCCCATAACTCTGACAAAGCGGTTGAATAGTCGAGCGCGCTGTCCTCAGACAGCTCGTTAGAATTTGGAGAAAGATCCAGATTCTAATGGCCATTTTGAAGCCATTTTTACACTGATTATATCTAGCTGTTAACAATGTCATGTCATTAATTTTAGCAGACGACTTTACGATTCTTATGGCGCCAAGTTGGTTTATGTTTGTGACATCATTTATGTTTTGTTCATATTTTGATGTTCACTCAGTTACGTTTGAAATTCGCATAAGGGTTGAGGCCTGTCTAGATCAGGAAGAATATATGGCCACCTTAGTATTACAAGGGCCAATCTGTTTCTTAACACACGTTAGATAGCCCCTTTTAATCCTAAGATGGCGGTATGCTCGTAATAACCTTTTTTCATGCTTACTAGTATGTTATCAAATTGTGTTTAATTACATAACATAATCACTTCTGTTTGGAATGTTTTGATATTTAGAAATAATTGGTTATGTTTCACATTGTTTTAGCGTGTAGATGTATGATTGTATGAAACTTACATTACTATGTTTACTTTTGTAGAGAATCGTCTGGAAATCTCACAAGACGAGTGGCGAACCAGCGGCTCACGAGATGGGTGACAGACCATCGAATCACACGACAAACCAGCAGATGTTGACGGGACCACCGCTAGTACAAGCATCAATGCGGCGTTCCAGCGACTGGCAGTGTTTCAACCATCCCAAGCTAGAGCTCTGGAGGTTTAATGGTTCTTCGCTCGAGTATTGCAAGTTTATTAATAACTTTGATGCACATATTGAGTCAAGGATATAAGCTAATAGACTTAGGAGACTTCAGAGATTAAATAACTCCGGTATTTATAAAATATATCGTGGCAATGATTAACTGGACTTGCAGTGATTTTGTATAATACATGCAGATAATGGTTAAATAAGGTATTCTTTACATTAAACATTGAACTGAATACAGTTTGCAGAAGGTATGTTTAATAAATACTGTTGTGAGCTATTTTATCGGCTACATGTTTTATTTAATGTTTTAGCAAATTAAATTGTATGCTGTTTAACAGCATTTCTAGCTCACCTGAGCACGAAGTGCTCGGTGAGCTATTGGTGTAGGGGACCTATTTAGCGTCGTCAAGCGTTGTCTTCCGTATGCCATCAACAATTTGTTCGTTCTCGCAATAGAGACTTCACTTCCAATCTTGACCAAACTTGCACAGTTTGTGTATGACCATAAAATCTCAGAAGGGATTGTTATTAGACCAGTTACTCTTGATTTATTGCCCTGTTTTCATGCAAACAAATGCAACTAGAATTTTCACATGAGTGACGGATACACCCCCACAGTATGGCCTTGTCACAAAACTATGGCATCATTCGAAAGAAATGGACAGGAAGAGAATGCTTTAATTTGTGAATGGTCAAGTGTATTTGGAAAAATTTAATTTCAGTAGGAGCCATAACTCTGTCAACATTTAGTTGTTTGTAACCAAAGTTGAACTTGATCTGTATTTTATGATGTGACACCTATGTATCAAAAATAATTTAAATATGCGAAGCCTTTCATGAGTTATTGTCCATGTTTTTCGAGAATTTAACTCAAAAAGGGGCCATAACTGTGTCAAAATTTAGAGGTTTGTAACCAAAGTCGAACTTAACCTGTATTTTATGATGCTACACATGTGTACCAATAACTATTCAAATATGTCAAGCCATTGTTGAGTTATCATCAGGAAACCATGTTTTTAGGACATTTAAGTGAAATTAAGGGCCATAACTCTGTCAAAATTTAGTTGTAACCAAGTCGAACTTGACCCGTATTTTATGATGCTACACGTTTTCCAAAAATTATTTGAATATGTTTAGCCATTCTTGAGCTATCGACCAGAAATCATGTTTTTAGGGAATTTTAAGTCGAAAAGGGACCATAACTCTGTCACAATGTAGTAGTTTGTAATCAACATCAAACTTGACCTGTATTCTATGATGTTACACAAGTGTACCAAAAATTATTTGAATATGTCAAGCCTTTCTTGAGTTATCATCCGGACACCATGTTTTTAGGGAATTTTATTCTATGATGTTACACATGTGTACCAAACATTGTTTGAATATGTCAAACCTTGCTTCAGTTATCATCCGGAAACCATAAACCAACAGACCGGCAGACCGACGGACCAACAGACTGACAAGCTCACCCCTATATAACCCCCCCCCAAACTTTGTTTGTGGGGGTATAAAAATGCCTTTTTCCAACATATAGACTTTATTTTCCATCCAATCTTGACCAAACTTTCACAGTTTGTGTATGACCATCAGATTTCAGCAGAAGGCAAAAATGGGCCAGATTGTATTTCAAACAACAGAGTTATTGCCCCTTGTTTTTGATAATAATATACAAAAATGGACATTATTCAGTATAGACTTAATTTTTCTTCCAATCTACACCAATCTTGCACATTTTTTCTTTGACCATAAGATTACAGGTGAAGTCAAATATAATCAAGTTCAGGCCATACACACCAGAGTTTTTGCCCCATGTGTGTGGAAAAAAAAGCATCCACATATTATCATGAATTGGCCTGAACACACAAGTTTGTGTACGAACATAAAAGTTGGGAGTCAATGGTGGCCAGATTGCACATTGAACACTAGACTTATTGACCCTTATCCTTTAAACAAGATGGCCAAATGGCCCTGGGTCGCTCACCTGAGTTTAATGAACCACAGTTGCTTGTAAAACGTTAATAATGAATCCAGAGATGTGACAATGGACATCAACAATGGACCAACAACTGACAGCAATGTTATTTAGTGAATTGAAACAATTTGAAGGAATTTGATAAATAGTAGAAACATTTCTGTGAAATTGTTTCAAAATCCAGCAAGTAGTTTCAGACAAGATTTTAAAAATGATAGAATGTCAACCAAGGAACATTTGCGCAAACTTCTTTTGAAATTCAGGTCGTTGGTTTCTGACAAAAAGATTTTCAAAGTTTTCTAAATAACCATAGCTGCTTCACCCCCTGGTGGCCATGTTTTTTTACAAATCAGAATGATATGAAGAAATTTGGTAGAGGGTCACCCAAGGAACATTTATGTGAAATTATTTTAAAATCTGGTCAACGGTTTCTAAGATTTTGAAAGTTTTTTATATAGCTGCATAAGGAAAACAGCCCTGTGACCCCCTGGCGGCCATGCTTTTTAACAAATCAAAATGATCTGAAGAAATTTGGTAGAGGGTCACCCAAGGAATATTTATTTGAAATTATTTGGAAATATGGGCAGCAGTTTTCAAATTTTCTGAAAGCTATATAAGGAAAACTGTCCCACCTCCTGGTGGTCATGTTTTTTATTGAATCAAAATGATTTGAAGAAATTTGGTAGACAGCAACCCACGGAACATTTTTGTGCAATCATTTTGAAATCAGGTAATGGTTTCTGAGAAGATTTTCAAAGTTTTCTATATAGCTATATAAGGAAATTTGCTCCAGCCCTTGGCGGCCATGTTTTTTAACGAAATATAATGTTTGTAATTTGGTAGAGGGTAACTCAAAGAACATTTATGTGAAATTATTGTGAAATCTGGCCAGCAGTTTCTGAGAAGATTTTCAAACTTTTCTATATAGCTATTTAAGGAAAACTGCCCCACCCCCTGGCGGGCATGTTTTTAAACGAATCAAAATGATTTGTAGAAATTTGGTCGAGGGTCACCCATGGAACATTTTTGTGCCATTATTTTGAAATCTGGTAATGATTTCCAAGAAGAAGATTTTCGAAGTTTTCTATACAACTACATAAGGAAAAATGCCCCAACCCCTGGCAGCCATTTTTTTAACGAATCTGTTGATTTGAAAAACTTTGGTAGAGGGTCATCCAAGGAACATTTCTGTGAAATTATTTTGAAATCCAGTCAGCGGTTTCAGACAAGATTTTTTCATTTTTTTATATAGCCATATAAGGATAACTGCCGTGCCCCCTGGAAAATACATTAAAATCTAATATTTCTGCATTTGCCAGAACTGTCACTGCCGTAATGAAAAAGGGTCCGAAAAGAATATCGAGAAAAATGATCTGAGAACCATAGGCGAAAACACCTCCACCGAAAACACCTCCACTATCCAAGTTGTACTTTAGTTAGCCCATTGCACTACCAATTTATAAAATCAAACCGATCCTAACCCCCTCTGCAGATACATGTGTATTCTTCAGATACCTTAATTTTCAAACTGGTAAAAACAGTGTAGTCTTTGCCAGCACTCAGTTGAGCACTTTGGGCCCTCTTGTATATCATTACATTTGGTCACATTTGCTGATTGTGAAATGTTACTGTATATAATTGTGTTCTATTTCATCTTGCTGATTATTTCCTAATATATAATTATATTTTGTAATTTATATTATGTTGTTAAGTATTGTTTCTAAATGTTAAGTTCATTATGTGAGGGAAAATAAATATTTTTATTTTCTTTCTTCAAATGTACAAATCATTCAAACAAACAAGTTTTTTGGGGGTTTATTTGTTGACTTATAAAACAAGTGACACACATGTGCCTGTAACACTTCACTGCCTTATTAAGTAATGAGTGTCAGAATCTAAAGGACCCTGATATGCTATATAGGGAGAAAAGACCCCACTTTCTGGCAGCAATGATTTTTTAACAAATCAAAACAATTCAAAGCATTTTGGTAGAGAACCAACCAAGGGACATTTCTGTGAAATTATTCTGAAATCCAACCAGTGGTTTCTGGCAAGAAGATTTCAAAGTTTTAAATATAGCAATATTAGAAAAAATAGCCCCGCCCTCAGTGGCCATGTTTTTCAACAGACGCTCTGTTGAAATGGTTACGCTAACCATTTCAGCAACTTTGGTAGAGAACCACCCAAGGAACATTTCTGTGAAATTATTTCAAAATCCAAACATTGATTTTTAACAAAAAGATTTTCAAAGTTTTCAATGTAGCCATATAAAGAACAAGAGGTCCATGATGGCCCTAGGTCGCTCACCTGAGTTTAAGGCATAATAATGGCTAATAACAAGAGGGAAAAATGACACTAAACGCCTTACGCGAGTATAAAGATCTGGGCCTTGCAGTTTCAGATGTTTTTTTAGTCTATATAAACCATGTGACCCACAGGGCATGGCCACCTTGTACCCCAGGGGCATAATTTGAACAATCTTTGTAGAGGACCATTATACAATGTTACATTACAAATACGAAAACACTGTGGTTTCAGGAGATTTTAAAGTCATTTGGCTATTTAAGTCTATATAAACAATGTGACCCCAGGGCAGGGCCATTTTTGACCCCTGGGACATCATTTGAACAATCTTTGCAAAGGACAACTATAAAATGTCACATACCACATATGAAACCTCTAGGCCTTACAGTTTCAGAGGAGAAGATTTTTAAAGTCATCTTGCTATTTAAGTCCATATCAACCATGTGAGCCCTGGGGTGTGGCCAATTTTGACCCCAGGGGCATCATTTGAACAGTCTTTGAAGAGGACCACTATACAATGTTACATACCAAATATGAAACCTCTGGGCCTTGCAGTTACAGAGGAGAAGATTGTTAAAGCCATTTTGCTATTTAAGTCTATATAAACCATGTGACCCCTGGGGTGTGCCCAGTTTTGACCCCAGGGGCATCATTTGAACAATCTTTATAGAGGACCACTATACAATGTTTCCAACCAATATGAAACCTCTGGGCCTTGTGGTTTCAGAGGAGAAGTTTTGTAAAGTCATTTTGCTATTTACGTTTATATTAACCATATGAGCCCCGGGGTGTGGACAGTTTGACCCCAGGGGCATAAATTGAACAATCTTTGTAGAGGACCACTATACAATGTTACATACCAAATATGAAACCTCTGGGCTTCGCGGTTTCAGAGAAGATTTTAAGTCATTTTACTATTCAAGTCAATATAAACCATGTGACCCTCGGGATGTGGCCAGTTTTGACCCCAGAGGCATAATTTGAACAATCTTTGTAGAGGACCACTATTCAGTTGTAAATACCCAGGCCTTTCCCCAGGATTTTGCTAAGGCACAGGGCAAAATAACTGCAGTTGGGGGTGGGAGGGGGGGTACCCCCTTCGACGTTAGATTTTTAAAAACTTTTTATGTGTACTAAATGAAAATCTACAGTACTTCAGAGCTAACACAAGCACAACAATAAACAGCCTTTTGATATAGTTTTTTTTTCTTTCTTTTGTCTCCCAATGACATAACATAATCATAAAATTCACACACTATAAAATTAGCAAGGAAACACAACATAAGTGGCAAAAGTAATGTAACCTGGAAATAGATAATGACACGGTATACCTAAATGTATACCTCTTTCAATGAAGTTATTGGCATATTATCACAAAATTATCAGAAATGACTTTAAACAAAGCTTTATTTTATACTTCATTTCATGTCTGAAATGTTCACGTCTTCCACTATCCAACACTTATATCCAACACAAACATTTCATTTTAGTGCAAGCCCTGTACAAAAATTTAGAAAGCTGTCCTTCATGGTTTCTGCTGGTGCCACATGTCCACCCACATGTTGATGAGGCATAGTGTTCATGTCCAATATCTGGTACTAAAAAAGTTGTTCTTCTGAGAAGAGGTGCTTGGGTGGAGGCTACCAACAAAGCATTAAGAACTTTGTTGGAGATACATGATCTGTGTGTAGTTTTTTGTGTGCTGCAAAAATTTAATTAAACTGTACAAATGGAAGGTTTGAAGTAGATTACTAGACTTTAGGCTCTATGCTACGTGTCTCTGTATATGCTGGTGAAACAGACTGCAGTGTCAGAGCTACTGACTCGATTGCTGCATCATTTTGTCTTACAAAAATTGTGCAGTTCCACCTAAGTTAAACTAGATATAGATCTATTGCTATCATTTCATATTTGGCATTTCATTATTAAATTAAAAATATACACTTCGCCTGTAAACAAATTCAGTGCAGTAGATCTAAAGTGAAAATGTATGATATAAGACGGTCTTATATACTAAGACTGATTGAATACATTTCGCAACACATTGCCTAAACATTACATCCAGCTAATTTACTTACACAACAACATGATTGACCATGCTGGTGGGTAACATTTTCTATGCATTTCAATGGTCATCTGTAACGATTCTCTAAAGCACCCTCACAACACTGTGTAAATGGCTAGCTGGTTTCATAAGATCTAAAAACAGCACACTGTATACACCTGGCTGGAATGTGGCCTGCTGTGTTGATTTTTGAGTGTTAGAGGCTTATTGAAATTATAGTGCTGTATAAACAATGTGACCCCCGGGGTGTAGCCAGTTTTGACCCCTGGGACATCATTTGAACAATCTTTGTAGAGGACCACTATACAATGTTATATACAAAATATAACACCTCTGGGCCTTGCGGTTTCAGAAAAGATTTTGAACGTCATTTTGCTATTAAAATGCATATAAACCATGTGACCCCAGGGCGTGGCCAATTTTGAACCCAGTCTTTGTAGAGGACCATTATACAATGTTACCAACCGAATATGAAACCTCTGGGCCTTACAGTTTCAGAGGAGATTTTTAAAGTCATTTGGCTATTTAAGTCTGTATAAACCATGTCGCCCCCGGGGTGTGGCCAGTTTTGACCCCAGTGGCATCATTTGAACATTCGTTGTAGAGGACCACTATACAATGTTACATACCAAATATGAAACCTCTGGGCCTTGCAGTTTCAGAGAAAAAGAATATTAAAGTCATTTTGCTATTTAAGTCTATATAAACCATGTGACCCTGGGGTGTGGCCAGTTTTGACCCCAGGGACATCATTTGAACAATCTTTGTAAAGGACCACTATACAATGTTACCTACCAAATATGAAACCTCTAGGCCTTGCGGTTTCAGAGGAGAAGATTGTTTAAGTCATTTAGCTATATGTCTATATAAACCATGTGACCCCTGGGGCATGGCCAGTTTTGACCCCAAGGGCATCATTTGAACAATCTTTGTAGAGGACCTCTAGAGGATGTCACATATTAAATATGAAAGCTCTGAGCCTTGCAGTTTCATAGATTTTTTAAGTTTTCACTTTTTAAATCTATTTTTAGCTCTGGTGACCTACATATTCAGCGGACCGGAAAGATTTGAACAACTTTGAAAGAGGTCCACCCAAGGATCGTTCCTGTGAAGTTTGGTGAAAATCTGCCAAGCCGTTTAGGAGGAGATGTTGTATGAATGAAAAGTTGACGACGCACTCACGCACGACCACAAAAGCTCACCATGAGCACTTTGTGCTCAGGTGATCTAAAAATAGCCCCGCCCCCTGGCAGCCTTGTTTTTCAATGGAGCGAAACCATCTGAGCAACTTTGGTAGAGGTGTACCGAAATTATTTCAAATCCAAACAGTGATTTTTGACAAGAAGATTTTCAAAGTTTTCAATGTAGCCATATTAGGAAAAAATAGCCCGCCCCGACGGTCTTGTTTTTTCAATGGAACGAAATCATTTGAGCAACTTTGGTAGAGGACTACCGAAATTATTTCAAATCCAAAGAGTGGTTTTTGACAAGAAGATTTTCAAAGTTTTCAATGTAGCCATATTAGGAAAGATAGCCCCGCCTCCTGACGGTCTTGTTTTTCAATGGAGCGAAACCATATGAGCAACTTTGGTAGAAGACTACCCAAGGAATATTTCTGTAAAATTATTTCGAAGTCTTCGATATACTGGTAGTCATATAAGGAACAAGAGCACCGCATACAGGTGCTGGACGCTCGAGTTTCTCATATTTGATAGTACTCTAGGCATTTGTTTATAGAATAAGTTTATCACTGTCATGAAGTATTTTGAATTTCAAGTCAATAACTCTTATAGATATTGAGAAATGTGACCGTAAGCAAAAAAATTGAGAAAAGGGCAATAACCCCCCAAAATCTTTGATATAGTTACCTCCTCTTGTCTACAGAATAAGTAAATCACTGTGATCAAGTACTTTGAGTTTCAAGTCAATACCACTTATAGATATTGTGAAATTTGACCGAAAGCAAAAGTTATTAGTTGAAAAAATGGCAATTACTCAAGCAAAATCCTTGAAAGAGTTACCTTCTCTTGTCTGCAGAGTGGTGTCGGCACTTGAAACAAGTACCTTGAGTTTCTTTGATAGTTATTGAGAAATTTTATATTTAATACAACATTGTCCAAATATGCTAAGTTGCAAGTCCAAACAAGGGCAGGTAACTGTGGAAATACAAATCACATGGTAACTTGCCTTGTTGTAACGGAGTACCATTTTGATAGTGAACAAGCATTGGAAGTTTCAAATGGATACCTTTGATATTTTCTGAGAAATGGACTGACAAAAAACTTAACCCCAAAACTGAACTAATGCAGACGCTATTGCAGACTACAAGGCGACGACAATAGATAGACTTTTTCTTCAAAGTCGAGCTAAAAATGGCCCCACCCCATGGCAGTCACGTTTTCAATGCAGCAGAACCATTTGAGTAAGTTTTGTCGAGGTCTACATGAGGCACATTTTTGTGAAATTATTTGAAAATCCACCTAGCGGTTTAACAGATGTTGTTAAGAATTATAAAGCTTTGGCGGCTATCTTGTGCAGTGTCTGGAACCACTTGAGCAACTTTGGTGGAGGACCACCCAAGTAACATTTCTGTGAAGTTTCCTATTAAAGTTGGCCTACCCGTTTTGTCAAAGATGTAGTTTTAAAAAAAAAATTATGCACGCACGGATGCACGAACCGCCATGGCATAAATTTGCTGGCCCTTGGCCAGCGGAGCTAAACAATTATAAAGACAAAACATTGTTTGGCGTACACGGTTCCAGTAGGATTCAAACTCACGCCTTCAAAATGCACACTTTAATAAAAACCTGCAATGATTATCAACGATGCCCATGATCATAATAGTACATCATGTACATTTCATTCATATCAATTTTACTACTACTAATAATTTTCCCGCACCCGAAAGAGTCATCTAAGATCGCTGTCTATATAATAAAATAAGTTTGTCGACAAGGCCATCATATTTAACGATGCTTCAGTATGAATTCTATGTAAATGAAATACATTTTTGCGAAGGTTATTGTCGACCTACCGTCGATTCGCCCCTATAATTGTAATGTAATAAAATTTGGTCAGGTAGAAAGATGGATGCGTTAAATGAACACTGTTTTTATAATTCAGCTAAATAACGAGGCAAATTTGAACACTAGGTTTGTCGTAATTTTATTCACTTCAAATAACACGGAAAGTCCTAAGACATAGATGACACACAAAATTACCCCACACTTATAATTCTTAATCTAAATAAATAAATTCAGATTAACAAAACTTGCACATTAGTATATTAAAATTTACCGAAGAGTCTGTTTTCAACTTGAAAGTAATAAGACCCAAATACCATGTTTCATATTCATATACATCTGGCTCCATGCCTACGAACATTCTTAAGATCAATCTTAAACATTCAACCAATGAAAGTCAAAGCTCAGTTGTGTTTGTATTTGTTTGTTTGGATTTTTCGCCGTATTCAACAGTATTTCAGTCATATAATGGCGGTCAGTCAACCTACTCACAATTTTCCTGGGTAAGCTGGTTTACCAGTACTAAGTGCACGTACTTATGCCAGTAACTGACAACTGCCCTACTTGAATCAGAGGTAGAGGGAGAATGGCCGTAGAAATAATGTCATGACCAATCCCCACACAAGTTATGTGGCCGGGCTGGGAATCGAACCCGCGATCCTCGGATTTGTAGTCCAGCGCTCTACCAACTGAGCTAGCCGGCCCAGTTGCAACTAGCAATCTCATTGGTCAATAATTAAAGTTGAGACTAAGTTTGAGATCTAGAATGTTTGTAGTCATGGGGCCTGTACACCAGAAAACTTAGCTCAGCTATATCTATGAAAAAATAATATATGTGATAAGTTGATTTTTAAAATAAAAAAGAACAATACAATTTTGTTAAAATTTTTGCTGACAAAATTATTACCCATATTGAAATGCATATTTGGGCATAATGATTGTGTTATTTACCATTTATTTTCACATTTACAGAAAACACTTAGTTTCAATGGTCTGTTCAACAGACATAAAATACACAAAAGATGGTTTAACATGTGTGTACTTGTTTTCATGCAGCAATATCTACACTCAACAAAAGTTATTATACACCAAATGGAAATTGTACTTGCTTTAATTATAAGAATTTCAGCTGCGTCATGGTAAACACATAATTCTTTTGTATTTTTTCCAATATTTTGGTATGAACTAACATACTCAAATAATTATAGCTGACATTGTAAGCTGAAATTCTACTAAATAAATAAAATACAACAATTTCCATTTATTTCAATTTAGTGCGTTCTAACTTTTGTTCAGTGTATGCACCTCAGCCTACAGAGGAATGTGACCTTACAAATATAGATAATTCTTTAGGTATGTTTTTACAACAACTACAATTGCCAACAGCTAAAAATCTGTCAAAAATAATCAAAATGTTTAAATACATGATTTTCTCAAATATGCTAATAATAACATACATAATTGGTTAAAAATCAGAAGGTATAATTTAATTATACTTCAATGTTTTAATGAAAACATGACAACACATGTGAACAAGTGATAAATTTCAAACTTTCAAAGTCATTCTGAAACATTTCGAGGACATTAATTCTTCTATCAGTTACCCATTTGCAATGTTCATACATTATTCAAGTGATAAATTTCAAACTTTCAAAGTCATTCTGAAACATTTCGAGAACATTAATTCTTCTATCAATTACCCATTTGCAATGTTCATACATTATTCAAGTGATAAATTTCAAACTTTCAAAGTCATTCTGAAACATTTCGAGGACATTAATTCTCCTATCAGTTACCCATTTGCAATGTTCATACATTATTCAAGTGATAAATTTCAAACTTTCAAAGTCATTCTGAAACATTTCGAGGACATTAATTCTTCTATCAGTTACCCATTTGCAATGTTCATACATTATTCAAGTGATAAATTTCAAACTTTCAAAGTCATTCTGAATCATTTCGAGGACATTAATTCTTCTATCAGTTACCCATTTGCAATGTTCATACATTATTCAAGTGATAAATTTCAAACTTTCAAAGTCATTCTGAAACATTTCGAGGACATTAATTCTTCTATCAGTTACCCATTTGCAATGTTCATACATTTTTCAAGTGATAAATTTCAAACTTTCAAAGTCATTCTGAATCATTTCGAGGACATTAATTCTTCTATCAGTTACCCATTTGCAATGTTCATACATTATTCAAGTGATAAATTTCAAACTTTCAAAGTCATTCTGAAACATTTCGAGGACATTAATTCTTCTATCAGTTACCCATTTGCAATGTTCATACATTATTCAAGTGATAAATTTCAAACTTTCAAAGTCATTCTGAATCATTTCGAGTACACTAATTCTTCTATCAGTTACCCATTTGCAATGTTCATACATTATTCAAGTGATAAATGTCAAACTTTCAAAGTCATTCTGAAACATTTCGAGGACATTAATTCTTCTATCAGTTACCCATTTGCAATGTTCATACATTATTCAAGTGATAAATGTCAAACTTTCAAAGTCATTCTGAATCATTTCGAGTACATTAATTCTCCTATCAGTTACCCATTTGCAATGTTCATACATTATTCAAGTGATAAATGTCAAACTTTCAAAGTCATTCTGAAACATTTCGACTATATTAATTCTTCTATCAGTTACCCATTTGCAATGTTCATACATTATTCAAGTGATAAATTTCAAACTTTCAAAGTCATTCTGAATCATTTCGAGTACATTAATTCTCCTATCAGTTACCCATTTGCAATGTTCATACATTATTCAAGTGATAAATGTCAAACTTTCAAAGTCATTCTGAAACATTTCAAGTACACTAATTCTTCTATCAGTTACCCATTTGCGATGTTCATACATTATTCAAATTCTATGTGTTAATTAATTAGTGTACAACATTAAATTGAAATGTTCAACCTTTTTTCCCTTTAGAGTGATCACACTTCAGTCAATAAGAACATCATATTAAATATAAATAATATATTATATATATATATATATATATATATAATATTTTAGTGCGATCACATGTTGAAAGTCTGTTCCTTGGCCTGAACTCTGTATTCTCTTTAAATAAATCCTAAACATCTTCCAGGAGTGGCAAAGTCTCATTTGTATCTTACTCATCCATTTTTTAAATACAAAATTGCTGTTTTTCATTCGTCAGTACAGAAATTATATTGCAAATCTGGCAAAATTTCACTTGTCTGTGTTTGCTCTGGACAAGCTAGGCCATACGGACAAATGGTTTTACCACCTCTGTGCTCACAAAATGAGGGTCTAAATCTTCACGTCTTCCACCAGCTAAACTAAGAGAAGGTGTGGAGTATCAATCTTCTGTCCGGTGCGGAGTTAACGGCAACTTCACGATCATCATCCATATTCCAGCATATAAGCCGACTAACGCCAGCGCCTGACTCGTGAACGAACTTCCGTAAAGCAAGTATATCCCGTGTAACGGTACCAGGAACACGACCACTTGCTCTGACATGATTAACTTACCCTGCCAGAGTATTCCCCAGAGAATGTAATATATAGGTAAAGTGGATAATATGGTTAATATCTCGATGAAAGATCTTAAGAACGTCAGCCCACTGGAGTCCCAAAGGTCGCTGCGGATAATGCTTGATGTTACGAGGATGAAAATGCATGTGAAAATGGTTGGCACTATTTGGTTTTCTTGCTTGATGCTTGTGAAGAACTTGCTGTCCTTTTGAAGGCAGAGTAACAGTATTGATGCTCCACAACACTGCAAAAGAAACAGCACATGGTGTTAAAATCCTGCTGAACCACGAGACATTCGTGTGGCACATTAGCCACTTAATTTGCCAGTTGCAGCTGTGTGCTATAGAATATTCTAACATGATACTAGCTGAACGCAAACAGTAGTCCAGATTCTAAGTGGAACATATTAAAATGTAGTTCTCATTACAATTGCAAAAATATTTATCAAATCATGTTAGAAATAATGTTGCATTATCTTTGTTTATTGGCCAATAAACAACTCTTCGTCGCTCTGATGCGTGGCTATAAACCACTCGTGTTTACACCCTCTTGGTTAAATTCCTATTCAACATAACTCCAAATTGTTGTTTATTGGACGATAAACAGCAATACATAAAAAAATATTTCAAAATTATATACCTCACTTCAGCACAGCCTAACTTTGGAAACTATTGCTCAATGACCATGACCTTGGATAACTGACCATAATATGACAGCCCATGAGATTTTTGGCCCAAATGCGGTATCTGGGCGAACATGAGTTATTGGCAGTTTTGAATACACTGATATGTGTAGAAACTGGAAATGGCTTCCTTTTTTCTCAGTCATGCGTTTTGAGCAAGAATGGGCAGTTTAAGTAACACCACCATAACACCACCATAATGATAAATGTTCACATGAGTTATTGGCAGTTTTGAATACACTGGTATGTGTAGAAACTGGAAATGGCTTCCTTTTTTCTCAGTCATGCGTTTTGAGCAAGAATGGGCAGTTTAAGTAACACCACCATAACGATAAATGTTCCCATTTCACACAGATTTTAATGTTTGTCATGCATACAATACAGAACCTAGTATGGTGAGGACAAGTAATTTATATTATACATATTTACTGGACTGCCTTTCCCAAATAACAAACTTGAATGTACAAATGTTTCGGACAAAAACAAAAATAATAAAGAGATGGTTGCTATGGCAACCAAACAAGCAATCATAGCAAAATAATTTGTCTGCAAATAACCTTATAAATAACATTTTTCTTTAACAGTATTCAAGATTTAAACAATTATTTGAAATATCTTAATCATAAATCTGACTTTCTCATAAAAATCATGTGCCTCAACTTTGACGTCAATTTTCTCTAAACGAGGCAGGCCGCAGTTGGGATAAAAATCTCATGGGCTGCCTAATATTATGTCAAAAATATGCTGTAAGGGACTGCAACACTTGCAAGTCTTGGAAGCCTAGACTTAACCAACAAAATATGGATTTAAGCTAAAAACAAGTATCTGCAGAACGATTACATGGATAACTGATAGTGCAACCAAACTGTATACAAGAAAATCATAAGTACTAAAAGCTGATTTAATTATTATCCAAAAATACCATATGGAAATAGACTTTCTAAATTGACAGCACAACCTACAATTTTATAAAGATAATTTTAGCATGCTTAATGATGTTCAAAGAGATTCGCGAGACCTTAGGATTACAAGTGCCTATCTACTATCTAACATGTGTTTAAGAAGCAGACTGGCCCTTGTAATAATAAGGTGGTGATACGTAACATGGGTAAAAGTTTGTTTGTTTGGATTTTTCGCCGTTTTTAACAGTATTTCAGTCATATCACGGCGGTCAGTTAACCTACTCACACTTATCCTGGGCAAGCTTAGCCGATCTAAGCGGTTTACTAGTACTAAGTGCACATACTTAAACCAGTAACTGACAACTGCCCTACTTGAATCAGAGGTAGGGGGAGAATGGCCGTAGAAATAATTTCATGACCAATCCCCACACAAGTTATGTGGCCGGGCTGGGATATGAACTCACGATCCCCGGATTGTCAGTCCAGCGCTCAACCAACTGAGCTAGCCGGGCCAAAGTCGTACCCAGATATCGTTGAGAAGCCCTTTTACAGGGGAATGTGCGCAGCACAGAAAGAATGCCAGGACGCACGAGACATTGCCAATCAAGGGCAGCCGTAGAAACCTGTTGGAATCCTTCTTTTCCTCCACCAATGGGATGAGAAGATCCTGAAATAGGTTGAGTGAATTATTAAATACCCCCGGTAGTAAACTTCATGTAACTAAAAAGTTTGCACCTGCCAGACCATTAACAACAAATGCTTTCAGAGGTGTGACACTTTCTTGGGTTATCAAGATTAAGAGTCATTAGAACATGTATTTATGATCATGTTCTTATTTGGCAGGAAAACTGTTTTGGCGGGAAATACGGGTGTGTGTTCATGTATTTATTCAAATCCAAGGCAATATACTTTTTTCATGAAAACAAGTTTTATTGTTGTAAGTACTCGCAGCAATAAAAATATTCATTAAAATGCTGAAGATCGCAAAGTTATTCCACTACCAAACTTATATACAAAAAGTAAAGTAAAGTTCTTTCACTATGAAGTTTTTATTGCCAGTTGACACTTCTATATTTAGCAAAGCACATGGTCGGTACAAGCACGCTTTCCATGCGTGGAACGTGAAGTCGCTGGTGCCAGCAGACATTTCGCGCTCTTTTCTAGAAAAACATGGGTTTTACATGGCATAACAAACAATTGTTTACGACTATTTTACCCGAAATTTCAAGGAAAGTAATTTAAAACAATGCCTTATTTAGGTAGTAAACGAACTGCTGATATTGTGAACAACGGAAACCATTGCGTAAACTGCTTTTACTTATGTTCGGGATTATAAGTACTCTTTCGTTATCAACTAATGCATGTATACACTTACTAATGCGTGTATAAATGTGTACTACGCTGATTGGTCGATTGTTCACGGCATTGGAAAAATGTAATAACTTGGCGTTTTAATAGGCTTATATCAATTTTTCTGTGAGAATTAAGCTCCGCCTTCAAGGAGCTACTCAGTGACTGATTGCAGCTTAAGAATGACAACTGCCGTTAATTGCTCGATTATGACACGTTACCAAATCGGGTATGCAATGCCTTGGGGACAAATTAGGGGATAAGTGGTCTGTCAAAAGTTAATAATATAGGTATGTACAGTTTTTTATTATTTTTGGGACATATGAACTAATTCCGGGACTGCGGGACGGGCACTGCATTTACGGGACAATCCCGGACAATCCGGGACATATGGCATGTATGGAAAGGTGGCATGTTGTTTCAAAGCACATGTGCAAATGAATGCAATAAAACCAATTAGCACATCGAAAACGCTTTAATCTCCTACTTCCCATGTAAGTGACTTGTGAACTGATAAAGGACCGTGGTAGTTATAATGGGACTAGCAATAACAACAAACTGTTGACTACCGAACAATAGGGTGATAGGTAGATTTTGACACATATCCTGTGTACTAGAGAAGCTAAGGTGACACAAAAACGCTATATCTTTAGGGACTGACATTGACAAATACTGTACAAAATATGCTTATTAAATTCAATTAATAAACGGGTAAGTATTCCAATACCTAAATATTATTCAAATAGTTGTCATTATTCGAATATTCGTTGCCATCCCTACAAAAAAGACATTAACACTATAATCCCAGTCTGATGGTTCTTGTCTATGAACTACATGTAGGCTTAAGTGATTCTGATTTTGATCCCTAATCAGGGAATTTTCTCCACAGACCCCCAAGTACTGGTACTTCCCAGGAAACTGACCCGAAAGAGTCTCAATAAGCATCTGATTTTAGAAACCATCAAACTAAAGTAAATAAGTTTAAAAAATGTCTTTAAACTAAGCATGTTAATATTAGTCTAGTAACAAGTCCTGCTACATAAAGCTTACATTTGTTGTTGAAAGTATCTTTAAAGAGAAGCTGACTACAGCCGCTGTAACAGCAGACAGTTTCCAGACAGGAAGTGACATCACAGGCTCCTTGTCACTGAGTCCAATGTCTATAAATAGCAACACTGCAGACAGTGCGCCCAAAATGCAGCACCTGGAAGTGAAGTATGTGCTAGTTAAGCAGGGTATTTGTGAATAATCGCCAATTTCATGTGTATTCTACATATATATGTCACAAAGACCATGAGAAAACAAACAGGTCTACAGCAAATCATATACATTATCAGCATGCAGTTCCAGTGACAGTAAAATTATTGCACATATACATCAAGTCCATTGTTAATACAGAGTAAGGTCTCGAATTAAAATTGTTTTATCAACACGTTACTACTGAGTAAGGTCTCAAATAAAAATTGTTTTATCAACATAGGCTTTAAAACTGCCTAAAACAATTCCCAAACTGACTCTAGACAAACATTATGACTTCACTCTGACTCAGATGAATCTGATTGTTGTAATTACTAAATAAGTGAGTAGATAAAAACAGGCTAGTGCCAATAACAAAATATTCAATGTTAAAATTAATCTTAAAAACGTGTACATAAATATGGTCAGTGACTCTACATTCTGAGATGTTATAGGCTAAAATTCAAGATTTATTTGTAAAAACTTTCACAGCTGTCACGTCTGTTAGTGCATGCTCATTTATAAGAAGATATGTGTTTTATATGTAGACGTTTCATGTAAGGAGATGTGTTTCAAAACATACTTACAAGGCGAGAAGCCATTTCTCAAGCTGTCTCGTTCTGACGTCAAGCTTTATAAACATGAACAGGACCATGGTGAGACTGATGCATGCTGGGATGTACACGAGGCTTCGGATAAAAGTGGCACCGACATTCGGATCATCTGACTCTGCGTACATCTGACAAACAAGAACAATGACCTCGTAAATACCGGAATATTCAATGCATGCAAAACCTATATGTCAAGGGCTTCTAGTTTATCATTTAATAATTATTTCAATATATGAGGTATTTTCTTTGGAAAACCGGGCTTAACGCATGTGCGTAAAGTGATGTCCCAAATTAACCTGTGCAGTCCGCACAGACTGATCCAGGATGACACTTTCTGCTTTTATGGTGTTTTCTGTTCCAAGGAAGTCTCTTCTAAACATTAATCCACAGTAGGCAGGAAATGCCATCCTGGATTAGCCTGTGCGGACTGCACAGGCTAATCCGGGATGATACTTTACGCACAAGCATTAAGCCCGGTTTTCCCACAACATGCCTCATATGTAAAGGAGAAAAGAGCCCGTACCAACACTTTTGTCAAGTTTGGTTGAAATTAGACAAATGTTAGTGTAGAATGAAATCTGAAATTTTAAATTTGTATATTTAAATGTGAAATTTCTATTCAGATTTTGTTTGTTGATACGAATATTTGAAAATACCGGTACATATATTTTAAAAACAAACAAGATTCTGTGTTTGATAAACACACATGCCCCCGGTTGGTGCTGGGTAGCCCATTTTTTAGTCCAAATTAGGTCAAGGTCAAGGTCAAAGTGAGGTTGGGTGATATGGGTGGATTGGGAATGGTCATAAGTAACAACTGTGTAAATATCTTATTGTAGTAAGCGGTGTTGATGCTAGATGAAACGGTAAAATCTAGTTAACCAAGAAATGGTACTTTTGAATTATTATAAGTCCAAATTAGGTCAAGGTCAAAGTAAGGTTAAGTGATATGGATGGATAGGGAATGGTCATAAGCAACAACTGTATAAGTATCAAAGTGTTGTAGTAAGCGGTGTTGGTGCTAGATGAAACGGTAAAATCTACTTAAACTTAATCAAGATGCCGGGGGCATAAAAAACCTTGTAATTATTTACCAGAGTTGCCATTCTGACGGCTGGACACACTCCCACGACTACTGCACAGGTGGTCAGATGGCGAAGAGTTTTCATCTTATCGGTGAGGAGGACAAATGCCACCAATATTACGCTGCAGACATCGCCCCACTGTAGCAGACTCAACCTACATGAGTACAATAGTACAGCCAATAATACTCTATTATACAATGCGAACTGCTTTTATGCAGCAGTGGAAAAATCTCATATTTTCTTACTTTTAGTTTTCGTACTTGTCCGTTTTTTGACAAAATGATGGTTGCCATTTGACCATATAGGAATTATTTTGTAAATTCTGGCAAGACTTCACTCGTCCTTATACATTTTGGGACAAGCTGAGCAATATGGACAATTGATCTTGCCACACCTGTTTTAAGGAAACTTAACCTCATCTGATGGTAAATGCTATTATAACAAGAGCATCGCCTACGGGTGCTGGACGCTCGACTCTCTCATATTTGATAGTACTCTAGGCTTTTGTTTATAGAATAAGTTTATCACTGTCATGAAATATTTTGAATTTCAAGTCAATACCTCTTATAGGTATTGAGAAATTTGACCTAAAGCAAACAATTCTAGGTTGATAAAAGGGCAATAACTCCACCAAAATCCTGTATATAGTTACCTCAACTTTTTTACAGAATGGGTTTATAATTGTGATCAAGTAGTTTGTGTTTCAAGTCAATACCTCTTACAGATATTGTGAAATTTGACCTAAAACAAAATGTCTAAGTTGAAAAAAGGGCAATTACTCAAGCAAAATCCTTGATAGAGTTACCCCCTTTTGTCGACAGAATAAGTTCATCACTGTGATCAAGTACTTTGGGTTTCAAGTCAATACCTCATATATGTATTCAGAAATTTGACCTAAAAGGAAAATTGTAAGTTGAAAATGGGATAATAACTCCAACAAAATCCTTGAAAGCAGGGTTTGACCTTAACTTTTGGGAAGTGGTGGACCACAGGACCGGCTACCTTCAAATTTCTTTATATTCACACTTCTAACAGTCGGATAACATTTATGGGTCTGTTTCATTCATTTCCGTGTGTATACAAAAACTTCCTGCGCAAATTTACACCCTGATTTTATTTTCTATGCGTTTCTTGTTATTTTCGGTGTATACATTACGTGTGTATGCGTCACATCTGGTCGTCCGCCACCAACACAAAGCAATACACACTTGACAACTTACAGGGACAATGAAACAGATGGCTGCAAGATCAAAACGAGGACCCCAAAACTTGTGATGATGGCTCCCAGCTGTCGCATGAAGGTCTGGTACTCCTGGGGCATCTGCAGGGAACCAACCAACACTATACTCACTCCACTGACAATTACTCCTAGGTCTGAAATATGAAAGCAAGTGTCTTTAAATGGGGCACAAATCTTTAGCATTTTTGTTGCAAGTTAAATAATAGCTATAAACAAGAAATATATGAGGCGCGTCCTTGGAACCCGAGATCATTGCATATGTGGCTAATCCAGATCGACACTTTCCGCCTACAGTGGATTTATGTTTAGAAGACTTCCTTAAAACAGAAAATACCATCAAAGCTGACAGTGTCGTACTGGATTATCCTATGCGGACTGCCCAGGCTAATCCGGAAGGACACTTTACGCACATGCATTAAGCCCATGTTTCCCACGACACGCCTCATACTATACTGGGTGACTTATAATTTCGTCTGAAATGTGAAAGCGTGTGTCTCACACCCACTGGAGGAAATTAGTATGTAATAACTGGGCAATTTTGTTTTTAAGTAATACTATAACAGCAAACAAGAAACTAGTTTATAGTTATTCTTCTTTTTGTCTAATTGTAATATGATTGTTTTGTTCACCCAAATCTGAAATAAGAAAGCAAGCATGTGAAAGCAGTGGAGGAAAAATCCGTAAAAAAGGCGCTCTTTGGTTTTAATTCCAACTATACAGAATGAAACAGTTTATACATGCAGGGCTCACTCTGACATTCACTGAAATTTTCCAATGGCAAAAAAATGAACATAAGACGAAAATTGGTAATACTTTGATGTCGTAAACTGAATCAAAGTAAAGAAAATACAAAGGAAAAAAACCACTGCCATACAAACTCAGCTTAAATCAAATACAAAGAAGAAAACATGTTCATCTTGTAAAATTCAGACAAAGTACATGATCTCAGTTATGGTCAAAAACTATTCTGCAAAGTTTGAAATATGTGCAAAAGTGACTGTTTTCATAAAGGTTCTTAAAATCTGTTTCATTTAAAATTTATTTAGCAGCAGAAGATTTTTTTTCTAGTTAAGAATCAACAGATGCTTCTAAATTTTATCATATTCCAATAATAAAATTGTTGTTTCTGCAAAGAAAAGTGTATTAAAAATTTAACTTAAGTATCTCTAAAGTTAAGATCTTCCTTAGGAGCATTAAGGCAATGGGCCTAGGAGCCGCCCATTATACCCACCCAGGATGTCAGTGACACTTGGCTCCTCCCACAACACGTAGACGCAGACGACACGCAGGATTGGATTGCTGTTGATCAGAATGGCCGCACACAGGGCCGCAATGTTGTAGACCACCTGAATAATAAAATGTTTTGCTGTTGTTATTATTGATTAATCACTCTGTAATTCACAAGTTTGTTTATATTAGTCTATAAAATCTTAAGCATTGACAGTATTAGAGCAAGATTCTGTGTTTGATAAACACACATGCCCCCGGTTGGTGCTGGGTAGCCCATTTCTTAGTCCAAATTAGGTCAAGGTCAAAGTGAGGTTGGGTGATATGGGTGGATTGGGAACAGTCATAAGTAAAAACTGAGTAAATATCCAAGTGTTGTAGTAAGTGGTGTAGGTGCTAGACGAAACGGTAAAATGTAGTTAACCAAGAAATTGGTTCAAGGTCAAGGTTAAAGAGAGGTTGAGTGATATGTGTGGATTGGGGATGGTCATAAGCAACAACTGTGTAAGTATCCAAGTGTTGTAGCAAGCGGTGTTGGTGCTAGACGAAATGGTAAAATCTAATTAACCAAGAAACAGCCTATTTGAATTGTTCTAAGTGCAAATTAGGTCAAGGTCAAGGTGAGGTTGGGTGATATGGGTGGATTGGGAACAGTCATAAGTAACAAATGTGTAAATATCCAAGTGTTGTAGTAAGCGGTCTTGGTGCTAGACGAAACGGTAATTCTAGTTAACCAAGAAATGGCACTTTTTAATGATTCTAAGTGCAAATTAGGTCAAGGTCAAGGTGAGGTTGGGTGATATGGGTGGATAGGGAATGGTCATAAGCAACAATTGACAAGTATCAAATTGTTGTAGTAAGCGGTGTTGGTGCTAGACAAAACGGTAAAATCTACTTAACATGGTCACGGACGGAAGGACGGACAGGACGATCACTATATGCCTCCTGCATCAAGATGCCGGGGGCATAAAATCAAAATATTTGTTATTTTCTTACAATTTTCATCTTAATTTCTTTGATATGTACAAGTTAATGAAAACCCCAGCTGCATTGACAGAAGTAATATTCTTCGTATGAAAGGCAGAATCTAAGGGCTATTGTTAACATTAGCAAAAGGTAACAACAAGTTCCTAAATTACTGAAAATTAGCTAAAAAGGCAGGGGCTACATCTAAACTACTATACCTCATTCACTGATCTGTCAAGCTTTTCTTCAAGGGAAACAACTCTGACTAGAACCACTGCCAGTCCAAACAGAGTTACTGCCCTATACATGTTGAATGTGTCACCGATGGCAATGGAATTGTAAATGACAACAACCAAGACTTTCGTCAGGTGTAGAGCTGAACAGAACGTGTATGACCAACTGCCTATCTTCCCAACAATTTGTAATCTGAAGATAAAAAAAAAATTTGATTCCAAAACTAAAATATAATTCGGTTCAACATATCACAATGTAAAGAAAAATGTTGGTAATAAATAATGACTGAAATAAAATAATGACTGTAATACAATAAGTTTCAAAGAAAGTCATTGACAAAACATCAGTGTCATGTTGTAATTAAAATCATATTCATTATTATAAACAATACTCAATAATAAATCAGTTGCATTACAAATTCATAAAAAAATAGGTAAATGATAAAAGAAATAGTTGCACTACATGATCACAAAAATAAAAAAATATCGCCATTAGGTATATGTATCCATGTGTCATTCCCTCTTAGTTACTGAGTTGAAACCAAAGTTGCAATGACTTAGCCAATGTTCCAACCAAACTGCCTGAAGATTATTGGATACTAGTTGTAGTTATGAAAAAAGCACATGTCGTGGGGAAACCGGGCTAAATGCAATTATGTAGTGTCGTCCCGAATCAGCCTGTGTGGATTGCACAGGCTAATCCGGGATGACACTACGCACGTGCATTAAGCCCGGTTTTCCCACGACATGCCTCATTTGTTTCACATTAGCCGTGCTGTATGACATATGCCAAGAAACCCAGTTGTCTAGACCTACCTGTGCAGTGTATAAAGGACGATGACTGCAGTCGTCACAAGGAATGTTTGAGTGTAGAGATTCGCATTGTAGAGCATCACTTCACATAGTGTGAACACTGAAACATTGTAGAGCATCACTTAACATAGTGTGAACACTGAAACATTGTAGAGCATCACTTCACATAGTGTGAACACTGAAACATTGTAGAGCATCACTTCACATAGTGTGAACACTGAAACATTGTAGAGCATCACTTCACATAGTGTGAACACTGAAACATTGTAGAGCATCACTTCACATAGTGTGAACACTGAAACATTGTAGAGCATCACTTCACATAGTGTGAACACTGAAACATTGTAGAGCATCACTTCACATAGTGTGAACACTGAAACATTGTAGAGCATCACTTCACATAGTGTGAACACTGAAACGAATGAAATAACAATAGGCATAAGTTTAACAAGACAAAACAAGCTGAATGCAAATAAATCTTCTTTCCAATGTGATGCTTGATAGCATTTTACTTGATAGCACACGCAAGAAATAAAATGAAAATTGTGAGACAGTCATTAGAATTTTTGTTGGATTTGAAGATTTGAAAAGCCTTCAGGACTGTGAAATATCTCAATCTTAATTCTAGTCATTTCGGAATAATTATAATAAATATTAGCCATAGACTTCACACGCTGCTTTTTAATTACTGCTTAACTATCGGTAATACAACCACAATACTAAGCAGACTGAATGTTTAACCCACAAGCATTTAAAGTCACTCTGGCAGTCTTAGCGAAAGTCCCAAGTCCAATACTGGCCACAATGTCCAGTGCTCTCTTAACTGGACACTCAGAAAACATAATTATATATTGCAAGTAGAATCCTGACAAGAAATTTGTACTACCCATGAGGGGTAGTGTTCTGGACCCGGTTGCTCAAAACTTTTAACCAACCAATTAAGCTCAGGGCCTGTTAACTTTATATGTAAATAAAATTAATATTAGAAGCAACTTGTTCATCAAATCTGTTAGCATTATTACAGCATAACAATTTACATAGAATAAACTCACAGTTATTGTTATAACAATATTGTTATGTTTTATTTACATTAAAATATTAATCCAAAATTAAACGGCACAATTGGCCGTTAAAAGTTCTGAGCAACTCAACCCTGGTCACTTTTCTTAAAATTCGTACAGTTGATATGGCTTTGTACAGTCTTACTGCAGAGACTTCACTGGCAGTGGTAATAAATGAAGTAAACATACATTAATTTTGTGGAGAGTAAGTTGTAAAATACCTACAGGCTGATTCAATTGACAACAGGGTTGGAAGGATACGCTCTGGCCCGTAAGACGACATGTAGCCGCACAGAAAGCACAGTATGCAGTTCACCATCAACAGCACGTACAAAACCTGCATCTGGAGCCCAAATAGCATAATAAATCTGCATACATTGTCAAGGCAAGACTAATGGAAATCAAACAACAAGTACAACTAGCTGTGTCACAGACACAGTTGCCCCCAGGACGCATGTTTGGACACAGACAAAGAGCCTGTCGCTAACACAAATTTTTGCCTACACAAATTTATTTTCACATAATTGTGTATACTATAGTGAAAGAAAAGACAAAGGGTCACAATTTTGCCAAAATTTCTCCTTTACGATCACCTACACTTTAAGGTTATTCAGTTGTGAAAGATTGAGCGAAATCAGCCCAGCAGTTAAAGATGAGTGGAGTCCACAAAATTTCGGAACATACGGAAGTAGGGACGGACTTACAGACGGACAAGTGCAATGCTTAATGCCTCCAACTGTGTGGGGGCATAAAAACTATTCAAGGCACGACTAACAGAAGAGGACAACATGTACACAAACTTTTCAAGGCACGACTAACAGAAGAGGACAACATGTACACAAACTTTTCAAGGCACGACTAACAGAAGAGGACAACATGTACACAAACTTTTAAAGGCACGACTAACAGAAAAGAGGACAACATGTACACAAACTTTTCAAGGCACGACTAACAGAAGAGGACAACATGTACACAAACTTTTCAAGGCACGACTAACAGAAGAGGACAACATGTACACAAACTTTTCAAGGCACGACTAACAGAAGAGGACAACATGTACACAAACTTTTCAAGGCACGACTAACAGAAAAGAGGACAACATGTACACAAACTTTTCAAGGCACGACTAACAGAAGAGGACAACATGTACACAAACTTTTCAAGGCACGACTAACAGAAGAGGACAACATGTACACAAACTTTTAAAGGCACGACTAACAGAAAAGAGGACAACATGTACACAAACTTTTCAAGGCACGACTAACAGAAGAGGACAACATGTACACAAACTTTTCAAGGCACGACTAACAGAAGAGGACAACATGTACACAAACTTTTCAAGGCACGACTAACAGAAGAGGACAACATGTACACAAACTTTTCAAGGCACGACTAACAGAAAAGAGGACAACATGTACACAAACTTTTAAAGGCACGACTAACAGAAGAGGACAACATGTACACAAACTTTTCAAGGCACGACTAACAGAAAAGAGGACAACATGTACACAAACTTTTAAAGGCACGACTAACAGAAGAGGACAACATGTACACAAACTTTTCAAGGCACGACTAACAGAAGAGGACAACATGTACACAAACTTTTCAAGGCACGACTAACAGAAAAGAGGACAACATGTACACAAACTTTTCAAGGCACGACTAACAGAAAAGAGGACAACATGTACACAAACTTTTCAAGGCACGACTAACAGAAAAGAGGACAACATGTACACAAACTTTTAAAGGCACGACTAACAGAAGAGGACAACATGTACACAAACTTTTCAAGGCACGACTAACAGAAGAGGACAACATGTACACAAACTTTTCAAGGCACGACTAACAGAAAAGAGGACAACATGTACACAAACTTTTAAAGGCACGACTAACAGAAAAGAGGACAACATGTACACAAACTTTTCAAGGCACGACTAACAGAAAAGAGGACAACATGTACACAAACTTTTCAAGGCACGTCTAACAGAAAAGAGGACAACATGTACACAAACTTTTCAAGACATGACTTACAGAAAAGAGGACAGCATGTACACAAACTTTTCAAGTCATGACTAACAGAAAAGAGGAAAAAATGTACACAAACTTTTTAAGCCCAGGGCTGGTATTCACAAAGCATGTTAAGTAATTTCTTAAATATTTTCACTTAAGTGCAAAATTTGAATGTATTATATTTCTTTACTTAATAAACAGACGCATATGGTGTTGATATTGCTCAATAACACTTTCATAATGATGCTATTTTAAAGTGTTACTTAATGTTAGACTGTTTATGGAATTATACAGTTGAGAAAATTTCCAAATTTAAGGATAAGGATAAAATTTAACTTAAGATGCTTCGTCAATATCGCCCCTGACTAACAGAAAAGAGGACAACATGAACACAAACCTTTCAAGACACGACTAACAGAAAAGAGGAAAAAATGTACACAAACTTTTCAAGACATGACTAACAGAAAAGAGGACAAAATGTACACAAACTTTTCAAGACCTGACTAATAGAAAAAAAGCAACATGTACACAAACTTTTCAAGACACGACTAACAGAAAAGAGGCCAAAATGTACACAAACTTTTCAAGACACAACTAACAGAAAAGAGGACGACATGTACACAATTATTTAAAACCACAAAATGTTCTCATGCAATGTCAACTAGAAACTTTTTTAGAAAAGTGGGAAAAAGGCCTGTATTGCCTTATATGAATGACACAGATGGACAACTAAACAAGAGGGCCATGATGACCCAAAGCGCTCACCTGAGAACTGGTACAGATGAAGACCATACTGTTGTGACAGGTTTGAAAATTAAGGTATCTGAACAATACACAGTGGGGGTAGGATCAATTTTGATTTAAAACATCGGTAAGTGCAATGGGCTAACTAAAGTATGAGTTGGGTAGTGGATGTGCTTTTTCTGAACAGTTTTGGAAAAGGAGTTGCAATGCGATAATTGTGATGGCTGTGCTATAAGGTAAAGTTTTGCTTTTTCTTTGATAATTTTCTTTCCAATGATGATAAATGATGTTAATGCAGGCTCTGAAGACATCAAAGTTGGAAATCAAATTTGATCAATGAATTGTTATGGTCATGCGCAAACTGTGTAAGTTTGGTCAACATTGAATCAAAAATCGTGTGTGCAAGCCAATCATTGATAACTTGTCGATGTTTTTTTCCAAACACAAGGGGCAATAACCGATCATGCTTATATTCTACTTCACCAATAGTCTTACGTTCATAGACAAACTGTACACGATTGGTGAAGATTGGATGAAAAATGAAGTCTCTATCCTGAATAATGTCCAGTTTTGCATATTCTTTTCACAAACAAAAGGCAATAACTCTGGTGTTTCTGGTCCAATCTTGCTTATATTCTACTTCACTTTTAATCTTATGGTCACAGACAAACTGTGCAAGATTGGTAAAGATTGGATCAAAAATGAAGTCTCTATCCTGTATAATGTCCATTTTTGCATATTTTTTTCACAAACAAAGGGCAATAACTCAGGTGTTTCTGGTCCGATCTTGCTTATGTTCGTCTTCACCTGTAATCTCGTGGTAATAGACAAACTGTGCAAGATTGGATGAAAAATGTCTCTCTCTATCCTGAATACTGTCCATTTGTGTATATTTTTTAAATAAACAAATGGCAATAACTCTGGTGTTTGAAATACGATCTGGCCCATTTTTGACGTGTGCTGAGATCTGATGGTCATACACAAACTGTGAAAGTTTGGTCCAATCTTGCTTATGTTCGTCTTCACCTGTAATCTCGTGGTAATTGACAAACTGTGCAAGATTGGATGAAAAATGTCTCTCTCTATCCTGAATACTGTCCATTTGTGTATATTTTTTAAATAAACAAATGGCAATAACTCTGGTGTTTGAAACACGATCTGGCCCATTTTTGACGTGTGCTGAGATCTGATGGTCATACACAAACTGTGAAAGTCTTTACGATGGAAAAGGGCACTTTTGCACTTTTTTTGCATGAAAAAGGGTCAATAACTCTGGTGTTACTGGTGTGATCTGACCCAATAACAATCCCATCTGAGATTTTATGGTCTTACACAAACTGTGCAAGTTAGGTCAAGATTGAATACAAAATGTAGTCTCTATCGCGATAACGGTCCAATTTGTTGACGGCACCTTGATGACAGACGACGGACGCAGTGCTCAGGTGAACTAAGAAAACTTGCAGAAAACACACTGGCCGACATTTCTGTGTAAACTGAACGGAATTACAATGAGAGACATTTGAACATTACCATGTACCGTATATGAATTGCACTGCAAGTAAACATTGTAATATTTCTTAAAACGCCATAACGCTGACCACGGGTTTATGACCCTAATGGCCTTGAACAAAATCTGAATTCTAAAAATGAGACGCAACATGCTTCATATAGAAGGATACACAATTTTCCATGGTAACCATGTGAGCCAATATCCAAACAGCAGGCATGGCAGGGGAAGCAGCATCAGTGATGTACCCTGCAATAAACATAATGTTTTTGGAAGGGACTATGTCAATGAAAAGGGCCTCAAGGGGCAATTTCTTTAAAAAATTCAGAAATTAAGATTTTAATACTGTCATATAATAACGGTTAAAATAAGGTATATATTATAGGAAAAGAGTTCAATATATATTTTATGAAGAAGTCAATCTTCAAACATAGCTAATTTATTTCATCACAACGTTTCGGCTGAAAAGCCTTCTTCAGGTAACATGTTATGACAAGGACGTTATAATGACGTCATGACGTCATAATACATGAAACATAAATTGGCATACTTATTACAATATATAGGATTCACAAAAGATACACCATACATGTAAAATGCAAATAGAGCAACGTGTTAATAAATACAAGTATGAACTATATACATGTCATACGTACACGAATAGAGTTTAGGCATTCTGAGATAAAAATCAGTTCATGATATAGATTGTGTTTATTTGGACCTTTTCATGTTTACGTTTTTTCGTCAAAATTATGAGTATTTTGGATAACCATAGTTAACACACTTTTTATTACAAAGCGGAATAGCGCAGTTAGCTAAAGTGTTGTCTACTGTCATTTCTTCATATAACCCCATAGTTATGAGTTTGATAACCACTTTATTATTATTTAATTTGTTCAAACACTTTCTTTTTTTTTTTGTATCAAATATCTCATGTTTATTCTTTATTTAATGTATATGTGTTAGTATAGTGCATTTCTATCATCCATATCATTGTTAGTGCAATAGGAAACCAATGTTTTCGTTAACATAGTCCCTTTAAGGAGCCTGTTGATAACAATCACGTCTATCTTTATTATAATTTTATTACGTAATTGTTGTTTTATGAAAAATGAAAGTTCATTGTCACTGGCGAACTCTATTATTTCACAAGCAAATTATAGACATTATAATAATGTTCTGTTCTGTTCTAGCACAACAAGGATAGTAGTTTCACTCATTCTGTTTTTGTTTGGAGAAACTTTTATTTGTATTACCATCTGACATCTGAAACAACTATCCAACTTTCCATGACCAATGATTTTAGAATTTAACTTTTGTTTCAGATAATCTGTACTTGACATACACAATCAACCACTTTTTTTACTGATTTTTTTTAACAATATGCAAATATCACAAACCATGAATTTCTTGTCACTGAGCAGGGCACCATACAATGCGTAGATAGCAATACCAGCTGGGAGCCAGGGCAGGAAGTGAGAGGACAGCTGGTAGTGAATCAACACTGGGTACACAAGGGTCGTACACACCGCTCCACTCACCCAGCGACCCATGTAGATGTACTTGTACTGCCAGCCTGCGGAAGAATACCTCAATAAACAATAAAGCCTGGACTCATATTCACAAAGCTCCTTAGGGAAAACTTACGTAAATTCCTAAAATTCTGTTGCTGTTTCATGTAAAAGTCTTTTTATATTTACAAAGACACTTTACATTTAACTACTAGATATTGCTTTGATATTTCATATTTAACCCTTTTGTACACAGAAATCAGTAGATTTCACATAGAAAATTTGATCTGAAATGTTCACTTAAGAACAACTTCAGTTTTCCCTTAGGAGCTTTGTGAATACCGGCCCAGATTTGTTTAATACCATTCATTAGTAAGTGAAGTACAGAAATGTCCACATGCATCTGGACCATATTTATATATAAATTTAAGTTTGGTATGTTACAGTGTTTTCTTCCAAATGAAACAACCACATGAAAGTTTAAAGGGATTATATCATTGGACTATATCATAAAAAAGGGCCTCAAGGGGGGAATTTTGTAAAAAATCTGAAATTCAGATATTAATACTGATATATAATAATAGTTAAAACAGTGTACATATAGTATGAAAAGAGTGCACGCATTCTGAGATAAAAATCAATATATAATATGGATCTTGTTTGTTTGGCCCTTTTAATGTTTACATTTTGACGTCATAATTGTATTTTCCATATTCACCATAGTTTACAGTCTGCTTCTTACCAAGCCTGATAGCGCAGTTGTTAAAGCGCTGTCTATTGTCATTCCTTCGTAAGACTTCTAAGACACGAGTTCGATTCCTGCCCGGACATTCCTGCTTGGGGTTTTAATTTTTTTGACTTTATTGCTAATTTGCTTTTTATTAAATATCTTATAGTGTATTACATCATATTTTATTTATTTCATGCACATGTTTTGGTAAAGCGCATTTCTATAATATAATATAATTTATAGTGTAATAGAAATCCAATTTTTCGATGACATAGGCCCTTTAAGTTAAAAACTGATGAATATCAAACATTTATGTTTAAATCTGTTTGCAAAACAAGAGCTGTTTGTAAAACAGTAATTCCCCCTCTAGGTTAAAAGCAACCTTTAAAATATCAAGTTTGGTGATGATCGGATGAGAACTGTTGGAAACTGAGGGAGTGGAAACTGCTAAAAAGGTCCATTTTAAATAAATCAAGGGCCATAACTCTGCAGTTCCTGGGATGTTTTTGTTTATCATCAAACTTGGCGAAGATATAAATTCAAACATTTTCAGCAAGTTTGGTGAAGATGAGATGTAACTGTTGGACTTAAAGACCACAAATGGCTAAAAAGGCTAATTTTAGATAATTCAAGGGCCATAACCCCACAATTCCTGGAGCAATTTGGCTGATCATCAAACTTGGCCAAGATATTATGCCGATAAACATTTTCATGAAGTTTGGTTAAGATCAGATGAAAGCGATTGGACTTAAAGACCGACAGACCAAACACCAGACAGACGGACCGACATTAGCAAACCAATATATAAAATATCTTCGATGGGGGGTGATGGGGGGGGGGCGGGGGCGGGGATAATAATATATCTTTGGAATGAAAGGAATGAAAGGACATTATTGCCACCATGAATAGTCATAATCACATGAGAAATTTTAACAGGGGCAAGGCGCTGGTTTTTAAATTAGATGAGCCTGTGTGTTGCTATGGTAACCATTTATAACAAAGAAAAGATAACCACCGTCATACCAGTGTAATCTGTGATTGCTCGCAGACTCATCAGTGTGGTAAGAAACACACTCAACGACAATATAAATATCAGATGCATCTGAAAAAGAACATAAATAAACATAAATGTTGTGACAAAAATAGAAGACACCTGATCGTTTCTATTGTACAAAAGATCGTTTTTTTCATGAGCGGTCTTAGAATAATTATTTTTACCAATGCCACATACTGTTTTACTAAGAAATAATCTACTAAAATAAATAATGTACTTATTTTTTTTCACTCCATGTATCCCAGGAGTAAACCCCCAATGGTGACCCACACTGAAATGTCATCATTTATTGTACTCTGATGACAAACATGATTCTTAAATAGTTGCTATTCCTTTTTATACAATGGCCTAACAAAAGTTCATATGTTCTAAACAATAACACTTATATGCAGTAAAGACAAATGAAACTTTTTCACCATCAACATTACAAGATTGCCTGTAACTGCACACTTACATCGTATTCATTATAGGACATTTTTATACAAATAAACCAGCATTTCACAATTTACCAAATCATCCCTTAATTGAAAGCCAGAAGGGGCTATCAGCCTACCTTGCGCATATCCTGATAACACCTTGTGGCTTTCAAGGAACAGCATATTGTATTGTTTTTAACATATGAGTGATAGGGAAAGATCCAGGATCACAAAAGGTACAGGGTGCTGCTGAAAAGGGGCAGGGTGGAAAGCCAGACTAGGTTGTTGACATTTTCTAATAATTTGTTAAATCCAGGGTTATCATCAGTCTATCGCATCTGATTAAAAGTATCTGAGTAGTTGATTCATTTGTCAATGAATATTTTCAAAAATATATTGAATTTCAAAAGATATTAAACATTTCTGCGTTGACCAGCCTAGAGAAGCAGCAGGGGGGAAGCAAACAGTTTATCTTAAAACATATTCACTTAAGTTCCAATTTTTGATCGGTAATATTTTTAAAACTACATATAAATTAATGATTCCAATTACAGTTAAGTACAAAGTAGTTAATAATAAGCCCATAATTAGTGAACATTGAGCCAAATTTCATGTATACATGAAATAAAATGCTTAAAGAAAATGGCAATTTTAAGGCTAAGGATAAGATTTCACTTTAAATGTTTCTCGAATACGACCCCTGGGCTTGCTCAGATTCTCAGTTTTATATAGGTGGGCTTGTAACTTTTCTTGCACTCACATAATAATAACCTTTCCTGGTTTTTGCACAAACATTTTAAATTTCTGCCCAGCTATTGTTAACAAATTAATTCCCATTCATTGAACATCACAAACACCTCAACAAACTTTACCATGTGCTTTTTTGTGGATAATAAACTAAAGTGAACGATTTTACAACATATATAGTGGCATAAATACAAGTAACAAAACAGAGTAAATTAACATATACAAATGTATTTCTATTTTAAATGGATAAAAGTTAAGAACAACCATTTCTTTTAAACGCACAATAAGCTAGTTTTTAATCACCAAATAGTTTTCGTCTGTTTAAGTGGAAACTCAAATACATGTATATACGTTGACTTGACAGTTGGTTTAGGCTACACAACACTAATAAACGATGCAAAAGTCGACACTAGAACTTGTTGATTTATTTCATACTGAAGTGTTTCCTTTATCATTTTAATGTTTTCTGTTGTTGTTTTTTCAAGTTTTATTGTCACTTTCATCTGTTAATTTTGAAAATTATAGATATGAAAGATCGTACATACACACTTTAAAAAGAAAGATCGTACATACACACTTTAACCATTAAACTATGATATCCAAGTGCAATGATTGGCAAAACTTGCAGATCTTTTTGCATAATAATGATTGACATTTGTGGAAATGTCTACATGAGAATTCAGGCTTGCTTGGCCAAACTGTTTATTTTCTAACTGAAACGTAAAGCGTAAAGCTAACCTACCAACACGGTGAAAGAGAACAGCTGTCTGAAGGGGTTGTTCACGAGATGCAGGAACATGTGTATAAAGGCGGGGGCAGTGCAGTAGACAATGGCCATGACAAGGGAGATCACTTCAGGCACCACGTTGAACTCATCCTCCTCCTGCACGGGTTTGTCTACCTTGTTCTCTGCTTTGAATGATGAGGAATGGGGCGCAATGAACAGTTGAAGATACACAAACCTGCAACACAAATGCTATAATCTCCCAGTGACTCACCTATGATGATGAACACATATGGTATAATCTCCCAGCATCTCAACCTATTATGATGAACATATATGGTATAATATCCCAGCGTCTCACCCTATGATGATGAACACATATGGTATAATCTCCCAGTAATTCACCCTATAGTGATGAACACATATGGTATAATCTCCCAGTAATTCACCCTATGATGATGAACAAACATGGTATAATCTCCCAGTAATTCACCCTATGATGATGAACACTTATGGTATAATCTTCCAGTAATTCACCCTATGATGATGAACACATATGGTATAATCTCCCAGTAATTCACCCTATGATGATGAACACACATCGTATAATCTCCCAGCGTCTCACCTTATAATGATGAACAAGCACCGTATAATCTCCCAGAGTCTCACCTTATAATGATGAACGCATATGGTATAATCTCCCAGTGACTCACCATATAATGATGAACGCATACGGTATAATCTGTCAGTGACTCGGCCTATGATGATGAACACATATGGAATAATCTCCCAGTGACTCACCCTATGATGATGAACACAAATGGTATAATCTCCCAGTGACTCACCCTATGATGATGAACACATGTGGTATAATCTCCCAGTGACTCACCAAATGATGATGAACACAAATGGTATAATCTCCGAGTGACTCACCCTATGATGATGAACACGTATGGTATAAACTCCCAGTGACTCACCCTATGATGATGAACACATATGGTATAATCTCCGAGTGACACACCCTATATGATGAACACATATGGTATCATCTCCCAGTGACTCACCCTATGATGATGAACATATATGGTATAATTGCCCAGTGACTAACCCTATGATGATGAACACATATGGTATAATCTCCCAGTGACTCACCCTATGATGATGAACACATATGGCATAATCTCCGAGTGACTCACCCTATGATGATGAACACATATGGTATAAACTCCCAGTGACTCACCCTATGATGATGAACACATATGGTATAATCTCCGAGTGACACACCCTATGATGATGAACACATACGGTAACATCTCCCAGTGACTCACCCTATGATGATGAACACATATGGTATAATTTCCCAGTGACTCACCCTATGATGATGAACACATATGGTATAATCTCCCAGTGACTCACCCTATGATAATGAACACCTATGGGATAATCTCCGAGTGACTCACCCTATGATGATGAACACATATGGTATAATCTCCGAGTGACTCACCCTATGATGATGAACACATATGGTATAAACTCCCAGTGACTCACCCTATGATGATGAACACATATGGTATAATCTCCGAGTGACACACCCTATGATGATGAACACATATGGCATAATTTCCCAGTGACTCACCCTATGATGATGAACACATATGGTATAATCTCCCAGTGACTCACCCTATGATAATGAACACATATGGGATAATCTCCGAGTGACTCACCCTATGATGATGAACACATATGGTATAATCTCCCAGTGACTCACCCTATGGTGATGAACACTTATGGTATAATCTCCCAGTGACTCACCCTATGACGATGAACACATATGGTATAATATCCCAGTGACTCACCCTATGACGATGAACACATATGGCATAATCTCCCAGTGACTCACCCTATGATGATGAACACATATGGTATAATCTCCCAGTGACTCACCCTCACCTATGATGATGAACACATATGGTATAATCTCCAGTGACTCACCCTATGATGATGAACACATATGGTATAATCTCCCAGTGACTCACCCTATGATGATGAACACATAAGGTATAATCTCCCAGTGACTCACCCTATGATGATGAACACATATGGTATAATCTCCCAGCGACTCACCCTATGATGATGAACACATATGGTATAATCTCCCAGTGACTCACCCTATGATGATGAACAGATATGGTATAATCTCCCAGTGACTCACACTATGATGATGAACACATATGGTATAATCTCCCAGTGACTCACCCTATGATGATGAACACATATGGTATAATCTCCCAGTGACTCACCCTATGATGATGAACACATATTGTATAATCTCCCAGCGACTCACCCTATGATGATGAACACATATGGTATAATCTCCCAGTGACTCGCCCTATGATGATGAACACATATGGTATAATCTCCCAGTGACTCACCCTATGATGATGAACACATATGGTATAATCTCCTAGTGACTCACCCTTTAAGGATTGAATTTAATTTTGGTTGCGTTCATGCGATTATGAATGCAATGGTCAAACTGGCAAATCCATGATGCGCGCTAGCACTTCATGGATAATTTGCCAGTTTGACATTTGCGTTCATAATCTCATGAACGCAACCAAAATTAATTTCAATCCTTATATTTACATTATATTTGGGATTATTTCATACCATTCCTTGATATTATTTTTGTTTCACATGCATTTTATTGCCATTTTAAGAGAAATATCACGCACAGCAGTTTTCTTATCGGAACAGCGAAGTACTGCCCCTTGTTACCGAACTACACAAAATAGAATGCAAACTATGATTAATAAAATAGTTCAAATTTTACATTCAATTTTCTGCGACAAATGAAATTTAATGTTAAGATTATGAGTCATAACATTCTTATTTTCCTTGCATAGGCCTAAATCATATCGCTACAAAACGAAAAAAGTAACTTAAACAAATGCAAAAATACCCGTGACATCAAGAAGAACTGCTATTTCGGTCGGTATAGCCAACAAGCACCAAATATTAGTAATGCTTTAGAAAGAATAATATAAAATAAGAGGTGCTTTGTTAGTAAGACAGTAAATCCACATCATGAATACTTCTATACCACAGATGAGTTCTGACACTTTAAAATCACACAAGTCCTAGACTGAGAGTTTAATAGATCCTGGATAATCCTGTTTTATTATTAACACAACAGTTGAAGACTTAAATGCTTTTAAATGCTTTAAATCCACACCATATATCCAAATTTTCACTCGGTGAGAAAAATGCAAAACAATCCACAAATGACATCACTAAACAAGTGATGACGTAAAAGCTAGGTCATCGATCAATAGCATTCACACGGGCGTATCTAAGCCCTTTGCTTTGCCTGGGCATAAATTGTATTAGAAAGGATAACATTTTAATATAAATCTCAAAATGCATTTTTTCTTATTGTACATGTTAAACAGTTCATCATTATTAACTGTGATATAAATGTACAATAAATTGGACGATCTAAATGCATCTAGCAAATAGACACGTGAATGTGAAATCAAATCCATTTTAAAGCTACGTTCCTGAACCGATGTTACGTCATGGAGATTTTCTGTGGTCGCTTCTAAGAAAAGTAGTTTACCTAAAATACCATAACATGTACATATTACTTGCTAGTGAAATGGCTTTGTTTAATAATAACTCTTGTAGACCTTGCATGATAGAATACTATCAAGCAAAAGTGAAAAAAAATGTCAATTTGATTTTTGTAGAAGAAGAACTGGAATAAAATGTTCATGTATATTAATTATAAAAACATTTAATCAAACGTCAACAATACATGCAAAAAAGAGTAACATTGAACAGTATAAGACATCTTAGTTCATGTAAATATTCTTGTTGAAATATAATTTGCATAAAAATAGGACACACAGATATTACTATGCCGGTGATAAGGCATTGCGTTCATACGATTATGAATGCATACCCCTTCCATATTAAAATGCCTATGCAGTGTAAATATATAATGATGAACACTTATAGTATCATCTCCTGGTGACCTACCCTATGATGATGAACACATATGGTATAATCTCCCAGTTTACAACAGCTGATGTGGTCCATGTAAGGAGTATCACGCAGCACCATGGATACACTGAGAATAACATCTTCTCTATCATCTGTAGAGAGAATCAGAAAACAATCATACAATCATACTTTTCTAATATTATTAAGAAAAGTTTCAAGACAGAAGACAAGTGCTGAAAAGTGAGATATATCACAGATTTATTTATTATATCATAATCAAGAAACAAAAGTATGTAAACATGCTGTACAGAAGAACTACTTTCAATCATTATACAGGCAAACATAGAAATATAATGAACCCATTTTCATGAATCAAAATATATCAAAGTGAAACCTTAAAGTATTTTCACGGAGCAGGATATTTATGGCGATATCTTACACAAATGAATGCAACTTTGTAGGTTTCGAATTAATTTACCACATCAAGGATCTTCAAGTATTGGGTCGGTTTTCACAAAGCTGTTAAGGAAAATCTTAATTGTACTTAAGTGAACATTTCAGATCAAATATTCCATGTAAAATATAATGATCTCTTATTTCAAAATGATAAAATACGAAAATTCTGAGCAACAATTACCAGTTTAAAATCGTTTAATGCAAACAGACCAATACATAAAATATCCACATACTTGATGGAATTAAAGGAATTATACATTAAGTTTTCGCTAAGGAGCTTTGTGAATACAGACCTTGGGCCCGTACTCAACAACCCATTCACAGACCTTGGGCCCGTACTCAACAACCCATTCATAGACCTTGGGCCCGTACTCAACAACCCATTCACAGTCATTGGGCCCGTACTCAACAACCATTCATAGACCTTGGGCCCGTACTCAACAACCCATTCACAAACCTTGGGCCCGTACTCAACAACCATTCATAGACCTTGGGCCCGTACTCAACAACCCATTCATAGACCTTGGGCCCGTACTCAACAACCCATTTCACAGACCTTGGGCCCGTACTCAACAACCCATTCATAGACCATGGGCCCGTACCTTGGGCCCGTACTCAACAACCCATTCACAGGCCTTGGGCCCGTACTCAACAACCCATTCATAGACCTTGGGCCCGTACTCAACAACCCATTCATAGACTTAAGAATAAAGAATAGACTTAGACTCAAGAAATAATAAATACAAATACACTGGGCACCAATGTCGCTTTTGTCATTAATACATCATTCCAAAACTAGGGTAGGTGCATACCATGTGAAATTCAAATTAAAAGCCTTTTTAGAACAGAACAGTTTCAAGAATATTCCTTTATTCTTAAGTCTTAAGTCTAAGAATTGATTGGTGAATAGGGGCCCTGATGTATGAAGACTTCAAAGCTTGCATCAACGTCTTACCAGTGCAATTTTCAGCTCATACTTCCTCACATAGGTAAACTGCAGGGCAATCAGCCCGCCCGTCAGTATCACATACATGTTCACCACACCAATCAGGAAGATGTTCAAAATGGACAGCCTGAAACACAATCATGGAGATATATATGTGTGGCGTGTGGTGGGAAAACCCGGTTTAATGCATCTGCATAGTGTCGTCCCGGATCAGCCTGTGCAGTCCGCACAGGCTATTACAGAACGACACTTTCCGCTTTAATGGTATTTTCTGTTTCAATGATGTCTCTTCTAAACATAAATCCACTGTAGGCGGAAAGTGCCGATCTGGATTAGCCTGTGCGGAGTGCAGGACAACACTTTACCTACACAGAGGTAAATACAATTAAATTTCTGGAGTACCAGAACCATTTAACAAAGGCCAACATTAAAATGATCTTTGTTACCATTGCCTACCGACCCGATGAAAAAGTCAAGTTTCTTTCTTAATCAAACCAGTTTTTTTTTTTTTAAATTTGATTATTCTATTTTTTCTTTGGGTTAAATAAAAGCTTGCTCTTCTTTCATTTCGGTCGTTTTCCATTGGGTTGATAAATGAACTGTATCAGCTAGATCCTTGCTTCTAATAGGACATATCCAACTGCAATTCTAATTATGTTTTATCAAACTTGTGAAAACACAATGGGCTGTTTGTCAGCATTCATTGTCTAATTAAAGATGAATACTAGCAAGCTCTTGTTATATCAACAGACACTTGATTATATGATCAAAAGCAATGTCTGTATTTATGCGCTATATTTTGACACTAAATGGATCATTCATAAATTTGAATATTTAAAAAAAAAATAAAAAAAAAATGGCCTAACTACCTAACCGTTACCAGCAGCTTTGGGTATGCAATGGCAAGCAAACAATGTTTTAAAGTCGGCCTAATTAAATTACTTGTTATCTAGAACACTGTAAATAATGTTCCAGAATAGTACAGAAATGCAATAAACATTAATATGGTAATAGAAGTAACTGAAGGTTTTACATAAAACTGCACCTTGACAAACAGTTGAAACTTACCACAACAGAGGCAATATGGAGAATATCGTGAAAGCATGGCAACACACAAACAGTATTGTGTACAGTATCACACATCTGAAATAAATAAGAAAACAATGTTTAAAATGTTTTTACCATAGCTGTGACTTTAAACACATATCAGTCTCCAGGAATGAATTGTGACTTGAATAAGACAGCTGATGGAACCTTAAACAGAGCATGGGTGTCTATTATTCCAGATCAAAGAAAAATAATGCATTATTTAAGTTTCTGGTTATTTCTGAGCAGGTCATTTACAATTAATTTAAGCAGAAGAACAAATAACAAATATAATTCATAACTGTTAAACAGGCTTTTTGTAGACCATCAATATTAGGTTAACAATTTACACCACATTTAAAATTTGCGGACATTTCCTTAGGCCAAATTTTTGACAATGCAAGCTAAATAATCTTCTGGTAAACAAAAGACCATGGCAAACAGATGTTTCAAATGAACTTTAATTTTAATCAGCTAATTTTAGATGTGTTTGTAGCCATGGGGCCTCGGTCCAATGACTACAAAAGATCTCAAAATAACTATTAGTCTTAATCTTATGACGAGGTCACTAAAATTTCAAACTGCAATGTAATTTCCATTGTTATTGGTCAATATTTAAGATTATATCATATTTCAGAGAGTTTTCTTTGTTCTGCGGTATTCAACTACTGTGATATTAGAACACAAACTGGTGGCCGGAGGCTTATATGCAAGCTTCATGTGCAACAAGTAGCGTGCAGTATATTGAAGCATATGCAAGCTTCATGTGCAACAAGTAGCGTGCAGTATATTGAAGTATATGCAAGCTTCATGTGCAATAAGTAGCGTGCAGTATATTGAAGTATATGCAAGCTTCATGTGCAACAAGTAGCGTGCAGTATATTGAAGTATATGCAAGCTTCATGTGCAACAAGTAGCGTGCAGTATATTGAAGTATATGCAAGCTTCATGTGCAACAAGTAGCGTGCAGTATATTGAAATTTAGTTTTAATTTATACCCATGCTACTTATTGCATGGTAAGCTTCCACAGTTGACAGCGCTACTTTTGGAAACATTTGTTTGTTTGTTTTGTTTATTTGGATTTTTTACTGTTTTTAACAGTATTTCAGTCATATCCCGGTGGTCAGTTAACCTACTCACACTTTTCCTGGGCAAGCTAAGCCGATCAAAGCGGTTTACCAGTACCAAGAGCACATACTTATGCCAGTAAATGACAACTGTCCTACTTGAATCAGAGGTAGGAGGAGAAATGCCGTAGAAATAATTTCATGACCAATCCCCACACAAGTTGTGTGCCGGGCTGGGGCTCGAACTCACGATCCCCGGATTGACCAGCGCTCAACCAAATGAGCTAGCCGGGCCCGGCATGTTTGGAAACAACACACATGCCTTACACAGATGCCAAGCATGTCAGACATCATGTGACATTTAGGAAACGCCTATGGGATGGGCAACGTGGAAAGTTGCGATGTGACGGGTAAATATGGTATAAAACAATTGCAGCACACTTTGACCTCAATATGTTAATTATTTAATCTTGCCCTGCGGGCTAAAAGTATGCTACAACTATTACTTGTAATCAATCTTAATTTTTGAGAACTTTCACAACTGTGAAAACTAATGAAATCACTTCTTATATTAGATTACATGAAAGAAACACTCTTTTGGCAAATATTACCTCTTTTTTTCACCTTTAGGATCCAATATAAGAATGATACCGGCACCAAAACTTGCTGCTATTAAAAACCTGAAAAACAAAATAATATTATAATAACAATGCTCCTTTAGGAACATTTCCTCTTGACACATAGTTTTAAAGACACACAATCCATTCAACAACATTATATGCCATGAAAATTATGGTATATGCAATGCAAATGATGGTAAATAGCTTTTCCTGCTTATTTGTGTTTTTGTGTGTGTATTTCAGGAAAACTTTTAAACACTGACATAGGAAATCAGGTACGGAGAATGACCTGTTTCCAAAATATGTAATATTTAATTTTCACAGCTCAAGTTTATAACAATAACAATTCTCTTTGTCCACTTCATTTCAGAAAACTTGTCACAAAAACTAGATAACATGAGAATATTTTCAAAGACTGGAGTTAATATGATGTGTGACCTTGCTAACAGTGTAATTCAAACACAATTTTTTTTTTTTTCAATGAAACAACTCACAATTCCCCAACAAGTGTCATAACCATAACAGCACACGGTAGCGACACTATTATCATTTTCTTGTTGTATCGGAAAAATCCCGGGTCCTTAACGACAACGCGCTCGTCGGGGTATTCGTCATTGTCCTCCTTATCGGCTCCGTAATCGCTGTCGTCATCTGTGGAATCATCACTGTACGTGATATCCTCGAGGTCCTCAATGCCTGGCAGATCACTACATTGGTGACCTGCGCGATGAACCACGTCTGTTTGTGGGAACTCCATGGCGATGTCTAAACCTCAAAGCATCTGAAAACAAGAAGATTAATATTTTTTATTCGATATAAGAAGTAGATACATGTTTATTAGTTAAGCATCTATAAGGAATGAGATGAACAGTATTGTTTTTTATTCATAATATACATTCGACTCCCGATGGCTCGAATTCGCTTGTCTTGAATTTCTCGTTCGCTAAAACTTTTTTCGTGTGACCGATTTTTCATTGCTATAAATTCATATAAATTTCTGTCGTTTGGCTCGAATTCGCGAGGGTCGAATTTTCTGATGGCTCGAAGTGTCTGTCACGGTCCCAGTCATGGTTTCTATACCTTAATTTGTGTGTTTGGCTCGAACTTGCTTCGGGTCGCATCAAGTCGCTAATCAATTAGATGCGCTTGGTTACTGTCATTCAATTTCACAGCTGTCGCAAACTTGTCATCGATACAATTGCTCAATGGTTTGAGTAAAATATGACATTGATATTTTGTATAATAGGGATTGTTTTTTTGAGAATCAGCAATAACACATTTTTGTGCAGAAAAAAAAAGCTAAAATATGAATACAGAAAAAATGGCAGAAACTTCTGCATCATCGATTGCTAAGCAATCTAGAGAAGGCCCTGGTATTCAACATGTGTGGATATATTATTTATTTTTTATTTAATTCAGATGCTTTTATATTGCACATTTCAATAATATATGTCATTAACACAGCTGTAGATCACCTTTTTATGACTAGGATAAACTTAACTAGTTAGCAGATCGCGCATGCCATATGAGAAGGTGCTCGATGCTATGTCCGAATAAATAAATATCAGACACATTAGATTCGTCATTACCAACTCTCTACAGGCCCTTTACTGTAAACCTCACGGGTCAGAATATCTGACCCATTCCCAATGCAAAACATGATTGTTTTTTCCCAACTGAAAAAATAAACTCCTCTCTACGACAGAATTTGGTTTGACATTTATAACAATCTTGTAGAAAATTACGTCAACAAATATTGTAAGAACAAACAGAGAAAAATCCCAATGACATTTAGATATATATTGGAATTTTCTCAAATAATCAATGGAAATTGATACTGCCAACAAGATTTATTTCTTTATTCTTTTGCAATCTTTACTTTGAGAAATTCCTAATTTCTAACCAGGTACTTTTTCCCCCAAAAATGCCTGAAGAGTCGCCGCTAGTTCCAAGCTTTTGGGCCATAACTTTTTTGATAATCATCCGTATTGACAGAAAATATGTGATATTATATAAATATCATATGGCAGCGTGTGTGACATTCATATTGTCAACCCGAGGGCAGAATGGTTGCTCACTCGCCATTTTCTATCATAATGAAAGTAAAAATTCCCTATTGGGTTCCCACAATCAACGACATCGTGATTTTGCATGCATTCGAGCCAGGTACTTTTCAACGCAACATCACGTCCATTACAATAGAAAATGGAGAGTGCGCTACTTGTATATTTATAATATAGGGATTGATATCATTTGTGGCATCGTGGGAAACCGGGCTTAATGCATGTGCGTAAAGTGTCGTCCCGGATTAGTCTGCGCAGTCCACACAGGCTAATCCAAGATGGCACTTTCCGCTTTTATGGTATTTTCTGTTTCAAGGAAGTCTCTTCTAAACATAAATCCTGCTTCGGCGGAAAGTGCCGTCCTGGATTAGCCTGTGCAGACTGCACAGGCTAATCTGGGATGACACTTTACGCACATGCATTAAGACCGTTTTTTCCCACGACGCCCCTCATTTGTCTAGGCCTGTCAAGTTTGATCACCGTTTTATTTTATTGTAGACAATCATAATAATACAATGGCAATAATCTTCATTGTCATTTAAATATATTGAGTAACGGGCTATAATGGTTATGTATCAAGCTAATATAAACTAAACACATCTTGCATTCTCACACTAACAGAAAAACTGGCATTGCTGCTTTAACTTAGTGGGTGGGGAATAGTGTGCAAGCTAAAATAAGATTTTTTTAACAAATTAAAAGACGACAGCATTCTTTGAAGCAATTACTGCCATTGCTGTAACATAAATAGTGATTACGTCGATAATTGTACGATAATCTATATACATATCATAAATAACATTAGAAATCCATATTCATACCGTCTTGTTGAGCTACTTTCGCTTAGGGAATACCTATGTCAATGTTGAAAACGTCACGCGGAATCTCCACATGAACTGATGACGTTGAGAATGTTTCAACATGGCGGTACTCGGGTGTAATGCGATGGAAAGGAAAGATTTGGTTGACAATAATGCTACAAAGATAGCATTATCGTTGAAAAGGAACGGCCTAAGCAATGGATGTTATTGTGAAGAAAAGTTGGATACAAGGAATGCATGTCGAACGCAGCTTATTGGGAAGCTTTTGAAAATAAATGGGAGCGCACAGTCGAACAATAACAATTGCTTTCCTCGACCGTCGGTACCAAGCCTAAGATCTCGTCGAGAAAGAAACTTATCGGGACCAGAATCAGAGAAAAGAAAGCGCAAGTCATCTAGACATGACTCTGGAGATGCTAGAATTGGGTAGGGAATATTTTTCATTTATATTTCTGTTGCATTTTCCGGTTAGAACTCAGGCATGTACACAAGTTTTCGGATTCTATTGTCTCCGATTTTGAGGGGGCATCTCAAAATTATAGTTTTGTGAAATTAATAGCTTTCATTCCATGGGTGTATTCCCTTGGCTTCAAATCATTTATAATTCATATTGCTGTTAATTTTATTTAATTATATCCTTCTACAGCATGGTCATGAAAATAATATAAAAAATATAGAAACAATTCATAGTTTGAATTGGTTTGGAAGTAGTCTAAGTCATGAGACGTGCTTCGAATTTAGTGTTACTTTTTATATAGGGCTAAATTCGCTGGAACGTCTCATCGCGGAAAGACCATTTATGTGGTGGAAACCTAAAAAGTTTAAATTTTCATTAATTCACATTATTTGTGGCAATAAAGTTATAAATCAACGTATTTTACTTAAACAGCACCTTAACTGCTTAACATGTGCCGAAATTTACCTAGAACATGCGTTTAATTCCAATTTAAACTTGCGAATAAATGTACATTCATGTACAGTCCACCATGTTGACCTTGCCTTGTTTCACCCTTCAAATATGCTTCAACCAATCTGATGATAAATGATAGAATTGAATGACCAATCGAAATGACGCAATCGTTTCAGTGTAGCAGAATATCGATTAAAGTTTACACAGTGGAGGACAGCGAGATGTGTTGAAAATGCAATAGTGTGTAGGTTTAAATTGGTGTTGCATCCTGAACGGAAGTGCTATCGTACAAATATTTATGAAACATTATTGAGGAATAAATTCTCTTTGCAGGTATGTACATTTTATTAAGAAATATTAATGCTAACCATGCCATTTCAGCACGTGAAAGTAGCGACGAAAATCCTGTCGCTACTCTATAGACATATAGGGAGAAATTTCCACCACAGAATTGGTCTTTCCCCGGTTAGGCCCCGCCAATATTGCCCATGTAAAAAGTAGGTCAGTATTGGCACAGGGCCTAACTTGTTTTGCTAGGTTTGGAAGTTCATAAATTAATATATTTCAATTATTGCTTTCATTAGGTTACATATAAAGCATAGAAAATCATTTAAAATTGTTTGTCAATCTTCTTATGTTTCCGTTCATTCTAAATAAATGAGCTGCAAACATCACCGAGGGATTGTAATTAACTTTTTACTTAAAACAAGACATTAATAATGAGATATAATTTTACCCTAAACATAATAAAAGAGGGCCAAGATGATCGGTTACGTGGCTTCTCGGACCCCAGATTTTTCGGTCCCCACCTAGACAAGACGACTTCTTGGACCCCAGATTTTTTGAGCACCATAAGAAAACTTCTCATATCCCAAAATTATTGGGTGATTATTTCAATAATTATTAATATTTGTACCGTGAATAAACAGAATAAACCGATCGTAACGCCCCATGTTTTCACCAGTGATACATGAGTAACTTAAATAATTTACGTTAACATCATTATTTTATAAATTTGTCAGCCAAATTTAACAAATTAACAATGTATGAAAATAATTGCGGGAATGAATGAAAATTATTCTGTATCAGACGCGTATAGTTATTCTTAAGTAATATACCCTACCTTCATCTTGGAAGTTATCTATGCATAATACATACACATTTCTAATTCAGTTAATCATTTATACTGTGTATCCTTATGAAAAGCAATCTTCAGGGAACATTCAGCGCATTTTAAATAATGATGACTTTCATTTTTGATAACACAAACAAAAATTTCATTAGGCGGGCGATTTAAAATTACATTCAGTAGGAATATGATGTATCAAGGGTTTCTGTGTATAATTGGTATTGCAAATAATGTATTAATGCTACGAAAATGAAGTAGATGTAACATGAATAACAGTTTGACGTATTCCGTTACTTATTTCATCACATTTTATTTATTGAAAGATATCTTTTTATAGGTTGATAAACATCAACTGGAGAAGTTGATAGAAATGTGCAATTCTATTTAATTCTTAATAAAACTCAACCGCCATTCAATTTTAAATTAACATGCACAGTAAGTTTGTAAACATAAATTCCCCATTTATTGAAATATTTGCTCTTATGATTCTCTGGACGCTAATTGATGCCAAACTCCTCGCAGTGGTTACCTCCCCTATCAGTTAACAGTAACCACTGCCGTCACAAGTAGATTCCTTCCAGATCTGGAAGGATTACGTGTTATTAACTTTTACTTATTTAATGCAACTCAGTGCAATTTTATACATTATTGAACTTTATATATATAGTTTGCAGTCAGTAGTGAAAAGGGGAAAAGAAAATAACTAATTAAAACCATAAATAATAAAAAGAACATCTAAATCGATCATCGTCACGTGGTTTGTAATGACAGCAGGGATTTGATTAGAGCTTTGCTCGGAACCAGTCAAATCTCTGCGTGGAGGTTGAATTGATGTATGTATATTAATATAACAGCTATACACCGGCAGCTAAACGTGCGCTATTTTTAGAATGATCGTGAGTGTGTTGAACGCGCTAGAATCAATTGTTATTTATAGAGCGTGCTGCTAGGCTAAACAAAACAGTGGATTAATTCTGAGAACGAATATAATATTCTGATCTTGACATACAACGAGAAAATATGTTCATAATTATGTTCAGTTCTAGAGTGTATGTCGAAGATATGATTATAACATTATTTTAACCGCGTATGTAAACAATCATGTACATTTTAATCCCCAAAAGTATGCAACAGTTGTTGGTATACATTAAACCATTGTTGTAAGTTTGCATTTTCTAAAAATAGAAAATCTGCCAATTCTATTGGCATTCAATTTTCCCGCTGCATAATTATTGCAAGAAATCTAGGTCAAAAGTGATCTTAGACAGCTACGCCGAAAAAAAAGAGCTTACTTATGATCAAAACAATAGGGCTTGTGGTAATACTGTTACTCCAGTCTTCGAAATAACTCACTTGCCCAAACCACAGAACAAGTAAAAATTCTTAATGGGAAAATTAAAATTATGACTTATCTGCCTGAAATGTTATGCACAGAATGTCAGTTAGGAAGTAGAAAGTACATTTACCTACAATGTCTGAAGCTTTAAATACATGTGTATGGTAATTACATGATGTTATGTCAATGGCATTTACACTGATCAGGTAATCTCTAGATGTTTGTTCTTCTTCGTTTCAAACAAGTTCACAGTAGACTCGGGCAAGTTGAAATGTGGCTTATGCCCAAATTGACAAGTCCTTCCAATAAATTATTGTGAAGACTGGTATCGAGTAACACTAGATACTATCCCACTAGCAAAAAATTTCCTGGCTAACCATTCTGTTATTTAACCTTTCGGTTTTTACATAAATTGTGTTTTCAAGCATTTAGGACATTGTTAAATAAATAATATTTAATTTTATTATATGTTTGTATAACAACAAAAAACTTATGACCAAACCAGGTATTCCTTACTAGCCAATTTCTCACCCAGTGACCCTGTGACATAGTATTCCCAAATGTCAATACTTGGTCTATATGTTACTTTTCATCACCAACTGAGTATTGCAAAAAAAAAAAATCTTTCGAAGTATTAACCATTTCATGATCAAAAATCTCATCTTAATGTCTTCTTGAATGGATTAGGTTGAATATGAAATTCCAATATTCATACATGTGTATGTCATTGTAGATCAAATCAAGTCTGATTCTTGTGGAAGTGCCACTAGATTTCTGTATCTGTAATTGCTGATGACAATGTTGGCCAAGTCAGACTGTAATTGCTGATGACAAGACATGTTGGCCAAGTCAGACTGTAATTGCTGATGACAAGACATGTTGGCCAAGTCAGACTGTAATTGCTGATGACGAGACATGTTAGCCAAGGCAGACTGTAATTGCTGATGACAAGACATGTTGGCCAAGTCAGACTGTAATTGCTCATGACGAGACATGTTGGCCAAGTCAGACTGTAATTGCTGATGACAAGACATGTTGGCCAAGTCAGACTGTAATTGCCGATGACGAGACATGTTAGCCAAGTCAGACTGTAATTGCCGATGACGAGACATGTTGGCCAAGTCAGACTGTAATTGCTGATGACAAGACATGTTGGCCAAGTCAGACTGTGCCATATATAATTGTCATCACAGGTTGGTTTCATGCCATCACTGCTAATGTTAGCCTGACAGTGAGACATAATTCCCAGATTTTCCATGTCCATGCAATGAGGCCATGATTATGGCTAACACCAAGGTATTGAAGTCAGTGTGTATATTTCTTGTCAGTTTTATGATACTTGTTGAAGTCTAGTATATTTTTTCTACTTGCATTTTCATTTTTCACGGCCTACTCTTCTATTTGCCAAATGAGCCAATGGCTATTGTGTAAATAATATGGCTATTAAAGAAGTTACCATTTTGCTACAACTTTTTCTTCATAAAATCCTATAATATGGTAGTGCTGGTGTTTGTACATATGGTAGTGCTGGTGTTTGTCCATATGGTAGTGCTGGTGTTTGTACATATGGTAGTGCTGGTGTTTGTACATATGGTAGTGCTGGTGTTTGTACATATGGTAGTGCTGGTGTTTGTACATTTAATAGAAGCAGTAGCTGCAATAACGTCATTAGTGTCTTTTGTAATCAACTATTGTTTCTACATGTAGCCATAACGTTTAGGTTTTAATGTGCCAAATAAAAAAAAACAATGTAAGATAAGATAAACTGTTTATCGTAGTGGAGGTGAAGCAAAAACTTCAACGTCAAGGCTATTTGGAGCATACTTGGGTTAGGGTACATATTTTTAAATATCTGTTTTTAAAAAGCTACACAATACATTATAGATTATTATGAATCAATGTGTTATCCCTTCTCAGAGTTACATAATATAGCTTACAGGTGTTAGGAATCAATGGTAACTAAACCAGTCAATACATTATACATGACTCGAAGAATAATGGAGCTATTCTTATCAGACATTTGAAGTTTAATTGCCTCAATCTCGCAGACAAATAAATTTATTCAATTATGCTTGTTAAAATGCAATACAATAACAGTGTGTGCTATTTACCGGCATAAAATGCATTGATGAATTCTTGGTAGCACATTATTATTGATTTGACAGCAAGATATTAAAAGTGTAGACCAAATAAAATTAATTCCATCTTCTGACTCGCTTTTTATTGTACTTTTTTCTAGACAGAGTTTTGCTTGATAAATGATGATAGATGCACATTCTATTCTGTCAACAATTAATTAATTTGAACAAACTTTAAATATTATGTGCTGGTTATTGTGTCAGCCATATAAACAATGCCACATAAAATAAGTTTTTAAACTTGTGTGTATAAAATAAAGTTACTGAGTCAGCTTTACCCAGTATATAATTAAGAAATTTTCTATTGTTGTTTATCGGCCAATAAACAATGATTTGGAGTTCTGATGTGTAGGAATTAAACCACGAGGGCGTTTGCCCGAGTTAATTAATAGCCACACATCAGCAGCTAATTGTATAAACACTGGTTATAATATACCTATGTAAATCACTTACCGCGGTCAAAATCTTGGTTAAGATACCGCGGTAGATTTTCACTTGTATAAAGCTTTTTACCGCACAGTATCTTAACCACGGTAATTGAGCGATTTTTACCTGGGTTGTTTCACCCAGAATTCCTATTATTTATTTACGCGGAAATTTCCAAACAATCGGAGTAATGAATCAAAATGGAATTCAAGGAAAGAAATGCTAGTCATGATATCTGGTTAAAAGCCTTCACCCAATCATAAGTTAAACAATGATATAGTTGCAAAAATATGTATAAAAAAAATGTACATTGTTAAAAAACACACAAGCACTATACTGAAATGAGGATACTCAACACATGAATATTTCAACACATTTAAACTTATTATTAACATATTTGTAGATCTGCTTCTTCAGCTATTTGGAGATAAATACAATGTAAATCTTTAAATTAATTTTGTTTATCTCCTATAATCTGTATCTAGCCTTTTACATGAATTATACTTATATATACTTTTAACCATTATCTGAAGCTGGGCCCATGTAGATTATTATAAAAACATTGCTTGTTAAATGTGTGTCCTTTTCAGAATAACAAAAACAAAATAAGGATTAACTTATTATAGAGTACAGAAAACAACTCCTGAAAAGATTAAATATTTCACACAAAAAAATATGCATGTATTCACGCTAATTAAATTAAATCTATTCAGCACTCTTTTACTACCATCATTTCAAAGATTGGCATTCTTTTTGAAATACCCCGTTTGGTGTCTCTAATATGATTCCGATTCAGACTCATCAACCCTTCACGATGACGTGTACAATTTGTCAAAAATGTGTGATGTCATCGAATCTATTCTGGGTCAGTAGACGTGTAGAAGTCGTGAAGTGTACAATGGAGAATTGAAGATGCAAATTTTGATAACTTTATACGTGAATTTACGTTTAAAGTATGGCTATATATATGCGTTGATCTGTATTCATATATGAATGTCCGCCATGTTTGTTGTGGTTAAAATACTCTAACCAAGGTAAGCTAGGTGGGTAAAAATATACTGCGGTAAGTTGGTGGTTAATTTTTTGGAAATTGTTTATACAAACTGTTTTACCTATGGTAGGGTTCAGGTTACTGCGGTATCATTGTTTACCGTGGTAAGAAATGTTTATACAATTGGCTGCAGAATGACAAAGAGTTGTTAATTGGCCAATAAACAACGATAATGCGAAAATTGTTTAGATTCTAACATGATTTTACATATAATTTTGTGATTGTAATTGGAACTTCTTTTACAGTGCTCTGCTGAGAATTGGGACTACCTTTTGCATTGATTATCGGGTAGTTTAACAACGATAACTTGTTCTTTGTCTTTAGTAAAATTAGAGAGTATCATATTGGAATATCCAGTAAAAAGTATTGAATTATGACTTTCGTTTGCCCATAAACTGCATTGTGTTCAGTATTTGTTAATTAGAATGCAACAACCTACTTAGTTAAGTATATTTGTTGTAAAATAATATATTTATTGTTTGTAAAACTTGTCTAGGTTGCTGCTATGAAATGCAAATTTTAGCAAAAATTTATATCATTTTGAAATATTTTTATCAGAAACCATGACAAAGTGTATACTGTTACCTCATTTTGAAATAATTGTGAAATCTTAGTAGCCATTCTTATTGTCTATTTTGGGTACAGGTTAGCACTCATAGCCTTTATCCTTTCACATGGACTTGCTCTTCAGTTATGAGTTTTCCGCTAAGGCCAGTCCTTTTTTATTTTCTAGTTTACAAAATTTTTTGGGGAACATGTCCACTGGCAGGTCGAAAAAAAAAAGAAAAAAAAGTGTTCAAATCTTAACACAACGAACGATTTCCCATTAGCAATTTATAATTAATAACAATATCAACATTAAAACACACTATTATGTGAAGTTAGAATAAGACGTCAAACATGGTATAAACTGTTTTATTACACCAATGTTTTATATGCAGTTTAACCATTTGTATTTATGAATTTTACAGAGTAAATAAGTCAAACATGGTATAAACTGTTTTATTACACCAATGTTTTATATGCAGTTTAACCATTTGTATTTATGAATTTTACAGAGTAAATAAGTGTAATAGATGCATATATTTTAACGGCATCATTAAAATTGATTTTACCACAAAGTTGTATACTTGTATGGATTTACAAAATGTAAAGTGAGATGCCTTTTTAAAAGAAGACGAGTTAACCTGCGCAGGACTGAAATCCACAACTGCCCGAACACAGACCTTGCAAAACGAGCTTAATCTAACCACACAACGCAAATTTTGAAAATAATTGCTGTGAGGTCTCGAAAAACATATTAAATTTAACTATATCAAGAGAAAAGTCCAAATAATATGACGTTAATTGTCTGGATTCTTATTAAGTCTTAATTCTTATTAAAAATGAGAAACCAGTTTTAACATATTTTTTTTTTAAATATTCAACTCTGTGTAAATGCTAAATCTTCATGTATATATGAAATTTATCAGATATAAACTGAACTGCTAGTGTGTGTTAAATTATTGCATTACAATTGTGACAGAAACAAAATACAAGGCAAATAAGAAATTCTCATTGTGTCGCGAAAATATATATCATCAACAAAATGCAACCATGACTTTCTCTTTTAAGTGTATACGATACAAAGCTGTCTGTCCCCACATCCTCGTTTCGATGTGCCCGCAAGAAGATCTTGTTACTAATGATATTATTTGTTACAAATGCCACCTGAAAATATACATCCAGTGCCTTCCACAGGATTTTTTTTGGCGTCCCCGTCCCGAGAGGGGTGTGTTAGGGAGGGGTATCCCCTCCGTACGTCAATTTTTTTTGCGGCATGTGTCAAATGACGTTATCTGGTGCGTTTTAGCTATTAAATTTAAGGCTAAGATGTTTTCAATTTTTTGTACAAGTTTAAACGAAATGAAATCAACGAAACATCACCGTTTGAACGGCATACCTCTAGCCTTTTAAAAGCAAAAGCATCATTGTTGTTGCGAAACTGAAAGTAATGATTTTTCCGGATGTTTATGTCCAGTGCGCATCACATTCGCACAGTGACGTCATGTCCAAAACCCACTATTCTCGTCGTTCTCGAATCGTTAGGTTACACTCGATCTACTGATAGAGCCTTTTTTATTCGATTAATTATGTTCATATGGGCATGTATTTAGTGTTTTAACACTGTTTTAATCGTTACATCTGTTGAACATAGTACTGACTGGATAATTGGTGAATTGTAAAGATCTTGATTAAAATATATTTCTACTATATACATGCTTTGTTCTTGCAAAAACGGCAGGAAATTTTCCTCGTGCACATCGTGCCTGCGCGTCAAATGTTAAAGACAAATGTCACTCTAGTGTTAAAAACAGTGTTGATTTTCTCATGTTTCATTCTTTCCATGAATAACTGTACTTCTAACGGTAATATTAACTGTCATCAATTGGACAAGTCATTTTAAGGGCCGTCTATGAAACATGTTGAACATTATTAGAAGTTTACAATATATAATAAAGTCAACAATTTACGAACTAAAAATCACTTGCTAATTTTTTGTCCACCAATAAGTAAATTTGCATGGAAAAACCACGCCAATTTGTTTATAATATACCTATTTTTCTCCATTTGCTGTACCAATCTTTTTGTTCAATTTTGGATACTAGTACAGATTTATGAGACGACCCGCAAACTTGAAACACTTCACTGACCACAATAATGGGATTTCTCCCTGCAAAAATTATGCATGGGATTAACATTCCTTTGACGGGAAACTAGGACACCCAATGTCTTTAAAGAACTGTATTTAGTAAAGCACATGATCGGTACACGCACGCTTTCCATGCGTGGAACGTGATGTCGTATTTCAGCAGACATTTCGCACTCTTTTGCAGAAAACACGGGTTTTACACGGCATACATGTACATAAACAACGTCGGACGCCTTGCTTAAAAAAATTGTCCGTGAAATTCCGCAACAATTTGTTGATCTCGATCGGCAATCATCGTGTGAGAACGTCAAAAACAAAAAGCAGTTTCACGGAAGTAAACGGACTTACCGAGCAAATTATTATATTCGTACTCAAAATATTTCGAAAATTTGAACGTTCCGTCCCCCATCGGTAAAAAAAAAAATCGTAATTATAATTTTTTTTTTTTTTCACTTTCGGAAAATTTATGTTCGCCGGTTTTGTAAACCGTAAAATCAAAAAGTCCTGGCCTAATGAAACAGTAGCACAGTGACATGCAGTTACATATAGATACTGAACAGTGACATACAGTTATTAAAAATACTGGGCCCAGTTGCTCAAACTTCCAATTAAGCCGCTTAGTCTGTTAACTTTAGATGCAAATAAAATTTATATTTGAAGCAACTTGCTTAACAAACATTTGAAAATTATTTGAGAATACTAATTTAGTTCGAATAAACATCACAGTTGAAAAAATTAAATACAATTTACATAAATAACTTCATTCAAAAATTAACAGCTGTTAGCTTAACTGGCTGTTAAAGATTTGAGCAACTTGGCCCTGGGCTATTAATCAGTAAATTAATGTTACATAGCAAATGATGACCTTATTCAACTCACAGGATATTATATCTCAGGATTTATCAGATGTCAGCAGAAACCTTCAGGCTTTCATGTCTGGGTTGTTTGTGTCTGATTTCTTTTGTATGTGCCACTAGTTTAGTTATTGATCTTTCAGTCATTGAACTTGGCTTTATTCCTCATAGTATTAGTTTATGTGTTCGAGTGTAACATGTCCTTATTGCCTCTGACAATTCAAGAATGCCACAGTTTTGTATTGAACATTTAAAACATATGGCAGACATTGATGTATTTTTATAGACCAAGAGCTTTTTAAAGTTTGTTTGTTTGTTTGTTTATTTGGATTTTTCGCCATTTTTTAACAGTATTTCAGTCATATCACGGCGGTCAGTTAACCTAACCACACTTTTCCTGGGCAAGCTTAGCCAATCTAAGCGGTTAACCAGTACTAAGTGCACATACCTAAGTCAGTAACTGACAACTGCCCTACTTGAATCAGGGGTAGGGGGAGAATGGCAGTAGAAATTATTTCATGACCAATGCCCCCCACACAAGTTATGTGGCCGGGCTGGGATTCGATCTCACGATCCCCGGATTGACAGTCCAGCGCTCTACCAACTGAGCAAGCCGGGCCCGGCTAGAGCTTTTTCAAGTGTTTATGTATGATCTTTCATATCAATTTTTTTTTTCAAAATAAGCAGATAAAATTGACAATATATAACTTGAAAACAGACAGATAAACAATTATAAACCTGTCGAACGAAACACTAAAATATGGAATAAATCAACAAATTCTAGTCGACTTTTGTATCGTTTATTAGTGTTGTGTAACCTAAACACAACTGTCGAGTCAGTGTATTGGAGTTTCCGGCTATACAACGGAAAACAAGTTTGTGATTAAAAAGTAGTCAATAAATCGTTTTTCAGCAATGGTTCTTATTTACTTTTCATCCATTTTAAATCTCTAAGTTGATGGTAATTAACTTTATCGGGTTGTTTTAATTTATGTCACTATGTCTGTTGTAAGATTGTACAAATACTCTTTTAAATACCACAGAGAACAAACTCATCATACTCTTTTAAATACCACAGAGAACAAACTCATCGTGCCCTTTATAATGTTGGCGTCATATCCATGTGTGTCAGTTTTGAGAAGACAATTTCCATAGCAATTGCCTCTGTAGATTGTTCCACTGTTATTGTCTGGAAGTGTCATTGTATTATTATTTAATTTACTACATTACACTTCCATACAAATATTGCCATTGAAGATCGCAGTTTGTGTCAGTTTTCTTTGCTTGTCCTTCAAGGATAACCCCAGAATAGTATTTTCATATAAACATTAGGCGTAAACAAATATGTTTGTTTCAGGTTACCCGACCTACCCCTAAAAATGCCCTGACATATAAGAACATTTTATTGAGTTTATCAGATATTTTGTGTTTTATTTACTTTATTTTAATAATTAAATGTTTTTTTGTTTTTTTTTTAAATAAGTGTTTTGTTTTGATAGTTTTGAAAGCATCCACTTGAAAACAATGGTTAATGTTATTTCCAACATGTTTTGAATATTCATTCAGTTTTAGAAATCTTCAAGTTGACCAGTTAGCTTTGTTTGTTTGTTTGGATATTTTCGCCGTATTCAACAGTATTCAGAGGTAGGGGGAGAATGGCGGTAGAAATAATTTCATGACCAATCCCCACACAAGTTATGTGGCCCGGCTGGGAATTGAACCTTCTACCCTCGGATTTGTAGTCCAGCGCTCTACCAACTGAGTTAGTCGGCCCGGCTGACCAGTTAGCAAATACAAAATGTAAAAAATAAATCCCTACCCACCTACCCTAATTTTTTGGGCATGTAACCTGAAACAAACTTATTTTTTTATGCTTTACAAATATGACAGATTTAGCTTAGACATTATTTAGATTTATTTTTCTTTAGAGCAAGATGAATGGCAATAATGAATAAATAAAGATTGATATCTACATGTTATTTAATGTTTATTGTACTAAATTTAGTTTTATATTAACTAATTTTATATTAACATTTGCTAACATATTTATTGAACAGCGATGTAAATTATGCTCCCATATATATTGAGCTTGAGTATTTAAAAAATTGATTTTGGTGCTTTTTTTATAGCTATTTTAACAACTGCTATCATTTTTCACGTTTGCTTCTGCCTGATTAGGCGGAAAGAATGGGTTAATGATTGTTTTATGACAATGTTTGAAGCCCAAAGATAGAGGTCTGTCTGTAATGTACATTGAAAAGATGTCTGTCTGGGGCCGTTGTAAAGATTTAATGTTATTTGATGGTATCATGTTAAATCCATGTTATACATTTTGTTTGATCCGGTAAAATGCTCAATGGCATGTTTGGGTGTTTTTCCAATGTTATCTACATGAACTTACAGAAAACAGAAGTAATAGAAGGTCTAAGAAGGAGTACCTACTTTCTATTTATATTAAGTAATTAATGCCTCCCCATTGAAGATGGCGGGGTATATTAGTTTGTTAATGACTTAATGTGACTGTCGGCCGGTTGGTAGACCACTTTCGTTTCTGCTCTCAGTTTTCATCCGATCTTCATCAAACTTCAATAAAATTTGTTTGGGCATAATATCATGGCTAAGTTTGATAATCAGCCAAATCGCCTCAGGAATTGCAGAGTTATTGCCCTTGAATTATCTTAAATTGGCCTTTTTAGCCTCTTAGTCCAGCAGTTTTCATATGATCTGCAACAGATTTTATGAAAATGTTTGAGGGCATAATATTTTAACAAAGTTTGATTATCAACCAAATCGCCCCAAGAACTGCAGAGTTATGGCTCTTGATTTATCTAAAATTGGCCTTGGGGGAATGCCTCTGGGTACTCCGGCTTCCACCCACAGCACATGACCAAACCAAAATTAAAAATATATCAGTAAAAGACAAATACTGGTAGCTGGACATTGCAGCTATGATTCAAAATTTGTCCCAACTTTCGATGAGTCTTAAAGTAAATTAGGCAGGGGTGCTGGGACACACCCTGGGTTCTCACATAATGCAGCTTCGGCGCGGACGGACCTGAAAAGCATCGAAATACACATTATTAAGCAAATCGTTGCAATCAATTATTTTACATATTAATTATATAATAAATTGTATTGCTCCAAACATAATTGTTGTTGTCAGGCCAGTCAGTAACTGTTAAGTACTTACATGTAAGTATGTTAAATTCATTCGAAAAGTCTCTCAGAGCAAAACATGAAATATCTCATTCCAATGCTAAACAACTAAATGTCTTGTTATTAAAAAGGAAACACTATCTCGGGATTTTGAATGTACATGTAATTGGAAACAATAACAATATGATTGTTGTTTTTTTTTCTGCAATTTGCCGGGGTTGTGCACTACTGATATGCTGCAATGTTGTTTTTTCTGCAATTTGCCGGGGTTGTGCACTACTGATATGCTGCAATGTTGTTTTTTCTGCAATTTGCCGGGGTTGTGCACTACTGATATGCTGCAATGAAAATTATTATTTAAAAAATGTGATGTGCAATTTTGAAATAATACAACAGTTGAGTGAAATGCTGGACTTTGGTGCAAAAGTGTTTGCCGCTGTCTATTTACCTGGTTATGGTGAGATTTTACACCATTACAGAGCCATTTTGGTATTGTGCATCCAGTACCCGAAGGCCTGTGGTCATAAAACTGCTTAGGAAATTGTTAACTCTAGCTATGAGTTCAAAATTTAATATGATATTAATCAGATTGATTTAAAAGGCAATTAAACAAAATTAATGTCTCACTCTTTACAAGAATAATAAAATTTAATGCAAATTGAACTTCAAATGACAGCTTAATAATATGCTTCTACAAAGAAGCTTTGTTAAAACAGTCTTCGAAATAATCCACCTACCTGAAGCCTGGGATAAGTAAAAATGTATTCGTCCAAGTTCATATTTTGACAGGTCTGCCCGAAAGGGCATGTATAAAAAGGATGCACAATTATGAAATTAAAAGATTCATTTACCAAAAATACAACAATGTTAGGAATGTTTCTCTAAATATATGATCATAATCACCAGATTGTTTTTCATATGAAGATCATTTGAACTGATTAGGTAATGTCTCGATTTTTGGCTAAGTAGTGAAATATAGAAAAATATCAGTGAGATATATCCCTATATCACTCACAGTGAGGGACTACTTTTTGGGGTCCCGATCTCATACGGAAAATGAAACGGACCGTCATCAATGCTGGGCTCAAAACTGTGAAATGTCGTCATTATTTTGACGTCATGACGTTATGATTCCTGTGATATTTTCCAGTAAAGTGTAAAACAAAGGTTAATAAAGCATTAAATAAAAGAAAATGTGTTTGTTTTCGGTGTGATAACGCGTGATATCATCACCGGAACGGGAGACAATTAATATTTGCACAAGCGCTTGCATTTTGTGAAGACTGTTAAAATCGACCCAGATATCTTGTGTAAAGATTAATCTAAATCAAAATTCTTTTACTGCACTTTAATAACAGACATCAATTTCCTGTCAGTTTGTATGCTCTTAAACATCTGTTATACTGAATTCTACAGCAATCCCCCAGCATTAGACATATTGCAGACATCTTCATTGCATCCTTTAATTATTGGTGTAGAACTGTCAGTATTCAGGCCTAGTTATGCAGTATAATTGGAAGGGCAATTTATGACAGTTTGTTGTCTCCACAGACCTGAATCCAGTCCAATACACTGTATAAGATCAGGTTATGTTGGGGTTTTTTCAGACCTTGGGGATGCGGCCCCAGAGGTCCTAGCTTTTAGGGTTACTGCAACAAATTTTGTCAAGAGGAACAAAAAAAAAGAAGATATCCTGGTGTACCGTCAACATCTGGCGAAAAGTGCATAATTTCACAGAATTTTTTTATGACAGCTTTTTGTGGCCCTGCTATATAATGTGAAAAGCCACACAAAAAAATATCTTCTAGTCATCTTCCAATACTGCAGTGTGAAATGGTGTCCTTATGATTTATGTTGAATCGTGTTCTTAAAATGTTAAACAGGCTACAATTGGATTGAATCATAAATGGAAAATTAACATGACTTAATATTCTAAATCCAGATGTTTTGTGCAGCTATTTTAGGGCTTCAGACATCAGCAAAGATACATTAAATTCTGTTTTCTACTTATCAAAAGAAGCCTCGAAACCATCTCCCAGCTGTATTTTATTGGCAGCTCTGCTTGTGTTTACATTGTTGCTGACCGAAAACTAGGTCATTGGGTGAACATGTGGCTAGACATAGAAAAAGTAGAGCTGGCAGTTTGTAATGCAAGGGTTTCAGAGGAACTGATATGTTACTCAATGGCGATGAAAGTGATATGTTGAAATATATGTTTTTGTCTGCTCTAAATGGTATTGACAATGCTTAACATGGTCGTTATTAGTGTAACCTTTGTACATGGTATAAATTTTTGTGTATCAGTTATTTGTGTTGTACTTGTGTTACAACTGTTTATGACATTAAGTACAAAATAGGTCATGTAGAATTATTTGCATTAAAATTGGTATTTGTCAATAATTTTTTGTAAAAAAACTGTTTACTTTGGTCCAAATACAAACGTTGAAAAATCTCTGAAATCTGTTCAAAGCGCATGTGTTAAAAAAAATTGATTCAAGTCAAGTAGATTAACATTTTAAAGGGGCTTTTTCGCAGATATTTCTGATATTTAATAAATCTGACATGCAATATCTTAACTGCAGAACCAAAGACTTAAACATTTGTTAGATGTTCAACCCAATCAGTTCAAAAAGAAAGTATATTTCTGCACTCTTAATATTATATTAACGTGTACACCAATTGTGTTAATGCACATGATGCACATGATGGTTAACAGATCTTGTGCCAGATAAATTATTGGCATTGTTTAAGAGATACAGAGTAAGAGTTTTTTTTCGGACTTTGGAAACTGTACTACTTTTCAATCTGTAATTGTTTAGGGCAAGCAGAATATCAGTGTGAATGTCCATTATTACAGTTTAAGTTAGTATTCCAACATTAAGTGCTTATAACATCTGGATATTCCCTATTGAATACCCCCATGGTCTTTATATATATTTCCAAAGGGAGGTGTTTAATACATTGTTCAGTTCTTGGTGTTTTGTCAGGCATTTACAAAAAATATGTTTGTTTCAGGTTACCCGACCTACCCATTAAAAAAATGCCCTGACCCTAGAACATTTTATTGAGTTTGTCAGATTTTTTTTTGTTTTATTTACTTTATTTTTCCAATAATTAAATGACGACACTCTACGCACATGCATTAAGTCCAGTTTTCCCACGACGCGCCTGAATTGTGTACTTATAACAATAATTTTGATTCTGTACATTCATGCATTCATTTTGGTTCTGTAGTTATAAGATTCATTTTGATTATTTATTTGCAGTACTTTGAGGCAGCCTCAGACAACTAGGAAAAAGCCCAAACACATTTAACTCAAAAGTCACAGCAGCTGTGAAATCGTGATTGAGGTCATAGCCTTGTAAATTTGCCCCCAAATACGTGCACATGAATGTAAGAAAAAGTTGCTCTGGTTCCAGGACTAAGAACATTTTCAGACCTAATCTTAGTCGTAATCTTAAAATTTAAGTTTTAGTATTAAACTTGGCTTATAGTCATTTTATATGAGAATTCCAGCTCATATTTTGCAGACATTATATTTCATTACATTAAGTCAGTACTGGAAGTTGAGACCAAGTTTATTCGGGCACATAACTTGTGTGAGGATTGGTCATGAAATTATTTCTACAGCCATTCTCCCCCTACCTCTGATTCAAGTAGGGCAGTTGTCAGTTGCTGGCTTAAGTATGTGCACTTAGTACTGGTTAACCGCTTAGATGGCTAAGCTTGCCCAGGAAAAGTGTGAGTAGGTTAATTGACCGCCGTAATATGACTGTAATACTGTTAAAAATGGCGAACAATTCAAACAAAACAAACAAAAACAAGAATTTATTTGATTAGGAGCTTCAGCTGTAAAATGCAGTGTCAGATGATGACATTTTTTTTCATGTTTATAAGTGGGATTCATAAAGTCATTAATACAATAATATCTGACACACTGGTTGTCGTAATCTGCTAGATAGATGCAGCGGTGACATGTCTTTGGGTTTCACCAATACTTGTATCATGTTTACAGAGCGCGGTTTTTTTGTTTTGGAGAAAAAAGTGTATGTAATTAATAATGAGTTGTTAAAAGGGCTGTAGTGTTATGAAATTAGGAATAAAATTAATGTGTTTCATTCATTAATGTTAAATTTTCTGCAAAACTTTGAAACAATAATTGCAAATATAAATTTTCGTGTAATTCAGCTTCTACGGTTCCGTAGTTTCAAAATATATTTCTGTTGTATAATTTCTTTGAAATACAACTCAGAATATCTAATTTTCATGAATACAAAAACTGTTGAGAGAAAAAAAAAATGTGTGAACGATTTTCTAGAATATTTATTCGAATATGACAATTGTTGTTTTTGGTGTTTAATTTTTGTCCAAAAATAGAATATAATTGATACATCTTAATAATATATTTCTAAACTGAGTAGAAGTCATGTGGTTATGTTTTGTAACTGTGATTATGGTGTGACCAGAAAAGAACATGCTGATATTCTCACATCAAAGCTTGTTTACAGTGTATGTTTTGCTTATAATTAGGCCATACAAATTTGATTCTATGTTTAGCGTCCCCATGATTTTTCAAAACCTACCAACCAGGCAGGAAAAAACTAACAACAAGTTGATAAAAAAAACACAACCTTTTCATGGCAGTGGTACAAGCTAAAGCAAATGTTTACTTGCAAAACTGTTATATATCATCTTCATATTGGGAACCTACTGTAATACAGTAAATTTAACTGTGTAAATTGTCTACTTGCACACTATGTTTTACAAATATTAGTAAAAACACCTTTTTTCTTTTTTTCAAAATTTTCATATGCTTTCCAACTCGATTTTTCACATTGTTAAATTTTTTTATTTTTTTTTTGTTCAGGCAGCTGAAAACCTACCAGCCCGAGGACGCTAAACATAGAATCAAATTGCTATGGCCTAATGTGTATCAAGCAGTAAAATAAATAATGAAAAAGCCATACATACATCTTAAATGTTAAAATTTGTTTATAGAGATCTACTGAATTAATTTGTGTTCCCAATAAAATGATTATGTTATTTAAAAGTTACAAAAAATCATCCGATATGGCGAATGGAAGCTGATCTCGTTTGTGATCTGTCATTGTTTTATCTGTTGATCAGACTCCGCGAAAGTCGTGAATTTATTACTGGCTACGAGGACCGGTAATGCCGCAAATATTACTGGCCCGGACAAACTATTACTTGCCACTAATTTTTTTGCAAAAAGCATTTAAATACGATACAACAATACCTTTGAAGAAAACTAAAACAATATACACTTAAGAGTGCTTTATTGACTAAAGCTACTACTATCAACAATTTGTTAATGTTGCAAGATATATATGAATTCAATTGTATTTGTAAAAGTCCCTTCAACGTCTTCAACAATATTTTTCACAAAACTTTTCACACTTAATGCATGTTAATGTTAAACTTTAACTGGAAATATAAGACAACAACATTGATAGGTTTCCTGTTACACAGTCATTACACTGTCACGTCAACCATGTAGTCGGGAACCAATTCTCTTGCGAGACTTGTGACGTCATCTTATTGAAACAAACATGTTTACTTGCAAACTATTAATACGCATGACGGAACCAGTCAAACGAAAACTGAAAACGAAAGGAGATTCTGAGAGTGACGTAATTTTCTAAACATAGCGTACAGCAATCGATGTCGTAAAATATTTTTGACCGAAATTTTCACCGGACAGGAGGACCAGTATTCGGACAGTTTTCCCGGACCTTACAGATTTTTATCGGCTATGTCCGAGGTCCGACGGTCTTTCGCGGAGACTGGTTGATATATGTAGTTATATAGCTGATGAAGACTAAACATTTATATTAACCTGACCTGCAGAGTTGTCTCGATATTTGGCTATATACCCCAGTCATAGTGTCACGTTTTCTTTGCCTTGTTTAGCTATGTTGCGCAACTTTGGAGGTACATTGTGCAGAGTGGCCTTAACGCACCTCAACATGGCACAACTTGGCAGGTATATAGTTCAACGTAAACGACAATCAGAATTTTGAACATGTTCAAAACACTGCTATGTTATACCACAACGTACTTACACATAGTGGTACATGTGGCACAACGTAGTACATCGTGGCTTTAACTTAGCGTAACGTTAATAAAGCGAGAGTCCTTTCAATTGCTATGTTATGCTGTGTTATTAAATGCTACGTTGAAGCTACGATTCGCAGCGCATCACTTTCCCTACTGTTTTGCTTAGCTGCACGTAACGCTACCTAATGAAACGTTGTGATACATTGTCAAATGCAACATGGTGTAGTTATAGCGCAGTCACAACGTAGTACATCGAGGCACAGCATAGTAAAAATTTATGACAACTTGGTAAAACATGAGTGTCCAATACGGACTAAAACGGCGCGTAATAACGTGGCGCTATGACTGGGCCATTAGCAATATATTGCTACATTATCACATATAAATCATTATTCAATCCAGTTGATGTGAAACAATTGAAAAATAATGCATGTTTTGTCATTGTTTATATCTTGCAATATATTGCAATTTTATTTGCTATATCGCAAAGTGGTTTCGCCATAAGTTACAGTCATTTTAATGCCTTTCGACTACATGGACAGCTAATATAAAGACTGTAATAACCTGAATAATGTCGTGGATTTCCAATATAGGAATGATAAAAATCCAGAGACATCATCAGGAGAGAAAACCTTATTACCATCTGTTAGTCCTTTATTTGAGGCAAGTGACCAATTGTCTATACAATACAGGACAATACATACAACACAACACAAAACATAAAAATGATTAAAACTGGGGTCACCGCCTTGGAACGGTGAATGCAAAGCATTGGGGGTTTCAACCAGTTTAAAGCATGCCAAACCTCATATTTTATGGAGGCTATCTTGTGCCAAAAATGTACAAATGTTTTTTGTAGAATTTTTTTTTACAAATCGACAAATTACAAATGTAAAGCAGTTAAAAATTAACTAACCTTTTGCAGTTTTCAAGATTACACGTGCAATTGTAGAAATACGATTTTATTTTAAGAAATATAATTCCGCTCTTTCGCTGTTAGTTAATCGCAACATGGTTTTGTGCAATTTCTAATGTTATGTTATGGAAAAGGAATCGGTAGAAACCCAAAATCCTATATAATATCCATTCTATTGAATAATTTCTCATAAAAAAGATCTAGCTTTACTTAATTCAATGTTTTGAATATGCGAAAAAGTTCATCTGACAAAGCGACAGTGGAACAACGCAAATGGAAAGTCGCCGTTTACATTTCTCGGTTTACAAAACTCGAAAGAAACAAGTATCGAATTTTGCACATGCCCATATATGGAAAATGTCAATAAGAATGTGGGAGGAGCCTATCGAACGCTCGTGCATCATCGGAAATTACCGGATTTAGTGGAAGGTCTACAGTACTGTAGACCGTTTATGTCAAATATACATTCTAGCAAAGTTACGTAAATACATCCGGACAGTATGTAAATCCGGACACCGGAAAGAAATATATGTTCGTATTATCTATGGAATTTATTAAGCCATCTATCTGTCTCGGTAATGTAAGATATATTTCAGCAGAAACCACGGCGTTGGTCAATATATATTGCCGCCATAGAGTCTTTTGATGGTTTTTGCTGTTCAGATTTATTCTGAACGCGAATTATTTCAGCTACCACGGCGTATACATATTGACAATTGTTAAAAAAGCTGATATTTGATTCCACAAATGCCTGTGTCGGCTGTGAGTGTGAGCAAAAGCTGTTCTGAGAGTTTCTGTCATACAGAAGACATTAACTACAGTACTTTAATCTGTCACATAACCTAATTGTGACATATTTTAGTTTATCAGTTAAAAAAATTCTTGTGTGTATATTTTATATCAAAAGTAATTGGTAATGTATGTTCATGGCAAATGTATTAATTATATTAAGCTTTAAGAAAAGACATGTGTAAAAATTATAAAAGCGACCATTTCCATTGTCATTATGTTCACTCACAAAAAGCAGTAGGCCTACTTATATCTTTGTGCTAGTTACTAGTATATGGTAATGTTTTGATTCACAACTGGGTATGTCCTGAAAAAAACAACAACAACAACATACACTTGTACATGTGCAATAATTATGCAAGGTTCTTAAAAATGACATTTAATTGTTATTATAATGAACTTAATATAATAACATGTTCTGAATTTCATTATTTCTGTGTAAATATTAACTGATTTCTGTACAGCCTTGTTCTTTTGGGTTATATAAGGCATGCAACCAAAGGCTTTATTTTAAGTCCCTCTCAGAAAATGTGGAGGGTCTTGAATCGTTTGTCAATATAATTTGACCAGTTGAAATCTTTGTTTGATAGAGAATGCCAATTTATTGTTTTTATTTTAACAAGAAGAAATTACTGAGTGATACCTTTGTATTATTTTTCAAAATACAATTGCATTAGAGAAACATCATATTTATGTTCTTAAAGGGTTTAAAATAGGGCACTTTAGGATACTTTTTTTCTTAATTTAAAATATATTTCCAATTTCATGAAAAAAATAGAAACAGTCGTTGAGACAAATACTTATTTCTGTGGAACTTTTTTGTTAAAGTTCATGCATTGGATCAAAAGCGATGAGAGGAGTTATTGGCACTGTGATATTTACCAAAATCAAGTAACAGATTTGCTTCTAGCACATGTTGGGCCCTACACAGAAATTGAGTTAAGCACATATACAATGTACATTAACAGTAGCTCTAAATATGTGTTTAGTGACTCATTCATTAGATTAATTACTCTAAGCCAGTGTTTCAGAGCTGTGCATTAGCTTGACTACCAACTTGTCCTGTCAGGCAAGTACTTTGAAAATTAACTTGCGCGATTTGTAGACGGAGCTCTTGATTGTACTGGTAAACCATTTCATGGCCAAACTTCATCGATTACATTAATTTGCATACGGTGAATCCCGAACAACACCGGAGAAAATTGGGGGTGGGGAGAATACTTCGGAAAACTCCGTAAGCATTTCCTTATATGGAAGTCAGTGAAATTGCAACTTGCGATTTGTCATTTCCGAATCGCGATTTGTCATTACCGAATCGCAATCGGTGAAGTGTGAAAGTAAGTTGGTCAGATGCCAAAACTTAATCGTTATTTTACATTTTCATAAGTACGTTGAGAAGAAATAGAAGTGCAGGGTAATAATGCGAGTGGTCAAAATAAAGAACTGTATACTGATTTTAATGTTTCCAAATGTAAAGGACTGCTGTCTTATTAATTTTTATGTAGATATCTAGTTGATAATCAAGAATTCGATTTGTTTTCACAATAATGTACTTTTCTTGTTTGAAAATAGAATTTAGATGATTTACTTTCTTATTTTAGAGAATGGATTTTATACATCTGAAAATTCCGCTTATATTTCTATGTTTGTACATCATTACATTTTTGGCACAAGATAGCCTCCATAATATTTAGCCCAGAATGAATCACTTACAAGGGAAAATGCACAATTGACAACATAGAAACCACACAACGAGACACAAATACACCAAAAATGATTAAAGCTGGGGTCACCGCCTTGGAACGGTCAATGCAAGAACACATTGGGGGCTTAAATCGGTTTAACCTAAGTACATTTACAAAGTGATCTGTCAACATAAACTTTTGATAATTTCCGTAGTTATATATTTTCTTGTTCAATATCTTTAAAGGGTCATATCGGGGGTAGATGCAGAAAAACATTCTACAATGAAGTTCATTTGCAAAGAATTCAATTGTTGAAGTATTGTTAAATATTTATTAACCTTATACACATCTGTGGAGACAAAATTTATTTTTCTTTTGTTTCACATTATATTATGGCATTTACATGTATTATTATGCTGAAACACCTTTGGAATGCCATTAAGACCGTCATGACATGTCATTTTAATGGACATGCCATTAAAAACCGGTTGTGACCTGTTTACTTAACTTAAGAAGTACAAGTTAAGAGATTATTGATCTGTTTATATAATTGGTTTGCTGGGACTGCTTGTAATGACCAGACTGATGTGTTGTAATGCTCATACATCCCCATTTGCTATGCAATTAACTTTTCCTCAGGATACTATACTGTCTTGTTCTTACATGATTTAAGAGATGAACCACTTCAGTGACACTAATAACAATTAGATTTTTATTTCATGATGTTTTTTCAAGGAAATTCTTTATCCGAATTGACTGAAATAGTATTTTACATAATTATAACAGCTATTGACATAATAACAATTTGTGAAAAAAAATTCAAGGACATTCTTTATCAAAATTGAATATTTATTGATTTTTAGTAGCTTAAGCAATTTTAACACTAATAGCATTGTCAGATTTGTATTATTTTAATACATTTTTTTCAAGGAAATTCTATATCCAAATAGACTGTATTATTATACCCCACAAACAAAGTTTTGGAGTGAGCTTGTCGGTCTGTTGGTTTTTGGTTTCCGGATGATAAACTTAAGAAAGGCTTGACATATTCAAATAAGTTTTGGTACACGTGTGTAACATCATAGAATACAGGTCAAGTTCGATATTGGTTACAAACCACTAAATTTTGACTGAGTTATGGCCCCTTTTCGACTTAAAATTCCATAGTTTTGTGACAAGGCCATATTGTGGGGGTATATCAGTCACTCATGTGACAATTCTAGTTTTAATCCATTTTTCCAAGGAAATTGTATATCCAAATAGACTAAAACAGTACTTCTTTTGTTGCAAGAATGGTGAAAAAAAATTCATGTTGATCAAATTTCACTTGAGAAAAAGGACAGTTAATGGTCCACTAACACGGGCATCCAACATGTCAGCCAGCACTCATGTTAATCAGAGAAATGAGACACCAAAGAAACAACACTCTCAACAAAGGCTGCATGTGTTGACAACTGTAGGTTTTATGTTTTGAGACGATTTATTCACCACTGTCATGTTTGCGTCTTATAATTTCCATTGTTTGATCAATGCCCACATGTAGCTGCAAGCTCTTGTCCTTTACAATGATGGTGTAGTGAGTAGTTATCGCTAACAGATGGGAAACAATTGTTTTGGTTATGATGTTAAGTGTTTTTATTTGGTTATATTTTATAAGTTTCAGCCTGCTTATATAAGCTCAATTGTGTCTAAAGCCAGAAGGTTACTGAGACTTTTTTAAGTCTGTTTCCTGGGTAGAACAATAGTTTGTGTCTTTATCCAGGTACTGTATTGTTGTAAAGCAATTATACAGTAGAATTCAGTGTTGTAGTTAAGAATCAGAGATGAAAAGATAGAAAATTATCAAAAGACACCAAACAGATAAATGATTTTCTGTCACATTTTGTTGTGCCAAGATATAAAAAAGGTGTGTGTTCATTAACTCACAAGGCTGTTTTGTAACACAGATACAGAATTACTGTGTGAGCAGAGCTGTTGAAAATTTGCTGACATTTAGGTTATTATTAATGTAAAAAAAAAGAGCAGAATTTAAATTTTACTAGTATATGTAAAAGATTTTGGAATGTTCACATTTTCAAATAATAATATAACTTTTGTTCTCTCTTGTATTTGGTGCTTTGTGCTTATCTATTCCACATAGTTACTGACTTATGTCCAAGCTTTTGTTTTATGTTCAGATCTTTTAGTGCATGAGATGTAATTTATACTTGCTGTTGAAGTTTTCCTTAAAATTGCTCTTTTTTACTTAGAAACATAATTTCTGTTCGACATAATTATTATGGCTGTACTGGCATTACAGATAAACATATCAAAAGAATGATTTGGATAAAAAGTTAGCATGTATGGCTAAATTGAGATAATACAATTACAATAGATTTCGGAGTATTGCGTATAAGTATGTTAACTGTTTTTAAAATTGCAGTCTTAATATCTTAACTGCTGAGTTACATCTCTTTACTATTTATAGATGTACAATTTATGTGTGAAATGAAATGCATTGCACTAATGGCACTTGGAAAAATAAATAAATTGGCTATTGTGATTTTGCCATCTTTAAGTGATATGTATGGCTATGAAAATTATACTCAAAATTATTTTGATGTGAAATTCTTGTATTAGCTTGACCTATAATTGTTAAAGAGATCAATTCACTTTCATGGGTTGCAAAAATCTTTTTATCACATTATTAGACATGCAATAGAAAGTGTCTATGCAAAGATGCTTTGATAAAAACAGTGTGCAAAATGGAGAGTTCTGGCAAGATATTATATCTGTTGCACATTACTCAGCTGATACAAGACTGCATGTTTCAGATGAAGATGGTTATTACATGTATGAGATATCGTGCTCCAGTTTTCATCAGAACCCTGGCATCCTAGCTCCATGTGCTCTTGCACAACTCATTTCTGCAACTCATTTCCAAGTTACAATAATTATTTGCTCTATTGATTTACTGAGCCAGATAAGAGTGCAAGAGCTAAGAATGCAGTCTCTCCTGCCAGCTGAATGTATGAATTTTCAAGGTGAAATCTAAAGCCCTGCAGCCTGTGAACAGTTCTTTTTCCAGTAATTTCAGCTTGATTTTCATAATTAGATTCCTGGCATACAACAAGAGAGCCATAGTTGTGGAAACTAATTTTATACAGGTGTGCCAACCATGACTGTATCAGTCTTCAAAATAACCAACTTGCCCAAAGCCAGGAACAAGTAAAAACCTATTCGGCCATGTTAAAATGTTGACCTGTCTGCCGGAAAGGGCAAGTACTTAAAGGATGCAAAATGAACGAAATAAAAGATCCAGGTATCAAAAATACCACCATGTCCATTCAGAATTGATTCTTTAAATATATCATCATCTGATCTTCTTTCCATATGCCTGACTACTTGAATCACTATCATTTGAACTGTTGATGTAATATTTAGGCTTTAAATCCTTATTTCCGACATGTTCAGGTTGCTTCGGGCAAGTTGAAATGGTTTGGCTTTTGCACGAATGGGCAAGTCGTTCCAAAAAGTTGTGAAGACTGCTGTATGTGGTCTAATTTCTTTTGTGCTACATATACATGATTCAATTTTTTGTGGTTATGCAATTTCCCTTTAAAAATGTTAGCAACAACTAAGCTTTATGAAGTACATGACCTTCTATTAGCAAGTTTTTCATAAAAACAGTTTATATGATTTGATTCCTTCCATACAGTAAGTTTTGGGAAACGATTTAATAGAATTACACCTGTGCCACATAAACTTTTTTGTGGTGTAATTTTTCTGTGCTAAATATTACATTATTTAATTTGCAATGGAATTATATTTCCCTTTAAAAATGTAGCATTATGAAGTAATGTATTGGCAGTTTATGCATAAAATTGCAAATACTATGTATCACCGACACTAATGAGCAAATTGATCCCACCCATAATTATTTCATCATCCATTCATCATCGATAAGTTTTTACATAATTTATTTCTTGACATAATTTTATAGTAAATACTTTTGAATATTTTCAGTGACCCCCCAGAAAATGGCCATTTGACACCAGAAAATGGTCATTTAACGCCATTGACACCTAGTACCCCAGACTCCATAGAGGTTGCAGCCATCAATGAAAGCTACCATGTCAGCAAAAACAACACATTCAACAGGTATGTCTCCATAGGAATCTTGTCTGAATCTTTGGAACACATACCCATTAGATTTGCAAATAATTATCTCTGGAGCCAATAATAAGTAGTCACAAATTTGATCCACACAAAAATATTGTTAACTAATGATATAATGTATAAACAGTTTTTGACGTTGTGATACAATTTCTCTGATATCTGCAAATATGTAGACTTTATTCATTTTCATAAACTTTGATAAAGCCATGTCAGGCAAAATATCAGAAAGAGTGTTTTTTTTCTGTGAGGATATAATGTATGTTCAGTATTTTGAGTGGTTGTTTGTACATGTATATTATTAATTATGCTGAAGTATAGGGTTCAGTTTAAAGGGTGGGAGTTTTTGGTAAAGGTAGAATTTCTTTTGTTGTGCGACATACTGGTCTTTGGCTGGTTTCTCTGGCCAAACCAATTTAAAGATTAAAAAAGTGAACAATCATTTAAAGGGCTTCTAACTAGTCTTTCTGTAAGAAATGGTTGATCTAAATGTGGATTATTTGTTTATTAATCATTCAGAATTTGTTAGCTCGGCTATTCGAAGAATAGGTGAGCTTTCCTTCTACCCCCGGTGTCGGGGTCCACGTCTGAATTTGGTTAAAGGTTTTATTCAAAAGTCTTGTAACTTCAAAATTACATAAGTTATTCACTTGAAACTTGGAATATGCCTTTGTCATCAACTCCAGTGTCAGGGGCAACATTCCCCATAAAACTGTTTCATATTTTGACAGAGTTATGCCCCTTTTTCACATATATTTTCTGGTTAAACTTCATATTCAAAAGTTTTGTGACTTCAAAACTACATAAGTTATTCACTTGAAACTAACTCTAGTATCAGGGTCAACATTACCCATAACTCTGTTTTGTATTTTGACAGAGTTAGCCCACTTTTTACATAGACTTTGTGGTTAAAGTTTTTGTTCCAAAAATTTATAAACGATACAAGGCTTCATTTAAAAGTTTGTACTTTAACAAATGTATGCACCTTCCACTATCCAATATATGTACCAACGGAAATACTTCGAATAGTCGAGCGCCCTGTCCTCCGACAGCTCTTGTTTTAAATAATAAATTAAATTCTGATTTTGTTGCAAATAAATTTTCACTGGCTTATCCGGGACAACACTTTCCGCCTACAGTGGATTTATGTTATGAAGATACTTCATTGAAATAGAAAATACCATAAAAGCAGAAAGTGTCGTCCTGGATTAGCCTGTGTGGATTGTTACTGTGGTGACATCTTTATGCCAATGCATTAATCCCGGTTTTCCCACCACAAGTCTCATTTGTTTTCCCCACATACATTTATGCAATTATTTTATTGCTCCCACAGCAGTAGTCCGGTGGGCAGCCCAATGGCAAAAGGGGACATCACTCCATCCAGGGAGCTCCAGAACCAGGGACCAATCGAATGCCAGTGGAAAGATTGTGATAAATTGCTGGAAAATGGTGAAATCATGGAACACATTTGCCTGTGCCACGTGCAGACGCAAAAGGGACGTGAAAAAGTCGTATGTCTGTGGAAAGGATGTAAAGTGTACAATAAGCCGTCTAGTTCAAAATGTTGGTTGGACGGCCATATTTTGACGCACAGTGGTGGTAAGCCCTTTCGGTGCATCGTGGCAAGGTGCGGGCAGCGCTTTACTACCCAGGGTGGACTCGAGCGTCATGTGAACAGTCATTTTAATGCTCAAGACCAGTCACCAAACAGTAAACAATCCAAACAGGGCAGGGAAGACACACCAACCAAGCTGTTCAAGCGGAAACGGTTGAAACAGAAGCAGAGAGCTATTAGAGGTAAGAAATCGTCTCAATTTTATGAAAATATGTCATATAAAATGCTTGCTCTTAATTCTGAAGCTTGGCTTTTAGGATCTGAAGACATTGTACAACATGTAATGTTCTGAATGTTCTTTTGAACCAAAAGCGCCCTGACTTTCTGTACCCAATTAAAATAGCTTGTTACACATCAAAGTTAATCAATGGGCTTTTAAAAAGAGAAAATAATTTACTACTGATCCACAGGAACAAATCATTTACATTTCCGTTTCACATTGAAAACGAGTGTTACCTGAGGCAAGTAGACCTTGAGACAAATCGTGCAAACAGCAATTTGAAGGTGACAATTTGTTTGCTTCCGCAAAAAGTAATCTGAATGTGACCTCTAATGAGATGACATCAGATTTTTTTTTTTGTGTTACGTTTATTATATTTCAGAAACAACATTGTAATGCAATAAATTGTATTGAGGCATTGTTGTACTCTAAACTAAATCTAAGAATGACCCACACTGAAAAAGCCTGGAAATGTATGCCCCAGTTAAAATAATGCTGGAAAGATTCAAGCCAGACAGAACAAATCTAAGTGCCTCAGTCCTAATAAACACAGAAATTCTTGGTCCACCATAATTAACACATTTATTGGAATAATGGTACACACTGAATCAGCATGGAAACCTGGCAGTAAATGTAAAATACTCTACATGATGTATATACCAATAAACTGATTGTAAAATACTCAACTTGACGTATACACCAATAAACTTTGAATGTGGATTTGGTTACTCTGGTATTATAAGCACAGGACCAATTGTCCCCTTTAAAAACATTTGAGGCGCGTCGTGGGCAAACCAGACTTAATGCATGTGCGTTAAATGTCGTCCCGGATCATCCTGTGCAGTTTGCACAGGCTAATCCGGGACGGCACTCCGCTTGTATGGTATTTTCTGTTTCAAGGAAGTCTCTTTTACACATAAATCCACTGTAGGTGGAAAGTGCCTTCCTGGATTAGCCTGTGCGGACTGCAAGGCTAATCCGGGACGACACTTTATGCACATGCATTAGGACCGGTTTTCCCATGACGCACCTCATTTGGTTGGAATATCTGATGAGGACTCTTGTTAAAGTGGCGTAACCGTCCGTTTTCATACCATGAGCCAGGCATAAAATGTGTATTATAAAATATTATATAAAAATAAATTCTGTTCTTATGAAGTAGTGTCACCTTTTTAGCACTGAAGTGTAAGAACTATATAAAAGCAATTTATAGCGTTCACTGCATGTTGGTTTTGGATTTCAGATATTTCTTTTTGTCCATATTGAGAAACGAATGTTTTTCAAGTCAGATTAATGAATCCACTGTTTCGCATTATACTTAGCATGACGAGACACTGTAAATCTATATAAATAAAGCTTAATGGATTGTCAAGTCTGAAGTAGAGCCGCTAGTTCAGGGTCATTATGTAATTTATGCAAGTGAAAAGTGCCAAAAAAGAGCTGTGTTCAAATGTAAGCCTTTTCACTTCAGGGCAGTAAATGCAGCAATTTAAATGGAAGAAATCAAGTGCAAACAGTGATACAATGTAATCGTATGGTAATAGTCTTTGCAAGACTCTCTTGGTACATGGCATTGGGGGTCTGTGGCCAGGTCTCTGGTTGGTACATGACATTGGGGGACTGTGGCCAGGTCTCTGGTTGGTACATGACATTGGGGGACTGTGGCCAGGTCTCTGGTTGGTACATGACATTGGGGGACTGTGGCCAGGTCTCTGGTTGGTACATGACATTGGGGGACTGTGGCCAGGTCTCTGGTTGGTACATGACATTGGGGGACTGTGGCCAGGTCTCTGGTTGGTACATGACATTGGGGGACTGTGGCCAGGTCTCTGGTAGAAGTTTGGATGGGGAAAAGGAAAGGAATAAGCAAAAATAACTTAAGCAACTGACATATTGCAGTGTAATTCAGTCGTCGAAAAACAACATTCGCCTCAAGCCTGCGATAAATAAAAATCAATCTGGGCAATTGAAAATTATGAAAGGGCAATACATTGTACTAAAAGGAGGAACCAATACATTTACCAAAAAAGGAAACTTAATATTATATATTTATATATATAATCATCTTATTTTGTGATTATAAATATGTAATTATTTACATTGATTAATAAGGTATTTTCTGGAACTTTTTTCTTTTCGGCAAAATTTAAAGTTTATTCTGGATAGCTAATAATTTATGTTTTAATATGCCCAGATTGGCAAACAGTTATTGTGAAGACATGTGTGATTATAATTATGAAATAAACATTAATGGTAGCTGTACTGCTAAGCCAACAGCTAACAGCATGATTTAATAAAGATTTAACTTGAAAGCTACTTTTGCTACAAACTTGGGGAGTTTTCACTGAAATGTGGAGATGCTTATAATATCCACGGAAATGATTAAATGTGGACCCCTAATTCAGAGACTCAATGCTTTCATACGGTCGTTTTCACTGTTGCTAATTTAATGTACCTGTTCAGTACATACAATTTGTACACTGTAATGTACATGTATTTTGCACCAGTTTGAGATAATTTTTAAAGTTTCTGTACGAAAATCTTGAAAGAATTTGTTTTTCTTCCATTTTCTGTATGCAGATCTTGAAATCTTGGAAGAAATAATTCCCCAACCTCTTAGTGGTTGAGATCAGGGTTAAGTGTTCTTACTGTTCTTACTGCCACTGTTGCTGCTGCTCTGCTGCTGCTACTACTACTACTACTACCACTACTACTAATAATAATAATTATACTACTACTACTGCCACTGGTACTGCTGCTACTGCTACTTCTACTACTGCTGCTGCTGCTGCTACTACTACTACTACTAATACTAATAATACTACTAATACTACTAACAATAATAATAATGATAACAAGAGATGTTTGTAGCCCAAGCGAGGTCTCGATATACGGTATCTATGTATGAAGTTTCATTAAAATATCTCGATGTGTTCTCAAGTTATTGAGAGGAAAGCGTTTTTCTATTTTTAGTAATGGTGACCTTGACCGTGACCCCACCCACCCCATATGAAATTCCAAGAGAGGTCTCAATATAAGGCATCTATGTATGAAGTTTCATTAAAATATCTCGATGCGTTCTCAAGTTATTGAGTGGAGACCATTTTTATATTTCTAGTAATTGTGACCTTGACCTTGACCCCACCAACCCCATATGCAATCCCAAGCGAGGTCTCAATATTAGGTATCTATGTATGTAGTTTCATTAAGATATCTCGATGCGTTCTCAAGTTATTGAGCGGAAACCGTTTATCTTTTTTTAGTAACGGTGACCTTGACCCCAACCACCCCATATGCAATCCCAAGCGAGGTCTCAATGTAAGGTATTTATGTATAAAGTTTCATTAAAATATCTCAATGCTTTCTGAAGTTATTGAGCGGAAACCTTTTTTCAATTTTTAGTAACGGTGACCTTGACCTTGACCCCACCCACCCCATATGCAATCCCAAGCGAGGTCTCAATGTAAGGTATCTATGTATAAAGTTTCATTAAAAATTTTCAATGCGTTCTCAAGTTATTGAGGGGAAACCATTTTTCTATTTTTAGCAATGGTGACCTTGACCTTTGACCTGTTGACCTCAAAATGTATAGGGTTCTTCCTTTCCTCACAAGTAACTAGCATACCAACTTTCATGATCATAGGTCAAAGCGTTCTAAAGATATATTGTGGAAACGAAATGGTGTACCATTTTTTTATTTTTAGTAACGGTGACCTTGACCCCACCCACCCCATATGCAATCCCAAGCGAGGTCTCGATGTAAGGTATCTATGTTATAAAGTTTCATTAAAATATCTCAATGCGTTCTCAAGTTATTGAGGGGAAACCGTTTTTCTATTTTTAGCAACGGTGACCTTGACCTTTGACCTGTTGACCTCAAACTTTACAAGGTTCTTTCTTACCTCCCAAGTAACCAGCGTATCAACTTTCATGATCGTAGGTCAAAGCGTTCTCAAGATATCATGCGGAAACAAAATGGTCTACGGACAGACCTAACGGACTACCGACCGACCAACGGACGGATAGTTGCAAAGCAAGATACCCCCATTTCTTCGATGGGGGGCATAATAAAAACATGAAAAAATCTATATTAAATGAAGGTATCCACATTAGAATTATATCTTATGTATTTTTTTCATACAGACAGACAGACGGTGTACTTTTGGTACTATTTCAATCTAAAATGGCCTGCTTATATCACACTTGACTTATGCGTCCTCACTTCACACTTAAGTCGAAATAACGACTTTTTATCTCGTAATTACGACTTTTGTATGTAGTAATTACGACTTAGTATTTGTTATTATGAAATAAAAAGTCGTTATTACGAGATACTATTTTGTAATTAAGATATAAAAAGTCGTAATTACGAGATACTAAGTCATAATTACGAGATACTATGTCGTTATTACGTGTCGTTATTACGAGATAAAAAGTCATAATTACGAGATAAATTTTCTAATATTGAGCATTTTTATTTGTACACTTGGCACCAGGACGCTTCCATAGGTACTGGTATTTATATGTTAAGACAAAACATTATTTCAACAAAACTGGAAACATTATACAGCTGTTTTGTCAAAGCAGATATGACTTTGTGTAAAGTAGAAAAACATGGTTTTCTTTTAATTTCATAATACATTTACTTCCCAACAGGTATCAGTCATAATCAATGATGCTTTTTGAAAAATAGACGTAAAATAATTTATGTCTTTATGTGGAACAGAATTATTTCAGAAAATATATAAAAGCATTTTAACATGTAAACATTTGAAAAGAAACATCTGGATTTGGATACAAGTATAAATGAATGCATGTTCACATGTCAACAACAATTCAGCTGCAGTGTGCTTTGCAGTATGCAAATTGTACAATGGATACATGGACCTTTTTATACCAATAATAACCCCTAAATTTGTTGATAAAGCCCAGAAACACTGGACCTGTAAGTTTCACCTTGCCGGTTGGGCATCTTAACCAAATTCAAATAAACCCTTGCCAGGCATTGGTTGGGATTCAGGTAACACACTCATGCAGTAAATTTAAAGCAACTCTGTATCTTTATACTATGTTTTGAATGGGTACCTCCTATGGGTTTGACACTGATTTCGCGGTTTTAATTTATTTTATCACCTTTGCTACCTGGCATTATAAAAACATTTGAATTGAGAAGTTTATAATCCGATGTCATGCTGCGAGTCAATGATAAAACTTACCTGACCCATAAAATTGCTGTGTCAGCTCAGTTGTTCAGAATACTAGTTCTTTCGGTTGTTTATTGAAGTTTTATGTTATTGATTGTCAGTAATCTTATAAAGCATGCAGTGTCACATGCAGGGATAGGTTTTGTGGTACCACATTCCATGCAGTCCCAACCAAGCAAGGCTGAAACAATCTATTGACTGAATTTAAATACATGGCTTGAAAAATCCATTGACTGAATTCAAATCCATAGTTGGAAAAATCCATTGGCTGGATTAAATTCAAAGCCTGGAAAAAATCATTAAAATCAAGGGCAGGAAAATCTGATTTCAAAAGATGTCTGGAAAAATCCTTTGACTGGATTACAATTCATTGACTAGATTCAATTCAAGCATGGATAAATTTATGGACTTGATTCATATCCATGGTTGGCAAAAATATTGAATGTAATCAAATCCATGGGTGGAACATCCATTGACTGGATTGAAGTGGATGACAGGAAAAAAATCCATTTACTTGATTCAGATCTTTTGTAGGAAAAATCCATTGACTAGATTCAAATCTATGGCAGGAAAAATCTTTTGCTGGATTTAAGTCTTGGCAGGAAAAATCCATGATCTTATTCAAAACAAGGCCTGGAAAACTCCATTGATAGGATTAAAATCCATGGCAGGAAAATGCTTTGACTGGATTCAAGTCGATAGCAGGAAAAATCCATTGATTGGATGCAAATCCATAGCTGGAAATATATATTTAATGGATTCCAACATATGGTTATTGATTTGATTAAAAATCCATGCCAGGAAAATCCTTTGACTGGATCAAGTCGATGGCCTGGAAAATCCATTGATTTGATGCAAATCCATGGTTGGAAAAATGCATTTACTTGATTTATATCCTTAAAGAGGTTAAGAAAATCATGTGTGATGTACATTGTAATGGATAGGGCCCACTTGTGACCAGAAGACCATGAGTTTGATTGTCAAGTAGGAGGCTTGTATGTCTTTGTTATTGACACTCAAATATGGGTTCTACCCAGGATATAGACGTGAAAATGCCTCTGACACTCAAATATGGGTTCTACCCAGGATATAGACTTGAGAATGCCTCTGACACTCAAATATGGGTTCTACCCAGGATATAGACGTGAGAATGCCTTTGACACTCAAATATGGGTTCTACCCAGGATATAGACTTGAGAATGCCTCAGACACTCAAATATGGGTTCTACCCAGGATATAGACGTGAGAATGCCTCTGTATGCTTTAGGTTTTCAACATAAATAGGGTCAAACTACAGGTTGATTTTCTGGTTTGATAACTGATCTTGCTGCTGTTGTCTTTCCAGAACTAAAGCTGTTTCATTGTACAGAAATTTACAAAATAAAAACAATGACAAAGTTTCGAATTAAAATGCATTCAGACACGAAGGGGAACACATTCTAGCAATGGACATGTCTTGGTTATAAATGTTTCTGAGATGTTATCATTCCTCTTCAAAATAGAAAATAAACACATTTGTATGAGTCTTTAAAGCTGCATTAACTGTAATTTATACTGAAAGTGTATTGCAATTTCATATTGCAACAATCATTTTGTTTGATAATTTAATGCCTTAAATAATTACAGCGTAATGATTCCTAAAACTTGAAATGCATTCATTATAATCCTATTTCAATCAGCATAAATTATTTTGATTTGTTTCGTTAAAGTTTTAAACAGCACAATGAAGTACATCTTCTGATGTCAAAGGCTCGTATTTTAGGTCTTGTGATATTCGAGCTGAAAATGTTATGCCAGACACCCAAATTATGGCCCCTAAGTTCATGAAGAGAAGTGTAGCATTAAACTGGTGTCAGCATTGTGACCCACAGGGAAACCTTAACTTTCAACTAAAATGTCAGTGTCTGGTTTCATCCTAAGAACTTTCATTTACAAGCGTGGTAATCCATGTGTGCACATGTCAAAGTTGTCCTACTGCAATGTACTGATTAATTTTGATTTTCATGGATGGAATTGGAAAAAGAGGACAGGACTGGTGTCTATTGTTTAATAGCGCATTTAAGTACATGCACCTTTCTCCTATGTGCTATAATCCTTGCAACAACTACAATATTGCCATAGTTTTGGCTTGAAAACTTGATAAATTGATCTTAAGTTGTCATACTGCAAATGTATCAATTCAATATCAATTTGTCACATTTTCAACAAAGATCAGCCATGATGTCGCATTTGTTACTATGACAATAGAACAGATGAGGTGTTCGTTTGTACTTTGCAATATAAAACTATGGCATATATCTATTTTTTTTTAACTCCATAAAAATTAATTAAACATCACAGTATGACAACTTTAAAATTTCACGGTATGTCAACTTTGGAATGCGCACACATTGATTACAACTCTTGATTTAGTGCAGTTTAAACTTAAAGCAAGGTCCTATATGGCTCCCATTTAAATGATGCATTGAAAAATTAATGTGTTGCTCTACAGTCTGATCATGATTTACGTATAGCTGTACAGTCTGATCAGGATCTTTACACAGCTGTACAGTCTGATCACGATCAACACACACTGTATGGTCTGATCATGATCTATACACAACTTTATAGTCTGATAAGTATCTATTTACAGCTGAACAGTCTTATCTGTATCAGGATCTATATACAGCTGATCAGGATTTATGCACAGCTGTACAGTCTTATCAGGATCTATACACAGCTGTACAGTCTGATCAGGATCTATTTACAGCTGTACAGTCTGATCAGGATCTATACACAGTGTACAGTCTGATCATGATCCACACACAGCTGTACAGTCTGATCAGGATCTATACACAGCTGTACAGTCTGATCAGGATCTATACACAGCTGTACAGTCTGATCAGGATCTATACACAGTGTACAGCCTGATAATGATCCACACACAGCTTTACAATCAGTACGGACAAGTGGCAAACAGTATTTTTCCAAAACTGACAAGTAATGCAATATCAGATTTTCCCACCCCGGCCTTTGGAGTGGCTTTGGTACCTAAATTTTCATTTCCTGTTTCTTGCAATAAGCAAATACCTCATAATATCAATGTTGATTAATGTCAACAAAATCACACTGGCTTACTAAATGATCCATTACTAACTAACAACAGGTTTTACTGAGAATTTGTCTATTTCAAGCAGAGTAACATTTGTATTACGTTCGTAAATCAATATTCAGCTTGTGGTCAGATAAGTTATACTTGTTTAGAATCATAATCACATAAATATAACATTCTGCTTCAAAGCAGATGCATATTTATAATGTATTAATCCCCCACCCCTCAACCATTTACCCTCACTAATGTTCAACCCTTTCAAAAAGTGGAAAAACTACTGCTCTTATAAATGACCCTATAATTTTGCTTTAAAAGCCCCAAATTTCCTGAACCAAGCCTGTTTTGATGACCTGCACATACTGTAGAAACCACATTATTGCCTCTTATCAATCTTGTATGACACACATAAAACACAGGCTCCCAACATGTTGACACCTTTTTTCAATTTATCACTCTCTGAACTTGAAATACAAGCCCGTTTTTTTCTGACACTCAACCATGACCAGTACATTGGGAAAGTCAGCTTCCATTCTGAAGAGATAGGCAGGAAAAAACTCATTAGGCGTAAAAAAAATGTTTGTTTCAGGTTACATGCCCAAAAAAATTAGGGTCAGGATTTTGTTTTTATTTTATTTTTTTAAATTATAATTTGGTAAATGGTCAACTTGAAAATTCTAAAACTGAATAAATATTCAAAACATATCAGTAATATCCGTAAACATTGTTTACAAGTGGATACTGTCATATAGATCAGGATAAGACTGTACAGCTGTGTATAGATTCTGATCAGACTGTACACTGTGTATAGATTCTGATCAGACTGTACAGCTGTGTATAGATCCTGATCAGACTATACAGCTGCGTGTTGATCCTGATCAGACTGTACACTGTGTTATTACATACCGTAGTGAGTTCTGGCAAATGTTCACTTGTCTGTACGTACTCTGAGACGAGGTAACGGACAATTGATTTTGTCTGCCCCTGAAGGGTTGGTATAGTCTGTTAGCAGCTTATAAAAGTTTGTGTTCACATTTTCTTTATTATAACCCAAGTTTAATGACTTTATGTTGTAACCTTAAAGGCAACTGTATATTGATGATGTTAATTACAATGCTTGACTAGGGAAAATCCTAACTAGTTATTTTTACTAACTAAAGTATATACACAGAATTTGCCATGAAATTTAAATGTACAAATTTACATGACTTGTTCAGTCACATTTAATCGCACACAAAATAAAAACAACTTGTGTTTCTTTATCTATTTTGTATGAGCATAATCACCTATCATGTTTTTAAATTCATAAAAGTTTAACTATTGTGCGATTTTATTGACCTGGTACTCATTTAACTCTGGTAGTGCTCGACTGTTCTATTTGTATTGGTTAACGTTTATCTAGCGTGTAAAGCACGGATTTCATGTTCATATAACAAAAAACCCCATCAGCAAGTGTCAGGAAGAATAGCGCGGTGGATGGTGTTTCAGACTTTGAATCACAATGACTGTGGTTCGAATTCAGCCAAAATGTTTCTTTTTATATTTTCTTTTACTTAAACATCACTTATTCTCCTTACGTTTTTTCTTCATTTTTTTTTTCAAATTTTTTTTCTTAGTTTAATTATTTTATCTACATAAAAATGCATACACAAACACTCTGTTTCACTCGCAGCATCTATGCAGCTCTCTTATGTGTCAGAATCGAGGTTGATGATGAGATTCCGTGTCATGACGACAGCAAAATTAAGAATTAAATAAATTAAAATAAATACAAAAATGAATAAATTAAAGGAACCCAAAACATCATGCTTACAAACTTTATTTAGTAGTAAGGATTTAATAAATGCATATTTTTCATGTCTGAGTCTCCTATCTGGTTTGGTAGCTTAAATACAGGTCAATAAAATCGCACAATACGAATTAGTTTTCAGCGCTAGTTAAAATTCCTGCTATATGATATTTAAATATAGCATGAAGTTGTCAATGCATAATGTATAACAGTTGTTTATAAATTAGACAGTCATGTTTAACAGTGCTTTAATATTAATGAAAAGGGAACGGGTACAAAAAAAGTAATTTCCTATATCCAAATAAATGATACTATAGAATATGGTCAATAGCATCTTGATTGAATAAAATAGTCAAGAAATGATATTTTAACATGACACGCGCAGATCTTTATATAGACAAAAGGAACAAAATCCATTGTTAAATTGCCAATAAGGCCACACAAAAAAGAAGTTCCGTATCTGGTCTCCTGCCCCCAAAAATAATGGTCGGTAGGTAGGGATTTTTTTAAATTTAATTTTATTTTTTTTATGATGGGAGAATGGTTTGTGTTGTACACGGTTAACAGTCTTTTTCAGTCTTTATATTTTTGGACCAAAAATATGTAGGGTCGGCAGCAAAAGTAAAGGGTCGGTCGGGAGACCAGAAACGGGACTATTTTTGGGGGGGCCTAAACAACTCGAAAAAGTAGATCTGAAACTGTAAAATATAGTTTGCATTGTAATTTCAGAATACGTTGTCAAGTCAGGTTAGAAATCAAAATAATGTTTGCTTTATTGTGCTTTATTCGTCAATAAACAACGATTTTTTGTTCTGATGCGCCCACGTGGTTTAATCCCTACACATCAGAACTCAAAATTGTTGTTTATTTACAACTCAACAATTATTTCTTAAATTGAACATAAAGAGATTTTTGATAAAAATATGTCAGAAAACTTCTTGAAAGAAATGAAAACTCATGACTTATAAACAAATGACAGTAGCCAGTTATCTTGCCAACTGAAATATTCTTCTCTACGAATTTGTGTACAAACTATGATTTAAAAAATAAATAAAAATAAAATAAAATAAAACAAAAATTGTGTATTAAAATTAAATAAACGTGTTTGTGCGATAATTATTATTATTATGTACAAACTGTGGTTATACAAAGTACTTACATCATTCTGACATCAAAATGTAAACAAAAAAGCACCAAACAAGTATGGCTTTTATTACCGGTGAATATTATTTTTTTTCTCAGAATACGCTAACCCTTTTCCCATTATATATACCTTATTTTAAACATTTATTATAATGCCAATAATTTATTTCACTTTTTTTTTAATGGCGCCCTGGGGCCCTTTTTGTAGACATAAAAGTCGCTGTCAGTTGATTCAAATCATTTGTCATCAAATTGTTTTATCATTCAAATATCATTATGCACCTTTAAGTTTGAAAAAGGTAGTGGACCACACACAGATGCAGAAAAGAATAAAATCTGGCATTTATGGTAAAAATAGAATTGCCTTTTTTCTCCACTAAAACATTACAGTGAATTATTCACTTTTTAAGAGCAGTCAGGCAATTAAGGTGATAAAAAACACTGGTTCTGACATGAACAATTTACTCCATTTTAGAGAACTCTACTATAACAAGTTGACGCTGAATTTATTTTCGTATATACATGTATAACATGCAAGTATATAACAATGCAGTACAAGTACGAATTGATGAACTGATTGCGTACAAGAAAAGGTACAGGGTTCTGCTAATAAATGGGGCAAAATAGAAGAGACAACACTCTTTTTGCTATTAGTTATGTATAAAATTTGATTTGTTAAATATCATTGAATTTTGTACTTTCATGATTTCAATGATGAATATAATTATTTTTAATGACCGGCTTATTTCTTCGGCTGATAATTATAATACAATTTATTAAGAAATTCAGCAACAGTTTCTGTTCATATTATTCATTGTGTAGGCAAAGGGAACCAAAAATGGAGCAGGGTTCAGCGCTGTTTTGCTCTAGATCTTTCCATAGTGAAAGGGGAAGGGATTTATGCCTGATCAATTTGTATGGGACAAAAATCGGTTAGATAAAAGAATGTTACTAACAATGTCCAGTTCAAAAACATTATACCTAGTATGAGTCAATATAAATATTGCCACTCCTATTTTATACCCCACAAAAATTAATATCAAAGATGTTAGTCATTTTAATACATGTACAATCCAACTTCAAGATCATATCAAAACATGCCATCCTTCATGTGAAGTTTTATTTTTTGCAAAGGCTTTTTAACATGCATTAGTTTGTGTGTATTGAGATTAGAGTGTCAGACATGTTTAACTTGTTATACAAATGGAGAGCTTATAGACTGTTATGGTTATTTCAATCTTGGAATTCAATATTTTTGAGTCATTTGCCCCAAGCATTATAAACTGTGTAATATTAAATAGCTAATATTTGGCACTTGCCCGATAGATAAAATTGTCCAAACCTACTTGCTCAAAAGTAGGGCCGCAACAATAATTTTACCAATATTATTGTATTGTATTGTATTGTATTGTATTGCAAAACAATACCTGTCATTGCAATACATTTCCGCAGAATCCATACTATAGTAATCCATTATAGATTACTAAAACGTTATTTATTTGAAGTGTACTAATACAATTCTTACATTAAAATGGGATAACATGACCCTGCATAACGTTGACACTATGTGTGTGTTCTAAATTCTTACCATTGGGGGTATTTTATGTGGTTTTATGAAGAAAAAGCTGTAGCCAAATAGAAATTCCTTTAGCCGTGACAATGTCCAAATCGTCTTTTTATGGATTTCAATATATTGCAACATTATTGCGTCATTTACAAAATGTGGAATAGGAAAACAGCAAAATAAAAGCATGCTTAGCTTTTGTTTTTGGGATTGTTATTACTTTGAAGTGTATTAATACAATTCTTACATAAAAATGGGATAACATGACCCTGGATAACGTTGACACTATGTTTCAACAGAAACCAATGCAAAATTTCTTTTAGCCAAATTGACCTAACTATTTCTAAATTCTTACCATTTTGGGTATTTTATGTGGTTTTATGAAGAAAAAGTTGTAGCCAAACAGAAATTCCCTTTTAGCCATGACAATGTCCAAATGGTCTTTTTATGGATTATGGATTTCAGTATATTGCAATATGATTGCATCATTTACCAAATGTGGAATAGGACTGTAATTTAACTAATTTTCAGCAAAATAAAAAAATTCTTAGCTTTATTTTATGGCATTGTTTGGTGCTTGCTGCAGCACATTACTTGTGGGATTGTTTTCAGAAATGATTATATCAGTGGGTCCATCTATCCAGCTACTTGTCTTGTTACTGGGGTGCATTTGTCAGTCTAATAAAATGCCATCATCCATCAGTCTGCATTATAAATGGTCTGTCCTTTAGTCTGTGTTATAAATTGTCTGTCCATCTGTTGGTGATAATTTTACATTGTGTGTGTATTCTTCAATTCACATGTCTGAATACTTATATGTCATCTTTCTGCAGATATTTACAGTCGACTCCCATTGCCTTGAACTCGCTTGTCTCGAATTTCTTGTTGGCTCCATGCTTCTTTGAGGGACTGATATTTTATTGCTATATATTCATATAAATTTCTGTCGTTTGGTTCCAATTTTCAACGGTCAAATTTTAGAATGGCTCAAAGTGTTTGTCACGGTCCGCCTTACAGGCGTTAATAGATTCGATGCGCTTGATTGGTGTCAAGACGTAAGTGTTGAGAGAACGCAATTATTGATTTCACAGCTTTCCTAAACTTAAAATAAATAATATTCTTAAAGTATATAAATAATTGTTTGATGTACGTTAATAAGCATAATAGATTTCTGAATACTCTTCAGTTGAAGATTTGAAAATAGGAAAGACGGATTACATCCCATATATGTTGAAGTACACTTTTTGAACTCTGTTTAATTGGAAGTTTCGAAGTGTCCTTGCCGGTCCCTGGGGAATCCACTGTATTTAATGGTAAACAAACGTGTCAAATAGTCTTATATGTTCCTTGCTGGTCCCTGGGGAGTCCACTGTATTTAATGGTAAACAAACGTGTCAAATAGTCTTATTTGTTTCCTTGCTAGTCCCTGGGGAGTCCACTGTATTTAATGGTAAACAAACGTGTCAAATAGTCTTTTATTTGTTTCCTTGCTGGTCCATGGGGAGTCCACTGTATTTAATGGTAAACAAACTTGTCAAATAGTCTTATATGTTTCCTTGCTGGTCTCTGGGGAGTCCACTGTATTTAATGGTAAACAAACGTGTCAAATAGTCTTATATGTTTCCATGCTGGTCCCTGGGGAGTCCACTGTATTTAATGGTAAACAAACGTGTCAAATAGTCTTATATGTTTCGTTGCTGGTCCCTGGGGAGTCCAATGTATTTAATGGTAAACAAACGTGTCAAATAGTCTTATATGTTTCCTTGCTGGTCCCTCGGGAGTCCACTGTATTTAATGGTAAACATATGTGTCAAATAGTCTTATATGTTTCCTTGCTGGTCCCTGGGGAGTCCACTGTATTTAATGGTAAACAAACGTGTCAAATAGTCTTATATGTTTCCATGTATATGTATCTAATTCTCTCAACTGCAATTTAATTATTGCTGAAAAAATAATGTATTATTCTTTGTTTGTTGCACATCAATCCCTTTAGTGTATGCATCACTCCTAACAGTGAGTGTATGCATGATGCATATTTCAAATCATGTTCATGTTTATATTGCCTTAACCCATTGTGGTAACCTAAAAGCCACAAAAACCTAATTGCAGTGAAGAGACTACAAATTTAATGTACATATTTTCTATTTTCTCTCTTTCATAGGCTCTGGTTTGACTCTTGCATCACTTTTTTACAATTACACCCAAAATGTCAGGTTCTTTATAGCAACTTGCATCATGTTTTCAACCGAGATATCTTAGAAAAACTGAAACACATTTTATTTTTCGTTATTTGCTTCACATAATCGTGCCATCTTCTTGTGTTACGAAAATAATTTCCCCATGTACTTGAATCATGCGAGCAAAACCGTTTAGAGCTTTATATATATATATGTCCTATAATTGATGCACGAAATAGATGCAACTTGGTTAATTTCTCAGTTTTCTCTGGAAATCTTTAATTGTTAGTATCATTAGGACTGGTGAAATTTGTTAATGCTGATAATGCTGTTGATAATGATGATAATTATGGTGATGATTATGATGATGGTGATGATCATATGATTGTAAAATTCTATTAGCAGATCCATATGTTTCCTGAAATAATTCGTTAAAAATGCTTCTGGTAATATTTTCCCTTTGTATTTTTTTTTTTTTCAATTATTATTGTTAGTTATTGATAATCCTATTCTATTTATATTACTGTTTTTACTTCAAAATTAAACATTACTACAGTGTAATTTTGCTTGAATTTTAGGGAGTTCATTGTTTGTTTTTGTGTTTGCATTAATGGTGGAAAAATTATTTGTTATTAATTGTTTATGACTAAAAGGCAGTAGGAACAGATTTTCAAATAACATGCTTTTGCGAAGAAATACCAATATATTTTGAAGATGTTTTAATAAGGAAGTGCACAAATTATTGCTTCAATAGTACATACTCGGTCAGTACATACAGTCTCTATATTCCTCCTCAAAACAGTTTAAAAACAAGTTAGCAACAATATGGGATCATGGGATCAAGGGTCATGCTCTTTTGTCAGTGCTTGATTGAGGTACAGATTTTTTTCTCCAGAAATTTGATAGTAAAATCATTCCAACCAGAAAAGAATGTCACAGTCTGATTAGTTATGTCATTGCTGGTCTTGACTGCTTCTGTAAGCTTGAGATGTCCCCCCCCCTTCTATTGCAGTGGTAGTAGTGGAGTAGAGAAAATCTGTTTGCAGCACGTTCACCGATTTCTGATGACTCGGGGATAAGTGAGTTACAGTTTTAAAGGCACAAAGGAGGATGTTGATGGAATGATGGGATACTGATTGTTTGTGTTAAACAAAACAAAAACAGCAGAACAAAAGCAAAACAACAAAACAATGTGAGAGAAAAACAACCAAACAATGAAAAGTAATATAGAGAAAAACAGGTATGCTGCTAATAAATGATGAACAAACTGATCCAGACAATGTATTATGCAACTGTACATCTCATTTCTTGCACAAAAAAGCAGTATTTAACAATACACAAAATGCAAAAAAAATGCAGTCTTAAGTTACATGTATATAACAATCTTTCTCTTTGTAATCAGGAAGTGCATAATTTTATGTCCTTAAAACTGATCATTTATTATTTTATTGTTGAGAGAAAGTGGTTGTCTGTTGGGGCATTTCATTCTGAACATCAATTTCATTTCTAAACATCAATGTAAAGAAATAAAATGTGGTTATTTGATTATTTCTTGAGTGCTGAAAGGCAGCATTTTACCTCAACTTTAATTTGGTTCTAAAAATGAGGGGCGTCGTGGGAAAACCGGGCCTAATGCATGTGTGTAAAGTGTTGTACTGGATCAGCCTGTGCAGTCCGCACAGGCTAATCCGGGATGGCACTTTCCGCTTTTATGGTATTTTCTGTTTCAAGGAAGTCTCTTCTAAACATAAATCCACGATAGGCGGAAAGTGTCATCCTGGATTAGCCTGTGCGGACTGCACAGGCTAATCCGAGACGACACTTTACGCACATGAATTTAGTCCGGTTTTCCCTCGACGCGTCTCAAATCTTTTCTGATTTGCCTACAGTGTTTGCCAATTGAAAGTTAAAAATTCACCAAATCTCTAAAAAACAAAATCCAACAAAATCCTGAAAAGATTGACAATGTACCTGTATTTAACTCTTTTTTTTTTTCCTCCTCAAAACAATAAATACAAGTGAAAGAAGCAATGAAACACGATGTTTTTGAGATATTTATTGTAACTTACTGTTTTTACATCCTTTTTGGATTTAAAATGACAAAATTCCCAATTTGGCTGAAAACGACGCTAATTTTCCTTTTGGACAATACCTGTACCATTCCCAAAGTAGTGAGGAAAAAATGCTGAAAGCCCAAATCCATAATTATGTATGAAATTTTGCTGGAGCTATTGTCTTGTCCCCAGTCTTGTTTGCCCACATGATGCAGAAACATTTTATTCCAGTGGGAAGCAAATACAATGGCAAAAATACAATGGCAAACATTCTCTTACAGTAACAATATTGAATTTAAAAGCCTTTCTTATCAATGAGAATCAAACAGAATGCAAACAAGCAAAGGTAAATGTAATGCTTGAAAAATCACCTGTCAACTTTTGCTCCTATTTGGGGTTTTCGTATCAGTCTGACATAATTGTTTTGCACTGTTGCAGCAGGATGGTAGGTACAGAAATGTGAATTAGTTAAGGCTTACTGACACCAGGTTTAATTAGCTCTGTGACACTGCACTTAGGACAATATCAACCTACAGAAAAATCCTATATGTATGTTTTATTTATAGGCATTTCCTACATTGAAACTGTATGAACAATCATTTGTGTTCATTCATTTGTTCATCAATATTTTGTATAACAATTCCGATAAATGTTCCTTTAAACATGTTATCACAGTTTCATGATGAACATCGAATCTGAACTGGGACAAAATAATGAATTTCAACCATGTATTGGCCATGTCTTCTTCATGGATTTCTTTCTTTAAGTGTACAAGTGTATACAGATTAATTCGTGTGTTTAGATTTGGCATGTACTATTATTGAATTTAACATGATGTTTCCTATCTATTTACCATTTCCCAAAATAAATTACCAGTGATTTTATGCCAGATACGAGTTACAGAATTAAGTTATTGTGAAACTATTTAAGAAGAATAAAACTGGAATCTTTTGCAATTTAATTCCCTTTGGCATATTGTAACATATCGAAGTAGATATTTTAGAAGTGTTTATAGATTGCATTGTACATCACAGTTTTATCTGTAAGGCTAGGGATATTTTGATTTTACGTTTCTTGGACATTTTTGGAAAACTGTTCAGTCGGGTGGCAGAAATAAAATACCGGTAAAAATCTAATTCTATTACAAGCACTTTTTTTTTTCGCAACACATGACAATAACAATAATAATTCAGTACAGTGTTTGTTATATAAAGTATGCATATAAAATTTTGGTTTTATTCCAATTTGTATTTTTTTGCGTTTTCACCAAAATTTGGTGGGCTGATCAGAGAAACTAAAGATCAGCAAACTCTGGCCTTATGAAATTTTAACAACCACAAACATGTTTCAGTCATTTAGTACATGTAGTTTGCTAAAAAATAAGGTAAAGAACAAAATTAATTAATATTTGTTGAGTTTTAATTACATTATGCCAAAGTCAGTCTGCAATTTAGCATGTTCTAGTGCCCTACTGCTTCATAATTATTCTGCTCATACATGCGACAACATAGAATTTCTATATCATAACAATGACATGTGCGTGGTTGATGAAACTATCTACATGATTAGCCTTGAAGTGTGTATGTACGATCTTTCATATCAGTTATTTTCAAAATAAGCAAAAGTAAGTGACAACAGAACTTGAAAGCAGACGGATAAGCATAAACCTGTCGAAGAAAACTAAAATATCCAATAAATTAACTGATACGAGAGTCAACTTTTTGCATCGTTTATTGGTGTTGTGTAGCCTAAAACAACTGTCCAGTCCATGTATATACATGTATTGCAATTTCCAGCTCTACGGCCGAAAATTAGTTTGATTATTAAGTAGCCAATTATGCATTTTACGACAATGGTTCTCATTTACTTTTCTTACATTTTTAATCAAAGTATACGTAGTTAACTTTATCGGGTTGTTTTACATTTATGTCGCAATGTCTGTCGTAAGATCGTACATACACTCTTTAACTACTGATTGTTTAATCTGATACTGTTAAACGTTCAAACAAATAACGACCATTCTTTTGCAGGGATTCCCATTGCTTAAACCTTTCTTAAGCTAAATGTTACCATGCTGCATTGAAATCCTACTAATTTTGGGTATTTCCTTGAGTTTTGTGAAGTCAAAGTTGTAGGCAAATGGAAATGTGTTCAGCCAAATGTTTGAACTGGTAGCCATTGGCTAATTTGCCGAATGGCCGAGTGAGCCCCGCTTTTGAATGTCTCAGTCTAATGTAAATGTGAATGATTTTTATTGTTTTTGTGTGTGTGTGTGTGTGGGGGGGGGTTCGCCGTTTTTAACAGTATTTCAGTCATATCACGGAGGTCAGTTTACCTACTCTCACTTTTCCTGGGAAGCTTAGCCGATCTAAGCAGTTTACCACTACTAAGTGCACATACCTATGCCAGTAAGTGGCTGGGCTGGGGTTCGAACTCACGATCCCCGGATTGACAGTCTAGCGCTCTACCAACTGAGCTAGCCGGACCCGGCTAAATAAATGTGAATGAAACTGAATTGTATTGATATGCCCCTGTCAATTTTGTTATTGTTTATCATTCAGGATATGACAGTGCCTTTAAGTGTTCATTGACTAACATCTCAAGTTGTGTGTTGGAACAAAGAAACTCTGCTTTTCTTTGTTTCATTGTTGTCATGTGTGCATTTTGTGCATGTCAAAAGCATTCAAGTGCTAAATGATAAAAAAAAAAAAACATATTGTTTGTTTACTGTTTTTGCATTAACAGCTTGGTTGTAGTATTTACACTCATTGACCTCCTAATTGTGTGATAATGTTTTTGCAATTTATTCTCCTTGGAACATTTGAATGCTTCCTCAGTTAGGGAAATGTCAGTATTATTTTGGAAAAAAAGATTGATAATAAAGATGTTAAGTAACGTCTTATCCATAAAACTTCTCTTCAACATCTTTTATCATGACATTTCATATTTATATTTGATTTCATTTCATTAATTAACTTTTGTTAGAATTTGTTCCGAGAAATATTATGCTTTGCACAAAAAGGGGCATACAGACGGTATTTTACAGACACACATATTGAAACCAAATTATTTCCAATTAACTTGATTATATTTGTTAAGTAGAAACAAGATTTTGCTGAAATTGATAAGAAATGAAACATACATATTACAAAGAAACAAATGAGGCGCGTCGAGGGAAACCGGTCTTAATGCATGTGTGTAAAGTGTCGTCCCGGGTTAGCCTGTGCGGACTGTAAGATACTTTCCGCTTTTATGGTATTTTCTGTTTCAATGAAGTGTCTTCTAACCATAAATCCACTTAGGCTAAAAGTGTCGTCCCGGATTAGCCTGTGCAGACTGCACAGGCTAATCCGGGACGACACTTTACGCACATGCATTAAGTCCGGTTTTCCCACGACGCGCCACAAATTGTTTGGGATACACGGTCCGAGTAGGATTCAAACATACCCCTACGAAATCGCGCACTTCGATGAAAACTACCCTAGGCTATGCAATGTTTATCAATGACACACATGTGCATGACGGTACATATTATGTGTTTGTCAAATATTTATACAAACAAGTCCATCGCATTTAACACTGTTTCAGTGATAATTCTTAGTAAATGAACTATATTTTAGCAAAATAATGTTATTGTTGACCAACCATCGTTATGACCCTTTCAATATTAGGATATAGAAATATTTGTTCGGTTGTTGATTTTGAAAGATTGTCTATAAATATAAATTAAAATTATTGTATAGTTAGAACATTTTAAAACCATGCAGAGAATGGTTTTAGACATAGATCTACTGAAATATTTGTGGCGCGTCGTGAGAATACCGGTCTTAATGCATGTGCGTAAAGTGTCGTCCCAGATTAGCCTGTGCAGTCCGCACAGGCTAATCCGGGATGGCACTTTCCGCTTTTATGGTATTTTCTGTTTCAATGAAGTGTCTTCTAACCATAAATCCACTTTAGGCGGAAAGTGTCATCCCGGATTAGCCTGTGCAGACTGCACAGGCTAATCCGGGATAGCACTTTATGCACATGCATTAAGTCCGGTTTTCCCACGACGCGCCACATTTGTTTCTTAAAGATTGTCTGGCCTAAGCCCATCAATTCTAAATTAAGAGTCCTTCCACACCCAAACAGCCCACGCCCCAACACCCCACCCCAAAGCTGCACTTTATGAGGATTCTGAGACTGGAGTCCAAGGCTATTTCAATAATTTACATGATATTGGCTGACCCCATGCCGACAGGCTCTATTTATTTATACTGTTGGGGAAACAGTAAACCACATTCATCATGTGGACCTGATTGGATTTATGAGTACAATATAAACAGTGAGAACCGGCCAGTGCATGGAGTATAATATAAACAGTGAGAACCGGCCAGTGCATGGAACAAAATTGTGAGAAATGATCCCATACTTTATGAATTTATCACTTGCAAAGAAGTGGTCTGTTTCTGGTCATTTGTGGCATTTACACGTATGTTGGTAACCGACAGGTGATTCTGTGAACTGTGTTCATTTCGTTTGCAAAATTAAAGTAATAACATTTCCAAAGATAAAAACTATTAAATAACAGATTCTATGTGATACACACTTCCATTCCCTGGCCTTGTTTGTTGAAAAGCTTTTTTTTACATGACAAAAGGTCTCTTATCACAAAGAGGGCCTGATGCTGATCTTCTGCACCTTGATTTTCATATTCAACTTTATTTCAGACTGACACTGTTCTTTGTGTGATAACCACATGTCATTATATAATCTCAATTCTCTTTGCCAAATATTTTCAATTATTTTTTACATGTTAAATACTTTTGTGCAAACAAGCATTTTGTAAGAGCTTAACTGTTATATAAACACTTACAATTTCTGTTTTGTTATTCTTTATTGGTTGAAAAAATCAATTTCACAATGACTTTTATGCGTGAATACATAAAAAATGAAAAATATTCAATAATTATCAGTTTGCATAGTGGAACTTGTATATTCAAGATTTATCACTGAAAATGCTATCATGACAAAAGTGGTTAGCAGTAATAATGTGGAACTTGGTAACACATGCACTAACCTTATTGATGACAAATATAGGAATTCAAGCATTTAGTTATGCTTATAGAGTTCAGTTTTAGCCTTTTTTATAGGTAGCTTGATTGTGTTAAAGCCTGATGCCTATTGAGACACCTTCGAGTCTGTTGCCTGGGTAGAATCACTACTTTGTGCCTTTTGATAAAAGACCATTTGAATGCTCCCCGAGAAAGGATCCTACTCATGACTTCCCAATCTCAAGGTGGACACCGAATTCCATTACACCAATCGAGGGTTGAATGTGGGATGTTAAATAATAGAGTTTACAAGTGTTAGGTCAATTTGTAGGAGGTGTACTTGTTTGAGATCAAGTTGATAGTTTCTTGTGTTATTCACGTTTATTGTTACCTGGTTTCAGTTAAGACGGACGACTACTTTGATACGGGCTCAATGGAACAACTGCAACAACAGCTGAACCTCATGTCAGAGGCCACACAGATCGATCTCAACGGTTCAAACAACACCGTGACATTCCATAGTTCTGTAAGTAACCAGCCCTTAATGTCATAAACAACACCATGACATTCCATAGTTCTGTAAGTAACCAGGCCTTGATGTTATAAACAACACCATGACATTCCATAGTTATGTAAGTAACCATCCCTTAATATAATAAACAACACCGTGACATTTCAAAGTTTTGTAACCAGGCCTTACTGTCATAAACAACGCCGTGACATTCCATAGTTCTGTAAGTAACCAGGCTTTGATGTCATAAACAACACAGTGACATTCCAAAGTTTTTTGTAAGTAACCAGGTCTTGATGTCATAAACAACACCACGACATTCCATAGTTCTGTAAGTAACCAGGCCTTAATGTCATAAACAACACCGCGACATTCCATAGTTCTGTAAATACCCAGGCCTTAATGTCATAAACAACACCTTGACATTCCATAGTTCTGTAAGTAACCGGGCCTTAATGTCATAAACAACACCGTGACATTCCATAGTTATGTAAGTAACCAGGTCTTAATGTCATAAACAACACTGACATTCCATAGTTGTGTAAGTACACAGTCCATAATGTCATAAACAACACCGTGACATTCCATAGTTCTGTAAGTAACCAGGCCTTATTGTCATAAGCAACACTGTGAAATTCCATAGTTCTGTAAGTAACCAGTCCTTAATGTCATAAACAACACAGTGACATTCCATAGTTGTGTAAGTACACAGGCCATAATGTCACATACAACACAGTGACATTCGGTGGTTCTGTAAGTAACCAGACCTTTGTCATAAACAACACCGCAACATTCCATAATTATATAACTAGCCCGTCATTAATGTCATAAACAACACCTTAACCATCCAAAGTTCGGTAGGTAACCAGGCATTAATGTCATAAACAACACAGTGACATTCCATAGTCTTGTTAGTAACCAGGCATTAATGTCAGAACTGAGGCAATAGCTTTCGATTTTAAACAACACTGTGACATTTCATAGTTCTCAAGCTTTAATATCCAAAGCTTTGTTATGAAATATGATCAGGTCTTAATGCCACCAATAACGCTGACTTTCCTAAGTTCTAAGTTCTGTAAATACCCAGCTAAGTTGTCACATACAACATTTGGCACTCAAGTACTGAGTTAATACTACAAACAATACTGTGTCTCGTTGTACATAGCAATTGTGTCACTGACAATAGTATATTATGTCGATTATTTTGGGGCATAATATGTAATGAAATCAGCTCAAAATAAATTTATCAAACTGGATGTGGCGGAAGTTAGCACAAGGTAATTTGCCAAAACCTACCGGTAATTGTATAGATTTAAGAAAAAAAAATTGAGCAATATATGTTTTTCAAGCTCATAATTATATCCTGATTATAGTCTCAAATGTATTAATGTTGTACTTCCCTAATAATGATTTAATTGCATTGTGTTTTATGGACTATTCGTTACCACATACTTACATGTAGTGGAAGGGAGACAATTCAGTTACATCATTTATGTTGGCCATTGAGGTTACCTCCTTTGGACAATTCATTGTAATGCTAAACCAGTTTTATTGTCAAATTTGTTAAATAATCTGACTTTCACTTTTGTTGTTCATACAGTTTGTAAAAGTCTGTTACATAAACTATTATTGTATTTGGTTTTAAAATATGTTATATTTTAAAATATATCCTTATTACTTTGAAGGTAAGACATGTTTGAAAGTATATATTATATTCTTACTTCAGGTGATCGCACGACGGAAAGATGCTTCAGGGAAAGCTCAGTTTCTTTTACACTGGACACCCGAGGACGTGTATGTTGTTTCCGTCCTTTTTGTCTCAAAACAAGACAAAGATATGGTGTTATGACTTCACACACTCTAAAAGATAGTCCTTAAGTGTGCATATCCAATTTTACATGTCAACTTTTTTGGTCACGAAGCATCGGAAAAACAAAAAATAACTTGGAATCCTTTAGAGAATCATGAAAATAACATTGGAAACACTAAACTATCGTGAGTTTAGGAATAAACTAACAGTTTTTACTGATTGTTGCATCGTTACTTGCTGTTATGAAACCTTAATCATTGTCAGCGAATAAGTCCCATGAATGCTTAATATTACATGATTTTTGAAAACTGTTCTTTTTGCTGTATACAATACAAATGGATCACATGATTTTTGAAAGTTGTTTTTTTTTGCAGTATACAATACAAATTGATCACATGATTTTTGAAAACTGTTTTTTTTGGCAGTATACAATACAAATGGATCACATGATTTTTGAAATTTGTTCTTTTTGCAGTATACCATAAACAAATTGATAATATTATTTATGAATACTATTCTCTTTCCAGTATACCAGACGAATGGGTGTCCGAATCTCAGGTGCCATTTTTACAAATTCGCAGCATTCCCATCAGCCATCTACCTCTGGATTCCGTCGTCAGTCTTCATCCATCGCTGTACCACCAACACAGACACAGGAAGCACCGCAGGAAATGACCCAGGGGTTATCTACCATCAAGACTCATTTTTATATGTCGCATATGTTACGTTACCTATCCATCAAGACTCATTTTCATGTCTAGTTTATATCATCAGTCCTCATGTATTTTTTTATTCTCAAGCACCATAGATATATGAGGCGTGTTGTGGGAAAACCGGTCTTAATGCATATGCGCAAAGTATCGTCCCGGACTAGCCTGTGCAGTCCGGACAGGCTAATCCAGAACGACACTTTCCGCCTACAGTGGATTTGTGTTTAGAAGAGAATTCCTTGAAACAGAAAATACCATAAAAGCGGAAAGTGCCTGGATTAGCCTGTGCGGACTGCACAGGCTAATCCGGGACGACACTTTACGCACATGCATTAAGTCCGGTTTTCCTATGACACGCCTCATATGTACAAAATTAATTTTTCGCATTTTACAATTTTTTAAACCAATGCTCCACCAATTTTCATTCTTTTCTAACTTATCCTGCTCAAAACTTTACCTTCTTTCAATGTTACTTTTCTTATTCAGTTTATAGTCAGATGTGCGCTGCATAAATGTTTTTCTAGGTATTATTTCTGCTTCGGACACGAATTTGTGCCTACAATTGTGATACTTTGAGCGCAGAAATTTCATAATCATGATCATGTCCAATAACAGAGAATTGAAAGTAAAAAATTATGTCTTTTAGGTACATGTTTTCAGTAATATATAGATTATTTACTCTTTTAAAGTTAAAGAAGAAAGCCTATTAGTTATGATGCTGATGTTTCTTTGATTCATTTGACAAAATAGAGCCTGTAACTAGTGTTCTAGTGACTGCACATAAGAAAATGTTTTCATGTCAACATAATGTTTATCTGTTGTGATACCCATGTATTTTCAGTTGAACGCTTTCCTTATTACACAATAATGAAATGTATTAAAAGTAAAATTAATTCATGAAACAGACCTGTACATCATATATACGCCTATTTAAACAATAGGGTAGAATTTAGCAATTTCTAAGGTATTTTTCACTACATTTCAGTACAGTACAGAATTTGTGTCGCGTCGTGAGAAAACCGGTCATAATGCATATGCGTAAAGTGTCGTCCCGGATTAGCCTGTGCAGTCCGCACAGGCTAATTCAGGACGGCACTTTCCGCTTTTATGGTATTTTCTGTTTCAAGGAAGTCTCTTCTAAACATAAATACACTGTAGGCAGAAAGTGCCGTCCTGGATTAGCCTGTGCAGACTGCACAGGCTAATCCGGGATGACACTTTACCTACATGCATCAAGTCCGGTTTTCCCACGGCGCGCCTCATTTAATTTTTCTGGGACTCTTCAGTCTTGCGCAAATATTTTTTCAGCATTGCAAGTCTAAAATTTTGGTTGTCAATTTGTTACACCATTCGTTTGCACCACAGATGTATAAAGAACATTATTACAGCTCAGGGGTCGTATTCCAGAAACATCTTAAGTGAAATCTTATCCTTAGCCTTAAAATCATTGTTTTTATTAAGCATTTTATTCCATATATACATGACATTTTGGTTAATGTTCACTGATGATCTACTTATTATAAACTACTATGTACTTAACTGTTATTGGATTCACTAATTTGTATAAAATTTTAAATTTTTACCTTACACAAATCAGAACTTAGGTGAAAAATTGTTTAAGGTCGACTTTGAGATGTTCTGGAATATGGCCCCAGTTTATGATTACAAGTGTGAGTTGTCAGTCTTTTGTCACAGTCACCCTTCATACATGCTCCCATACAATGCCCTCAATTGTATTGAACATTTAAGACATTTTGCAAATGCACCCTGTGTAACTGTTGATAAGTCAGTAAATCGTTAACTGCGGGTATTGTTGAAACTACAGGCTCGTGAAAGATAGTCAATGTTGATAGAATGATGAAATTTTAGTCGGCATGAACATTTATGGCAGATCTATAACATGTAATCATGAGTTAATTTAAATGTTGTGACTGATTGTGTGGCCAAATATGTCATTATACTGCTATTTTGAGATATAATTTATAAACATTGTCTTAATGTAGAATGCTTGAAATGTTTTGGTCTAGGTCTATTTCTTACAATTATTTTGTAAAGAAATGAATGAATTCAGTTCAATAATGGTAATTGCTTGATGTTTATCAAGTAGCTAAACAACATTTTCTTCATCCAGTATGAAAGTCAGTAGTCAATGGCTGGAGCGCTGAGTACATATTGCTTATATGAGGCTTGTCGTGAGAAAACCAGGCTTAATGCATGTGCGTAAAGTGTCATCCCGGATCAGAGTGTGCAGTCCGCACAGGCTAATCCGAGACGACACTATCCATTTTTAGCACCTGAGCACGAGGTGCTCATGGGTGAGCTATTGTGGTCAGTCTGTGTCCGGCGTCTGTCGTCAACATTTTACTTCAAAAACTTCTTCTCTGAAAACACTAGGCGGATTTTAACCAAACTTGGCAGGAATGTTCCTTTGCCAAATTCCTTCAATTTATTAAAGTGTACTGAACTCTGGTTGTCATGGCAACTAAAAGCTTAAAAACTGGAAAACTTTAAAAATCTTCTTGTCAGAAACCACTGGCTGGATTTGAAAATAGTTTCACCGAAATGTTCCTTGGGCGACCCTCTACCAAATTTCTTGAAATTATTTTGATTTGTTAAAAAACATGGCCGCTAGGGGACGTGCCAGTTTTTCTTATATTGAAAACTTTAAAAATCTTCTAGTCTGAAACCACTGGCTGGATTTCAAAATAATTTCACAGAATTGGCCTTTGGGTGACCCTCTACCAAATTCCTTGAAATCATTTTGATTTGTTAAAAAACATGTCTGCCAGGGGGTGGGACAGTTTCCCATATATGGCTATATTGAAAACTTAAAAAATCTTCTAGTCTGAAACCACTGGCTGGATTTCAAAATAATTTCACAGAAATGCTCTTTGGGTGACCCTCTACTAAATTCCTTCAAATCATTTTGATACGTTAAAAAACATGGCCGCCAGGTGGCGGGGCAGTTTTCCTTATATGGCTATATTAAACAATTTTAAAATCTTATAGTCTGAAACCACTGGCTGGTTTTCAAAATAATTTCACAGAAATGTTCCTAGGGTGACCCTCTACCAAACTTCTTGAAATCGTTTATTTTTTTTTAAACATGGCCGCCAGGAGGCGGGGCAGTTTTCCTTATATGGCTATATTGAAAACTTAAAAAATCTTCTTGTCTGAAACCACTGGCTAGATTTCAAAATAATTTCACATTGATGTTCCTTGGGTGACCCTCTATCAAATTCCTTGAAATCATTTTGATGTGTTAGAAAATATGGCCGCCAGGGGGCGGGGCAATTTTCCTTATATGGCTATAGTGAAAACTTTAAAAATCTTCTTGTCTGAAAATACTGGCTAAATTTCAAAATAATTTCACATACATGTTCCTTGGGTGACCATCTACCAAATTCCTGGAAATCATTTTGAATCGTTCAAAATAATGGCTGCTGGGGGGCGGGACAGTTTTCCTTATATGGCTATATTGAAATCTTAAACAATCTTTGTTAAAAGCCATTATTACACTTAGGTGAGCGACCCAGGGCCATCTTGGCCCTCTTGTTATGGTATTTTCCGTTTCAAGATAGTCTCTTATAAACATAAATCCACTGTAGGCGGAATGTGTCGTCCTGGATTAGCGTGTGCGGACTGCACAGGCTGATCCGGGACGACACTTGTTGCACATGCATGAAGCCGGGTTTTACCACGACGTGTCATATGTTAAATCACTGTATGGCCTTTGTATTTAATGGTGTTCATTAATTTCTGAACATATCACAGAAAAACTTTTCACGTTTTGTAGAACATATTTAATATTGTACATGTAAATAGACAGAGATTACCGAACTTATTCCTTAACCTCAAATTTACGTTAATTTTGTTTCAATTGGGTTTGTTGCCATTAATTCATTTTTGTGTGTTGCCTGAAAAGGTGACACAAAGGTCACTTTGGCGGCATCAGCGGTGCCTTTAGTTTGTGCAGACAATAACTTGAGAAGATCATTATGAAACTTTAGGGAAGTGTTAGTCGGCATAAAAGGAAGGTTAAGTTCGGTTTTCGGCATAATTGCTCTTATCGTACCTGAGTTATGCCCCGTCAGGCGATACATCTGACTCGCACAGTTCTAGTGTAGCATAAATTCTTGTACACTTCTGTGAGTAAAGTAAAACAAATAACTCGGAATAACATCCATAAATGTGGATAAATATCTTCATTGGTAAACATTGATCTCCATGCATTATTAAGGTATAAAATTTGATATTAGTGATATTCTTGCAATTGTGCAGATAGATATTGGTTGTAAGTGATTTTCAGGGGTCTGTATTGAATATAAGTTGAGTTTAGAATTAAGTGTTTCAATATGTGCATGATTAAGTTTGATTTCATTAATCATATGAGGGGCGTCGTGAGAAAACCGGTCTTAATGCATGTGTGTAAAGTATCGTCCCGGATTAGCCTGTGCAGTTTGCACAGGCTAATCCAGGATGGCACTTTCTGCTTTTATGGGATTTTCTGTTTCAAGGAAGTCTCTTCCAAACATAAATCCACTGTAGGCGGAAAGTGCCGTCCCAGATTAGCCTGTGCGGACTGCACAGGCTAATCCGGGACGACACTTTACGTACATGCATTAAGCCATGTTTTCCCACGACACACCACATATACATTTCTTTCTTGATCAAATTGATGACAGCTTTCATTATAAATGTATAAATGCAATGTACATGTAAGTGGAAATCTTGACTTTGTAACGACTGTCCAATCTAACAAATTCTTGGCATGGTCACTGAAATTCCATCGATTTATGTAACAGCAGTAATGCAATACCATGAATCATTTATTCGTGACCTCCTCGGCTGTAACAAATTTAATCCAAGGCAAGTGTGAGTTGTTGACTTTTCACCTCTTTTCCTCTTTTGCAATGTAAAATGTTATATACAAATTGTTATTCTTCCTTTCCCTTAAACTGTGTATACATATGATTTTAGACTAAGAGATTTTCCAGAATATTCTGAGAACACTAGTTTATAATTAAAGAAATTAAGTGCATCTACATGGGCTTAGAAACATGTTTTAGTGCTGAGTGATTGACTTAGCTTTATATTGCAGTGTTGAAATAAAGCAACATGTGCTAATAAACAGGGACTTAATTTTGTCACGGTCCAACCAATGGGAACTGTGAACAAATTCTCAGGAGATGCTGTAAGTACATGGTATACATGTCAGGGTCCAACCAATGGGAACTGGTAGTGACCAAATTCTCAGGAGATGCTGTAAGTACATGGTATACATATGAGGCATGTCGTGAGAAGTCTGGGCTTAATGCATCTGCGTAAAGTGTCGTCCTGGATCAGCCTGTGCAGTCCACACAGGCTAATTGTGACACTGTTTCATATGTTGAATACATATTAGTCAGAAATGTAATTAAGAGTGTTCATGTATTTGGCTGATTGTACCATCAAATGGTGGGTAATAAATGAGATGATTTTGTTGAAACCATAGTCCATATGAGGCGCGTCGTGGGAAAACCGGACTTAATGCATGTACATAGTGTCATCCCGGATTAGCCTGTGCAGTCCGCACAGGCTAATCTGGGACGGCACTTTTCGCCTACAGTGTATTTATGTTTAGAAGAGACTTCCTTGAAACAGAAAATACCATAAAAGCGGAAAGTGCCGTCCTGGATTAGCCTGTGGGGACTGCACAGGCTAATCTGGGACGACACTTTACGCACATGCATTAAGACCGGTTTTCTCACGACGCGCCACATGTATTGAAGAAAAAATGGATGGCATGTAAAAGTACAGGGTCAAATGGTAACACAAACAACAGCATTAATTCAAAAAGTATTCTGCCTATAACACTTAGGCAATCCATGTAACAACAAATGTTATTAACGTTACCTATTGTTTATATATGATTTAAATTGTGTAAACTATTATTGAATATTGAAATGTATTGTTTAAAATACATGTATACTAGTATTTCATTTTGTATTTGCTGTTGTTTTATTGTTAAATCAGATTATTTATGTAGTTTAAGCGTGTTGTTAATTTCGGATGTTTTTGTTTGCCTAAATGTCAGTTGGTAAATGTCGGCTTACCCCTACTGTCAGTATCGTAGGCAATAAACGATTTTGAAGCATGTCATGGGAAACCTGGGCTTAATGCATGTGCGTAAAGTGTTGTCCCGGATTAGACTGTGCAGTTCGCACAGGCTAATCCAGGACGACACTTTCCGCTTATATAGTATTTTCTGTTTCAAGGAAGAAGTCTCTTCTAAAAATAAATCCACTGTAGGCGGAAAGTATGTCCCGGATTAGCCTGTGCGGACTGCACAGGCTGATCTGGGACGACACTACTTATTTGCATAAACCCGGTTTTCCCACAACACACCTCATTTAGTGTATTTTCACCCTTGCCGCAGTAAGGGATTCCTATTTTTAGTTTAAAATCCCTACTTTAGTCTTCTTTGTGATAAATTATTGTTACATAGTGTTTTATTTGTGTACATATATTATGAAATTCTGCCACATTAGGTCAAATATAAAAAAATATGTGTGGTTCAGTTTTCCAGGCTAACCATATTTTCTGCTGACTCAAAATTGTTTTTCCTTGTTAGAAAATGTAAAGAGAATTGATATTTATAATTCTAACATGATACTCGCTAATTTTTCTATAGAGAAAGAGCAAAATTATAGCTGTTGAAGTACCCAATAAACAACGCAGAAAGAAGTCCCGATTCTGAGTGGAGCATAGTAAAATATAGTTCTCGTTACAATTGCAAAAATGTTTGTCAAATCATGTTAGAATCAAAATAATGTTTGCATTATCGTTGTTTATCGGCCAATAAACAACTCTTTGTTGTTCTGATTCATGGCTATAAAACCTGTCGGGCTAACGCCCTCATGGATTAATTCCTAGGCATCAGAACTCCAAATCATTGTTTATTGGTCGATAAATAAAAATTTATTTCTAAACTAATTATTATAGTAATAATAATGATACAGCTGAACTTCCTTATCTCGAACTTCGTCAAGTCAAAGTTCCGTATATATCGAAGTGGAAAATAATTCTTAACTTTATGCTTTCTTAACTCATATAAAATAAATACTGTTATCTTGAAGTTTGAACTCAAATTTTCTGTTTTGTGGAAGTGGTTTACTGTTTCTACAAGTATTTTCTCACTTATTTCTATCCCTTTATCTCAAAGTGTCGACACATGTGACCAGAGGTATCGAGCGACCCAAATTCGTCACACATTGCAAACATTTGTACACCTCTTTTCTCATATTAAATCAAGTGGCTGTCCGGCTAGCGCAGTGGTTGGTACACTCGCTTCTCACCTAGGCGTCCCAGGTTCGCTTCCCACTGGGGTCAAGTGAGTTCGGTTGGGGGTCAAGATACCGGACTGGTGGGGTTTCCTCCGTGTATTCCGGTTTCCCCCCACAGCACAAGACCACACCAAAATTAAAATATCTTTCAGTCAAAATAAATAGCTGGAAATTGCAGCTATGATTCGAAATTCGTCCCAACTTTCGTGAGTCTCCAGTAAGTAAATTAGGTATGAGTGCTGGGACACACTCCGGGTCCTCACATAATGCAGCATCAGGCGCGGAAGGACCTCATAAAACATCGAAATACACACACACACATTAAATCAAGTACATATTAATTTTATTTGGATTAATCAGCTCTGATTTACAGTTATGATAAGTATAATGAGTGTATGTATGCAGGAGCGCAATTTATAATACACGTTTGGAATATTAAGACTTAATATGAGGCGCGTCGTGGGAAACCTGGACTTAATGCATGTGCAACAAATGTCGTCCTGGATTAGCCTGTGCAGTCTGCACAGGCTAATCCAGGACTGCACTTTCTGCCTACAGTGGATTTATGTTTAGAAGAGACTTCCTTGAAACAGAACATACCATAAAAGCGGAAAGTGCCATCCCGGATTAGCCTGTGCGGACTGCACAGGCTAATCCGGGACAACACTTAATGCACATGCATTTAACCCGGTTTTCCCACGACACACCTCATATGTACTAAAAGTATCTATTCAGATTTGTCGAACTTCAGATGACTCATAATCATTAGACATAAAAAAATTGTTTGTTTCAGGTAACAAAAAAAATTAGGGTAGGTAGGTTGGGATTGTTTTTTTGTTTTTTTTTTCTTGGTTAATGGTCAACTTGAAGATTCTAAAACTGAATAAATATTCAAAACATATCAGTAATATCCTTAAACATTGTTTATAAGTGGATACTATCAAAACAAAACACTTATTTATCCAAAACACATTTAATTATTGAAAAAGGTAAATAAAACAAAAATCAATCTGACAGACCCAATAAAATGTTTTAGGGTTGGGGCATTTTTTTAGGGTAGGTCGGGTCACCTGAAACAAACATTATTTTTTTTACGCCTTAGTGAACTCCCAGCGACTTCAAGATAACAAAGTACAACTGTAATAATAACAACTGTTTTTCACAATGGCGATCATCATCAGCAATTTTTTATTGAAACAGTTTTCATGTAAAAAAATAAACGTTTATTTTAGCTTGGATACCTGAACCACAGATATTTGTTTCTATGGTCTTAATATATGTTTATATGAATATTAGTGTGTTATATTTTCAGTGTGTTTCTGTCTTTTGTTTGTTATTTGGTTTGATCGTTTTGTTAGATGTTGTATACCATTTAGATGTAATTCATTGATGGAATTCACATTGAGATGTACTTGTAACTCATTGATGAATTTCTCATTTAGATGTAATTCATTGTTTGAATTCTCAATTTGATGTAATTCATTGATGGATTTCAATGTTAATCTGTGGCAAACAAACATTATAAAAGGTGAACAATTTTACCTTTATAAGGAATCTGAACAAATATTGGAATATCGAATTTTCTGTTAATTTTTTCAATTCAAAAAGTAAGACTGCCCCTATAGTTCTTCCCTTGTAAGTAATAAGGTATTCTATGAATTACCTGTGCTTCATAATGTTTATATTGTGACCATGGTTTACAATAATTATTGTTCTATTTCAACAAAGTGGATTTTGTCTCTTCACTATCGCGTATTACGCATCGGTATGGTAATTGAAAGCCAGCGAATGCAACTTTGAAAAGAGCCATCATGCAATAGCATCAGTCTGTTAAAGGTCTTCTTGCGTTTCCTCTTACGTGTCCAAACTTCAGCCACTGTTTGCCAGTATAATTATAATATTTGAAAACCAGTGACTGCAACTTGAATAGAGCCATTATGCAATATCTTCTGACTGGTAACACATTTTTTCTTCTGCTGTTACATCGTGAGTTTTATCTTAACATTTTCAAATCTTTGTTACTGTTTGCTCACAGCTGACAGCTGGACCGAATACCTCTGACCATCACTGCCACCACCACCATCATCTCCACCCATTCCTGCTCACAAATACTTGCCTCTTGACAAAAATGGTTATCAAAACAGCTTTCTGAATCCATTCATGTTTCTTCGCCTATTTCACAGGTTTATTATGGAAACGGAATGCAATTCTAGACAAAATACACAAGTTAAAACACACTTGCATTGCCGTCACTTTTCACCATTTTGTCCATATGAATAAGGGCAGCTTTCACCCAAAAATTGTTAATACCGGGTATGCATACTTACAGGTAAATTTTTTTAACAAAGATATTATATAACTTTTAGAAAAGCTGTATAGTGTATAGGTTTGTACGGTAATGTATTTCTATGGATGGGGTTTTCACAATGCCTTGATGATTTTGATGAAAATTTTGGTAAAGCTGTTTAACTCCAATCTGATGGATGCGTGTACAGGTCCCTAAAATAAAATATATGACAGTAACTGTTGTTTTTTCTTGTGTGAATGAATTTATTTTTCAGCATTGAAAATGCAACAAAAGCATATTTGTTGAATTTGTAATAACATTATTTTAAGTGCTCCTAACCATGCACATTCGTGAATTCAGGAGTCTTTGCAATATATTTGTTAGTGCTGTAAGTAATCGTTCAAATGTGTACCATTGTAAAATACTTGTAGTTATTGTGGATTTGTATGCTATTAAATATTTTATTTAAAACCTTGATATAGTAATTGTCGATATTTCATGTGCGTTTGTTGGTGAGACATCATCGGTATGTGCTTGTACAAATTGTATGTATACTATTTTGATGGAGTTTTATTTAGTATAGTGAAAATGAAAATGAGGCACGTCGTGAGAAAACCGGTCTTAATGCATGTGCATAAAGTGTCGTCCCAGTTTATCTGGGACGACACTTTCCACCTAAAGTAGATTTACGGTTAGAAGAGACTTCCTTGAAACAGAAAATACCACAAAAGCGGAAAATACCACAAAAGCGGACAACACTTTACGCACATGCGTTAAGCCCAGTTTTCCCACGACATGCCTCAAATGGTTTCTTTGATGACTGTTGTGTATATAAGGGTTGATGTATGTTGTACTATTCAGGCCAACAAAATTAATTGATTGTTTCGGGCAAAGGTCTTAACAAGTTAGGAAGGGTCGGGATTGTTTTGTTTTTTTTACTCTTTTTTTTAAAGATATTTTGGGCAAAAAAACATTCAATATAATTCAAATCTGACAAATAGCGATTTAACTAAAAACTGAACTTTAGGGGGGGGGTAGGGGGTCGTTCCATAGGTTTTGGTTGCCCGAAACACAGATTGTTTTGATTTTTTTTTGCCTCAGTCCAACCCACACAAAAAAACAAGGCACTGTCTGTTGTACAAGACTGAAATTACCTAAATGCAAAACTTTAATACCGGGTAACTTGTATCTGAAATATAAGGAATTAAATTTAACAACTTTGTAAGTTGAAATACTACGGGCATTCTTAGACTTAGCTTTAGTCTTAAGCTTAAAAATTGGCCAAATCAAAGTCATGTGTAACAAGCGTTTTCATTGGTAGATACTTTAAGTTGAGATTTAGTTTGAGATTGAGAACTTTTAGAGTCCAAGTGTCTGATTGCACGACATCATCACTAGAAACTTTTTGTGTCAATTACCAAAACTGTTTTGTAAATTTACATTGTGTTTTGGTAGATGTTCCCTTTAATTCTAAGAATACGCTATGATACTTTTTGTGAAAAAATACCATTTACTTGGTCAGACTGATAATTGTACGGTTTTTGTTATTTTCTTTGAGAACAATATATGAAGTTATTGCTGATTCTGTTATAAAATGGTATTTATTCTACTATTTTCTAGATTTTTGTTTGATGTTTTATGTACATTTGACGTGTGTCGTGGGAAAACCGGGTTTAATGCTTGTGCATAAAGTGTCATCCCGGATTAGCCTATGCAGTCCGTATAGGCTAATCCAGGACAGCATTTTCTGCCTACAGTGGATTTATGTTTAGAAGATTCTCCTTGAAACAGAACATACCATTAAAGCTGAAAGTGTCATCCCAGATTAGCCAGTGCGGACTGCACAGGCTGATCTGGGACGACACTTTACGCACACGCATTAAGCCGGTTTTCCCATGCCACGCCACATTTCTTATTATCATTGGCTTTGTAAAATGTGCAGTGTTTAACTTCGATTTATATTTAGTCTTGTTGTCAATATAAGTTGCTATGATATTTTTGTCGTGGGAGAGATACGTGTATATTTATTTATAAGATAGAGTTGTTGCAGCTTGTATGGGCAGCTTTTTTTTTTCAAAAATTGCAAGATTTCTTTTACCGAAAATTTCTTTTACCTGGTCAGTTAACGATGATTCTGTAAAAAAAAGTATGGGCCAATTTCAATGGTTTCATAGGCAGTTGTAATTTGATGGATAATCTTTTTGAATGACTGAAATATGGTACATTGTCCAACAATGTGTTGTTAACAGCTGTGTAAGTTTTGAATATATTTGTGCAAAATGTACATGTACATGAATATATGCGCCGTGCTGTAGCAAATGTGTCCCCATATTTCAAATAGTCATGTGTACATAGTGGTCATCGTGCATATTTATTCACTCTTAACGTGTGAGATTTGTGGACTTCTTTACAGATTCTGTCGATCTGTTCTTTTAGATAGTTTTGTACAAACTTACAAAAAATGATTAAAATGACCAGGACCAATATGTGTTGTCTTCCTGATTTATTCCCGCCAACCTTAACTACTATGGGGCCCATATTGTGACAAAATACGCATTTATTTTGAAACATAATAAGTGCTCGGTAAGTTATTGGTAAAGGGGACCTCTCCTGCATCGTCAGTGTGCCGTTAACAATTTGTTCCGTTCTCACGCTGGAGACTTCACTTTTTATCCAATCTTAACCAAACTTGCACAGTTTGTGTATGACCATAAAATCTCGGACAGGATTGTTATAAGGTCAGATCACACCAGTAACACTAGAGCTATTGCCCCTTTTTCATGCAAAAAATGCCTTGTTCCAAAATACAGACTTATCTTAACCGAACTTTCACAGTTTGTGTATGACCATTAGATCTCAGCAGACGCCAAAAATGGGCCAGATCGTGTTATTGCCCTTTGTTTATGAAAAAATATACAAAAATGGACATTATTCAGAATAGAGACTTCATTTTTCATCCTATCTTCACCAATCTTGTGCAGTTTGTCTATTACCATTAGATTACAGTTGAAGTCGAATATAAGCAAGATAGTTCGAGTAATGCCGGAGTTATTGCCCTTTGTTTGTGAAAAAAATATGCAAAAATGGTCATTATTCAGGATAGAGACTTCATTTTTCACCCAATCTTCATCGATCTTGCAAAGTTTGTCTATGACCATAAGAATACAGGTCAGGTTGAATATAAACAAAATTGGGCCAGGAACACCAGAGTTATTGCCCTTTGTGAAAAAAAATATACACAAATTGACATTATTCAGGATAGAGACTTCATATTTCATCCAATCTTGCAAAGTTTGTATATGACAATTAACTTAAAAGTGAAGTCGAATATATGCAAAATCAGGCCATAAAACCGGATTCATAGCCCTTTGTTTGTGAAAATAATATACACAAAATTGGACATTATTCAGGATAGAGACTTCATTTTTCATCCAATCTTCACCAATTGTGCACAGTTTGCCTATGAACGTAAGATTACAGGTGCAGTGGAATATAAGCATGTTCGGGCCAGAAATACCAGAGTTATTGCCCCTTGTGTGTGGAAAAATCATCAACAAGTTATCAATTATCAAATTTTATACAATGCTCTGACTGTAGTGCCAAATACAATGAAGTTGACACAACTCCTGGAATAGAACAGATACACGAATCATTTCGAATATAGGACTGTTAGCATGCAGTTAGTCCCCTACCTTGAGATTGTGCAAAAAGAATATCATGGCTTCATTGACTATTTATTGCAATGTAAAATAATACTACAAACAAATCCCCAACATACGGGCCATTTTCGTCTGAAGACACCTTATCTGTATTAATACTGATCTCACTATAGTAGAACAATTCTTTCTTCAACATAAAATATATGTATAACATAAAAACAATCTGTGCCAGTACTTAGAAAACCTGTGCTTTCTGAATTGTGTACTTTCACAGACACAGATTGTAACCTGGTGCTGTATGAGTTGACAACATGGTGAGTACTGAGTGAACAAGATTGTCTAACAGTTGTAAATATAGGATCTGACACGAGTTGTCATTTCATACCATACTTTATTCAATGAGTTCAGGAATTCTGTTAGTAAGCGAGCCTTTGGCGAGCTTACTAACGAATTTCCTGGACGAGTTTAATAAAATATAGTATGAAATAACGAGTGTCGGATCTTTTTTATCACATGCTTTTAAACGAAATAAAACCCTTCTTATTTTACCAAAATAAGTTGGTAAATCCTCAAAGTTGTGTACTGACGTGACGTCATTTCATGTTGACGACGTCATTTCACCAAAATAACGTCATGCGATTGGTCAATCAAAGAATGTGTAGCCAATCAAAACGCTCAAAATGTTATCTTACACATGTTTAAGATAAAAATATTCGTAATGGTTGTATTACACGGCGAACAAGGTATAGCATGTAATAATACTAAATGTTAAATATTTAATTTTTTGCCTCGATTAGTTTTAGTTTTTCTAATAAACATGAGGCAAATGCACCATTCAATTATGGTGTGGTGTTGATTGCTTTCGTATTACAAACAAAATGTACGCTATCCTCACTTTCATTAAAACTAATACAAATACTGAAATTGCATGTCTAGGATTGTCTCTCTTAATGCTTCTTTGATTAAGAGTTTATATTGGTACAATCACTAATGTGTGATTCGGTGGGCACATTGTACGTGCACTTGTAACAAAGTTGTCCACCCGTGTTTGCAGTGCCCGATATTTTGCAACTTCTCTCATCACTCTTTGACGATTGAGCAACGTGTCCTCGTCTATGAACTGCGACCCTTCACCAGAATCCCCGAAAGCGGAACTGCTGGGTTTATTGAGCGAAGTAAAACTAAGCGTCGTCATACTGCGTCGCATAGTGCCAGGAAGTTGCGTCACCGACAACGACGATCGTCTGTTGAGCATTTCCGGTGCAACAGACGACCGGCGCGAAAGCAAGGCGTCCGCGCTCCCACCGGAAGATCGACGCTGCATGTACGATGGATCGAGCGCGAACGGCGCCGATTCTCTTCGTTTCTTTTCCAAACGACGCTTCATGAGCGCGCAGGTTCCGTCTGTATATTCGTTATGTTCAGTTTCGTTGATACTCTCCGTCTTTTCCCTGATCATTTCCTCCAGCGGTTTATGCTTCTTATGCATTTCTAGTCTCTTACTTAGGCTCATTCTCTGACGCAACGTCTTTACCGCGCCGACTGTCTTTCTGACTTTGTTCATATCGGGTACGTATTCTTCGTCGACAGCAATAATCGCTTCGAGATCTTTCTCCTTTCTCAACTCTCTGAGACGTGCTATCTCCTCCGACTGCTGTTGTTGTTCTTTCTTTTTGGCTAGCGCTCTAAGAATCTCTGGCACAACCTGCGAAATCTTCTCAAATTCTCCTAACACATACGCACCAACCGAACTATTGGCCTCGTTTCGAAAATCAGCCCCGTTGTCATTGGCAACGTACTCTTCCTGCTCAGGTATCGTTGGTTGCCTTGAAAACTGATTTGAAATCGATAAACGAGTTTGCTCGCGTGGCGGCTGGATAAAAGACGTACTTCGAGACATCAACGGACTATGTGGCGTCACAGCCTTCCTCGGAACCGAGGCTGACTTGGAAGCTCTTCTCGTGACGCCACCGATGACGTCACGACCGTGAGAATTACCCTCACATCTTTTCTTAGCGAAATAGCTATCATCACTCGGAATAAGTCCGGACATTATAGCCTCATTAATAGTTATCTGCTTTTTTCGACTCTTTCTCAGCTCTTTGGTGACCTTCACACGTTCAAGGTCAAGTTCGATCAGCCGGAGTCTCGCCTGCACATTGAGGTCCTGCAGACGATCGCCCAGCAGCTGTTCCTCCTTGTGATTAGTGAACAGCATCTTCTCGAGGTGCTTCGGCGGACCGCGCTTCTTGCTCCTCTGCATGGTCGCAGACGCAGAGTTTTGCAGTATTTTGTTGTCTGCACCTGATCTTTGCAATTCTTATACTTAGCGTCGTTGCAGACTTTTTGCCGTATTTTTTCTTTTATTGATTAATCCTTGTGCTTCTTATTTTTGGCCGGCGTTTGCTGCTGAAAATATATATTTAAAATGCAAGAAATACTGAAGACACACGTTAAAACCGTCTGTGAACATACGTTTAACTGTAGTAATACAAAATTGAAGCTATTTATTAGCATATAAGCCGTCAATACCAATAAACACAATTTTCTAACCCGGCGAGCTAAACTGCCAGATCTTTGTTCAAAACAACGCATATTTATAATGTTAAAGGTTGAAGCAGTAAAGATAAATAACTATTTTTGCACGAGTGTGTACGTTCTGTAAACACGTTTCATTTTACCTTTTCTAAGTATCTTAACGATTCACATAAAAGGCCTGTAGCAATTAATTCCCATATTTTCTCTGTAAATAAACACGCAGATATTAGTAAATACATAACATTATAACACAATCACGTACTTTGAAACTTTGCAGTTGGAGCTATTTTGTCTCAACAGTCATCCAGCCAAAAGTGAGTATCAGAACGCAATAACATTTCCTTCCGAATTTCTGCAAAACCCGTTAACAAGACCACTTGGAGCGATTCCACTGACACCAGTGTTAATACAACCATCAAACGTGTTTATTAAAAGCGTGAAATGGCTCCCTGTGGGTCCTCAGAAATCCGTTACGCCCGGAGTCAGTTTGTTTAGAAATTGATAAATGAATTCCTGAACTTAGACTGCGGACAGCATCTGGGGCCCGTCGTTCATTCCGTGTACTACACTCGCGGAGACTGCGTGTTTATGATAGTTTATTGTCTGTTATGTCTGTTATTTCAATCTCAGCTGGCTTTCAGTGGTCTTTCATAAGTGTTTACACTTAATATATTGCAATAATACAATGTCACATAGTGTCCATTCCAGATGCTCGTAACACCACGTATTTTGTATTTCCTTTTAAGTTTAGTGTCATACCAATTAACGCCTTCCGCCTTCCATTATTGCCATACAACTTTCTCCTTTCTGTAGTGTTTCACCGCTTACCCATTATTTTGGTGTCATACCGCTTAACGAATTGCTATAGTACCATACAAATGGCGCCTTCCTTCGGTGCGATAATTAGCCTTCTGCCTTCCTTTGGTGTTATGGCATTATATCTTTCTTTGGTACCATACCTATTAATTAAGCCTTCCTTTGGTGCCATACCATTAAGCCTTCCTTTGGTACCATACCATTAAGCCTTCCTTTGGTGCCATACCATTAAGCATTCCTTTGGTACCATACCATTAAACTGTGTCATATCATTAAGCCTTCTTTTGGTACTATACCATTAAGCCTTCCTTTGGTACCATACCATTAAGCCTTCCTTTGGTGCCATACCATTAAGCCTTCCTTTGGCGCCATACCATTAAGCCTTCCTTTGGTGCCATATACCATTAAGCCGTCCTTTGGTTTCATACCATTGAGCCTGCTTAAAACACTTTAAACAGATTCCCTCATATACCGGTAACAGTTGCAATGGGCCGAACGTATCCTATAAATGGTGTCCCGAAAACATCGTGCATTTAAAATGTATTTTCTCCGAAGACCTCAAGGAAAGCGCTAATTATCCGATAACCGACTGCATTTTCTCAACAGAAAATAGTCTTTCGATCAATGAGACTAAAATTCCATTTATTGCTGTTTACCCATGTTTTGTCATGACCCAACTAGAAGCATTTAATTATACGACATTGGTTTGGGGCTTTTCTCTTACTCAAAGAGCCGGGCCTCGCTACACTGTGCAGCTGACGACAAACTCACTATATTCCTATTTATCATAACGGTAAAAATAAAAACGTTTACTTTCCAACGTCAGTATTTACACAGCGGAAGTCTATCAGTAGCCGCTGAGTATTTCTCCGGTCACATTATGGTCAGATAAGGTCCTATCACAGTCGGCAAACAGGCTGAATAAACACGGTCTGTTTGATTTCTCGATTTGATTGTCAAAGGGCAGGTTTCTATAAAACAGTGTATTTCAATGCTATAGTTTATACTATACCGACGCATTTGCATTTGAATGCATTTACATATTTGTATTTACAATTCATCAGCCGTTCGCTTTGCTGGACACCTCATGGGAAAGTACAGTCACTGTCAACAGATTATAACTTTGAGCTGGCAAATGCAATTACTACGATACCCCTTAAGTGACAGGACATGCTTGTTTTTGTTTTTTTTCGTATTTACGAAATGTATTTCGTAATAATGCAATAATATTTCGTTTAAACGTAATAATATTCGTTTAGTCGTAATATTATTTCGTAATTATGAAATGTATTTTTTCGTAAAAACGTAATATTTATTCGTATTTACGAAATGTTATAACGTTTTTACGAAATAATATTGGCTCTATAAGTTTATTGCGTTTTAACGAAATACAATTCGTAATTACGAAAAAGTATTACTTTTTTTACGAAATATATTTTGTATAAACGAAATAACATTACGTTTTATCGAAATAATATTACGATTTTACGAAATACTTTTACGTTTAAACGAAATGATGTCACGTTTTTACGAAATAATATTACGTTTAAACGAAATGATAATACGTTTTTACGAAATAGTATTACGTTTTTACGATATACTTTTCGTTTTTACGAAATAATGTTACGTTTTTTCGAAATAAGCAAAAATATTATGTTTCAAAATAAAAGTGTATAATGTCAGTTTAGGTGCACCGTAAATACGATTACGGCTATTCGAAACGTATTTAAATAAAAGATTTGCTATGTGTATAGTTATGCCTACAATGCCTTGTCCTTGTCCAATGCCTTTGTCCAGCTTCTTTTTGCACGTTTTTAAAGGAGCCTATTCAAAGATTGGCAAATTGAGAATGTTTAAATTTTGTGTTACAGATTCCAAAAAGAAAAGTACATTGTATAGTAAGAAACGGACTAATACTTCTGACACAGAACTATATTGGAGATATAGTGTCGTTTATGGGTATTCGTCAATTGAAATTGATTCTATATATATAATATTTGTTTCTTGGTCAGTCCAGATGTTTTTTTTAGTTGAGACAATTAATGACAATTTTAAAAAATACGGATATATGTGAATAAGTCTCTATTCCCTCATGGAAATTATTTATGTATTCATGTTTATAGTGTATATATTCCAGCGCATAACGCATACATTGGTTGTCCGTCAGAAGCAATAGAGTGGAACACTTTCATCATCAACGACGGAGATCTGCAACCCCGCAAGCAAGCCCATATAGGCCCAATATGGGCTATCGGTGGGCAAATATAACATATGGGCCCCATGTGGGACCCATACATTATTTTTTCTGCCTATATCGGGCCCATATCGGACCAAGCAGGCAAGCCCACATGGGTTTCTTGAAAGTATGCCCATATGGGTCCCGGTAAGTCATAACACGTGGGCCTGATAAGGGCTATACCTGGGCTGATCTTCCACATGGGCCCCATATGGGACCAATATACATCACCTTGCCCATGTATGACCCACTTGGGTCCCAGGCAAGCAAGCCCATGAAGGTACCAACAAAAAAGCCCATATGGGTTCCCAACTAGTAAGCCCATATGGGTCCCAGGAAGAAAGCTTATATAGGTCCCCAACAAGCAAGCCTAAATGGGTCCCGGCAAGAAAGCCCATACGGGTCCCAAACAAGCAAGTCCATATGGGCCTCCGATACCAAGCCCACATGGGTCCAAGAAGGAGAGCCCATAAGGGTTCTCAACAAGTAAGCCCATATGGGTCCCAGCGAGAAGGCCTCTATGGGACCCAAATAAACGGACCCATATTGGTCACAAAGGGCAAGCCCATATGGGTCCCCATCGAGAAAGCCCACGTGTGTTTTCAACAAGCAGCCCCATATTGGTCCGAGCAAGTAGGCCTATATAGGCCCAATATGGGAAATACCTGAGCAAATATACCATATGGCCCCATGTGGGACCCTTATATATTTTTCTGCCTATATCGGGCCCATATTGGACCAAGCAGGCAAGCCCACATGGGTTCCTTGCAAGTATGCCCATATGGGTCCCGGTAAGCTTTCAGAGGTAGCCTAATAAGGGCTATAGATGGGCTGATCTTCCACATGGCCCCATGTGGGACCAATATACATCGTGTTGCACATATTAAACCACCTGGGTCGCAGGCAAGCAAGTCCATATAGTTCCCAGCAAGAAAGCCCAAATGGGTTCCCAACTAGTAAGCCCATATTGGTCCTATCACGAAAACTTTAGATATATACCTTTATTTATGAATGGACACGAAAGTGAACAACAGCTGTTTGTAAAACAGGTATCCTCCCCTCTAGGTTAAAAGCAATCTTTAAAATGTCATGTTTGGTGAAGATGGGATGAAAAGTTGGACACAGAGAGCAAAAACTGCTAAAACGGAAATATTTTGATAAAGCAAGAGCGACAACTCTGCAGTTCCTTGGGCGATTTGGTTGGTCATCGAACTTAGCAGAGATATTAACATTTTCATGAAGTATAGTACAGATAAGATGAAAACTGTTGGACTCACGTAGCGGAACGGAAAATTTGCTAAATTTATACAATTTAAGGGCCATAACTCCACAGTTACTGGGGCGATTTAGCTGATTATCGAAATTGACCAAAATATTATGCCCACAAGGAATTTCTTCAAGTTTGGTGTAGACTGGATGAAAACTGTTGGATTTAGAGAGCTAATTTTAAATAATTCATGGGCCATAACGTACTCCACAATTCCTGGGGCGATATAAGTTGGCCGAGATATTGTGCTAACAAACACTTTCATGAAGTTTGGTAAAGACCAGATGAAAACTGTTGGACGTAGGTCTGCGGAAACGGCTAAAAGGCCAATTGAAGATAAACAAAGGGCCATAACTCCAAAATTCACGGGGCGATTTGTCTGATTAACAAACGTGGCCGATATATTGTGCCAGCAAACATTTGCATTGAGTTTGGTGAGGATAGGATGAAAAATGTTGGACTTAGAGAGCGGAAATGATATTGGTCTACCGACCGACAGACCCACTGACATTAGCAAACCAATATATCCCGCCATATTAAACGGGGGACATAACTAAGCCGCCCGGGAGTCCGACCATATTATAAATCTGACTGTTCCACGGCGGATAGGCACACACAAGTCGGTTGCAATGGCCTGCACGGTATTTTACGTTTGCAGTATGTGCTATGCGGATGGCTACGTATTGTAATGACGGCGCGGAGCAAATGCAGCACTTCGCGTTAGATGCAAATGCTTTTCCATAGGCGTATTCACAGGGGGGTGGGGCAGAAGTGGCGTACGACCTTTCCAAAATTGTCTAACAGTATGATTTATAAACCTCGCAATATCTTAAAACATATGCATTTCTTTGCCATTAAACAGAACAGAACAGAACTTTATTGCAAATGAAGGCCACCGGCCCATAATACAACATTATACATACAAACAGATTTGAAAAAGAGTTGTGTTACATAAATAAATACAAGTTATACAATTTCAAATATTATTTCATATGAATTCAACAAATATTAAGATGGTACACATACAACATAGGTTTTCTCAATTTTTGTTAATTGGTTGTCTTCATGAGATTATAACAATTTTAATATAATTATTACCATGAAACCAACTTAATAAATAATGATTTGTTTTTTTGTTGGGCATATTTAGGACTCTGCCTACTCACCTCTCTCTCCCTACGCACATCCCTGCTTACGCACCTCTCTCTCCCTAAGAACATCTCTGCCTACGGACCTCTCTCTCTCTCCCTACGCACATCTCTCTCCATACGCACATCTCTGCCTACGCACCTCTCTCTCTCTCTACGCAAATCTCTGCCTACCAACACCTCTCTCACTACCCACATCTCTGCCTACCCCCCTCTCTTCATACGCACAGCTCTGTCTACGCACCTCTCTCTCCCTACGCACATCGCTGCATACCCACACCTTTCTCCGTACGCACATCTCTGCCTACCCACCCCTCTCTCCCTACGCACATCTCTGCCTACGCACCTCTCTCTCCCTACGCACATCTCTGCCTACCCACCTCTCTCTCTCCCTACGCACATCTCTGCCTACGCACCTCTCTCTCTCCCTACGCACAGCTGTGCATACGCACCTCTCTCTCCCTACGCACATCTTTGCCTACGCTCCTTTCTCTCCCTACGCACATTCCTGACTACGCACCTCTCTCTCCCTACGCACATCTCTGCCTACGCACATCTCTCTCCATACGCACATCTCTGCCTACGCACCTCTCTCTCTCTCCCTACGCAAATCTCTGCCTACGCACCCCTCTCCCCCTACGCACATCACTGCCTACCCCCCTCTCTCCCTACACACATCTCTGCCTACCCAAACCTCTTTCTCTACTCACATCTCTACCTACCCCCCCCCCCTCTCTTCATACGCACATCTCTGCCTACGCACCTCTCTCTCCCTACGCAAATCTCTGCATAGGCACCTCTCTCTCCCTACGCACAGCTCTGCCTAAGCACCTCTCTCTCCCTACGTACATCTCTGCCTACGTTCCTCTCTCTCCCTATGCACATTCCTGTCTACGCACCTCTCTCTCCCTACGAACATCTCTGCCTACGCACCTCTCTCTCTTTCCATACGCACATGTCTGCCTACGCACCTCTCTCTCTCCCTACGCAAATCTCTGCCTACCCACCCCTCTCTCCCTACGCACATCTCTGCCTATCCACCTCTCTTCATACGCACATCTCTGCCAACTCATCTCTCTCTCCCGACGCACATTTCTGCCTCCGCACCTCTCTCTCACTACGCACATCTCTGCCTACCCCACCCCTCTCTCCCTACGCACATCTCTGCCTACCCCCCTCACTTCATACGCACCCATCTCTACACAAATCTCTGCATACCCACCCCTCTCTCCCTTCAACCGTCTCTTTCTCTCTACCACCTCTCTATCCATACACACCCTTTTCTTCTAGACAAAAGCTTTGATGTTAATCATATATGTTAGAGACTAGCATAACTTGTTTTAATGTTGTTATGTAGATGTATTTATGTTTTTTTTTCATATTTTCAACAAATACAAGAAGTATTTTTCATAATCCGTATTTTAGACTCTCCTCTGCCAGTTATATGTAACCACAGTAAGTTTGCGTGCAATATGCAAATTGTCAGCAGACACGTGTAAGTAGAGGAAACAGGCACGGATACAGACTTTTGATTTATGCCTAGTTTACATTTCGACTAAGATGCGTCTAAGATGCCCGTGAACTGCCCGTAACTCCCTTTCCGTGCGGCCTCCTTGAGGAAGCCGTACGATTTTCGTACAATATCGTAAAGATTTAAGGGCGCCGTAGCCTCAACGAGTTTGATTCACTGAAAGTTAAACAATTTTTTTTTCATCGAAAGCCAGTAGCCCGTATACATACTGTAGATGGCACCGTACGATGTCCGCAAGGGTATCGTGTGGAGGCCGTGCGATGATCGTGCGGCAAAATCACGTTTTTTGGACAGTGCCCGACAAAAAAGGCGGGGTATCGTAGTATCGTGCGGAATCTGTACAGTGTTAAAGTTAATTCTAGACATGGACAAAACTTATTAATCAATTCAACGCTATATTTACGGTAATAACATTGGTGACATCGTAACTGTCGGTGACGTAAGAGTCTTTCATAACAAACGGCTACGAATATAGTCTGAACAAAAGCAACGCACAAGTTACTTTGCAAATCACATTAATTGTGAGTCATGACGACAATTAGAAATTATGATCGGTGTTCTTCAAAAATGCGGCTGGATATACCATTTATCGAGTGTTCTATACAGGAATCCAGAAATTCTACTCAATTAGCATCCATGCTACGCACCGGCCATTGTCCCATATATAGTAATTAGGGAGATCACTGTGTGTGACTTGTGAAATGAGTTTGGAACAGTCGCGCACCTTGAAATGTTTACGTTGTCAATGCTGAGAATCACAGAAGCCGTCAGCCATTCACGTAAGCCGTTTACGTGGAGATTCAATCATAATACGACTGGCTTTTCCGTTTACGGCATTGATAACTATGGGCATATGGGAAAATTTACTTCAATGCAGTTTACTAGATTTGGCACGTCGTGTCCGGCTGGTTACAACTGTACCATTATATGACCGGCGGATACTAGCATGCGCACACAGATCGCGCGTCGGGTGCAGAGGTCTGCATAGTATTTTACATGCATTATATGCTCTGTGGATGCCTACATGTTCCAAAGAACGTGCGGCCCTCGAGCACCGCAAATAAGCTAATATTCACTGAGCAATTATACAGCTGACGACAGGCATTGTTGAACAGAAAAGCGTTGTTCACATTTGATCACACGGGTCCTTTTCATCCACAAAATATTACACCATTCTAACCTGGATCATTATTTCGGTGAATGGTCTGATAAAGACTACTTAAATCAAAATAAGCCCAGCCAGCTAGATATGGAGGACCAACAAGAGCAGCATAGAAGCGGGGGGGGGGGGGGGGGGTAAATGAGGCTTCTGTCAAATCAGTACTGTTAACACTATAATTGTGTATCCAGTTATCCAGTTTGTTGATCTGCAGATCAGCGATTTGTTTAAAATGCAAAATTGCAAAATACTTTAAAACTATACTTGGAGAAGAAAAAAGAAAACAATGTAGAACAAATGTAAAATTCAAATATTATGCAAGCCTCTGTCTTTTAAAATATAGGGTTTGAATGTAGCAGTTACATATAAAGACATAAATCTGATTCTGTTCAACGACATTTCGATTCGTCCGAATATTTAAAGTTGCTGTACCAGGGTTAGGTGTCCGTTTGCTATATTTTTTTTGTATTGTTATGTTTATCAAATTCATTTAATGTCTATTTGTTTCTGTATGCCACTGCAATATGATTTATACCCCCATTGGATTAATGGGTTAAACATATGTCTTATTTTTTGGTTGTTGTTGTTTTTATGCACACTATGTTTTTTTGTACCGTATTTTACGATACGGTACGATATATTTATTGCATTAAAACATTATACCATGCTTATTGCAAACATAACAAATGTAAATATGTATATGCAAGTCAATCTCTAAGCTGGTTTGCGAAAAAACTATTTTTTGCCAGATTGTATATTTCTTTTTTGGATTGGGTGTTTAAAAGTTTTAGACATTTTTTCCTCAGTTCTTTATATTTAGGGCAAACTAATAAAAAATGATTTTCCGATTCTACGATATTCATTGCACACGAGACACATTTTCTGTCAGTTACAGGTGTATTTGTGTATCTGCCTGTTTTTCAATCGCTAATTGATGTGAAGATGTTCGGAACCGAGTGAAAGATGTTCGAAACTTAGGTTCCCGGATAACATCGAGATATTTCTCCCTGCTTAATTAGTGTTTAAATATGAGTAAGATGTTAATCTCGACGAGTTGTTGATATCCGAGTACCAGCTTTGCCTATACATGTCTAATATCCGTTTCTTTATTATTTCAAATGTGTAATTATCAATATTTTCTGTAATCCAAACGTCCGAAAAACCATGTTCATTTAAAATTGTTTGTATCTGAGAAGTCCAGTTTTTATTCTTGTATGTTTTATTTTGTAAAGTATCTGATCGTAATACGTCAAATACGCGTTTTACAATACTGTTATTGTCTTTTACCAATATTTTATCATATTCATTTTTCTATTGCTAGCGGAATTCTACCGAGTTCACCGTTTAAAGCTGTTAAGTTTGTAGATTTCTTGACCCTCAATATATTTCGATGACATTTAACATGAATCATTTTAATATCGGTGGCTGGGTGAACACCCCATATTTCGCAACATAAAGTTAGTACAGAGTCAACAAGGGCGTCAAATAGTTTTATTTTTTGATAGATTGGTAATTCTGTGTTCTGAAATGTTTGATACAGTTTATCCAATGAAAAAGACGCATGCTGAGCTATAAGTTTTGTGGACCTATTAAGGTTCCCATTCTTAAACAAATGGATTCCTAAATATTTAAATGACGTAAAGTTCTACTTCTATGGGGGCTCCATATATAGATAAATCAATACTTGTTGCCCTACCGTTTTAAAAAGTCATGGTTATTACAGTTTATGGATCATTGTATCTAGTTATCGAAAACAGTTTCATCTGTTTCTTTTGTTATAATAGCAGATGTATTTGGTAGTCTGGATAATCTGCCCCTACCACTAGTACGAGCCGGGAACCAGGCTATGTGGAGTGTAACCACAAAACAATCATTTGAATTTCAACGATCGTACGGGCGCTTGACGCGGAAATTTCAACTTCGGCAGTTGTCAAAATTTGTCAAATGGTTCTTGGTTTGTTGATGTATTGACCTTAATTTTCAAAGTTCTAATCCTGATAAAAAGGGTATGTTGAAATGTCACTGCCTTTAAATTTTAAGGAACTGTTCTTTCATATTTTGTCTTCGTACCCAAGGCTTGGCAAGACGTCAATTCCCATTTATTATTGCAACTCCACTCTCCAGTCCATCTTGGACTGAAATCCAAATTAGAATTTCATCGTTTTTACTCTTGATCTTTACAACCAACAATGGCTATTTGGTCTACTCTTAGCGTTAACATAAATGACATGTTTGCAAATTTGCAACCCTCGCAGAAAGTCAAATTTTCAACACATGCTTTTGTTTAGTTTTAAACCTATTTATTTCAATAATTTTTAGATCGATTTTGTTGAAAACAATATGCTTATTGCAACAATTTTGAGTTCGTTTCCTGGGAAGAATCAAAATTTGTTCCTTTCACATAACAAGTGCAAATATTGAGATACGTTTTATATGGGAAATATTGGCGGGGCCTCGTAGCCAAAAGACCTTTTCTGTGGTGGAAATTTCTCCCTTTATGTCTATAAAGTGCAGGGGTCACGCTAGAGGGCAACTCGGGCGAAGTTGTCGCCTGTTTTGCTCAGACTTTGCTCTGTCTTAAGATGAAAGCGATTTTCACTTTTCGCCGAAAATGTTGACACATGCTTATAGCACCTGTATTCCTGAGCTGCTACCAAGTCATTGTGTAGCTCCCCCATGAAGGCAGAGTTTTATCGCTCAGAAAAATCGATATTGACCAATTAAAATGCAGAGTTATGCACTCGCTTGCCAATGACATGAACGATGAACCAATCGGCGTAATATACATGTAACCACACATTAGGGTATGCTTATTCCCGAACATAAAAAAGTAGACAGAATTTACTTACCCTTTTCCGTTGTTGATAATATCCACATTTAGTTTATATCCTAAATAAGTCACTGTTTTAAATTACTTTCCTTTGAATTTGGGTAAAATATATTTCCAAATCTAATTACAGCGAAAATTCAGATATTGAACTATCACTAACATTTATCATTCAATTTTAGTGTTTAAGTGTTGTAAACACTATTTCTTATTAATAGACTGTGTATTTCATGTAAATTCTTTGTTCTCTAGAAAAGCACGCAAAAGTTATGCTGACACAAACGACATCTTGTTTTATGCATGGAAAGCGTGCGTGTATCAAGTATTTGCTTTGCTAAATATATACATGTCATCAGGGAATAAAAACCTTGTAGTGAAAGAACTTTGAAATCTTTTCTTTTGAATAAAACTTTCGTAGTGCAAAAACTTTGCGATCTTTAGCATTTGAATGATTATTTTTATGACAGCTTTGTAACAGTAAAAAACAATGCGTGCAGTAACTGTGTATTTTTATTTAAAAAATAGAAAGAAAAGCCTTGTTTTATTGTTGTACATGCTGTGCGATTTCGTAAACAATCATTGGTATTTAAGTATGTAAAGAATATGCTAAAATCGACTTATAATAATAATAATAATTAAATTGATAATTATAAAAAAAAGTAAATAAATAATAATAATAATTAATAAGAATAATAATAATAAAAAGACGGAAAAAGAAAGGAACCACTACTTCTGCTCAAAATGTCACCACTTCTCCCTAATTTGACTAAAATTTGTAGACTAGCTTGACCCCTGAAGTAGCAACAGGATTTTGGTCGCTACTTTTAAACTCAGCAAAATGATACTAAGCATTAACCTTATGCAATAAACTTTACATACCAATTATTCCACATTAACGTCCAATATATTTTATTTCAATTCCATTTTCACTGTTTATGCTTTTATGATTTAAATCTATGCACCTTTTTTTTTACACACATATCTTGCTGTGTTCGCTATGCAATCAATTGGACGAAATCTATTTATATTTCAATACATTTGATGTCTTTTTGATATTATGATACAATACTAAAGCTAATCAGGGGTGTGGAAATATCAGAATTATTCACAAAACTAAAGCTAATCAGGGGTGTGGAAATATCAGAATTATTCAGTTGTCCATGGACATATGATTATAATATTAATTTTATTATTAACTGCCATAAAGGAAAAATGTACTTGTCCGATGGTAAAATTACCAGCGTCAGACAAGTCGGGCATGGGATTTCCACACCCCTGCTAACTGTAACATTAATTTGAAATATTAAGCAAATTTATAAAAATGTAAACTTCTGACTTTCCAGCACGTAAAATGCCATTCGGCGATGAGACATTACAATGAATTTAGCGCCATCAAAAAGTAGAACTAAATTTGCGTTAAACATCTCATTTATTAGATTATTGGTGTCTTATGAGAAGGATCCTTCAAATGCTTCCTAAGGAGGGATCGAACTCGCGATCCCTCGATCACAAGCTAGGGGGACACCCTGTTCATTACACCATTGCTATACTTCTCAACATCAAGCGCCATTCTGTCATGGAAAAAGAAATAATGTGTTTAATAATATTTACAGATTTCTGTTAAAAAAATGTACGCCTTTCTTAAATGTTTCAGTCATGGCTGACAACCAGGAAACACCAAGCTTCTTTGAGCAGCTCAGGCAGCTAGCCAAGGCGGTGGAGCGACAGACTAACGTGCTCTCCACAGAGTTCAGCAAGAAAGATCGTCCATTCCGATATCCACTGGTCATGAAACACATAACTGAACTGAAGCAGGAGACAAAGGAATTAAATGTGAGATAACTGAGTGAGAGAAACTGAGATTTCATTATTACTTCTTTTTTTTGAAAATCCTTGTTAAGCCCTGCCTCGTTTTATGCTTATAAGCCTTATAGTTAAGGTTTTATAAACAATTGCGCACCAGTTATCATTGAATATTTATGTTTGTCTATATTAAATAAAAAAAAATTCTATAGTCCTGTGTTGACTAACCCTGAGGGGCAGCAGAGAGAACTGAAATGTGCAGTACCTATAAATCACTCCCTAGTTAAAATTATCATTAAACCTTTCTTTCAGTCTATGTTGTAAAACATTTACGCAAAGACTACTTTTTGTTGATAGAAAAATGCACAAGAAAAAGTTGCCAGTCTGAAACGGTTTTCACAAGAGTGTAGTGGGTTCTTAAGTGCAGCCAAGGATTTCATTGAAGGTCAACAAATGGAGCTGGCAGGATTGGAAGAAAAGTTTGCACAGTATGGGTACAAGCCGTGGGGTAATACTTAAATACTTACAATTTATCATTCCAGTTAACACAAATTATAACACTCTTTCTAAAAAAAACTGGTTCAACTGAAATGTAGTATAATACCATTGTTTGTTCAGTTTGCAATTGACCAGTTGCTACTTGTCAATCAAGGATACTGTTTATTGCAAAAACACTGATCCTCCAAGTAAAACTGTTTACAAACACAAGCTTTATTTACTGCTGAATTAAATAGCAATGCAGATTAAATCAGAATATTCTCCATTAACATTAGGCGAGCTGCACAATATTCTGCCTGAACACGAAGAACTTCGGCTTGTTTCGTAGAGTTGAAAATGTAAACACCAAACTAAACTTCAAATTGTTAAAATGTCATTTATTTTATGAATATGTGTTTACCTCATTTATCTCATAATGTATTATTTTAGGTGTTTGTTATCTCAACAATATACTTTTAATGTAGAGTTTAGCGTGTATCACCTTGTTAGTGCCTTTACGAAAATTATCATAGCCTAGGTTTTTGGCTAACATTATTAGGGACAAGCGTTTTAAAATTTAATATACTGGCATTTGGGTGCTTCATGGATTTATAAAGAATAACTAGAATACTGATGAAGATTACTTACATTTATAAGTATATTTGCTGTCATGGACTGTTATATGTTTTCATGTTTCCCTTACTAAACAAGCATTTTTCAATGTCACTCGCTATCAGCTTTGTCTAATTAGTCGTGTTCGCGAGAAATTTTCGTCGACTGAGAGTTAGTCTGGCTGGGTATAATAGTATACTATCTCCAAGCTATTCAACTATACTATTTGTCACATTTGGGTCTGTGTGCCCTCTTACACTCAGTCGTTTAATATGCATGCCTGGGTGTAACAACAGTTGGGCAAAAAATCAGGGGTATCATTTTAGACTTCATTGGGCTTGTCTGACCGACACCTTTTAGTTGCCAGTCATAAGGGTGTTACGGTTAGGCAGTTGGGCAAAAAGGCGGGAACAATATAAGGGTACCTGGGTTGACCAAATTGAGTCTGTCACACAAGTGATAATAGTAGTTCTATATTGCGTATTGCCTTAATTGGGTTTGTTCTGGGCGTTTCGCAAAACAGTATGTTTACATCATTCGTGTCACATTTGCCGGATTTACTGTTGTTCCTTACCCCCGGTAACATGGGGTGATTTGCTTTGCATTGCTCGGGGTTGTTTGGATTTAGCCTGGACTTGCCCACAGTACTTGATGACCCGGTAGTTGCGTATTGCATTGCATCGGGGTTGGTTGCGTTACCTGGGATAAGCCCCGGGCAGTTGCGATTGCTGGCAATACGTTGAGTATCGCATATTGCATTTAACTAACACTCACAAAGGTTGCGTCGGAGGGGTCAAGGGCAATAGTTAAACCTTTTAAGGTTACGGTCAAAGTTTAAAACTCCACTTCTTGCTGCCCAGCCTGGCTTTCGCTCGGTCTGGGAGATTTCTCAACCTCAGACTGTAGTCGTGTCCTTAAGACGTTATCATATAGTCTGAACAAGGCCCAAATATCCCACTCCTTTAGTAAGCTTATTATATCCCACTTATTTAATAGTTTTACTTATGTTGTTTGTTTTGTTTATTTGGATTTTTTGCCGTATTCAACAGTATTTCAGTCATATAATGGCGGTCAGTTAACCTACTCACACTTTTCCTGGGTAAGCTGGTTTACCAGTACTAAGTGCATATACTTATGCCAGTAACTGACAACTGCCCTACTTGAATCAGAGGTAGGGGGAAAATGGCCGTATAAATAATTTCATGACCAATCCCCACACAAGTTATGTGGCCGGGCTGGGAATCGAACCCGCGATCCTCAGATTTGTAGTCCAGCGCTCTACCAACTGAGCTAGCCGGCCCGGCTTTACCCATGTTGTTTTTAATATATATATGTATATACATAACAAATAAACAACACGTTCTTATTGAATTATCGTAAATAACTAGAATACTGTTGAAAACTAAATAAAAGGTATACTATGTTTTGCATGATTTGTGTGCTTTCTTGTCCTATGGTGTGATGTAACCTCTGAATCTTCTTCCAGTTGACACAGCACCACCTGTGGAGGATGCTGCAGCAGAAAAAGAAGTGAAAGAAACAGAAAAACAACTGTATCCTTGGCTGTATCCTACTTTACTGCTTAAACATTTTTTAACTTAACCTAAAGTAATAAAAACAACTTATCGGTTATCTCTATAGGTTATCTTTTACAAGTACATGCATGGCCTGTTCATTTTAAACCAAAATAATGTTCTTGCATGCATTGCTTGCCCATTTTAGACCTAACTAAATACCTCAAATGTACTTACAATATTAGGCCTGCCCCATTTTAAACCAAATTAAATTTCTTACATACATGAATATGGCCTGTCTATTTTTTTGCTTATGAATAATATTGGAAATTGGTCTGCTTAATCTTTTAATGAATTCAACAGAGGTTTTCAAGGGTAATCATGCTTCCTGTTTGAGGTATCAAGCACTTTTGATATTGTCTATTAGTTCTACGTACTTTATTTGCTGGTAATATCAAATTTCCTTTGATTTTGTTTCATGCTTCTTCAACGTTCTAATTATTGAAATATGCATTAAACCAAATCTGATTTAAATATTTAAAACCCTAACGAACTGAAGACCTAAGACACCTCAAACCACCGGCAAAGCATCAAAACCCAAAGTGAATCGTACCCCAAGAATAGAAGATGCTGGCATATCACAGGCTACACTTGAGTTACTTGCAAACTTTGACAAGAATGCCAAGAAAGGGGCAAAACTGAACACAGCAATTACTCCAGCAAGATCATCAAATAGGTAACCAAGGTCAATATTAAAATTAACTTTGTTTGCCATTTCCTACCTACCCTTACGAAAAAGTCCCGACTCCAAAAAATCTTTCTTTGTTAAATCAAACCATCTTTTTAAAATTCAGAATATTCTATTTTTTGGTTGGGTTGGCTCACTCTTCTTTCATTTCGGTCATTTTCCATTGGGTTAATAAATTAACCGTATCAGCTAGACTTTTGCTTATAATAGGCCATATCAAAATGCAATTCTAATTATGTTTTATAAAACTTGTGAAAACAACGGGCTGTTTTGTCAGCATTCATTATTTAATTAAAGATGATTGCTAGATAGCTCTAGTTATATTAACAAACACTTGATTATATTATTCCAAAGCAATGTCTGTGTTATACGCTATATTTTGACGCTAAATGGATCATTAATAAATTTGCATTTTTTTGTTCCAAAAAAAAAAATTGCCTATCTACCTACCCGTTACCAGCAACCTTGGGTAGGCAATGGCAAACAATTTTTAAGGTTGGCCCAATTGTTGTTATTTCTTGCAAAGATTCTGTTGTAATATAATATTTTTATTTATTGTCACGAGCATTGTTCATTCTTTTCCACCAGACTTACATGTGATTTATGCATTTACCCTGCATGTTTTTGCACTGACGGGAGTTTTACTGTAGGAAGTTTATGAGACAATTGAGTAAATGAGGCATATCGTAGGAAACCGGGGCTTAATGTATGTGCGTAAAGTGACGTTCTGGATCAGCCTGTGCAGTCCGCACATGCTAATACAGGACGATACTTTCCGCTTTTATAGTATTTTCTGTTTCAAGGAAGTCCCTTTTAAACATAAATCCATGGAAAGTGCTGTCCCGGATCAGCCTGTGCGGACTGCATAGGCTGATCCGGAATTGACACTGTGCACGTGCATTAAGCCTGGGTTTCCCATGACACGCCTCAAATATTATTTGGTCCATTGCAAAATGGTGTTCTCTACTTAATTTAATTTAAACCTATTTATTTTAGCTCGATTGCAGCGAAAGCCTAAGGCTTATAGAGACACTCGACTTCTCTACTTATATTTGCTATATCTGTAATTATAGTTTTGTAATAATCAAAATGCAGAAAGAAATAACCGTGTTACGAGTGGGATTGTATAACAATCATTAACGTTGGAGGTTGTAATGTGTGAACCAGTGTATATATTCTAACACATTGAAACACATTTACATTTGACAAAATATGGCAGAATTTAAAACAGCACAATGGTACTGATCATTACATATCATTACAGATTTACAGTTTATGTATTCATAAAACTTTTTGATTGTCCTTTTTTGTTGCAGAATGTATGATGATGGAAACATACCCTCTGCCTTTCGTCACAATGGTATTCTCACAACGCCAGGCATATATCGGGATCCAACTAAATTCGACGAAAATGAAGCTTCGTTCAACCATGCAGGTAACTTGACTTGGTTTTTATCACTCATTCATGCAAAAAAAGGAAAATTAATCACAATAAATGGGTTTTGTACGGAAAATTTAAAAACTAGATGTCTGTTGGCAACGTGAATTCCGTTGTCAAGAAAATGGTGAACATTCGTGCACAACTATGTCAAACTCCACTTACAAATGAAGAACATCTGGTCTGGACAAACTGTTATGTGCCCAACTGTGAGCTAAGGACACGGTATTGCGGCACAGATGCTGTCTCCACATGGTGAACATTTATGGCAAATTATTTTAAAATTCCCTGATGAATTAAGTCTGGACAAGCTGACACAGATGCACGGACGTACTCACATACACCGAACTGCCATTGTGAACATTGACAGGTTTTGAACTGTTCACTAAAACAGCGTGACATCCAATGCTTCATAATAAGTTCATTCTTGTGAGTTCAAACAACACACTGTGTATGTCCAAGTGATCTTTCTCAACGACACCAAGTATTACTCGTTCTACGCATGTTACCGTGTCTCTATACTCCTCTGGCTTCTGATTCAATATTGCCATTAAAGCTTAAATAGATTTATACTACACCAATTCACAAATTGTTTACTTGTTTATAAAACAAGGCACTCAGATGATGTATTATTTGATATTGTCTTAATCGTGATTGTCACATATTTTATGCAGCTCTGTTTAATACCATGTAATGATGTTACGGGGTATTTATTGTTGTATATAATATTTCACGCAGTTCTTAAAAGCCTGTTAAGCCGTATGTTCGATACCTCATTATGGATGTTGTCATATTTATGTTTCTAATCTTTGCATCTCATATTTCATGCAGCTCTTGCAAGCCCTATGGCCCCAATGTTTGAAAGCGAGGATAACGCCGAGGCAGAATTTCATCCAATCAGCGCACTGGAATTTGAAGACAAGCCGTCAAATACCCCAGAATCCCCCAAGTTAATGACTCCTGGCATTAAAGAACTGTTGAACAGTGTAAAAAGCAAGGAACATTGGCATGCAGAGGGCAAAGATGAGCATTCGAGCAAAAGGCACGTGAATGTGGGGCTGTTTCAGTCGTCAGCGACAATCGGGTCAACTGTCTACGGGAATTCCTCGTTTGCATATGGAACTGGATTGCCAAAGAGCCCAGAACTTACATATAGTTTGGAAGTTTGTATTTTAATACTGATAATTATTATATTTATAGGAATAACAAAATATGTGCCATTATTACTGTGTAATACATGGTAATTGGTTTATACTATAAAAGTTTAATTATACCCCCACAAACGAAGTTTAGGGGGTATATAGGAATGAGCTTGTCAGTCTGTTGGTTTTTGGTTTCCGGATGATAACTCAAGAAAGGCTTGCCATATTCATATAATTTTTGGTACACATGTGTAACAACATAGTATACAAGTCAAGTTCGATATTGGTTTCAAACCACTCAATTTTGACAGAGTTATGGCCCCTTTTTGACTTAACATTCCCTGAAAAAATGGTTTCCGGATGATAACTCAAGAAAGGCTTGACATATTCAAATAATTTTTGGTACACATGTGTAACATCCTAGAATACAGGCCAAGTTCAATGTTGGTCACAAACCACTAAAGTTTGACAGAGTTATGGGCCATTTTCGACATAAAATTCCCTTAAAAACATGATTTCCGGACGATAACTGAAGAATGGCTGACATATTAAAATATTCTTGGTGTACATGTGTAGCATCATAAAAGAGGGGTCAAGTTCGACTTTGGATACAAACCACTAAATTTTGACAGAGTTATGGCCCTTTATTTGACTTAAATACTCTAAAAACATGGTTTCCTGACGATAACTCAACAGTGGCTTGACATATTTAAATAATTATTGGTACACATGTGTAGCATCATAAAATACAGGTCATGATCAACTTTGGTTATAAACCACTAAATTTTGACACAGTTATGGCCCCCTTTTTGACTTAAATTCCCGAAAAACATGGACAATACATCATGAAAGGCTTCACATATTTAAATTATTTTTGGTACATAGGTGTAACATCATAAAATACAGATCAAGTTCAACTTTGGTTACAAACCACTAAATGTTGACAGAGTTATGGCTCCTATTGAAATTAAATTTTTCCAAATACACTGTTGACCATTCACAAATTAAAGCATTCTCTCTCTGTCCATTTCTTTCGAATGGAAGCCATAGTTTTGTGGCACGGCCATATTGTGGGGGTATATCCGTCGCTCATGTGACAATTTTAGTTTTTGTTAATACATACTGTATTGTATTAATGTATTTATATAAATACATTGTATTGTGTATGTTCATCACTGACTACATTGCATGCAATTATGTTTAAATTTTGTGTTCGTTTGTAGTTTTTATACTATAAGATTGAATACACGTGTACATGTACATGTCACTAGGCACATGCAAAACATTTTAGGATTGGTTGAAAAATATGCTTGCTTCATATTTTATTTTTATATATCAAGACATATTTATAATAATACATTGTACCGGTATTACAGTCTAACCTGTGGTAGCGACCACCTGCTTTAAGCGACTCCCTCCATTTACCAACCATTACTACTTCCTCAGAGCTCCAGATAAGACGTGTATCCGCATATTTACGCATTGAAAATAAAGAAAAATGCATTGAAAATCTGCCCAGCACGTAACGTTACGCATTGCAAATCTCGGTACGTATTTTTATTCGCTTGAACTGCGTAACCGGTTCAGCTAATGGTTCAAGTTAGCCTTTGAATCGATTAAAAGTGAATAAAGCGAATCTTTCTACTCACAATGGCTTCGCATTGTGTATGTGGGTCGAAAACGGAACGTTTTAAGCTCATTTAGCCAGTTCCAGTAAGCAATATCTTGAAAAATGTTAATCAGAATGAGTCTTATGATGCTTCTCCTAGTTAAAGGGTGATAAGTGGCGATGTTTTTGTCACAGCAGTTGAAAAATCGAACAGGAAACACAAGCGTCATGTGAGTGCAAAATTGTATGAAAAATTGCTGTAATCCTGAAAAGAAATGATCATTGGCTAATTGTCGAGCAGGAAGGACCAGAAATCAGGTTACCTTGTAGGATTTGCACTGAAAAAAAAGTACAAAGTATCTGGGCAAATGACTACTACTACATTGCTAAGTAAATGTTTGACAGACATACAGATTATTGTCTACATTCAATTTATTCCATTTGCCAATATTAATGTGTTCATATATAACAAGCACATAAAATACTGTTTTGATCTTGTAAAAAAAATGAAAATACCCTTTACATTTCACAAATACCCTTTAAAGCTGACAGACTGGGGGTAAAATACCCTTTAACCAAAAAATCGGGGTAAAATACCCTTTAGGCTAAAACCTTATCTGGAGCTCTGCTTCCTCCCAACGCAATTTCTATTAAAAATGGCTTTAATTAGTGACCACCTCTATTCCAGGACCAGAAATTTTACCTGTTTACTATGATTGCACAGTGATTCAACAGTTAATGTGAAGACTGAATTGTTAAAAAAATAGGCTTGCTTTCATATTGTTATTACATATATCTTTACAATAAATCATTTATATTTTGAAACTGAATTGCAATTATTTAGTGAACTTGCTTAAAAAAAAAAATCTAGCACAATTTACTTTTCAGGCATTGTCCGAAATGACCGGAATGTTCCGGATAAACCCGCTTTCAAAGGTTCCGACGATGCCGCCTTCCCTGCAGATGGTGTCGAACAAGGAGAACGTCACGCCCACTGAGCCTGAACTGTTGTCTGCTCGAATCGGGCGGTCGAAAATACCCCAGGATACCACTTCAAAGAAAACAAACTTGTTTTCCAATGACCTACCTCCATCCCCGAAACTTCTTGGAAATTATGATTTCTTGAAAACTAAATAATACCACAGGTATTCAGCTACAGTAATTAATGAGATCATGATTAACATGATCATTGTATAATAAATGGTATTTTTTGTGTGTAAAATGTCCATACGAAATTATTTTTTTGTATGAAATGTCTGCATTTTTACCAATACATTAATTTTACTACATTGTAAATTGTACATAAAATGTTGGTTTTATTTCATAAACAAGGAAATGAATGTAAAACGTAATAAAGTCAAGAGTCGTGCTATTCCAACTTGATCATTGATAATCATGATGGCAACAAAATTAAATGTTTTATACAGTTTATTATGATCAAGAAACTCACATTGTATAATATAAACAAAATAATTTTAGTAACTTATAATAATAATACCTCTACTGAATCATGTTGATACAAAAAGATCCTTACATATTTTTTTACATTTAAACATTATTAAGGCATTAAATAAACCGTGAACAAAATTTAACAGATCACAAATCTATCGCAATTAACAATGCCCACCGTACACAAGATATATAGCAAGAACTTTTGTGACTCGAGAAACAAAGAAACTGGAGATTCAGAACAATTAAAGATCTTCTACATTAACCAGAATTCCTGTTGTGCAAAGCTGAATAAACTGTATGAAATGTGACCTGTAACACTTGATCTCCCCAGCCTTCAGCAAGTGGGTTCTTAATTTAATACTCTTATCAAAGAGTCTGGGAGTGGGGAACGACATGAGCAAAGTAGTCATGCTTTCGTTTAGTTATCTTTTGCTGAATAAAATACTCTGAGATTTTAAGAGAAATTGGACATTACTCGAAAAAAGATCTACATAAGAACCCAGTAAAGATTAGCAATACATTATACTAATACTGCAATTTCAAGACAAAGAACTTATAAGATATACAAACAAAAAGGATATGGGCTAACGGGATGTGTAAACAATTTCAAAAATATAATTACAAGCTACATTTATTTCTGTCGATAGTAAGTTTTTTTTGTCAAGCTCTGACTTCCACAGCCGAAAGTTGGTCAAAACAAACACTACTTTAACTGACCTTCTGAAACTATGCTAAATGATAAGAGATTTTTCTCCATTATACTACCATTTGTACACCTGGGTTGTATTCAGCAACCTATTCTTAGACTTAAGACCTAGAATAAAGAATATTCTTAAAACTTCTGTTCTAAGATCGCTATTAATTTGAATCTTAATTTGGTATTCAGTAACTCTAATTATACACGTATCATTCTTTATTTAGAACAACTTGTTAATGACATAGGCGACATCGGTACCCAGTATATTTGCGAACGCAGAAGAATTTAATTTTGCGTCCTTGAGTCTAAGTCTGTTCTTTGGTTCTTAAGTCTAAGAATGGGTTGGTGAATAAGGGCCCAGGACATGACTTATCAATGTTCAATACGGGCCCAGGACATGACTTGTCAATGTTCAATACCGAGCCCAGGACATGACCTATCAATGTTCAATACGGGCCCAGGACATGCCTTATCATGTTCAATACGGGCCCAGGACATGACCTATCAATGTTCAATACGGGCCCAGGACATGACTTATCAATGTTCAATACGGGCCCAGGACATGACTTATCAATGTTCAATACGGGCCCAGGACATGACTTATCAATGTTCAATACGGGCCCAGGACATGACTTATCAATGTTCAATACGGGCCCAGGACTGACCCAGGACATGACTTATCAATGTTCATTACACTAGCTAAACAAAACTAAATGATTCTCCCATTGATTACAGTGTTAATAACCACAGCTGGTAATTTCCCACAGAATAATAACCATGATTGGTAAATGAATAGACATATCAAGCACGGAGTCCGCCAATGCAGTTCTATAGTCTCATACAAAGCCATATTTGTTCTCGGATCGTTTATTTCCTTGCAGTTGCATAGCTGGTATTAAACCAGTCTACAGTTTTTTGGATTGCTGAAAATAAAAGAACAAATCTGAGCTACTTAGTTTCGACACAGAACCTTCTATGATTTGTGGTCTGAAAGATGCTTTAGTATATGGTATATAATTATAGTACACAGTAATTTTTGCATGTTAACATAATTTGTGGAAACCTAAAAATATATATTTTTTTTACGTTTGCTTTTTTTTAACTACTTTGAAACTTCCCTTTCTAAGCTAACAAAGCTTTTCACAAGCCTGTTCTTGTTACCAAACTGTTCGTACAAGAAAGTATACTCTATGCTTCATGTAATTGTTTTGCCTTTTGTTAACTGAAATAAGATTAGCTTTGGATACATGTGTTAAAACACTTGTATCATAAACTAAATGTACCTGTATTAATTTACTATAGAGTAGCATAACAATAATTTTGAATCAGGCCAAAAAAAATAACTTGTGTGTTTCAGGCAACGGTCTCAAAATAGTTGGGTAGGGTCGGGATTGAGGTGGGTTTTTTTTACCTTTTTTTAAAGACACTTCGGTAAAACAAACATTGAAAATTATCTAAAATCTGACGAATACAGATTTCACGGAAAACAATCATTGCTAAAAGCTTTCGGATCGGGGGCTTTTCACTAGATAGGGTCTGGATGCCTGAAACACAGAATTTTTTTTGGCCTCGTGTGCAGAAATACATTCTTTACTGAAAAACGTTTTTTTACCTACCTTGATCAAAAGGTGTAAACTTGAATTCTGGTAAATACTGTAGCAGCTTTTTATTGGATGCTGTTTTCTTAAACTGCCCATCCGACTTGGTAGTGTCGAAAACAACATTTCCCTTAAAGTCGAAAGCCTTTAGAACTGACATGGCTGCATCCTTAATACTGACTTCATCTTCCTCACCAACTGAAGACAAACATTTTACTTGTTATTTTAAACCTATACCAAGTAAACATCTTTAAAATGTTGTTGAGAATGGTACTACAAAAATTTTACTAATTACTTTAAACCTTTACTTAGTAAACATCTTTAAAATGCTATTGAGAATGGTAATACGAACATTTTACATATTACTTTAAACCTATACTAAGTAAACATCTTTAAAATGTTGAGAATGGTAATACAAACATTGTACATATTACTTTAAACCTATACTAAGTAAACATCTTTAAAATGTTGAGAATGGTAATACAAACATTTTACTTATTACTTTAAATCTATATTAAGTAAACATCTTAAAAATGTTGTTGAGAATGGTAATACAAATATTTTACTTATTACTTTAAAGTTTAAACCTATACGAAGTAAACATCTTTAAAATGTTGAGAACGGTAATACAAACATTTTACTTACAACTTTAAACCTATACTATGTAAACATCTTTAAAATGTTGTTAAGAATGGTAATACAAACTTGTACTTCTCTGCTTATCATTGAACTATACAGCTAAGAAAAAATGGAACATCTAATGTTTTACAGTTTAATAGAATAGGACATGTAAATTAAACATGTCTTTTCAAGTTTTAATACAAATACATTACTTTAATGTTGTTGATGACAGAGAAAAATAATATCTCTTTATTTTATGCTTTCCCTTGGTTTATAGGGAAAATTTCAGTGAAATAAAATTGGTATTTTACTGTTTTAAGAAAAACCGTTTTAAGACATTTTTGCACAAAATACTCTTACACAACAAGCATAAGTAGCATAGAATTTTCATTACGATTTTAAAAATAAAACTTACTGTCATAAAAAATCCCACTTAACCTGCATAATAATAAACAACCTTAAAAATGTTATTTATATATCAGTGACCTTGACCTCTCACATCAAATACAGCTGCTCACCCGACAAAATAATTGGATCAATTTCGTTGTAGTCCCTCATGACCCAAATCATGAGACGTGCCAGGTCGCGTGAGTAGATGAACTGACGAAGCGGTGACCCTGTGCCCCAGATTGTAAAATCTGTCCCATCTCCTGAAATGTAGCAGAATCAGAGAATCAGAATCAACAAATAAAATCACATTCGAAGAATAATGATTATTATTTAAGAAATAATATTTTTCTATCATAGCTTGGTGCTGAATAACGCACGTTCAGGAGTATAGATGCGTAGGAATTAAATCACAAGTGATTTGATAACACACATCTATACTCCTGACTCCTGACCATGGGTTGTTCAACAATTATCATATAAAAATATTATTTCGATTCTAACATACAATGTTTCTAGATGTTTCTAATTTTAAAAGGTAATGAATGAGGACTATAATAAGGAATCATAACAAAACAATATGATGTAAGCTTCATAACAATAGCTGTCTCGGGACAGTGCACAAAACTATTCATTCTGCTTTGTCTGAGTAATGGGCCATGGTAAGTGACCTTACATAATGACCCCGAAGACGTGTGAAATTTTAATTGAATATCTGTAGTAGATATAGAGATTTAAAGTTTTATGCAAACATTTACCTGAATTTTCTTAGTACAAAAAGGGGCATAATTCAAAACTAAATTGCGGGTCAGAGTTATGGGCCTTGGTCAGTGACCTTACATAACAACCCTGAAGACGTGTGTATAGTTTCCATTGAATATCTGTAGTAGTTACAGAGACATGTACTTTTTGCACGCAAACCTTAACCTGAAATTTCTATGTACAAAAATGGCCATAATTCTGCTAAATTGCAGGTCAGAGTAATAGGCCTTGGTCAGTGACCTTACATAATCACTCCGAAGATTGAATTGAATATCTCTAGTAGTTACAGAGATATGTACTTGTTGCATGCAAACCTTAACCTGAATTTTCTCTTGCACGCTAACCTTAAACTGACTTATCCAAGTAAACAAAGGGGCATAATTCTGCTAAATTGCATTAAAGAGTTATGGGCCTTGGTCAGTGACCTTATATAATGACCCTGAAAACGTGTGAAGTCTTAATTGAATATCTGAGTAGATACAGAGGTATGGAATTATTGCACGCAAACTTTAATCTGGATTTTCTAAGTACAAAAGGGGCATAATTCTGCTATATTGCAAGTCAGAGTTATGTGCCTTGGTCAGTGACCTCAAATAATGACCCTGAAGACATGTGTGAAGTTTCAATAGAATATCTGTAGTAGTTAAAGAGATATGTACTTGTTGCATGCAAACCTTAACCAGAGCGTAACGCCGATGATTGGGCGAGTAGTACAGCTCTAACTGCTCGGTGAATAGTCAAGCTAAAAACTCGCACAGGCAGCCCACCGAGTACTTACGTTTTGCACAGTAAGCTTTGTTCATGAGACCTGGTATCACATGACCATCTTCCAGATTAAAATTGTCATCTGGTCCGAACACATTGGTGGGTATCACAGCAGTGAACAAGGACCCGTAACTCTGGTTATACCCCCTGTTGATAAAATGTTAACAAAAGTTATCAAACCAGGATTGTAAATCTCTAGAATTTCATGAAATCAATACTTGAAATTAATATGCATGCAAATATGCATCTTTTAATTGTGTTTGAGAGTTTAATCATGTAAATAAAAGGTTAATTCAATGTCTGACATTTAAATTCGTATACAAATATTTGACGGAACCAAAAATGGGGTACAGCGAGTTAAGCAGTTTGATTGGTTGACCTTCAAAAACATGTAATACACTGGCAGTGATTCAGTCCTCGGACAACTCTGTACAAAGTACTGTATATAACTGTTTACTGTCTTGTACACATTACAGACTCAAGTTTAAAGCAATACATTCTGAAATACTGTTTTGTGTAAATGTGTTAAAATCTGCAACTATAAAACATACCAGTCAGAATAAAGAAATGCTATTAACATGTATGGTTAGATGAATGTAGCCTACTTGTTCAAAACATCGATCATCCTCTTTGCATAGGAGTACCCGAAGTTGGAATTATGAGGAGGGCCATTGTGTATCTGAAATAATCACACACAATTGCGTTGAATTAGTGTTCATTAGCATTATCTCAATACATAAATGATAAATTATTTAATTTTATAATTTCGTATTTATATGTGTTAAATAAATTACTCCGTCAGTGCTGATAGAAATACTAATGTTTTAAATTTCATGACCATACATCCTAGCAAATTAATGCACCTCTACTACAGGTAATGATATCCAGTAGATATACATACAGGAACTGTGCTTTTTAGCACACATTAACACAGAAAGATGTCACATTCATAGAGAATCCTAGGATAGCGTTGAATAAAGATGTTATTTTTTAATGAGGCTAGTAAAACCTGCACCACGAGCCTTGACGAGTGGTTTATGTTTACGTGTTGAGCAAACTTATCTTTAATCAACACTTAACCGTACCTAGTATTTCTATTTCTCCAATCATCTTTCTGTCTTTATTTTGAAAATAAAAAAAATAAAAAAAAAGAAACGAAACGAAAAACATAAAATTGTGTCACGAAAATCAACAAAATGACTGTGAGGAGCTACAGCTTTGTTTATCCCACAGTGTGGAACTACAGCTTTGTTTATCCCACAGTGTGGAACTACAGCTTTGTTTATCCCACAGTGTGGAACTACAGCTTTTTTTTTTATCCCACAGTGTGGAACTACAGCTTTTCTTTTATCCCACAGTGTGGAACTAGAGCTTTGTTTATCCCACAGTGTGGAACTACAGCTTTGTTTATCCCACAGTGTGGAACTACAGCTTTGTTTATCCCACAGGGTGGAACTACAGCTTTGTTTATCCCACAGGGTGGAACTACAGCTTTGTTTATCCCACAGGGTGGAACTACAGCTTTGTTTATCCCACAGGGAGCTATTTTGCCAATGCCTGCGTGATGATGGAATAACAAAGATCTAACAGAGAGCTACATGTATGAAATAGTTAAACTCAAACACAGGGAAACTTGATACAAGAAACACAATGTACAAACCATCGTTTCATCAATTGGATAGGTTGTTTTGTCCGGAAATATGCAAGTGGAAAGACAGGATACGACTTTCTTAACCCCGAATTCGTGACTCATGGCCAGCACATTGTCATTGATGCTGATGTTTTTTCTCTGAAAATAAGTATGTTAACAAATCATAAACCCAGGAGCCATGACTGTCTTGTTTCTGGAAAGAAGATTTGCTAACAACAGAAATTTTAACATGATCAAACATTCAGTTCGTTTTCTTTGAAATGATTTTATGTACTTTCTCAAATAAAATGTAGGTTTCTTACTAAGACTCTGCCATATTCTTATACTACAAAATGTGGATATTATTCACAGCAATAAACATGATTTTGTACCCTACACTTTTTTTAATGACCCTCCAGTTTATACTGGTAATATGAGAAACTTAAGAACTAACACGATTTACAAACAGTTCTACTTCTACAACAGGATTTTACAGATACAAGTTCTGTTAACATTATATTAAGTAGGGTTGGGATGATATGCTTATATCCCGATACCATACGTATCGATACGGAGGGCTGCAAGTACGATATTTTACGATACCATACAACCACATGATACTGTTACAAAGCAACATTCCAACCAGATGTTTTGAATATAATACTAGTATATAACATATGTTTGGAAGTTATTTAAATATCTTTTTATTAGTAAAACAGTTGGATATTGTTATACAGCCAATACTGTATTTGAATATGATTCATGTTTAAGTTCACAACAGTTATTTTAATGTTTCTGTCAATCAAAATGAAGTGATACACTAGTTATTGAAATGTTTTTCAATATCCTTCATAAAAGTAAAAAACACATGTGTTTTATTTAATGCACTTTGTAAAAAACAAACACTTGTAGAATATTGTAATTGAACAGAAATGAATTTGCTTCAGATGCTTAATTGTTTATGTTGTGTTTCAAAGGCACAAGTATGTCCACCATATCTGGAGTTAAACGTAACTTTTTTCGCCCTCCATTTTGAAAGCATTAACAAATTAAGTTCTTATTGACGTTCTGATTCATCAATAGCCCTCCTAACAGCCAATGAAATTGTGTTTTACATTCTATGTTAACGTCTAGGAACAGTCTTAAACAGTCAAATGTATGGTAACATGAAACGTAACACATCATTCTGAAAATATCGATATTTTGGTTTTGTGTATCGATACGTATTGGAAGCTGTGCATATCGGTACAATATCGATATTCACCGTATCGTCCCAAGCCTAATATTAGGCACTATGGTTCACTACAAAGGAACTGCAATTGCATTTCAGATTATTATAAGCACCAATGGTAACTTACAAAGAAATCAAGGTTATATTTCAGGTTTTTGAACAGGCCTCCCACAATTGCTGCCAAGTGTATCACATGTGTTGGTTTGACTTTTTCAAATATCGCTCGAGTCTGGTGAACATCACTGAAATGACAAGTAAAAAAAAAAAATATAAAAATGTACTTTTTCCCACTTTATCAGTTAAACATATACCGGTATACTCAACAGTATAATATTACGGCTGATGAAAACACATCACGTGTTATTAAAAATAAATCACTTTTTTAGGTGAAATATATGATATGAAAAGGTCAACATAAGGCAAGTGCTGTAAATTTCCAGAAAGGAAATTGAATTTGAATTTATTCAGATGAAGTTGATAAAATATAAGCAACATTGTTAAAGTTATGAGTTACCAAACCAATGCACCATATGATTTAGGGGTCTGGAGTTGGATATCTTATTATATGTAACATATTGGATAGTGAAAAAGCATTTTTTCCCTGACATTTGTAGTTAATTTGTCATTAATGATGATGTTTTTACTACTAATAATTGTTGCAACACGTCAAATTCCTGATCTTCTCTATATGAATATGAAGAATTTCTCTCTGAACAAAACTGACACAAATTCCTCCAAGGACAGTGGCATTGTGTTATATGAGACAGACCTTTCTTTCTTTTTTATACAAACCTCAGATCAGCATCTTTAGAACTCAGGAACACCCATTTCTCTCCACTGTCTTCCCCGTTCTCCACGACATACTTGATAGCACTACCCACCAGGCCAGTCCCTCCCGTTACCATGACAACTGTCTTATCACCCATCGTTCTACAATATAATAAGTCATTGCATATTATATGGGAAGTAACGGATCTGTGGTCTAGTGGTAACACACTGGCTTCACAACCCAGGGTCACAGGTTTGAGCCCCTGCTACACCCTAACCTACTAACTTGTCCTTCGCATTAGATCTTAAACGGAGGTGTATATCCAGTATCTTCCACTATCTTCCATAACCCAACTAACAGATCTTCTTGGGACGATGACTACATGAGAAAATCACAGTGCTTTTAACAAAAATTCACCACACACACCTAATTATTACACCATGCGAGTTTTAGGAGTTAAAACACCTCTCAGGACCAGAATTACTATAGACAATGTCCATACATAAAATATACTGGTAAGTGCCTATCAGGTATCCCCAACTTATATATATATATAGTGTGTGATTTTTATTGGAAGCAGATAGCATATATCTTGGGGTATTTCTATGGATAATAAACAAAACTGTCACTAAGTCTAAGGTTTTATTATAAAAATCACCTATTCCCTTTCCATTAATCTGATTAATTGTTAAACGAGGGTAAATACATGTGTTCTTGTAACAATGTTAATCTGATAAAACGAACGCTGTGGAGCGACTGTCACTGAGTTGTTCACACGCGTTTTATCTCCAAACACAAAACAAATTCAATTTAATTTGTATGGCAACAGTCGCGAATTCATGTGACAATCAAGAATTTAAGGAGCAATTTTGGTACACACGAATTTGTTTTTTACCTTCCTTTTTCTTATAATTTCCTACGGAATATACGCGTTTAATTTTATGTTATTGCAGACCAATAAGGCTTATCAAGCATGCAGCTGTGCTGTTCAAAGTGCCTACGTACAGTACCGGCGTATCAATACAGACATAGTGACAACTTTTGATCACGTGATATGTTCACGTGTCATCGGGGAATTCTGTTGGAGATAAACCCTAACACGGCCCCCAAACGCCTAAGCAACTTTTGTTGATAAAAACTGGCTATTTTGTCGAAAGACTTAAGTACATTGTAATCAGTAAACGCCAAATGAAGTTTAATTTGTATTTCAGTAGATCTAGTCCGTCTGTCCGGATGTCTGTCTGCCGCAAAGCTTGTCCGCTCCATACACTTTAACCGCAACAAGTCATTGGCAATGAAATACATACTTTAAAGATATTTTGAGATTTAAAAAATCAGATGATGGACAATTTTACCACTAAATCGCCTAAGTAATGTTCAAACCATCGTCGGATACCCACGTTCCACCCATTCCGCTCTTCTCCATTCATAGAATGTAATGTTGGAGTGTAACGGAATGATTAGTCGTGGGTATCCGACGACGTGTTCAAACGAATATCCATTGTATTTGTCAATTTCCATGTGGACCATCTGCTTTGCACGTGCATTCTGTCTGATCCTATGACGTTATCATACTTGTGTCAGCCCATGTGATTTTTGGCCTAAATGCGGTATCTGGGCGAAAATGAGTTATTGACAGTTTTGAATACACTGATATGTGTAGAAACTGGAAATGGGATCCTTTTTTCTCAGTCATGCGTTTTGAGCAAGAATGAGCAGTTTAAGTAACACCACCATAACGATAAAAGTTCACATTTCCGCAGATTTCAATGTTTGACATGCATACAATACATAACCTAGCATGGTAAGGACAAGTAATTTATATTATATATTTACTGGACTGCCTTTCCCAAAAAACAAACTTTGAATGTTATAATGTTTCGGACAAAAATAAAGAAATAATAAAGAGATGGTTGCTAGATCTATGGCAACCAAACAAGCAGTCCTAGCAAAAATTATAATTTTTCTACAAATAACCTAATAAATAACAGTTTTCATTGACAGAATTCAAGATTTAAACAATTATTTGAAATATCTTAATCATTATCCTGACTTTCTCATACAAATCACGTGCCTCAACTTTGACGTCAATTTTCTCGAAATGAGGCAAGCCGCAATTGGGATAAAAATCTCATGGGCTGCCACACTTATATTATAGCCTTGCTCGTTTGGCACCTATAGCTACATGTGTCTGCGCACGTACGCACAAGCATTACGCTCTGCTTAATTGCCGCAAGGCAGCGCGTGTTGAAATGTGTGCTGTTATTAATGTGATAAGTGAGATGTTATCATATGTTAACATTATTGTCGTGGTGGTCAAAACTAGCACAAGCCCGTGAGCCCTGCACTGGTCAATGTTGAACAGGGCTTGCTCAGATTCTCAGTTTTATACAGGTGGGCCTGTAACATTCTCTCGCTCTTAAATAATAATGCAAGAATTAGAGCTTGCTTGGCCCAACTTTACTGCTGTCGGATACTTGCAGTGCCAGTCCTTGTGTGACTGTGGTACTGTTAAGGAACAATATACTCGTATGTATCGGAAATGTGCAGAATCGTTTACGCTTTTAACTGGTAAGTGCGTAGCTTCAGTTAAAAGAACGCTTGTTAAAATACTCATTACACGAGGCGTGTCGTGGGAAACCCGGGCTAAATGCTTATGCGTAGTTTCATCCCGGATCAGCTTGTGCAGTCCGCACAGTCCGCACGTGCTGATTCGAGACGACATTCTCCACTTTTATGGTATTAAATATGTTTCATGGACGTCTATTTTCAACATAAATCCACTGTAGACGGAAAGTGCCGTCGTGGATCAGCCTTAACGCGCGTGTATTAAGCCCGGTTTTCCCACGACACGACTCATAGGTAGTTTTTATAGTGATATATCAAGCACTAATATTTATATTTGTTGCACTAGAAGATTGAACATATTGTTTATATTTGGTGACGATGGCTTGCTATTTGAATAGTGTTTGTTTAAAACTAAATCACGTTGCTGTCTAATGACATTGTGTTTGTGAAGGTCTACTGTTTCTAACAGAAGCTACCGTATGATAGTACTATTGGTTCATACATTTCCTCGTTCCAAATTGCGTTACATTGTTTTTTCTTGATATCGGAAAAACTCCAAATTCCATTTAAGTAACAGAGTTTAATGCATTAATTATTTCTTATGAGAAGGCACCCAAAGCTATTATTTTTTGAAAATCTAAAATATTCAGTCACCACAATACAAGGGCGAAGTCAATGGGGCGGCAGGAGCGGCGATCGCCGCCCCAATATTTTGGCTAGTCGTTGTTATGCAAATCACAATATACGTTTTGTTGCCCCACGCGACGTTTGGGAAATGTTATCGACCGCACACGCACAGTAGAAGGCGAACAACAGGACCCAGTTGCTGCGCATTCTTCGGAGTATACGTTTCCTAGCCGTCAAGGTATCGCTCTACGGGGCCATGACTACGACGACGGACAGCTTCATCCTGGCGTGGCTGGAACGCAAGATGGACAGGTTCACGTCCCCTGAGATTCAGTACGAGGTCATACAGATTATGGCGCTGCGCATCCTGGGGAAAGTGGCAAGCGACATAAAAAACAACGAGTTCTTCACGATAATGGCCGACGAAACAACAGACAAGTCCAACAGAGAGCAAGTAGTGCCGGTGTTTAGACACGTTGACGACGAATTTATTGTACATGAGGACTTTGTAGGGTTTCATCAGGTTGATTCCATTGATGCCGCAACATTGACAGCTGTGATAGAGGACAACCTCCTTCGTATGAACTTGTCATTGAATAAGTGTAGGGGAGAGTGCTACTACGGTGCTAGCAATATGACGGGATCCAAGCGTGGCGTCGCAACAAACATATTGGCCAAGGAGAAGAAAGTGTCCACCCACTGCTACGGACATGCCCTCAACCTAGCTGTTGGTGACTGTGTGCGTCAGTGTACACTTTTGCGATACACTATGGACACTAGACATGAAGTGTCGAAATTGATAAAGTACTCTCCCAGGAGAAACAGCACCCTCCAACGACTGAAGGAAGAAATGAGCCCAGACAACCCGGGGTTCCGCGTGCTGTGCCCAACAAGATGTACGGTGCGTGCTGCGTGTCTTGGTAGTGTACTGGGTAACTACATCGTGCTGCAGTCATTGTGGGAGACGCGCCTTGAGCAGACTAAGGATTCCGAAGTCCGTTCCAGAATATTAGGCGTGCGCTTGCAGATGGAGTTTCGACTTCTTCTTTGGTGCGCATCTCGGGCATGTCATCTTCAACCACACTGACAACCTTAGCCGCACACTGCAACATAAGGATATGTCAGCGTCAGAGGGCCAGGCGATCGCTGATGTGACCGTAGAGACCCTAACCAGCATGCGCAGTGACGACCGCTTCGACAGACTTTGGGAGGAGGTCAACGGTCAGCTCGACGACTTTGACGTAAGCGAGCCAGTTGTTCACAGAAGACGCAAGGTACCGAAGCTCTAGGATGTCGGAACGGAACCCCATGAATACCCAGCTACTGATATTGTTATCGCCAGAAATACTTTGAGGCATTCGATCTGGCTATCTCAGGCATCAAGAGCAGGTTCGACCAGCCGGGGGACAAGACTTACCGTTCGCTCCAAGACCTTCTGTTGGGATGCGCTCGCGGCGACGACTTCACCCGTGACCTGCAGGCTGTGCTGGAGTTTTACAAGGACGACTTCAACAGGGAGGCCCTCGTTACGCAGCTTGAAACGTTCCGTGTCGCAACCCGGGCGAAGAAACTCAAGACGGTTGCTGCGGTTGTAGACTTCTTCCGTGAGTTGACTCCGGCGTATCGCCTCCTGTTCTCAGAGGTCATCCGCATCCTCCGTCACGTTCTGGTAATGCCGGCCACGAACGCTATGTGTGAGAGATCGTTCTCCGGCCTAAGACGACTCAAGACGTACCTTCGGACGTCCATGACGCAGGAGCGACTCACTCACCTCAAGAGCCTCCACATTAACAGAGATGCATTAGACATGAACATGGTGGACATTGCCAACAATTTTGTTAGCGTGAACGAGTCAAGATTGAGCATATTTGGTCAGTTTTCTTAGAGTATGTAAACATATGTGCTTGTTTTGTTGAGTTGCCAGCATTTCGCCGTAGTGTTGTTGTTGTTCTTTGTGTGATTATTGCAGAGTTTAAATTAATAAGTTACTATTAAAATTAAGCATATATACCGGTATTCAAATAAAATAGTATCAAAGTAGTATCAAATTATTACGTCTTTGTGTAGTTTTGTATAATGTTCAGCATGTCTATTTTTTTGCCGCCCAATGTTTTAATGTTAGCTACGCCCCTGCAGTATCAGCATGAATTGTAATTAATGCAGATGTCACGAGCAGACATAGACATACGGAAACACGGAACGTTTGTATGAGGGCTATGCATTAGGCCTATGTCATGATAAGTTATGTTTTTTCATGAATACATGAATAATTGCTTATGCGGAGGCACCCCAAGCTATTATTTTTGAAAACCTAAAATATTCAGTCACGGATAGTAATGGTTCAAGACGGCCCAGATCCATGACGACTCTAGTGTTGACGGCCCTTGTCGTTGTCGGCCCAGCCCATGACGGCCCAAATTATCTATGTTCAGCGTTTGTTTTTTTATTAGTCGCAGACATAGACATACGAAAGAATGGAGCGTTTGTATGAACGCTATGCAATAGGCCTATGTCATGGTATGTTTGGATGTTTTTCAACGTTCAAGTAGTTGCCTTTAATAGCAAACCTTTTGAGCTGATCAAATGCATCGTCTGAAGGCAACTTGGCCCGTATTTCGAATGCATACGTTGTACACGTATTACTGCATTGGTAAAGAAATTCACATACGCGTGACCCAAAACGTTTGTACGTAAATTTGTATACTACACATCGTGTTATGACGGTCTCTGCGTTTGCGCACATTAATTTATGTGTAATAATGCTGACGAACATTAACAGACGTTATAACATGTAAATGAACAGTTCAATGTATTTTCTTCACCTTTACACATACCACTAATGCTGATTACCATTTTAACTTATCTCTGCTTTGCATATAGTGCATGTTAGCGGCCTTTGTTTAAGAAATAATGTTCGATTTAAAGTTGTTCATCGGCTAATAAACAACAATTCTAATGCGTAGGAATTAAGCATCAGAACGACAAATCGGTGTTTATTAGCCGATAAACAACGAGAATGCAAAAATTATTTCGATTCTAACAATACCTGACTGCATTTTCTGCTATTAAAAACTATATTTTACAGTTTCGGAACTATTTGTTCGGGTTGTTTAATGGTGGTTTAACAATTGTGATTTCTCTTCTTTGTCTATCTGTGCGTATCATTTTAGAATTCATGTTGAAACAAACTTATGTTCCATAAAAGTAATAGATGCATTGTTAAACATATCACCAAGATAAAGTTTGAAAAAATGAGTTTATTCCCTTCACCAACTGTAATTCTACAATACAATCTCAATGAGTTTATTATCAGACTATACATGACCATCAATAACAACCTGTTACCTAACTGCAGTCTCAAAATGCCCAGTAAGGCCTAAAAAAAAATTTCTGTGTTTCAGGCAACCCAACCTTACATGATGAAAAAAAACAGACCCTAAAATTAATTTCCGTGAAATCTGTATCGGTCAGATTTTAGATATTTTTCAATGTTTTTTGACCAAAATATGTCATTAAATTAAAAAACAAAAACCCAACTCAATCCTGAACTTATCTAACATTTGTAAGACCTGAAACGCACAATTTTATTTTTTTTGGCCTAGATACCATCCATACTACATCAAGAAAGCCTTCCTAAGTTCAACACTTAGCGCCTCGTCTGAAACTACTGCACCTTGTGAACTTACATCTTTGCCATGTTTAGCAGAATACAACTTTCCCAAAACTTTATTCAACGACACCAGTCCGATTTGCCTCGTTTGATCCTTGTCAGTATTATTAAATGCATCTTTGAATTCTAGCCGTTCTCTTCTTAGCACTGCATACATTGTCAACAAGTCCTCGACGATGCTTGATGTTTCAGCGTTGTCTATTGTAAGAAATGAGGCAATCATATCATTGCTGTAAGTTTTCTCAATGTACTCAAGAGCCTTTGAAACAATTTCTACATCAATCTCTCGATTCTCAATAAAAGAATTTAGCATCCACTTGACTGTAATAGTATCAACTAAACATGCACTATAACTGGACATTTCATTTCCTTTGTACCCAGACTTTTCTGTCTGAGATCCTTTCAGCCAAAATACTGCTATTTTCAACAATGGCTCAAGAATTTCACTCACAGACTTTTTAGACATTTCTTCTTCCATCTTGTCGTCATCGTTAACCTTTGAATCATTTGCAGTCCCAGAAGCTTCTTCAACACTAGCAGCAAGCTTTTCATCAGTGTTTTTCTCTGTAGTAGAATGCAGTCTTCTTTTTCCATCTTCTGCTAACTTCTTGGTCACAATACTTGTGGTGTCCAGATTTAAAACTTCAAACACCTTCTGCAGCCCTGATGCGGAAATGTTGGACTGTGTCCACTCCCTCTGGCAGTACAACAGCAGCAGAATCATATCAGAACCAGATACAGTCTGGGTCATAAGACTTTTGACATCATGGGATTGGTCAGTGTTTTCACTAGTGGCATTCTGGGAAGAAGCAGTCACATGAGTGGCATCAGTGGATTGGTCAGAGTTCTCATTGGTTGCATCATGGGAAGGTTTAGTCATGTGACCTTTGGCATTATGGTAAAGGTTGGTCATGTGACCACAAACTGACAGGAATGTGGTGGTAAATATCAGTTTCTCTGGTTCGCATACATCCCTGAAAATATCAACAAATATTTAGCACAAATGTTTAATGCTCATCGCCCAAGTGCATTTCAAATATGCTGAAAACAAAATTACCGGGTACAATATTACATGATTATACAAATAACTAGGGCAATTATCTGAGTCAGACCTATGTGATAAGTTATTACAAAACACAAAAATTCGCTACCTAATGGCACGCAGAAGGGTTTTCAAACTGACCCACACCTGGGTTGAAACAAGTGCAGAAACTGGTTGCTGGTTCTCATGTGGTCCAGTCAGAGTTGTCCACAGAGTGGCAACCAGTATTATCACCATGGTTACCATCTGTACCTTGTCTGGGTTCCTGAATTGAAAACAAGGTTAAAACTAAGTTGTTAGCTTGTTAAAAATGTGTGTAAAAATAAAATATGTCCATTATTTCTAATGCATAAGCCAGAATTTTTTCATCCAAATTTCGAATTATGTTTTTAGTAAGTCTTATACAAGAATATAAGCAAACATTCAGATTTTGTATATAAAACTTGATAGAGACATATTGTTTGACATTTTGAAAGAGACGCATGATCATCGCCACTAAGATGCTTATGTCATTGACAATTCAAGCCACTAATGTTTTTTTCACTATATTATAATGGGACCAACAATATAATATAATTTTTCATTTTTTTTTTTACTTAAGTGTTATTTTTTACTTGTTACTGGTGAATGCATTTGATTGTTCATTAAAAATCTGTTTACAAATTATAACTACATCATTCATTTAAGAATTAATTTTTGATTTATCATTGTTTATCGGGCAATAACCCTTGTTCTCGCCGGTCTGGACCATCTTGTCGGTCTGGGACTCTGAATATATTATTTTAAATAAACCACTATAAATGCATTTTAGTTTAGGTTATTAAACTGAAATGTGTTTGAATATGTTTGTCCATTTATTTACAATTAAATTCAGATGCTCTTTCGTTACAACATTAAAACTCCAAGCTATATGAGTTGTACATTAATGTACACATTTGCTCAAAGTATTCAGGAAGAACTAGTTTCCTCTTCATAAATGGAAAGTACCGGTAGGTCATGTTTATATGAGAGCAGTGTAGCGATTTATTTGAACAGAAAACACATGATTACATAATTCTTGTGAAAATAAATGAGTAGGTTTGAAAAATGTGTTGAAAGTTGCTTGATTCTTAATTTCTATTCAAAATAATTGGATTACTACATTAAGCAAAGTCAAACATTTACTTCGACGAACTAATTATAGCACACGCACATGCACATAGCAACCAACCTTGACAACCAATCAGACGGGCCGGACCGATGGGTCACACTTCACATGAACAAGTTCATTAAAGGGAGCTAAATCTAGGCTGTACTTTGGCAAAATATTGCCGATTTTCCAACTGTTTTTTTTTTTTTAATGTGAAATATTACAGATTGAACTAGAATTGTCACATGACTGACGTATATACCCCCACATTATGGCCTTGTCACAAAACTATGGCATCCATTTGAGAGAAATAGACACAGAGAGAATGCTTTCATTTGTGAATGTTTAACAGTATCTTTGGAAAATTAATTTCAGTAGGAGCCATAACTCTGTCAACATTTAGTAGTTTGTAACTGAAGTTGAACTTGATCTGTATTTTATAATGTTACACCTGTGTATCAAACATAATTTAACAAGAAATGTGGAAATTCCGCAAAAAACTACTGTTTCTAAGGAAATGCATAAGTCAGCACAATAATGAAACAAAGTTGTGGCTGCAAGGTGAAGGTCATACACCTATGGCTAGGAAATGGTGACCTTGACCTTGCAATCCAATGCGAGGTCTCAATATAAGGTATCTTCATATGAAGTTTCATAAAAAAATCTAAATAAGTTCTTAAGTTATTGAGTGCAAACCGTTTTTGTTTTTTTTGAGTAAAGGTGACCTTGACCCCACCCACTCCATATGCAACTAGAATTGTCACATGATTGACGGATATACCCCCACAATATGGCCTTGTCACAAAACTTTGGCATCCATTCAAAAGAAATGGACAGAGAGAGAATGCTTTAATTTGTGAATGGTCAACAGTGTATTCAGAAAAATGTAATTTCAATAGGAGCCCTAACTCTGTCAACATTTAGTGGTTTGTAACCAAAGTTGAACTTGATCTGTATTTTATGATGCTACACCTATGAACCAAAAATAATTTAAATCCTTTCATGAGTTATTGTCCATGTTTTTCAGGAATTTAAGTCAAAAAGGGGGGCCATAACTGTGTCAAAATTTAGTGATTTGTAACCAAAGTCAAACTTGACCTGTATTTTATGATGCTACACATGTGTAGCAATAATTATATAAATATGTCAAGCCATTGGTGAGTTATCGCCAGGAAACCATGTTTTTAGGGAATTTATGTCAAATAAAGGGCCATAACTATGTCAAAATTTAGTGGTTTGTAACCAAAGACGAACTTGACCCGTATTTTATGATGCTACACATGTATACCAAGAATTAATTGAATATGTCAAGCTATTATTGAGTTATCGTCCAGAAATCATGTTTTTAAGGAATTTTAAGTCGAAAAGGGGCCATAACTCTGTCAAAATTTAGTGGTTTGTAACCAACATCGAACTTGACCTGTATTCTATGATGTTACACATGTGTACCAAAAATTATTTGAATATGTCAAGCCTTTCTTTAGTTATCATTCGGAAACCATGTTTTTAGGGAATTTTAAGTCATAAAGGGGCCATAACTGTGTTAAAATTTAGTGGTTTGTAACCAACATCGAACTTGACCTGTATTTTATGATGTTACACATGTGTACAAAAAGTTATTTGAATATGTTAAGCCTTTCTTGAGTTATCATCCGGAAACCATGCTTTAAGGGAATTTTAAGTCAAAAAGGGGCCATAACTCTGTCAAAATTTAGTGGTTTGTAACCAACATCGAACTTGACCTGTATTCTATGATGTTACACATGTGTACAAAAAATGATTTGAATATGTCAAGCCTTTCTTGAGTTATCACCCGGAAACCATGTTTTTAGGGAATTTTAAGTCGAAAAGGGGCCATAACTCTGTCAAAATTTAGTGGTTTGTAACCAACATCAAACCTGACCTGTATTCTATGATGTTACACATGTGTACAAAAAATTATTTGAATATGTTAAGCCTTTCTTGAGTTATCATCCGGAAACCATGTTTTTAGGGAATTTTAAGTCAAAAAGGGGCCATAACTCTGTCAAAATTTAGTGGTTTGTAACCAACATCGAACTTGACCTGTATTCTATGATGTTACACATGTGTACAAAAAATGATTTGAATATGTCAAGCCTTTCTTGAGTTATCACCCGGAAACCATGTTTTTAGGGAATTTTAAGTCGAAAAGGGGCCATAACTCTGTCAAAATTTAGTGGTTTGTAACCAACATCAAACCTGACCTGTATTCTATGATGTTACACATGTGTACAAAAAATTATTTGAATATGTTAAGCCTTTCTTGAGTTATCATCCGGAAACCATGTTTTTAGGGAATTTTAAGTCGAAAAGGGGCCATAACTCTGTCAAAATTTAGTGGTTTGTAAACAACATCGAACTTGACCTGTATTCTATGATATTACACATGTGTACAACAATTATTTGAATATGTCAAGCCTTTCTTTAGTTATCATTCGGAAACCATGTTTTTAGGGAATTTTAAGTCATAAAGGGGCCATAACTGTGTTAAAATTTAGTGGTTTGTAACCAACATCGAACTTGACCTGTATTTTATGATGTTACACATGTGTACAAAAAGTTATTTGAATATGTTAAGCCTTTCTTGAGTTATCATCCGGAAACCATGCTTTAAGGGAATTTTAAGTCAAAAAGGGGCCATAACTCTGTCAAAATTTAGTGGTTTGTAACCAACATCGAACTTGACCTGTATTCTATGATGTTACACATGTGTACAAAAAATGATTTGAATATGTCAAGCCTTTCTTGAGTTATCACCCGGAAACCATGTTTTTAGGGAATTTTAAGTCGAAAAGGGGCCATAACTCTGTCAAAATTTAGTGGTTTGTAACCAACATCAAACCTGACCTGTATTCTATGATGTTACACATGTGTACAAAAAATTATTTGAATATGTTAAGCCTTTCTTGAGTTATCATCCGGAAACCATGTTTTTAGGGAATTTTAAGTCGAAAAGGGGCCATAACTCTGTCAAAATTTAGTGGTTTGTAAACAACATCGAACTTGACCTGTATTCTATGATATTACACATGTGTACAACAATTATTTGAATATGTCAAGCCTTTCTTGAGTTATCATCCGGAAACGAAGTCCGACAGACTGACAAGCTCACTCCTATATAGTATATACCCCCCTAAACTTCGTTTGTGGGGGTATAATCACAAGAGAGGTCTAGATATAAGGTATCTAGATATGAAGTTTCATTAAAATATCTCAATTCGTTCGTTAGGTATTGAGTGGAAACTGTTTATCTATTTTTAGTAATGGTGACCTTGACCCCATCCACCCCATATGCATCCCATGCAAGGTTTCAATATGAGGTATCTACATATGAAGTTTCATTAAAATATCTCAATGTGTTCTCAATTTATTGAGCGGAACCTGTTTTTCTATTTGAAGTAATGGTGATCTTGACCCTGACACCACCCACCCCATATGCAATCCCAAGCAAGGTCTCAATATAAGGTATCTATGTATTAAGTTTCATTAAAATATCTCAATGCACTCTCAAGTTATTGAGTGGAAACTGTTTTTCTATTTTTTAGTAATGGTGACCTTGACCCCACCCACCCCATATGCAATCCCAAGCGAGGTCTCGATATAAGGTATCTGTGTATGAAGTGTCATTAAAATATCTCAATGTATTCTCAAGTTATTAAGGGGAAACCATTTTTCTATTTTCAGTAATGGTGACCTTGACCTTGACCCCATATGCAATCCCAAGCGAGGTCTCGATATAACGTATCTATGTAAGAAGTTTAATTACAATAGCTCAATACGTTCTTGAGTTAGAGAGTGGAAACAAAAAGTTGACGCCCCCACCCCTCTGTCAAAATTTAGTGGTTTGTAACCGAAGTCGAACTTAACCCGTATTATATGATGCTTCACATGTATACCACAGATTATATGAATATGTCAAGCCATTCTTGAGTTATCGTCAGGAAACCATAATTTTAGGGAATTAAGGCGAAAAGGGGCCATAACTCTGCCAAAATTTAGTGGTTTGTAACCAAAGACGAACTTGACCTGTATTTTATGATGTTACACATGTGTACCAAAAATTATTTGAATATGTCAAAGCCCTTGTTGAGTTATCATCCGGAAACCAAAAAACCAACAGACCGGCAGACAGACAGACCAAAGGACCGACAAAGCTCACTCTTATAAACTCCCCCTAAACTTCGTTTGTGGGGGTATAACTACATATTCATTGACCAAACAAATATATTTAACAATGTTTAAACTATGCATAGATCATTTTATGCATTAAGAGGGCCCGAATGATGGACCAACATGCTAAACAATGACTTGGAGTTCTGATGAGTAGGAAATAAACTACGAGGGCGTTAGCCAGAGCGGTTTAATAGGCACGCATCAGAACGACAAAGAGTTGTTTATTGGCCGATAAACAACTATAACGTGAAATTTTTTTTTTTCTAGCATAATTTGACAATAATTTTTGAAACTGTAATGAGAACTACATTTTACTATGCTCTGCTCAAAATCGGGACTACTTTTCGCGTTTATTATTGGGTAGTTCAACAACGATAATTTTGTTTTTTGTCTATAAAAAAAGTAGTGAGTTCAATGTTAGAATAAAAATCTAGTTTATAAATTTTTCACCAAATAAATCATGACCCAATGATAATATGTTGTTGCAATAAGATGCTACAACTAGTATTAAATTATTCCCAAGACATATAATTTGCATTATTTAGTGAAATAAGTTTTATCTATATGTAATGTAATGAAACTTAATCCTCTCCATGAACCTACTAAAGCTATAGTTTGTGGCCCTAGGATACACATCTTATGCCAATGACTGCATAACTCTTGGCCGGACCTTGTTAAGCCATTTTCTAAAACAAGAGATGTCGGAGGACAGCGCGCTCGACTTTTCTTGTGCTTGTCAGAGTTTCTGGCATTTTTTTATAAAACAAGAAATATGAAAATTCAATGAAAACCACATTTGTCTAACAAAATGCATTAAAGTCAGCACATCAATAATTTTTTTAGTAAAAGTGACCTTGACCCCACCCACCCCATATGCAATCCCAAGCGAGGTCTCGATATAAGTTATCTATGTATTATGTTTCATTAAAATATCTCAATGCATTCTCAAGATATTGATCCGAAACCGTTGTTCTATTTTTAGTAATAGTGACCTTGACCCCACCCACCGCATACACAATTTTTTCTATTTTCAGTAACAGTGACCTTGACCCCACCCACCCCATATGCAATCCCAAGCGAGGTCTCGTTATAAGGTATGTATGTATGAAGTTTCATTAAAATATCTCAATTTGTTCACAAGTTATTGAGCAGAAACAGTTTTTCTATTTTTAATAACAGTGACCTTGACCCCACCCACCCCATATGCAAATCCAAGCGAGGTCTCGATATAAGGTATCTATGTATTAAGTTTCATTAAAATATCTCAATGCGTTGAGCGGAAAACGTTTTTCTGTTTATAGTAACAGTGACCTTGACCCCACCCACCCCATATGCAATCTCAAGTGAGGTCTTGATATAAGGTATCTTTGTATTAAGTTTTATTACAATATCTCAATTTGTTCTCAAGTTATTGAGCGGAAACTGTTTTTCTATTTTTAGTAACAGTGACCTTGACCCCACCCACCCCATATGCAATCCCTAGCGAGTAATCGCTATAAGGTATCTATGTTTGCAGTTTCATTACAATAGCTTAATCCGTTTTCGAGTTAGAAGGTGAAAACGAAAAGTTGATAAACTAGCTTCTCGAAAAACTTTAACCTGTCCTTATAGCTTATATGTAAAATTTCTAAGTGTAAAAAGGCCCATAAATTTTGACAAATTTCAAACTAGAGTTATCAAAATTGGCCTATGAGTTCATTTTAATATAGGGAATAAGTGTTCTAAGTTTGAATGAAATCCCGTAAGCCATTCCTGAGAAAGCAGCTTACTGAAAAACTTTAATCTGTCCAAATAGCTTATGTAAAATTTCTAAAACTTATGTAAAATTTCTAAGTGTAAAAAAGCCCATAATTTTGACAAATTTCAAACTATAGTTACCAAACTTGGCCTATAGGTTCATTTTAATGCGGGGAATAAATGCTCAAAGTTTGAATGAAATCCCTCAAGCCATTCCTGAGAAACTAGCTAACCGAAAAACTTTAACCTAGCTCGGACGCCGACGTGAGTAGAATAGATTAGCTTGACTTTTCAGAAAAGTCAAGCTAATGACACATCTTCCTTTGAAAGCCAGAAGCTATCAGCCTTCTTTGCACATACCGGTATGCTGATGACACCTTCTGGCTTTCAAGGGATGATATCATGTGGACTAAGGATAAATGAGGAAAAAGCTATTTCAGAAAACAGATTATGAGTTTAAAAACAAAATAATTAAGAAGAGCTACTGAAAGTTCAAATTAAATCATCATACAACGACTTACAGTCTATTTATAGCTGCAGCAAGCCAAGTGAGGAAGCCATGCGTCTGTAGAAGGTCCTTCACGACACTCCGCTCCTTGCTCGCAGATGTCAACAGCTGGAGAACTTGAAGCTGAAACGTTTCACATTGTTACTCCATATGAGCACAGACAGAAACCATTGGACAAAGTAAAAAAAGATGTTCAGGAAAAAAAAGACTTAATCAACTGGAAGATTAGATGTGAAGGTCCTAAGGTAATCTTAGAAACAATATTCATACAAATAATATATTAAATCATATTAATGTATAGATCATTAATTATGTAATTTTATATATAACATCATTGAAATAATTAAAAATCTAAAGTTCAAGTTTACCTGTTGTTGGTAGTCGGCGGTGCTGGAGTCATAGAAACCCTGCACCAGTTTGAATGTGAACCTCTTCTGGAATATCCGGTAGTCCGCCGTCTCACGCAGTCCATCGACCAGCAGGGACAGGATCCAGCCCTGCTCCTCCTTGTGCTAAACAAGATAAGAGTGGCAAATTTAAGGGGGCATATCGGCGGTATTTCGCAAGACAAGAGTGGCAAATTATAGGGGGTATATCAGTGGTATTTTGCAAGATAAGACAAGATAAGGCAAATTAAAGGGGCATATCGACAGTATTTCACATAATTATAGACATGCTTTAATATAAAACAAGACAATTCGACTTCCCTCCGCTAAAAATGGCGTGCATGCGCATAATGGTATGTTATTTCATTCATATCAATTATACTAATAATTTTCCCGAGCCCGAAAATATGTCATCGATACTTCGATATTTTTGCAAATGTTATTGTTGACCTATCATCGATACACCCCTTTAATATATAGAATCACCGAGAAATAAATATTACAGGCTCCATGAGTAAGAAAATTCTCTAATACTTTTGATAGTTAAATTTCATGAGATTTGGTGTTTTAATCATGCTGTTTTAACAAGTAAAGATGTAACTGTATGCAATTTAGACTTTTATGAGCCATTTTATGCCAGAGATATGAAGTCATACAGGTATTCAGTGACATTAAAGTGCTAAAACTTCAGTGATCGATTACCTGGAAAGCAGAGCTGTTGAAGAGTTTGAAGAATTCTGGAACATTCTGGATGTCAAGGCTTGGCTTCAGGAGCAGGAAAGAGTTTACCACCATGTACATGTGCTCATCTGAAAAATCAATCAAATCAATCTTATGGTAATGGGCAATGAACTGTCATTGAATTGATCGATCGATATTTCATTTACGATTTATCATTGTTTATTGACCAATAAACAATGATTTGGAGTTCTGATGCGTAGGAATTAAACCACGAGGGGGTTAGCCCGAGTTGTTTAATAGCCATGCATCAGAATGACAGAGAGTTGTTTATTGGGTGATAAACAACGATAATGTCAAAATTATTTTAATTCTAACATGATTTGACATATATTTCTGCAACTGTAACTGGAACCTCTTTTTACTATGCTCCGCTCAGAATCGAGACTTGTTTTTGCGTTGTTTATTGGGTAGTTAAACGATAATTTTGTTCTTTGTCTATTGCAAAATTACCGAGTATCCTGTTAGATTTACTCTAATGTAAGATGGATTTATAACCATGCCTACTAAGGTCAATCTCTGACAAACACTGTTTACAGAATATGAAGGTTTTTACAAGGCATCTCTGTCAAAACAATCATGCCTATCTTTCTGAATGGCTACAAGCACTGTCAATCAAAACTCTTGAAAGAGTTTTACCTCCCCTTGTCTGCAGAATGGTGTCAGCACCATAAACAAGTACCTTGAGTTTCAATTTAATGTCTTTGATAGTTCTTGAGAAATTTTATATTTACCAAAAAATTGTCAAAAAAAAAAATGCTAAGTTGTAAGTCTAAACAAGGGCAGATAACTCTGGAAATACAATTCACAGGGTTACCTGCCTTGTTGTAATGGAGTACCCTTTTGATAGTGAACAAGTATTAAAAGTTTCAAATGGATACCTTTGATAGTTTTTTAGAATGGACTCGGACAAAAAACTTAACTAAACAAGGCTTGTCACAGGATGTGACATATGCCCCCGAAGCATATGCTCGTCAGAGGAAGGCAAAACAATGTCATATTATGCCCTGGACAAATATCTTGAGATTTCAGCGACACAACTGCTTGTTGTTGTGACACACTGCCTCATAATGATCTTCATTCCCACCAAGTTATTACATTCCTTACATGTTGGCAAAAATGATGCTTTCTATAAAAAGTTCATTCTAATATTTGACCTTTTACGTGTAACCTTGAACCCACAGACCTTGACCGAGGAGCATGTAAGCAGTATGCGACACATCATCTGGTCATGGGAAAAAATAATCTGAAGTAATATTAAAATCCTTCAAGGCTTTTGGAAGATATAGAGCAGAAAGAAAATTCCTTGACATTTGACCTTGAATTGTGACCTTGACCGAGGACAGTTGTACACGACATATCGGCTGGTCATGGGAAATAATAATCTGAAGTAATATTAAAATCCTTCCAGACGTTTAGAAGTTATAGTGGAGAAACAGAAATCCTTGACGTTGAATTGTGACCTTGACCTTTGACAGACGAGCATGGGAGTTGTATGCGACACATTGTCTGGTCATAGAGAATAATAATCTGAAGTAACATTTAAATCCCTCCAGACATTTGGAAGCTACGAAGTGGAAACAAAAATTCATGACCTTTGACCTTGAATTGTGACCTTGACCTTTGACCGATGAGCATGGGAGTTGTACGCGACACATCGTCTAGTCATGGGGAATATTAATCTGAAGTTATATTAAAATCCATCCAGGCATTAAAAAGTTAAAGAGCGGAAACAAAGTCTGGACGGACGGTCCCACCCACCCACCCACGCACGGACGGACAGTGCGACTACTATATGCCCTCCTTCGGGGGCATAAAAACGTAACTAACGCAGACGCTGACGACAGGGCGACGACAATAGCTCGACTTTTTTTCTTCGAATAGTCAAGCTAATGATAAAGGATTTTAAACTAGGACAGATGGCACATTCTGATGGCCCATTAGATTACCTGCACATATTGCTAATCGGACTTAGTTTGTTGGTGAAAAAGTGGGTGGGTAAAGAACACAATTTTGATTTTGTACATGTATAAATTATATAGTTGAATAAGTCACAAGCACAAATATTTTGACAAAAAGTTGTGTCTTATACACCAAAAATTATGGTATTTATAAATCATTAAGAATTTAATGAACACTAATATTACTATTAGTTCTACATTTTCTGAAAAAAAAAACATCAACTTATTCAAGTGTAGTTAAGAAGGAAAGTAGTAGAGACTATAAATAATGTCAATATCAAGATCACCTGGTTTCAACATAAGGACAGCAGCTCTTGCCAGAAACTGAGTAATAATGGAGGCAAGTTTAGTCTTGGCAGACAGCAGACTGTTCTGCAGAAGATCTACCAAATACACCAGCTGCTCTCTTTCCGGTATCTTAGCAACCTGCAGGTGTCCATGGTAACAGTCGATGACATGCATGGCCGCACACCTCATGTCCTCATCGTGGCTGGACAGGGCTGCCATTGCATATCCTAGGCAACCAGTTTCTGTGAACTTTCTGCAGTCAACAATGCTAGCTGCAAACATAATATGAATTTCATAGGCAGTCAATGTTCTGATCTAAAAAATATTCGGCATCATAAATAATTACAAGTAATTCCCAATTACCCTCATTCAACCCCTTACCTGACACACTCTATAAACACAATGGCGATTCTGCTTAATCCGTGGTGCTCCAGCCACGCAATTCCCAAACAGAGGTGTCACTGATAAAAATCAATTAACAATGTTCAGTGAATAGCATCTGTGCTCTAGTTTTTGATGCATGATTTATAGGTTGTAATTTATATATCGAAAAATTGACAATTTTACTAGAACTTCAGAATTTGCTCAAGTTCTTGTAAAAATTTGAGTTTAGTAGTGAGTTTTACTGTACCTGGTTCCAAAAGGTGACTGAACAGGGGTAGCATGAAGCACGGATCGTAACAACCCTGGACTGTCTTCAGTTGATCTGCTGTACATATACCTTGGCCCTGGAATAGGTATGTGGGTTAATAGGGGTGTCGCGATATTAGAAATCCATATTGCAATTTATTGTGGTATTTTTTAATTGATCACAATATTTATTGCGATATATTGCGACCTTTGTTTTTTATGTATTTATTAAGCTTAAGACTGATAAAATCAATATGAACGCAATATTGTATAGGATGGTATTTTAATTTTTTATTTTCAGATGTTGATGACAGGCGCAACAATAGCAACGTATAAACGGCAGATAAAAAAAGGAAAAACAATAGTGAGCAACACTCTCTAATTGCCTGTCATGACTGTTCACTGTAGTTATTATATTACATACAGGTATAACATATGAGTGATTTTTACATGTACAGGTACTCTGTTCATGATGTTTAATTGTTGTGTGCATAAACAAAGTATGTATTTCACTCTTTATTTTAACTAGAAACATTGTATCAGGTTTAATGTTCTATTAAGCATAAACATTTTAAAAGAAAACATGTATACCAAACATAAATGGAATGGTCCGGCTTTTGACCTTCACCCCTACGAAACTAATAACTTTACAAAATGATACTGGCTTTCAATTGTTTATCACTGACAATAAACGTGTTTAATTTAGTCAAAAGTTTGTAATTAATGTAATAATAATTGGAAAAAAACAACACAAAAGTGTAAAAGACCACACAAATAATTCAATATATCGATATGGACATTCATATTGCAATATTTTATTGCAGAATCAAATATTGCAATAAACCAATATAGTGGTATATTGTGACACCCCTATGGGTTAACACTGAAGGGAATAAGAAAGTTAAGCAATCTCAGCCCTGTTTAATACTGGTTAATTAATGCTCTGGATTAGAGCTATGATACCAGAGCCAGTGGCTAGTAACATATTTCATCGGATTTCGCGATTCTAAGACTGCAGTAGTTACAGCCGCAACCCTAAAAATGTCTTCATTGAACACCTGTAAGACAATGTGACACCAAGAGTGAAACAATCAGAACTACTTTTTTCACAAAATCAATACCTGCAGTTTCCGTCTGAGCGGGAAATTCAAGATGGACGTTTGGATCACTTTGGTGTCCACCATGGCAAGCACCTCTGACAGGTTCGTCTGCTTCAAGGAGGGGCCTAGATTTTTCCTTAGGGCGTGCAATTCTATCGCTTTCTCTCCCCACACATATGGCCTGCAAATTGTATTTCATAAGTCATTTTGAACACTGTACAGAAGTATTTCCTGATAAGGTTTATGAAAGTTTTTATTCAAGTAAGCAAACACATTTGTGCCACCATTTTCTTTTCAAGAAAGGCAAATGCAAAATTATATTAAAGTTGCTCTTTATACCAATATACATTTGTAATGTTAATTTATGAACTGTGATTGAGTATGATGATTTATATACCAACATAAACAACACAAGGCTTTGTTTTCTCAGCAATGTAAACAAAACTTCAACAGGTAATAGTATCTAGCGACCATACTTACTTGAAGCTTGCCAAAGAAATATCATTTTTTTCATATAACTGCATTAACTTCAGAAGTTTCTGGTCTGTAAATGAGAAATATATATATCTATGAAGTACTTTATCTAGTCTGAGTGTAATTAATATTGATACCCAATGGTCTGAAATTATATTACTACATGTAAATATAATACAATTATAGCCATTAGCAATGGTAAACAGTTGCAGTTTATTTCAAATAGATCTACGCAAATCAATTAGTATCTGACATTTTCTAAGATGATCCATTAAGGTACTCTCATTTTAAAAAGTATGATAAACGTGGAAACAACGCTTCTATAGACCAATAGCAATACCTGTCTGTGACGTTGTGGCCCCATATGCCCCAAGATAGACTCCAACATGGTCTGTGTGACAGGACGATGGCGAAAGCTCAATCACTGAGGTCAGCAGGTCAACCAGCGCATCTGAAAATAACACATATACGGGTATGTCTCAACAAAATCCTCTGATATATGGCCACTGAAAAACAAAAACCTTGTTAGTTGTGTGATAAAGACAAGCAACAGTGAGACCAAGTTCCATGAGTACGAAATTCTTAAGCTTAATCTTAGGCTTATTAAATTATACAAATATAAGCAAATGAAAATCAAGGCACCTATGTAACAAGCATTTTCATTGGTCAGTACTTTAAGTTGAGACTAAGTCTGTGATTGAGAATGTAGGTAATTGTAGGGTAATTGTAGGGTCAAGTTCATAAGCGATCCACGGTCTTTCAGCCACCACAGTGAAGTATGTAGTAAGTGGGTTAGGGGTTAATCATGGACTGAGAGCAGGTGTGTCATTATATACATGAATTCATGATATTGAAATATGTTCATTGACAAAGAGGTTTAGCCATTGCGAAAGTCAGAAATTCAATGTTTAACAGAGATGTGATTTCAAATCAACTGTATAATGTAAATGGTGTTTGTTGGATGTCTAAATGAGTAGCCAGGCATTATTATAAATCTTATAGCAAGCTGACAATTATTTTTCTGGATGTAGCCATTTAATGTGAAAATTGTTGATGACCGCAGAAATATTTACACTATGAAAACCTAACCAGGACTTAACAAATACACTTTGAACTGATCACAAAATAATGTGCACACCCTGAATGTGTTGTGAAGAAATGAGGTGTCTTGTGAAACAAAACGGACTTAATGCACGTGCATAAAGTGTCATCCCGGATCAGCCTGTGCAGTCTGCATCGGCTAATCCAGGACGGCACTTTCCGCCAACAGTGGATTTATGTTTAAAAGAGACTTCCTTAAAACAGAAAATTCCAAAAAAGCGGAAGGTGTCGTCCCGGATTAGCCTGTGCGGACTGCACAGGCTGATCTGGGGTGACACTTTACGCACGTGCATTAATCCCGGTTTTCCCACAACACGCCTCATTCACATTTTTTGATCTTCAATCCTTTTGTCTACCTTTGCTCTCTAGACCATTCTGTCCAAACATGGTTGGAAGAAAACTGGAGTGGCTGGTCACCATGTCAACCACGGTTGCTATGGTGATGGTGAATGCAGGCCTGCCACTTTGGTACATCCGTCTGATGAGGTCATTCAGTAACAACATGGCTTCGGCGTGGTTGTATAAATCCCTGAAGTTTTGTATTTATGGAGTTTGTCTGTTTATAAGCTTTTTTTTTATTTTTAAAATTTTGGCCATTATTCCTAAGCATTCACGAATAGGATTTCTTGCAGACGAACATAATTTGCTCAAATGCAGCATTTGCAATTGTAATTTAACTGCCTGTTGTATTTCAGAAATAGCTTCATTTTACTATAGATATTTTCACTTCTTATAAAGTTCCATTGTTTAAAGTAATATTTATAAACCATATATAAATATGTTAATCCCTTAACAGTTAAGTATTCAAAAGTAAATAATATGTCAGATAATCAAGAAAGCACAATGTCATACACATGTGAAATAAACAGTTAAAGAAAATTTGATTTTAAAGTTCAGGACAAGATTTTATTAAGATGCTTCTGTAAAATGGCACCTGATGTGTTACCTTAGCATGGCCTTCAGTAGGTTACACCATGCTTGATCACAGTTGGCCCACGAACAAATCCAACCCGCAAATGTGTCCTAAAACATGAATAATTACTATTCTTACAGTGTTACTTTTAAGACCATTTTGGGGCTGTTATGAGGCCCATTTCTGAAAAAGTATATTTTTTTGTGACTGGAATATTCATTCAATAAGTCAAATGAAATTAAGTGTACAAAATTATAAAGCACATAGTCCAACGTTCAAAACAAAAATCAGTGAGTTTTTTTATGTACTTACAGCACAAAACTTTTTCAAAATCTTCAACAACTTTTCAACAACAATGGTCACACTTCTTTTCCTTCCCAATTCATGTGTCAGGCACTTCACACACAGTTCTGCCATCTTCTTACATACAGCCTCACTTTCACTGCCAGTTTCAACCTGGTTGCCAAGCAACTCTGACTGGTTGCTAAGCAACCCACACTGGTTGCTAAAGAGTGCAAGGAGGTCAACATGGTGCGCTTTCGCTTCCTGTCCTGTCTCGAACAATGACATCACTTTTTCAGACATACTTGCAACCAATTTGGAACCTAAATAAAATATAGAAATATATATAAACTATGTATCTTCAGTTGCCAGTTACTGTCAGTAGGTTGGCATGTAATTATATATATACTGCATTACAAAAATCCAGTTACATATTTTTTCCCTCAAAAATATGCATTTAAAGAGCATACTGTTAAATTTTGAAAGTACAACATGATTGGTATACAAATGTTCAAGTAACTTTAAAGTTTTGAATTTTGTTACAATTTATTTAAATGTGATTAAAGACCTATGAATTAAGTTGAAGACCGCTTTTAAATTTTAAACATGATTGGCATAGCTAGATCTAACTTTAAAGAATTCAATTTAAGAAGTTTCAATTTAGTTAAAATTTAATTGTGCCAATTTAGCATAACCTTTCAAACATGGTTCATATTTACAGGCAAATACAGATCTAGTAAAAAAAGTACACTTGGAAGCACAATTCCTACCCACAACTCCATTTTCGTGTAAAATTGTGAAAATGTGCAGAAGACTGTCTGACTGGGGGACTGGTTCATAATCACATAGTCGTAGAAAGTCTGCTTTCAAAGTCTTCACCAGTTTGCCAGCAGCCTTGTCAAGGTCGTCTGAAAGTTAGGTCAGTGTTACTCAAAGGCATTTGACGTATTGCTGATAATCATTTATAATAACATCGCATTTAATGACAAACAAAAGCTGTTTGTAAAACAGGTATGCCCCCTCTAGGTTAAAAGCAATCTTTAAATATTTAGTTTGGTGAAGATTGGATGTAAACTGTTGGACATAGACAGCGGACACTGCAAAGAACGGCCAATGTTAGAAAAATCAAGGGCCACAACTCCACATTTCCTGAGGGGATTTAGTTGACTATCAACCTTGGCCATGATATTATGCCCACAAACATTTTCATAAAGATTAGTGAAGATTGGATGAAAACTATTGGACTTAGAGAGCAGAAACGAAAGGGGTCTAGCCATCGACAGACGGACAGACCAACCGACATTAGCAAACTAATATACCCCACTATCTTCAATGGGGGGCATAATAACCAAGAATGCTTTTCTACAGCAACCGAATAATGTAAAGTAAAGCACTGTTGCATTGTTATTACTTTTCAAACATGTTTCATCATTTACAGAATTAAACATAACAGGCCATCTAAATTTTATTACCTACCCAATATTAACAAAACTCTGTCAAATACAGTTACTCAACCTATGGTAATACACTCCGACATCAAATTCCAGTTGTGCTCTGAGGCACACCTGGGAAGCAAAACATATTTTTGTCCTATTAAAATGAGAACCATAGAGTATTATTATTATTATTTTACCTTTCATTGATGGGCTGTCATTTGCAAGACTCAAGCCAGTTCTCACAAGCTCAAGATTTGACCTCGCATCAAACCCCTTCTTGCCCTTGGCAACCATTTTCAACACGGACATGGTCAGGGTCACATTGTGTGACATCATCAACTGCAGCAGCTTCAAGCACACCATCTTCTTCTCTCCTTCAACTAACAACAGCTTGTTCACAATGTTGACGTAACAAAGCACCGAGAGTATTGGGAAATGGTCAATAAACTCGGACAACACCGCAAGGTCACTCGTTTCGAACGCGAGAAACGCCTCAATCAATGTATTGAGGGAAGATTCTTTCAATTTCACGAGCTTTAAACCAGACTGCATGACTTTCTTTAAAATCTGGCACACCAATTTTCTGAACGAGGGCATGTTTTCATTTGAAAGCTGTAAAGTTTCACTTCCAATGTGGCCTAGCAACAAATTGAGAACTCTGACACAATCTTCGCTGGCTAGTGAACGACATAAAATCTGCAGAATATCAACTAAAATCTCCATCATTATACTGCTTTCATTAGACGCAAGTAAGTTTTCAGCTTTTTGAAAATAAAAAGCTATATCGCTTTTCAAATCAATGTCATAATTAGAAGTCACTGTTAATAATCCGCACACAAACTTTGAGATGACCTTTGACATTTTCTTAGACCGGTTTTCACACGCTGGTGTATTTGTAAGAAAATTCTCCTTTATGGCGGGGTGATTGAGTACCAGTCTGATACAAGAAATCACACACTCTTGTGGTGTTTCCAGCGGCTGAAATATGCTTCCGCTTGACATCTGGCATTTCATGTCCTCACCAAAGGCTGCCTTCAATGCAGTTTCAATCTGTATCAAAATGGATCTGGTGCAGGTTTCTACCCACTTGCAGGACTGTTTCTCCGTTTTCTAAAAATATTATAACCAGTTCTAAAATGATACTCACTAATTTTTATGTAGACAAAGAACAAAATCATCATTGTTTAACTACCCAATAAACAATGCAAAAAGTAGTCCCGATTTTGAGCAGAGCATAGTTCTCATTACAATTGCAAAAATAGTTGTCAAATCATGTTAGAATCTGAATAATGTTCAGACTATCATTGTTTATCAGCCAATAAACTACTATTTGCTGTTCTGATGTGTAGCTATTAAACCACTCGGGCTAACGCCATCATGGTTTCATTCCTAAGCATCATAACTCCAAATCATTGTAATTTGTTTAATGGCCGATAAACAATGATAAATAAAAAATTATTTCTTAGACAACTTCCTGCTTATAAACCATTAACATTTTACATGTGATGACCGATTGTTCAAATGTTTTACAATAATCTGCGATGCATATACGAGTCAATATAAAGCAATACTGCACTTCATGGCTGCAACAAATGATCATTCCAGATGAAAGGGTAAGATTAAAGAATTACCACTAAAATTAAATTCATTGTTTTTTTTGTTTTTTTTTTTACATGTACTACTAGTGTAATGAATATCAACTTCATGTAAGGAACCAATGAATCTTCCCACATCTAAGTTTCATATGTTCATGTAGCTCAAAATAAAAAATCCTAATGACACATAAAAACAGCAATTTAGAAAGCCTACAAACACTTGCATCAAAATGAAAATAAAATATGTTACAATTTTAGCAAAAAGCATACTTTTGAATCTACCTTAGTGAGATTCTGAGCAATGAATCCCAAGTGCAGGAGACCCCTGGAGACATCAGATTTCAGATTGCCGTCTGGCAGAAGGAGGTTACCCTTGCCAACCAATTCCTCAGCCATTGATTTGGCTGTGTTGTTACCATTGGCATCAATGCTTGAAGGGACCTGCAATGTTCATGATAATAGGAAATCATGCAATATTAGATATTGGGTTATTATTTCTATAATTCAAATAAAATAATATACAGCTTAAAAATTATATAAGCTGAGCACACAACATCACCGACACATGACAACATTAAAAATTTTTTGTGTTATTTAGTATGTTTTCTTTAATTTCTTTTTTTTAATATAAAATGATGTGATAGGAAGAATACTACGAAAGTGCTGAATACAAATAAGTTTATTTGTTTGGCCAAAAACGAGAACCACTTGCCAAGGCTCATGATTCAGGTTTTCTACGCCTAGATAAAAAAAACTTATCTTTATTCAACACTAACCTAGCATTCTATATATTACATGTACAGAATGTCTTGCAAACACCACCTATGATAAACTTTGTACTTTTAGGATTTTATCATTGATAATTTTATGTTATAACAAGAGCAACGACATAGGATACCATGCAGTGTTGTTTTTTTTAACTTTGATTGTTGATGCAACAAAATTGGAATAAAACCCTCATATTAAGAGATGTGGAGCAGGGTCTTTAGCCAGACCATCTAAGAAAGAAAAAAAAATTATTTTACAAAAACATCAACTAACGTACCAGTAAATATTTATAAATTCAACCAAGCAATTATAGCCCAAATATTAATAACATACACTTACCTTGTGCGTCCACATCCCTATATAGTCAGCCAATCCCTTGACGAGTACCTCTGAACCACACTCCTCCAGCATGTGGCAGAACACTCTGGGATCAACCTGTGTGTGGAACGTCTGTAGTACGACAGCCGATACAAACTTCTTGGCATCTGAATAAAGTGGTAATGTCTTATTCTAAGTTAAATTGATTGTTACAGAATATTTGGGATCAACTTGTAGGCGGAATATTGGTAGACAAATGGCAGATACAAACTGCTTGGCGCCTGAAAAACAATGTCTTATTTTCAGTAATACTGATTGCCACAGACTGTTTGGAATCAAACTGTCGGTGTAACATCTGTAGAAGGATGCTGATACACACTGCATGGCGCCTGAATAACAAAGTTGTAATGTATTAGTTTCAGTTAAATTGATTGCCACTCACTATTTTGGATCAACTTGCAGGCAGAGCATCAGTCTTATCATTCTTTCCGTTGCTTGCCACAGACTATTTGGGTAAAATGTATACATACATGTCCATGAAATGCTTTATTACAAACAGATAAAAAACTCAAAATGCTTTGTTCTCCAATTAGCAAAAGACTATCAATGGCTCAGTGGCAAACTACTATCGTTACTCCTTATATTTCATTTACAAATTATCATTAGGTTTTCATCGTGTCATCGACATACATATGTCAAGCGCCTATACATCTTTCCATAATGATTAATGGGTTGAAAAGAGTTGATTTTTAGAGGATAGTAAGTTTTAGTCCAATTAATTTTGTATTATTGCCTATGTTTAACACTGGCAGAACAGGATTGGTGCACAAGATAAAAGTTTGGGTGGCAATAGGCGAGTGAAATGCTCTAAACTATCCAAAAGGCAAATATGGTAGCTTGGTTCTCCTTTGTTAGACATACTTTGTTTAACTCTCATTAAATGTTTCATAAGATATGAACTGTACCTTCAGTGAGGTTTTCATCTTTTCTAGTGACATCCATGGCAACCAGAACCAATGGACAGAAGGCAAACCTGCAAACAACAAAACTAAAGACTAACAAACACATGAACGGAGTAGGCAGTTCCTTTGAAAACAAAACATAAGAGGCCTTTCATGGGAAAACCGGGCTTAATGCATGTGCGGAAAGTGTCGTCCAGGATTATCCTGTGCAGTCCGCACAGGCTAATCCAGGACGGCACTTTCCGCTGTTATGATATTTTCTGTTTCAAGGAAATCTCTGCTAAACATAAATCCACTGTAGGCGGAGAGGGGCGTCCTGTGGACTGCACAGGCTAATCCGGGATGACACTTTACGCACATGCGTTAAGCCCGGTTCTCCCTCGACACACCTCATAACAACAAGAGAACGTTAGATAGCATTAGATAAGTAAAACAACAACCTCCTTTTAAGGTATAAAATAAAATATGAATCCTGTGAGGGGTGCTATAAATATGAGTGTCTTCCTTTCTATCTATAAAAATAAGAATACAATATTTTATTGATTAAAAAAATCAACATACTTATTGCAACCCGAAATGTGCCATTGAATATACATGTATCTGTTTACCTTCGTATATCTGCAGCATTTCCTTCAGAGTTTTCCATGTTAACATCAAGTTCTGTCTTATCCATTTTCAAAACATCTGCGTGATTTATAAGAATAAACATAATATCGATATAAGAAAATATCCATATTGGGAAACTGAAAACAATTTAAACTATCGCTACTGACACTCCCAGCATTTAACTTGACTATTGGCTTATCGAAATAGTTGCCTCACAAATGAGCAATGAATTTCATTGGATAATATTTAAGTTAAGGTCTTAAATTAATTTTGAGACCTTTTGTAGACTGGAAGCTTTAACAAACATTGAACACCCAATACTTATTTATATTTTGCCAGAACCAACTCACATAAAGAAAAAATCTAAATAATATTTCAAGATTTTTATCCATAACAACTGCTATCAACCAAATGTTTTGTCTTACCATCAATGTTTACTTGTTGTGTCTTTGCCATATCTGTTGCCATGGCAACCTTGCTCTGCAAATCGCACAACATGTCCATATACGGATACGGGTTGTGAATATAGGTTATTGTAACCTTGGTAACAAGGTCAAGGACATCTGTGCCATGTGTCTGCAGTGTGTGTAACCATAGCAACAGCTCTTCTCTGTGACCATCAAACTGACCAGTGCTTTCAAGTAGCTATGTAAGCAAACAATGTTTATATAGTAAGCAGCGAAAACACAGATACTAATACTTATTACAATTTATTTGAAAATGATATTCACTGATTTTTCTTTAGACAAAGAACAAAATTACCGTTGTTAAACTGCCCAATAAACAATGCAAAAAGTAGTCCAGATTCTGAGCGCAGCATAGTAAAATGTATTTCTTATTACATTTGCAAAAATATTTGTCAGATCATGTTAGAATCAAAATAATTTTCGCATTATCATTTATCGGCCAAAAACAACTCTTTGTCATTCTGATGCTTGGTTAACAAACCACTCAGGCTAACCCCCTTATGGTATAATTCCTATGCATCAGAATTCCAAATTGTTGTTTATTGGCTGATAAACAACAATGAATCAAAAATCATTTCTTAAATAGGAGTTTTTTTGCCTGATCAAGTTAATACCTTTTGATTTCAGCGTGATTGTGCTGAAAGTCTTAGGCTTATCGGGACCCTTTCGAGTCAGTTTCCTAGAACCTGTATGTAGAGTCTTTGAGAGAGGTTGCTCAAACCTACCCAAGCAGGGATCCAGATCTCCCGATTGTCAGACAGTCATCTTATATACTACACCATTGCGACTATTTTTACTTACTTTCTGATTTTTAATTTTTACAAAATACATTAAGGTTAAAGTAGCAGCATGTGTTATCATACCTTACAAACTAGTGACAGCATAGCCTGCGAGAGGTTAGAATCCACTGATAGTGCTGTCACCATCTCAAGAAGTTGATAAAGTAGAGTGTGGCCAGAGGCATTCTGAAAGCAAGCGAAAGTCTATACCTTTGTGGCATCAAATACAATGTGCTGTGCGACTACTGATCATCTGTTTTTGCCATAGAAAAATGTCCCGCACTGTTTATTCATTCCAAATGACCTTCAAACCTGAACGACTAAAAATCAGTGGAATTAAGTGTTTTCATTGCGAATATTGTATTTGCAGTTCTTTGCTCAGTATTTGTCAATGACAATCATAACAAGAAGAGCACCTGGAAAATTGGTGGAAATAATTTTTTCAATTTTAATTTATTGTTTAAGAATTGTGATGCACCTCATTTTGTCACTCTAAATGAAAAAATTAAACTAAACTTAAATTGCATTCTATGCCTACCTTTATTTTTCAACTTAAATCAATATGAAAAGGAAACACCAAATGGCAATGTGACTCCATACAAACCTTTCGCGACCATGGCAGACGACGGGCATCCGTGCCCGCCAGGAGTTTCAGGAGGTACACCTTGGTCAGGTGGTCAGCGTCACAGATCGACACTTCCGGACTTGATCTGTTCAGGACTCCGTCAAGCAGTTTGCCTGTAGAATTTTTATAAGCAAAATAGTAACCAGATCGGATGTAAAAACTGTTGTACTTAGAGAAAAACAGCTAAAAAAGCCAATTTTAGATACCGGTAATTCAATGGTTATAACTCTTCAGGTCCTATATAAATTTTTACTGATAATTGAACTTGGTCGAGATATTATCAACACAAACATTTCTATAAAGTTTGGTGAAGAGCGGATGAAAACAGTTTGACATAGAAAGCAGAAAAAAAAGATCTACCAACATAAAGACATTTGATAACAATTTTTTTTTACATACCCCTGCATCTTCGATAGGAGGACAGGGGTGGGGGGTGGGCATAATAACATACAATTAGTTTTGAGTACATGCCTATAGGATACCTACCTAGAATGGCTGGGTGTTCCACCACCAGAGTAGGGCTGAGGTCCTGGAAAGCAAGAGTACATGCCTACAGGATACCTACCTAGAATGGCTGGGTGTTCCACCATCAGAGTAGGGCTGAGGTCCTGGTAAGCAAGAGAGAGTACGTGCCTACAGGATACCTACCTAGAATGGCTGGGTGTTCCACCATCAGAGTAGGGCTGAGGTATTGGTAAGCATGAGTACATGCCTACAGGATACCTACCTAGAATGGCTGGGTGTTCCACCATCAGAGTAGGGCTGAGGTCATGGTAAGCAAGAGTACATGCCTATAGGATACCTACCTAGAATGGCTGGGTGTTCCACCATCAGAGTAGGGCTGAGGTCATGGTAAGCAAGAGAGAGTACGTGCCTACAGGATACCTACCTAGAATGGCTGGGTGTTCCACCATCAGAGTAGGGCTGAGGTATTGGTAAGCATGAGTACATGCCTACAGGATACCTACCTAGAATGGCTGGGTGTTCCACCATCAGAGTAGGGCTGAGGTCCTGGTAAGCAAGAGTACATGCCTATAGGATACCAACCTAGAATGGCTGGGTGTTCTACCATCAGAGTCGGGCTGAGGTCCTGGTAAGCATGAGTACATGCCTATAGGATACCTACCTAGAATGGCTTGGGTGTTCCACCATCAGAGTAGGGCTGAGGTATTGGTAAGCAAGAGTACATGCCTATAGGATACCTACCTAGAATGGCTGGGTGTTCCACCATCAGAGTAAGGCTAAGGTATTGGTAAGCAAGAGTACATGCCTATAGGATACCTACCTAGAATGGCTAGGTGTTCCACCATCAGAGTAGGGCTGAGGTATTGGTAAGCATGAGTACATGCCTATAGGATACCTACCTAGAATGGCTAGGTGTTCCACCATCAGAGTAGGGCTGAGGTATTGGTAAGCAAGAGTACATGCCTATAGGATACCTACCTAGAATGGCTGGGTGTTCCACAATCAGAGTAGGGCTGATGTCTGGTAAGCAAGAGTACATGCCTACAGGATACCTACCTAGAATGGCTGGGTGTTCCACCATCAGAGTAGGGCTGAGGTCCTGGTAAGCAAGAGTACATGCCTATAAGATACCCACCTAGAATGGCTGGGTGTTCCACCATCAGAGTAGGGCTGAGGTATTGGTAAGCATGAGTACATGCCTATAGGATACCTACCTAAAATGGCTGGGTGTTCCACCATCAGAGTAGGGCTGAGGTCCTGGTAAGAAAGAGTACATGCCTACAGGATACCTACCTAGAATGGCTGGGTGTTCCACCATCAGAGTAGGGCTGAGGTATTGGTAAGCATGAGTACATGCCTATAGGATACCTACCTAGAATGGCTAGGTGTTCCACCACCAGAGTAGGGCTGAGGTATTGGTAAGCATGAGTACATGCCTATAGGATACCTACCTAGAATGGCTAGGTGTTCCACCATCAGAGTAGGGCTGAGGTATTGGTAAGCAAGAGTACATGCCTATAAGATACCCACCTAGAATGGCTGGGTGTTCCACCATCAGAGTAGGGCTGAGGTATTGGTAAGCAAGAGTACATGCCTATAGGATACCTACCTAGAATGGCTGGGTGTTCCACCATCAGAGTAGGGCTGATGTCCTGGTAAGCAAGAGTACATGCCTATAGGATACCTACCTAGAATGGCTGGGTGTTCCACCATCAGAGTAGGGCTGAGGTATTGGTAAGCATGAGTACATGCCTATAGGATACCTACCTAGAATGGCTGGGTGTTCCACCATCAGAGTAGGGCTGAGGTCCTGGTAAGCAAGAGTACATGCCTATAGGATACCTACCTAGAATGGCTGGGTGTTCCACCATCAGAGTAGGGCTGAGGTCCTGGAAAGCAAGAGTACATGCCTACAGGATACCAACCTAGAATGGCTGGGTGTTCCACCATCAGAGTAGGGCTGAGGTCCTGGTAAGCAAGAGTACATGCCTATAGGATACCTATATAGAATGGCTGGGTGTTCCACCATAAGAGTAGGGCTGAGGTCCTGGTAAGCAAGAGCACATGCCTATATGATACCTGCCTAGAATGGCTGGGTGTTCTACCATCAGAGTCGGGCTGAGGTCCTGGTAAGCATGAGTACATGCCTATAGGATACCTACATAGAATGGCTGGGTGTTCCACCATCAGAGTAGGGCTGAGGTATTGGTAAGCAAGAGTACATGCCTATAGGATACCTACCTAGTATGGCTGGGTGTTCCACCATCAGAGTAGGGCTGAGGTATTGGTAAGCATGAGTACATGCCTATAGGATACCTACCTAGAATGGCTGGGTGTTCCACCATCAGAGTAGGGCTGAGGTATTGGTAAGCATGAGTACATGCCTATAGGATACCTACCTAGAATGGCTGGGTGTTCCACCATCAGAGTAGGGCTGAGGTCCTGGTAAGCAAGAGTACATGCCTATAGGATACCTACCTAGAATGGCTGGGTGTTCTACCATCAGAGTAGGGCTGAGGTCCTGGTAAGCATGAGTACATGCCTATAGGATAACTACCTAGAATGGCTGGGTGTTCCACCATCAGAGTAGGGCTGAGGTATTGGTAAGCAAGAGTACATGCCTATAGGATACCTACCTAGAATGGCTGGGTGTTCCACCATCAGAGTAGGGCTGAGGTATTGGTAAGCATGAGTACATGCCTATAGGATACCTACCTAGAATGGCTGGGTGTTCCGCCATCAGAGTAGGGCTGAGGTCCTGGTAAGCAAGAGTACATGCCTACAGGATACCTACCTAGAATGGCTGGGTGTTCCACAATCAGAGTAGGGCTGAGGTCCTGGTAAGCATGAGTACATGCCTACAGGATACCTACCTAGAATGGCTGGGTGTTCCACCATCAGAGTAGGGCTGAGGTATTGGTAAGCATGAGTACATGCCTATAGGATACCTACCTAGAATGGCTGGGTGTTCCACCATCAGAGTAGGCTGAGGTCCTGGTAAGCAAGAGTACATGCCTATAGGATACCTACCTAGAATGGCTGGGTGTTCCACCATCAGAGTAGGGCTGAGGTATGGTAAGCAAGAGTACATGCCTACAGGATAAATACTAGAATGGCTGGGTGTTCCACCATCAGAGTAGGGCTGAGGTCCTGGTAAGCAAGAGTACATGCCTACAGGATACCTACCTAGAATGGCTGGGTGTTCCACCATCAGAGTAGGGCTGAGGTCCTGGTAAGCAAGAGTACATGCCTACCGGATACCTACCTAGAATGGCTGGGTGTTCCACCATCAGAGTAGGGCTGAGGTCCTGGTAAGCAAGAGTACATGCCTATAGGATACCTACCTAGAATGGCTGGGTGTTCCACCATCAGAGTAGGGCTGAGGTCCTGGTAAGCACACAACACCTGCTCAACAAGTACCAGCATCTCTGTCAGGCCCACTCCACAGTGCTCTGTAGAAACCACATATAGAGGCGCGTCGTGGGAAACCCGGTCTTAATGCATGTGGTAAAGTGTCGTCCTGGATTAGCCTGTGCAGTCCGCACAGGCTAATCCAGGACGGCACTTTCCGCTTTTATGGTATTTTCTGTTTTAAGGAAGTCTCTTCTAAACATAAATCCACTGTAGGCTGAAAGTGCCGTCCTGCAGACTGCACAGGCTAATCCGGGACGACACTTTATGCACATGCATTAAGTCCGGTTTTCCCATGACGCGCTGAGGAGTACACATTATTGAAATATGGAAGTTCCATAGTTTAATTGGTAAAGAGCACGTATGTTTTTCTTGCAATTGGTCCTTTTTTGGTGCAGACTTTATCTCAAAACTACCCCCACCCCAATTTGGTTTTTGAGAGCCATGTTACATTCTTACATATTTAATAAAGCATTGCAGGTGTTTTGCAAAGATTATATCTAGAGTGCAACTCTTGAAAAACAGCAGTTAATTCACTGCATTTGTACACATGATTGAAACACTGTTTTAGTTCATAACAAAACAAAAATAACGATCACACATAACTTGAAGTGTTTACCCAAAATACACAAGTATAAAAAAAAAACGTCCACAGAAGTCGGGTTGTAAATTTGCACATGCGTATTCACAATAAAGGGGAGGCAATTTTCAAGGGAGGCCACCTAGTCTTTAGTCTAGGAAAGGCCTTTTTGTCAGGGGAACAATATTGATTGTCATACCAAACATCATCTGCACGTCAGGTGCGCTCTTCTCAGGAGTTTTCTGCATGGCAACGACCTTGTCCCAGCAGGCAGACACCGACGTCACCTCCGGCATGCTCTGGAATATTTGCCAAAAAAAAAAAAATTATTTATATGGCCGTTGTTATGTACTTACACATATTATAATGGATAGGGATATGCTATTCAGGTATTATAATATAACTGTTGTTAAGTCATGTGACAGATGATCACATGAGCACCTTTAGCAGAGCTTCACAAACAGCTGTTGGAGAGCGAAATGAAATTTGCAGAAATTCAGAATTTTGACTGGCAAAACATAAAAGCTGTACAGTAACATTGCTCCCACAATCTACAGTAGACAATGCATTACTAATACCAAACAATCTTTACAGATGCGTTTAAAGTCTTTTGAAAACCTCGTAATTGGAAACATGCTTCAAGATTTACTGTGGGATGTTTGCATCAGTCTCTTAAATCAAGTTTGCAACGACTATTGATCAAATGATACAATCAGAAATGTATTCCGTGAACCAGCATTCAAAGATCAGGGAAAGATGCTGTCCAGATTGTAATATTAATTCAAACAGAAAAGAAACACCTATCAATTATCGCGGTGTATCTCCGATACGACTCCACCCTGCTCCTTTCTGGTTCCCTCTGCTGCCCTTCTGGGCTAGCCAACACAGAAATGTTATATAACTGTTGAAATTTAATATATTTTTGCAAATATTCAATGAGAAATGAATCAGCAGTGCTTAAAAACCTTAAACAGAAGAATTAAACTCATGGAAACCCTGGATTAAGCAAAATATTAGAACATGTCAACAAACTGGATCGGCTTTCCACCCTGCTCCTTTTTAGCAGCACCCTGTACCTTTTGGATCCTAGATCTTTACCTAACTACTACTCCAGGGTGTTCAGATACACACAGAACATGCAGTATGGATTGTTTTTTTAATGCTACATTATATGACCAGTGATGAGTATTCCACAGTACAATGACAGAGTGTTTGTGTCATGGATGACAGAATATTAAACCTTCACTACACAAGCATGCAAAAGTATATAGCAGGGCTATTTATTTTACGCATGACAAAATATTGAACGAGTGCCATTGTCACAAAATATGCCCATCCAGTGAGCTTTTTGGTAGTAAAGAATTGGTCACATTGTCCCCCAAACGGTTTTAGAGAAGAAGTTGTTTGAAGCAATTGTTGACAACATATAATGGATGATGGACACCAGATGGTGAATGACCACAATAACTTGCCCTTGAGCACTTTGTGCTCAGGTGAGCTAACAAGAGGTCAACAAATCAAATCTGTATGGAAAACTGTAAATGTTGCTGTAGCAATTTACATGTATTAACAGCACAGTAGATAATAAGGTCATCAAATGCATAGTCTATATGCAGAACTGTAGACATGGTTAATATATTCGTGAATTTATTATATAAATTGTAAGACATAATGCAATTTTGATTGTTTAAATAAGATGCAAGACACACCAGAAGTCCACATCAGAAGTCCAAACTGTTGTTTATTAGAGAATAAGAAAAGACAGCCATGATGGCCCCAACGGCCAAAGGGCTCACCTGAGTACTGGCAAAAGATGGAAGCCTTACTGTTGTGACAGACTTGAACAAATGTTGGAAATGTACACTAAATCCAGCCCATAGTTGGCTTCTGCTGAGGTCTTATGGTCACAAACACACTGTGGAAGTTTGGTCAAGATTGGAAAAAAAAAGAAGCCTCTATCAAGGAAAAAGGCATTTGTTTTCATTTTTCCCCACAAACAAGAAGCCATAAATCCAGTGTTTGTGGTCCGACCCCATTTTTGGCTTCTGCTAAGATCTTATGGTCACACACAAACTGTGGAAGTTTGGTCATGATTGAAAGAAGACACTATGAAGGAAAAAGGCAATTTCTACACTTTGTCCACAAACAAGGGGCCATAACTCTGGTGTCTGTGGCCCAACATTGCCCATCTTTGGCTTCTACCGAGATCTTATGGTCAAACTGTGGAAGTTTTGTCTAGATTGGATGAAAACTGAAGTCTCTATATTAAAACAAGGATATCAGTGAACTGATGGATGCTCCCCAATGCGCTTTGCCAAGTAATGGGAAGCAAACAGAAGACCAGCAGAATCCAGACAAGAATTGTGCTCTATATATTAATTTCAGCCATCATCAAAGTCCCATAGCTGTAAGATAAGAAACGTGGAAATTAAACGAAAAACCAAATGTTTCGAATAAAATGCATAAAAGTCAGCACAATAATAAAAGAAAGTGTGGATGCACGGTAAAGGTCATGGCTAAGAATTGCACTAAAGTACAATTTAAGTTAAGAAATAGCCTTTTAGTTATTCATTAGGACATGTAAGAATACTGACCCTGAACAGAATTATGTTTATGTAAGTAAAAAAGAAACAGTAACCTTGACCTACACCTATCCCATATGCAATCGCAAGTGAGGTTTCAATATAAGATATCTACATTTGAAGTTACATTACAATACCTTCATTCATTCTTGAGCCGTTGAGCGTAAACCATTTGTTTTATTTTTGGTAATGGTGACCTTGACCCCACCCACCGCATATGCAATCCCGAGTGAGGTCACGAAATAAGGTATCTACATATGAAGTTTCATTAAAATATCTAAATCCGTTCTTAAATTATTGAGTGGAAACCCTTTTTCTATTTTTAGTAATGATGACCATGACCCCACCCACCCCATATGCAATCGAGGTCTAGATAATAAGGTATCTACACATGAAGTTTTGTTAAAATATCTGAATTTGTCTTCAGGTATGGAGCGGAATCTGTTTTTCTATTTTGAGTAACGGTGACCTTGACCTTGAACCCACCCACCCCATATGAAATCCATGTGAGGCCTTGATATAAGGTATCTATGTATGCTTAATTCGTTCTCTAGTTCTTGAATAGAAACCGTTTTTCTAATTTTACTAACGGTGACCTTGACCCCACCCGCCCCATATGCAATCCCAAGCAAGGTCTCAATATAAGGGGTCTACAAATGAAGTTTCATTAAAATATCGCAATGCGTTCTAAAGTTATTGAGCAGAAACTGTTTTTCTATTGTTCAGTATTGGTGACCTTGACCTTGACCCCACCCACCCCATCAGCAATTCCAAGTTATTAAGCGGAAACTTCTTTTTTAGTAACGGTGACATTGACCTTGCCCTTCTCGAAAAAGTGTATTTAAAACGCATTTAATGCGTATTAAACGCTGCGGTATTCGCACAGTATTTTTTCTGCGTAAAATGCGCGTTCAATACACTTTTTCGAGAAGGGCAAGGTCAATGTTTAGTACACTAAGTGTATTTTTTCTGTACTTTTTCTGAATTATTTACAAAAAAGTGTATTATTGCACTAGAAAATACACTTAAAATACACTGTAAATACACTTAAGTATATTTTTTGAAGATAAAGAGTGTATTTTTCAAGGAGAAAAATACACTTTATATGCACTTAAGTGTGTTCATGCAAGAAAAATGCAGAAAAAATACACTTTATTTCTGTAAAATAAGTGTATTTTTTCAGCATTTTCAAGTGTATTAAATGTGTATTAAATGCAGAAAACATACAGTGCCAATACCGCATTAAATGCGTTTTAAATACACTTTTTCGAGAAGGGCAAGGTCAATGTTAAGATATGAAGTTTCATTAAAATATCTCAATGCGTTCTTGAGTTATTGAGCGGAAACCATTTTTTATTTTTAGTAACAGTGACCTTGACCCCACCCACCCCATATGCAATCCCAACGGAGGCCTCATAATAAGGTATATATGCAGGAAATTTCATTAACATGTTTCGATGCATTCTTATTTTCTATTTTTAGTAATGCTAACCTTAACCCCACCCAACCCATATGCAATCCCAAGCGAAGTCTCAATATAAGGTATCTATGTATGAAGTTTCATTAAAATATCTCAATGCGTTCTCAAGTTATTGAGTGGAAACCCTCAATGCGCTCTCAAGTTATGGAGTGGAAATCAGAGGTAGGGGGAGAATGGCCGTAGAAATAATTTCATGACCAATCACCACACAAGTTATGTAGAAATAGACTAGACAAGAATTGTGCACTAAATGCTTATTTCAGAAATCTTCGAAGTCCCATAACTCTGAGAAAAATCATTAAAGCGGAACCTCCTGGTTCAGTGCACACCTCCACTTGGTAATGAAGCTTCCCATGAAGTTTCACAGAATTCTGGTCAGTAGTTGCTGAGAAATACGGACGGACAGACTGACAGACAAAGCAGCGACTATATGCTCCCCTTAAACTTTTTCGGGGACCATAAAAAGGCGATTTTTGCATTTTTAGCTGAAAAAGGGGCAATAACTCTAGAGTTCCTGGTCTGATTTGGCCCATTATCAATACCAACCAAGATTTTATGGTCATACACAAACTGTGCAAGTTAGGTCAAAATTGAATACAAAATGCAGTCTTTATCGTGATAGCGGTAAAACTGCTACAGAATACGAACGACACAGGAGAGGTCCCTTATACCAATATCTAAATCGAAAATTATTTCTTAAATAAAACAGAGTAAATACATAACACTACAAGCATATACCTTTAGCACCAAGGCCCTCAATAGTATGGCCGTCTGCTTCCTGTCTGCTGACGAGTACAAGGTCGTCTGCTCAACGGCTGACACCACGGTAACGGCAGTCTCCATGACTTGTCGCACCAGTCCGAGCACCTGGTAGTTAGCCATGAGTGACTTGCTCTGTGGGTAGAAATTAGACATTCAAATTTCCATAAATTTAGTTATTCTTTACAAATTTCAAGTATTCCGCTGTATTTTCCTTGCACCAGTTCTAACACCTGGTAGTTCATCATTATGGACTTGCTTTGAGGTTAAGAGGTCATAGAATGTGCTTGAACATTCAAACTTCAGAAAATTTAGATTTACTGGTAATTAATAAAAATTGAAGTAATCTGATCTGATTTTATGGTCAGCAATACTGTAACACTTAAGCTCAAATTAGTTCCAATTTAGAGTTAGAACACTTGTTGAGAAATACCATTTATGCAATGATTTTTTCTATAAAAATAATAAGAAAAAAATAAATATCAATAACATATATTTAAGACATGTACTGTATACACTGAAAAAAAAAGAAAACACTTGCAAAAAGCAACAGCATGATTTAGAAGTAGTTGGTCATTTTGTTGTCACAAAATTTAATTGATGACACATGTAATACAAAATCCATAATTGGTAAATCCATGGCCCACAGTCTAAACACAACCATCAAGTAAGTCAAATACAGTGATTGTAATAATGAAAATATAATCTGTACCATACCTTGACGCCTGGCAGTACTGTTGCTAAGACCTGGGGGGTGGGTAAGGTGTAGATTGATAAAATCTTCACCAGGTGGTCCGGAGTTTTGGCATCACGCATCTTCAATACCGTCATTTCTTTTTGCAGACTGTTAAAAATCTGAAGACATACAACATTATAAATGTGCAGTTCAAATACAACGCCATTTCAAGTGCATGCGAAGGAAGTATTTTAATTTTTCATATAAATGTAGATTAAAAATACAAATATTAGGCAGTTTAAAAACACTTTTTCAAAATCATAAGATTTGCTGGTAAGAGAAATATTAATACAATACGGCTTGGAATATTATATCTCTTACATAATTTCCATAAAGAGAATAATGTGAAAATTGTCAAAGACTGGCGAAAACAATTATGTAGTTATACATTCAAATTTTGAACTTAACGAGCCTTGTGAGCTATTGCCTGTTATCAAACGTATACAAACTTTTAGGAGAGGTTGCAAAGGAGCGAAAATAGTCCCCGATAGAGGCACATGTATTATGAAACAACAAAAACAGTCAACAAATGAAAATAAATCCAGTGTCACAAACGTCATCAGATTCTGATGAAAGCAACGCTGTGTTCAAATGTGAATATTTCAAGCCTAGCCTTACATAATATTGGAATAATTAACCTACCTTCACTAAAAAGTTTATGCTGGTGACCCATTTTGTGGTATCCCGTGGCGACAGCATAGGTGCCATGTGCTGCAGGAAGTACTGAATCTGATCAGGACAGGTGGTGAGTATGCCAATAACCAGTCTCTGTACAATAGACTGGCCACTAAGTGGGTGTAGACTTGCCAACACACTTGTCATTAGGTGGTTCTGATTCCTGTAACATAAAGTTTGTTATAAATCATTATCTGGCGTATGCCAATAACCAGTCACTGTACAATAGACTGGCCACTAAGCGGGTGTAGACTTGCCAACACACTTGTCATTAGGTGGTTCTGATTCCTATAACATAAAGTTTGTTATCATTATCTGAAGTACACCAGTAACCAGTTTCTGTATAATAGACTGGCGGATGTAGAAGAAGAACACACACGTCAATGTGTCATCATTAGGTGGTTCTGATTCCTGTAACATAAAGTTTGTTATAAATCATTATCTGGCGTATGCCAGTAACCAGTCACTGTACAATAGACTGGCCACTAAGCGGGTGTAGACTTGCCAACACACTTGTCATTAGGTGGTTCTGATTCCTATAACATAAAGTTTGTTATAAATCATTATCTGGCGTATGCCAATAACCAGTCACTGTACAATAGACTGGCCACTAAGCGGGTGTAGACTTGCCAACACACTTGTCATTAGGTGGTTCTGATTCCTATAACATAAAGTTTGTTATAAATCATTATCTGGCGTATGCCAGTAACCAGGATCTGTATAATAGACTAGATACTGAGCAGATGCTGAATGGCCAACATTTTCTGTGTTTCTGATTCCTGTAACATTTGTTATCATCATTTTAAGAATCCTGGTTACCAGTCTCTGTACTAATGTCTGGCCACAGGTGGTTCTGATTCCTGATAAGTTTAAAACAACTGAATTACGCAATTCACCAGTCTCTGTTCTATAGACTGGCCACAAAGCAGTCATATTTTCGCTCTTTTCGCGCCCTAGCCATTGAGCGAATATATGACCACCGCAAATATTCATCGAATTCATAGTGTACAAACACCCTGGGAGCATACACTTTCGTTCAAATGTACATCGGTAATTGTTCGTAAATATACATAGATAGGCCTATATGTTACGATGCGAATGTTTTTAATGAATGTTTTTTAATGTTTTCTTCATCGGCTTCATGATGATTAATGAAGTCATTTTTTTTCTTTTAAATTAAATTGTTGGCATTTTCGTACATTTAAATGCGGTCATACACTGCAGATCTGCTATATCCCCGTCCATATATATAAATATACATGTATACACTATAGCCCATTTTCGTTACCTAAAAACATAAACGTAATTATCTTGCCTTTTTGATGATAACATCCTTAATGTATTATATCCATATGTCAAATATTTCATTTGTATATAAAAATATAGAGATCTAATATTATTTCTTGTAATTAATTTCAAATCGCATATAATCAATTCGAAATCCGAAATGCCTTTCCGAATATTACTGTTTATGTGTTGTAAACACAAATTATATTTTACAATTAAACTGTACGTGTATTTCTTGTTAATCCTTTGTTCTGCTAAAAAAGCGTGCGAAAATTATGCCGACATGTACAACGCACGTCATCCGCATGGAAAGTGTGGGTGTATTCATTGCCATAAAAACACTTTCTAGCGCAGAGATCTTTACTTTTGTATAAAACATTTCGTAACGCATAAAAACAAAATTGTATTTCTGTAACACAGTTATGCAAAAGCATGATTTTGAATTCTCGTAATACAATGAGTTAAAGGAACATGAAGATTTTACTTTTCACAAGTTGATCTTTTGAGTAAATAATAAGCGCCATAAAGACGATGCCGTGTTTGTACGAGGTACAAAGATCAGACTTACCTTCCAGGGAGGCAGTATGCTTTATCCATGAAGATGATACCATGTTTGTACGAGGTATAAAACTCAGACTTACCTTCCAGAGAGGCCGTATGCTTTATCCATGAAGATGATGTCATGTTTGTACGAGGTACAAAGCTCAGACTTACCTTCCAGAGAGGCCGTATGCTTTATCCATGAAGATGATGCCGTGTTTGTACGAGGTACACAACTCCGTCAGGAACATGTACGCTGTCTCTGCTGCCATCACACTGGCCTCGTCTGTAGCATCTGCGTTCAACATCTGAATTAGTAATAGGGCAGTGGCGCGTCATGAGAAAACTGGACTTTATGCATGTGCGTAAAGTGTCGTCCCGGATTAGCCTGTGCAGTCCGCACAGGCTAATCCAGGACGGCACTTTCCGCCTACAGTGAATTTATGTTTAGAAGAGACTTCCTTGAAACAGAAAATACCATACAAGCGGAAAGTGCCGTCCTGGATTAGCCTGTGCGGACTGCACAGGCTAATCCGGGATGACACTTTACGCACATGCATTAAGTCCGGTTTTCCCACGACGCCCCTCATTTCTTGTATACTTCACCTATGAGGGCAGTATGACAAACAAGAATATCAGTAAAAGTGATGGATGCTCCCAAATGCACTTTGTCAAGCAATATAAATGCAATGAGAAGGGCAGAGATATTAAAATGACTAAAAATCACTAGAACTGCAGGAGTCGCTGAGAAATAGCCCTGACAAGAATTTATGCACTACATGTATATACTAATTTCAGAAATTTTCAAAGTCCCATAACTCCAAGAAAAATCGTTGAAGAGGAACATCATGGTAGTATGCATACCTCCTCTTGGTAAAGAAGCTTACCTCCTCTCGGCAATGAAGCTTCTCGTACCATTTAATTGAAATCCGGCCAGTAGTTGCTCAGAAATAGCCCAGACAAGAATGTATGCACTATACACTAATTTGAGAAATTTTTCAAAGGCTCATAACTCTGAGATAAATCACTGAAGCGGAACGTCCTGGTAATATGCAAACCTACTCTTAGTAATGAAGCTTCCCATAAAGTTTTGTTGAATTCCAGCCAGTAGATGCTGAGAAATAGCCCGGACAAGCAAGTCAAGAATTATGCACTATATACTAATTTCAGAAATCTTCATCAAAGTCCCAAAACTCTGAGATAAATCATTGAAGCGAAACGTCCTGGTAATACGCAAACCTCCTCTTGGTAATGAAGCTTCCCATAAAGTTTTGTTGAATTCCAGCCAGTAGTTGCTGAGAAATAACCCGGACAAGCAAGTCAAGAATTCTGCGCTATAAAATAATTTATACTACATAACATTGTTTATTGGTCATATTTAATTATAATATTGTGACATTTATAACAATCATGATAGTGATATTCACTAGTTAACTGACCAGTACTATAAAAAGAGGGCCATGATGGCCCAAAGTGCTCACCTGAGCACTGGCACAGATGAAGACCATACTGTTCTGAAGGTTTGAAAATTAAGGTATCTGAACGATACACGTTTCCGCAAAGGGGGATAGGATCGGTTTGATTTAAAATATTGGTTCGTGCAATGGGCTAACTAAAGAACAAGTTGGGTAGTGGATGTGCAGTGTTTTTGCTTATGGTTCTCAAATCATTTTTCTCGATATTCTTACCTGATACTTTTTCATTGAGTCAGTGACAATTCTGGAAAATGCAGAAACAGTAGATTTTGATGTCTTTTTTGCAGACAGTTTTGGAGAACTGGTTGCAATGCGATAATTGCGATGGCTGTGCTATAAGGTAAAGTTTTGCTTTTTCTTTGATAATTTTCTGTCCAATGATGATAAATGATGTTAATGCAGGCTCTGAAGCCATTAATGTTGCAAGTACAAAAAACTGCATGTAAGGTTTGCAATTGTTGGAAATCAAATTTTATCAATCAATTTTTATAGTCATATGCAAACTGTGTAGGTTTGGTCAACATTGAATAACAAATCATGTGTGCAAGCCAATAATTGATAACTTGTTGATGATTTTTTCCACACACAAGGGGCAATAACTCTGGTGTTTCTGCCTGATCATGCTTATATTCGACTTCACCAGTCATCTTATGTTCATAGACAAACTGTGCATGATTAGTGAAGAAAAGATGAAAAATGAAGTCTCTACCCTAAATAATGTCCATTTTTGTATATTTTTTCACAAGCAGATGGCAATAAATCTGGTGTTTCTCGCCCAATTTTGCTTATATTCAACTTCACCTTTAATCTTATGGTCGTAGACAAACTGCAAGATTGGTGAAGATTGGATAAAATATGAAGTCACTATCCTGAATAATGTCAATATTTGTAAAAAAAAAAATTAACAAAGGGCAATAACTCCAGTGTTTCTGGTCTGATTTTGCTTATATTCAACTTGACCTGTAATCTTATGGTCATAGACAAACAGTGCAAGACTGATGAAGATTGGATGAAAAATGAAGTCTCTATCCTGAATAAAATGTCCATTTTTGCATATTTTTTCACAAAGGGCAATAACTCCGGTGTTTCTGGTCCGATCTTGCTTATATTTGACATCAACTGTAATCTCATGGTAATAGACAAACTGTGCAAGACTGGTGAAGATTGGATGAAAAATGAAGTATCTATCCTGAATAATGTCCATTTTTGTATATTTTTTCATAAACAAAGGGCAATAACTGTGGTGTTTGAAACACGATCTGGCCCATTTTTGGCGACTGCTGAAATCTGATGGCCATACACAAACTGTGAAAGTTTAGTTAAAATTGGATGGAAAATAAAATCTATATGTTGGAAAAAGGCATTTTTGCACTTTTTTTGCATGAAAAAGGGGCAATAACTCTAGTGTTACAGGTGTGATCTGGCCAAATAACAATACCGTCTGAGATTTTATGGTCATACACAAACTGTGCAAGTTTGGTTAAGATTGGATGAAAGTGAAGTATCTATCGTGAGAATGAAACAAATTGTTGACGGCACACGGACGACATACGACGGACGACGCAGGAGGTCACCTGTACCAATAGCTCACCGAGCACTTTGTGCTCAGCTGAGCTAAAGAGAACTGGAATGCTATTTATTTAATGATGACTTAATGAAATATATCAAGTTTTATTTTTGTTGCATAACTTATTTTACTTAGTATATGAAAAAATCTTTTATGCTTAAATAATGATTAGAAAATCACTTGAATTGTCCAAAACAAGAATACACTAATATTTTATTAACATGTAATAGACCACTACTATTTATGTAACCTCCCACACTAAGTTATACAAACAGTAAGGTCATGGTCACAATTATCTTCAAAATTTCCAATAGGTGGGTAGGGTTTGAGTTATGCTTCATTCCCAAAACAGTATTATGAATCCACATGAATATAGGGCTAGCTGCGCCCCTGCCACACATTCAGGTGTAAATAAAAAAAATTGAGCTCAATAAAAGCCTACTATGACCTTAACCAGAGAAAAGAACATAATTTCTGAAATTACATCGGCCACATCCACGTCCCCTTTTTTCTTTGACCCCAGATTTTCTTTCCATTTTGCGGGACCCTGCCACACGAATAGCAGCGCTAGCTCCTTTAACGTCCGGTCTGTGAATGTTTGAACCTTGGACGTCTTGCTGATGGCAGGGTTCATAACCACCTGTGGTATAGACAACATGGGAATTTGCAATATTATACATTATAATAAATAAATTATCATCCAGCATGCATTGCCCAAATGCTGATAGATCTCCAATTAGCACTATTGTTACACTTTGCAGGGATTTCAGTAGATTTTCAAAACAGGAGTCAAAAAACCCCTAGCTTGTAATTTCATGGGGTCAAAATGAAAATTTCAGGGGTCAAAATGAAAATTTCAGGGGTCAAAATGAAAATTTCAGGGGTCAAAATGCTGAAAGCACAGGAATTTTGTTTCTGAATAAATATTACATGCTTTGAAAATGGGAATCTGTGTTAATAAAGGGTCAGAACTTGAATGTTTTGCAATAAACCATTATAAATATGATTATCTAATGCTTTTCAAGTTGGCAAATGAAAAATAATTGCATAAAAATTGCAGATATTTGCTCGAGTCAAAAATGGGTAAATTGCATTTTGCTTGCATCAAAAAGCAGCATTCTTCTTTAATTGACATCTTGGTTTAGACAACAACAAAAATACATAATTGAAGTTATTTATTGTGTTAAATCTTGTCAGTTTTTAAATGTGTTACCTTTTCCAGTACTGTAGAGAGCAGCAGCTGTACTGAAGATATTCTGTCAAAGTGAATTCCTTGAAACACATTCTCCATAAGCCCTGTTGAAAAACCAGAAGAAAATGAATCAATCTTAGATGAACCAGTCTACTTTATTAATTCACTTATCATAATACAAATCCCATTCATATAATACCAAATAATGCTTAACCCAAATGTCAACAATTACAACTGTCACGTAAACGCTGCATTCTGATTGGATAATACGCCCAAGTGACCTGTCATTCATACCCCAATGAACCGGCTTCGTATGCAAATTACCTCTTTAATATTCATGACCGTACTACTTTTCATTTTTTATTTGCGAAATGAATGATTTATCGGATGCCAGTGTTGCAGGCGATTAAATTGTTAACGCATATTGGGAAATTTGAATATTTTTTAGTAGCCTTTTGCCAGAAAGTCAACTCCAAAATGACCAACAGAGATTTTAAATGTCTGACATGATATTAGCAATGCCGTTCGACGAAAATAAAACCAAAACTAAAATGGGGATTAATACGTCAGAGGCTAAACGTCAGTTGAGGCCCTTAGACAATTAAAAGCAAAGTTTATATCCACTTTTGGTTGTAATTATAAGAATTGACAGCGTTTATGCATAAATTAGGCATAATTTTCCCCTGTCATCGTTTATGCAAATTAGGCATAATTTTCCCAACAGTTTTCATTGACGTGCACTATTTTGTCATTTAAATCCTACTAGAACCTTATATCATACAAAAAAACTATTTGTCTTTAAATATATTTTTTTCTCAACGATTCCTTCAAAATATTGTTGAACTACAGCAAATATACTGGAGAAAATTAGGAAATTATTTTGTTTTCGTTGAGGCCCTTAGACAATTGAAAGCAAAGTTTATATCCACTTTTGGTTGTAATTATAAGAATTGACAGCGTTTATGCATAAATTAGGCATAATTTCCCCTGTCATCGTTTATGCAAATTAGGCATAATTTTCCCAACAGTTTTCATTGACGTGCACTATTTTGTCATTTAACTCCTACTAGAACCTTATATCATACAAAAAAACTATTTGTCTTTAAATATATTTTTTTCTCAACGATTCCTTCAAAATATTGTTGAACTACAGCAAATATACTGGAGAAAATTAGGAAATTATTTTGTTTTCGTAGGTGCCTATATTAATTGTATGTAAAATACTGTCGATAGACTCTATACACCCCTTAAATGATGCATGAAACTCTGGCAATTTCTGCAGTTGTGCTTTAAGATAACATTTTAAAGAATGTATATTATCCTCAATATATTTATCAATAATAACAGTCAGAATACCTTTCACTTGGATCAGTCGCCGTATCACCTCACTATCACCTGACAGGAGGAAGGCCACAATCAAATGCTGGAAACATGTTCGAACATCTTCATCATCCTTCGTGTCGCGTCGCTTTAGCAATGGAAGCATGGTGGCACTTCCGAGATCTACATGGTTCAAGACGAGCTTTGCTGATTGGGTACCTAGCATCACCATGGCTACCAGGAGCTTTAAACCACTCTTTATTGACCCTGACCTAAAAAAATACAACATGCAGTGCATCATAATGAAGAAAATTGTGTGAGATACAACATAACTTGCAGTGCGCCAAGAACATGATGCGAGAGATGCGCCAAAACTAAAATGGCATCACAAATTCATTTCGTACAAAATTAAATAAATGTCAAAACACAATTTCCTCCAATTTTTTTTTAATTTGTTAAAAAAAAATGAGTCAATTTCAAATTGAACATAAACATCAAGTCTTAAGCATATTCAAATAAAAAAATTCAAACATGTCAATTTATCACTCATAATGATATAATAGTAGTTTCTTTAATGTATTAGCTTTTATAAATATTCATTGAAATCCTGTTTACCAACACACTGTGACACACTTACTTGTTTTTGGTGTTGAGAATGTTGTGTAGCAGGTTGGAATGGCTGGTCAGGATTTTCCTTACAATGCATTGTGCTGTGGAGTAGAACCTGCCCAGATCATCGGCAATCCGAAGCAGTATCTTCTCCAGACATTGGAACACTGGCTGAAACTGTGCAGTAAAAGAAAAGAATATCAAATATTTGCATTATCTTATTATACAAAATTTCAAAATTAAACACAATCCAATTCAACTGTGCATAATTAATTAATTAATTAATATAATTCTTTAAGCATACTGAGTTGCTTTTTTACTTACAAAAAACATGACAATTTGAAACAAACATAAGTATCTTTTACAGATACTGACAGACTTGAATATCAAGAAAAATGCCAAAGTTATGCTCCTTACCATAGCTGAGTATACCTATATCTACCAAATTAAATACTTTACCAAGTGAAACAATTATTCACATCCAGGCAGGGCAAACAAACACTTTATTAATCAACCTCTCTGCAATTTAAGTTACCTCTGCAACTTTTCGGCCAGTATACTCTAGAAGTTTGAGTACTTCCTCACACTCAGGGGACGAACGGCACAATGCCGCCACAATGTCTTCTCCAGTTCCATCAAGCCAACCCTGTGCTGCCTCAACAAACTTCTCCAAACCTGAAGTTTTAAAACAACTCAGCATGGTATGAACCAAATTGAATGGTATTACCATTACTATAAAAATATCCTGGTGCAATCATATTCGGACAATATAAGGACTATTGTATGGTTTGTTGGAACAATGTGATAGTTTAGTTAGGTGGCTTATGTTATAGTTCTGAACATTCAACATTTACAAAGATTTTGATTAAAATGTTTTCCAGACTAGTAATTCATGAAAATCTTGCATAATTTCACAAAAAGATTGACAAATTTAGGTTATATGGAATTTGGGTTTCATGTAACCATGTAAACATATCTAGCATGTTGGTCCGTCATTCCAGCCCCTTTAAGGCATAAATCATTCTATGCATAGTTTAAACATTGTCAAATAAATATGTTTTGGTAATGAATATGTAGTTCAATTTGTAATATTTCACATAAAAACAAAAAACGTTCGAAAATCGGCAATATTTTTTTCCAAATTACAGCATAGATTTAGCTCCCCATAATGGCCTTTTTAATGTGCAGTAAGACCCATCGGTAAGGCCCTTGTGATTGGTTGTCAAGGTTGGTTGCTAGGCGCAGGTGCCCGTGCTATAATTAGTTTGTCGAATTAAAATTGGGACTTTGCTGAATCTAGTAATCCAATTATTTTGCATAAACATTCAGACATAAGATCCTTTCAACACATTTTTCAAACCTTCTAATTTATTTCATAAGAATTCTGTAAATATGTCTATTCTGTTCAAATTAATCGCTACACTGGTCTCATATAAACATGACCTACTTTTCATTTACGAACAGTAAAAATGTAAAACATCTCAATTTAATCGCAAATAAACGGACAAACATATTCAAACACATTTCCATTTAATAGCTTAAACTGTTCAGAATTTATAGTGGTTTATTAAACATGATTTTATACAGAGCCCCGGATCGACTAGATGGTCCAGCCTGTGAGTACAAGGGATATATTCTTATCAGGGATCATATTTTTCTAAAAAGTCCTGAGGGCCGCCGATCATGCTCATGTTGTATCCGAAAATGGTGAATGTCCGAACATGCGTATTTTAAAGTGTAACTATTATCTTCACAGTTTTCACACCTCATACTTCAATAAATTAGCATTCTATGTCTTTTGTGAGTTTTCACATCACATACATTTAAAGACAATGCAAAGCAAAAAGTATTTTTTTAAAACGCCTGTTCTGTATCTGAATTATTTGTATCCAAAAAATAAGGTACGTCCGAAAGTGCGTATTTTAATTATAAACTACAAAGTATCCATACCTTAATCTTCAATAAACTTTTAAATTCTATGTCTGTTATATGTGTTTTGCCTAAATAAAATAAAAATGTAATACAATAAGGTCACTTTGTACTATAAAATTAACTATGTGACGTCATGAACGTCAATTAAGCCAACTAACAAATAAACTTTAATTGTACTGAAGTATGTTTTTACTACAATGTTTAGTAAGATTTCATATTACTATGAATATTTTATATCATTATGAATGCAGCACAGTACATAAAATTATTATGCAGCAAATGCACGTTTTCAACGAGGATTACATTCAGCTGCTATTATCAGTCTCTACAGTAACCGGACACGTTTTTATTGTGGAGAAGTACACTCTGAGATGGACATCAGAGACCGATCGGTGTCAGTAAACTAACACAGTCAACAACTACAGCAAAATCACTTCAATTATCGATCGATAGTGAAGCGACTGGGGTCATTCAAGCACCACTGATCCACTGGCATTCGCACCTACAATGCACTGCGGCCATAAAGTGTGCGTATTGTGTACTGAAATCAGGGTATTATCACAATTTTTGTAGTGATTGGATAATTTTAAGGAAACTGGTGGGACCAAATACCAGTCATTTCAATCAGTCTTTTTCAAACTCAGACCAGAGAGGAGACTGGGGGCTTTGTTTTAAAAATATCTCTTTTACATGTTTTCAAAACAGGCAATTCTGGTAAAAAGCAATTTACAATAAAACATTTAAGTGAACGCTTGAAGGAATCAACGTAGTAACGCTTACAATAATAAAAGTATGCATTTTTTATAAACACTAAGGAACTTACCACTTGTCACAGTATTCTGATCGTTAAGGTGAAATTTAAAATCAATAACTGTAAATTCGTCCTTTTTCTTTTTAGCTGCATCAACGACAACATCTTTAGGTGCATCAGATGGTCTTTTTCTTGTGTTGGTTTGTGATTTCTCTTTCGTGGACATGCTTTTCATGAGCGCCGCCATTTTGCTTGTCACGTGACTTGGTGTGTATTTTGCGGAACATTTATACTTTTCCCACAAGGCACCAAACTGTCTTACTTCCATTTTCAGTTTGATTTTTCATGACGTGACAACTTATTCTGAAGGGTTTCTAAAGTAAAGAGGGCAGTTTATAATTAATTGGACCTTCGGGTAAAAGTTAAACATAATTAACATTCAAAGTCATAGTGTACGAATTTATAGTTGATTATGTTTAAATACATTAACATTAATGATTAATGACATTTGAAATGTTAAAGAAAACAAAAATTCCCATTAAAACACTCATTTGGTAGCGATAACAAAGCTTTGTCCATTCAGCCAGTCCATATCTGTCACCATAGTAAACCATACATTTTTTATCACATCGCTAAAAATGAACTACGGACATAAAAGTCATTGTTTTGATGGAATTAAAGACATTAAAGTTGAAATGTTTATATATTAGTAATAAAATTATAAAACATGAGCGTTTTGTTGATCATTTTCACTTTTAAATTGCCGATTTTTTTGTGTACTGAACAGAATTTGCATCGGCCATCTTTGTTTTCACGAACGGATCATGTGATTTTAATCTAAATTACTCCTGCCTATTTTTAGCTACAATCATGTATTATATATCATTGGAAAGGGGAAAGAACACGCTTTCCATTGGTCTGCAAATAAATTATGCAAAGTAATTCAGGGAAGATCAGCAAGGCGCCAAACTTAGGCAATTTTCATTGGCTATTTGTCCTAAGAAAACAATATGGTCACTGGAAAGCACAAGTATGCCAGCAAAATATAAGCATCCATCCATCATTTAACATAAGTTTATTAAAATTACATCTTAGCGCATTTTTGCGCAATTCGTTTAATTCCATACACTGTCGATCAGGTACTTCGTGTTCTTCCGTCAGCTTCCGATAGCGACCCGTTATCAGCCGAATCTGATTTCGTGTCACTCCGCTTAACGTTCGTCATACTGCAAAGAGTGATCTCCCCTGAATGTTATCAGTTTTCGCGAGGTATTGCAGTCGTGCAACTTTGACGTCTTTGTCAATCTTTGTTGTTTGATTGTATATTACAGGTACTGCAAACTATTTACCATATCAAAATAATTATTATTGCAATAAGTGCATGCAAGATGGCTGTTAATATAATTATTTCACGTAAGATTTACGATGTTTAAGCTGTTGGAAGATTGTGAAAGTGAAACTGAAAGTGGACAACAATTTGACAAGACATAGTCTCGATTTATAGCACAGCATTGATCCTCAATCACCACCGTGTACACAACTGAAATGCAAAGTCTGTCGTGTTTATTTTCATTTATAATTGATCAATTTTATCTATATCATTTCTTGAATGAGCTGCAAATAAGGTAGCTGGGTGGGAGAGGGGTGAGCACTCCCTCCCTTGTCATTGCCTTTAAGTGGTCACTCCAGGTTCAATTGAATGACTTCATGTTGTATACTTACAAGGTTTAATATTTTCTTTAAATTTAAAGCTTTTTTGTTGTTGTTTTTCTTTAAATCTTAAAACATCCCTACATTGAAAAACAATTCTTACATTGAAAACAATCTTTTAACAGCATTTATTCTGCATGCTTGATATTTTAACTTAACTGCAATACTAGTAGCACTTCATAAAATGCTGTTAAGTAACATCATTAAGTATTGCATGATTTGCTTTTGCATATATTAATTTCAGGATTGCTGCAGTTTTTGAAAGGTATTGTGCTTTGGTTCATACAGGACAAACAAGACAGTGGAGACAGTGGCTTTTGAAGACAGAAATTAACAGTCTTTTGAAGACAGAAATTAACAGTCTTTCTCGTGTTAGGTTGTTTCCAAGATGGTCAACCAAGGAGTCTTTAAAGTTGTGTTGTGGTGCTTTGCATTTGCAGTTTTTAATTGTTTTTTCTTTTGCCTGAGATGGCCTATCCCATATTCAATTTGTTAATGTTTGATGTTGCTGTTACTGTTCATATTTGTCGGAAAAGTTTTTCGTATTATCACAAGACTATGTTCTTTTCAAGTATTTTCTGATCAATACTTAAAAATTGTTCAACATTTAAACCATCTTAATTGTTGTATTTAAGGTATGGTTTGGGTTATTTTGAATGAGTGAACAATTAGTATTCCAAAAAGTTCCTAAGCAAAAGCTGCATTGAAAGACCACCTTTCATCAAGACCGCATGTCGTTTAATACATGTATTTACATTTCTGTGGCCATTTTTTAAAATAACTTTGAAGAGTACATGATCTAATTGGCAGAATTAAAAGGTAAAATATATTAATTTTGTTTTGGTCTTCCAGAAAGGATGGTCTTAAAACTGGAGATGATGTCGGATATATGCCTTTTGAGTTAATGTATACACTGTTCCGAATACTGAAATAAATTAGTCTGTTACATGTACTAAGCATGTTTAAGATATATATAATATATATAACTGATCTTTATAAATGTATATAACATCTTTTACTTGCAGTTTGTAAATGCCAAATGTGTTTTACGCAGTACTAGAGACATTGTCTTACCCAGATTCAGTCCAGCATTTGGCTTTAATACTCATTCCATTTAAAATGATTTGTTGTCTTTTATAAGTCACCATGTATGTAAGACAGTGAAAATATGTGAAGTGTTTAGTTAACAAAGCATAAAGTGACATGAAAAGATTACTTTGAACCTGTTTAACTGCCAGAAATTATTGCCAGGTGTATCATTGACAGAATTTACATATTTGACAGAACGAAATGTGGGGGGTTACCTTCTTCAGATACACATAACTTTGTTATTTTTCAAGATACAGTAATTTCGTTTGCAGTTTTGTTTTTCTAAAAGAATAACCTTTAAAATGGTATATAATTTTATAGGTGTTTCTAAATTTAACAAAATCCTCTGTTATCGCTACATTTGGGGGCGCGATACTGATACCCCCCCTCCCCCCCATTTTTAGAGATGAAACCCTAATTTTATAAATCAGATTTTACTTATAATTTCCACATGGAAGGGGTGCAATGTGGGTTTGGTGAACTCCCATTTATGAAAGGTAGTGGGAACACTGACAGGAAGAAAGCATAATTTATGGAAAATACATATGAGGTGTGTCATGGGTAAACGGGGCTTAATGCACATGCGTAAAGTGTCGTCCTGGACCAGCGTGTAAAGTCCGCACAGGCTAATTTGGGATGACACTTTCCGCCTTGATACATTGTATTATATACTGTAGAATGCTTTAATTTCGCAAGGACGAATTGTCGTGTTTTTCTCCCAAAATGATCCTTTTTTATGCCCCCACTTCAGAGGGGGGGCATATAGATTTGCCCTTGTTTCGTCCGTCCGTGTGTGGGATTTTTGTGTCGCGCGTAACTAAAAAAGTATAACTGCTAGAGTGATAAAACTTTAGAAGTGTATTCATCTGCATCAGGTCTTGTGCAACTGTATTTTGGTGATGTTTTTTCCGACATCAGCGGAGTTATGGCCCTTTTTTTTGGACTTGTGTCGCGCGTAACTCAGAAAGTATTACTGTTATGAAACTTTATAAACATATTAATCAGCATGTCAACTTGTGCACCTGGGTATTTTGGTGCAGTTTTTTCTGACATCAGCGGAGTTATGGCCCTTTTTTTTAGCAAAAAATGACATTTTTGGACTTATGTCGCTCATAACTCAAAAAGTATTAATGCTAAAGTGATGAAACTTTATGAACATATTAATCAGCATGTGAACATGTGCACAGGGATTTTTGATGCATTTTTCTCGATGTCAGTGGAGTTTTGTGACAACCAGTGAAATTTGGGGGCATCCGTGTCCTACAGACACATGTCTAGTTAATTCATGTGTTCTTAACTTTGCATCATTGTCATGACACGAATTTAAAACTGAAAGTATATTGACCTAAACAATAAATTAATCCCACTTGCCACTAGTGTTATCCTACCATTGACAGAAAAATAATATCGTGTACTGCTAGCATTATAGCGAAAAACGACAACGAACAGTAACTGTATGCTATTTTTGCACATTTCCCAACCTATGCGGTTGATATGAATTGCTTATAATAACATAATTGGACCTTTTACCATTTGGTACATAACGAGGTAAAAGTAGCATATTTTTGAATTTTAACATAGAGACATACCCATTTATTCTGGTTTTCAAATTTCGAGGAAATAAAATCGCAAATATCAGCGAAAATAAAACCCATGTGAATAAAACCAGTTCTATAGTAGTATGTATTATAAATTTGTGATACATTACCTGTCAATAATTACATCAACCATCAGCAGAGATTTCTTAAAGAAGATGTGTATGTCCCAGTGGCTTATCAGATGGTTGTTTGCTAGGGTTACATGCGTTACAGCGATTTTTATGCCCGCAGCATCTTGATGCAGAAGGCATATAGTGATCGTCCTGTCCGTCCGTCCGGCCTTCTGTCCGTGACAAGGTTAAGTAGATTTTACCGTTTCATCTATCACCAACACTGCTTACTACAACACTTGTTACTTATGACCGTTCCCAATCCACCCATATCACCCAAACTCACTTTGACCTTGTCCTTGACCTAATTTGCACTTAGAATAATTCAAATGGGCTGTTTCTTGGTTAACTAGATTTTACCATTTCGTCGAGCACCAACACCGCTTGCTACAACACTTGGATACTACACAGTTGTTGCTTATGACCATCCCCAATCCACCCATATCACCCAACTTCACTTTGACCTTGACCTAATTTGGACTAAGAAATGGGCTACCCAGCACCAACTGGGGGCATGTGTGTTTATCAAACACAGAATCTTGTTTTCACTGCTTTGAGAATGGGTCTGGTACCCATCAAATTCAATCTCATTTAAATAAAATCCTAACATTCGCTCCATTAGTTGTCGCCAGTCAGCGGATAATATATAGCAGCGTCAGACTGGAGATGATTTTAATGAGATTGCCATTGAATTGCGAATTTCACTTCACGAAAACTCGACAGTTGGGAAACATTTTAGAAAGTAATTTAATTATTGAATTACTTAAACTTGTGTTATATTGGTTGAAGTTGGTGTTTTAATAGTGTTTATGACTTTTTAACAATTTAAGGATTTACTGACCTTTATACTGCAATTTATGTCGTAAATAAAATATTGTTTGTTTCCCATCCTGCTACCCAACATTTTTGTTTCCCATCCTGCTACCCAACATTTTTGTTTCCCATCCTGCTACCCAACATTTTTGTTTCCCATCCTGCTACCCAACATTTTTGTTTCCCATCCTGCTACCCAACATTTTTGTTTCCCATCCTGCTACCCAACATTTTTGTTTCCCATCCTGCTACCCAACATTTTTGTTTCCCATCCTGCTACCCAACATTTTTGTTTCCCATCCTGCTACCCAACATTTTTGTTTCCCATCCTGCTACCCAACATTTTTGTTTCCCATCCTGCTACCCAACATTTTTGTTTCCCATCCTGCTACCCAACATTTTTGTTTCCCATCCTGCTACCCAACATTTTTGTTTCCCATCCTGCTACCCAACATTTGTGTTTCCCATCCTGCTACCCAACATTTGTGTTTCCCATCCTGCTACCCAACATTTTTGTTTCCCATCCTGCTACCCAACATTTTTTCCTTTTTTTTGGCTTGTCACATTATAAACCATTAACATTTTGACCAAGAAAAAAACACTATACGTTTAGTATGTCTATTTAAGCTTAGTTAAGCATGATTTCTTATTTGACAAGGATTTGATTCGAACACTAGTAACCTATTTTGTAGTGATTGCGTGATGCTTTGTAAATAGATAATAGAAAACCGCACAGGCTGATCCAGGACGGCACTTTCCACCTACAGTGGACGAGACTTCCTTGAAAGAGAAAATGCCATAAAAGCGGAAAGTTTTGTCCCGGATCAGCCTGTGCGGACTGCACAGGCTAATCCGGGACGACACTTACATGCATTAATCTCGGTTTTCCCATGACACACCGCAAATAATAATAATAGCATTTTTGAACAGTCTGATTCATACTTACAAGAAGTTGTTTTTCAGAATCATACCAGAATTTTGACGCAAATAAAATATTTTGTGACTTAAAATATTTTGGGTAGGGGCGATTTTTGCTGGTAGGTAGCAGGAGGGAAACAAACAATATTTTATTGTAGGCCTTAAATATTCAATATAAACATAACTTTTATTACCTAGTTTAATTGGACATATATTCCATCACAGAAATGATGCAGTGAAGGCTTGTTGTAATTTACCTCATTAATCATGTAACAAAATCCAACCTTATGAGTCTTACGCGTTAACCACTAGTTTATGCTAGGTTCTCACTATCGTGCGATCCGTTACGAATGCCTAGATTGGCGACTCGTAGATGATCGTGGTATTTTTTCTCTGAGATTTTAGGCTTGGTTACTCTGTGATGCGAGTCCATACGTTTTGATGCGATGTTTTGCGCTCTGTTGCGATCTGGTCACGATTTGTCAATTACAGGTGTCACAATCTGTTACGGTTTAGTCTCCAGTTTAGATACGATTACATAAGTTCCGTCAGGATTGTTTTGATCGAGATCACTATTGGGTCTCGCTCTGACACGATCATCACGATCGTGTTCCCTGAGCTAGGACATTCTAGTACGTACAGGTAAGTTCCGATACGCTTATCACGAATAAATGCAATTCGTTATGATAGGGTACAATTGTGTTTGTGATGTCTTTCATGATCATGATCAATGGAAATCACGATTTGAGCTACGACTGGGCCCGAATTATATAAATACAGCCCGACTGACTATTGATTTCATTGTTTCTTGAGATCGCAACACTTCTTAACAGAGCGTGGTGTTTTTTCTTGTCTACGATCGATCCCAATCACTACGATTTGGATGTACGATTTAATACGATTTGTGGCACTTTGTTACAATGCAATAAGATCTGATACGATGACCCCGATGGACAATTGATCGCAGTTGATCAAAGATAATTTTTTAACCGTTCAAAATTTTTATACGATTAACACGATTGCCATGATTGACCTCAAGATCTAATAAGATTTTATAAGATCTGAAAGGATCATCACGATTGGTCCACTATTAAGACCACGATTTCAATCGTGACGCAAATCGTGATAGTGGGAACATAGCATTATCAAGTCTGAATTTTTAAATGTAATTTTCAGATATGATTACTGGAGTGTAACCAACCGCTATTTATAGTATCTGTTCTGCGTAAGTAGCGTGAAACCGCGATTTCCACTTTGTTCTTTATGATTATTATGATTATTATTATGGCCAACTTAATAATATAATAAGCAATAAGATAATAAATCATGCCCCACTCAACAAATAACCTTAACATCAGTCAACGATAATGAGGTGAATTATTCGGTTATAGATTAGAATGACTATCTTTCTTCTCCGCTCTCCTCGTGACCCAATTAATTCATTTTTGTCAACGGTGCATAAGGTTCTACTTTATTTTCTTCTGTGTGTAAATTCATAATTTGATTGTACATTGAAAGTTGTAAACTTAAGTTTTCCCAACATGTCATGTTCTAATCAAATTCATTATCGTAATGATTTCCATTTGACAAATTTTACGATATTCAAAACGGCACTTCCTACTTTAATGTAGTCAAACCTGCCTGGCCTAAAGCTGTTAGGATCATAGTTCTTTGACTGTTCGGCTTTGAAATAGCAAGAAACGTGCTTTGTCAAGCAAATAAAAACTTACTCCATTATCTATTTGTTTTATTTGAGATTATTTTTTTTGCCATTTTGTCAAGTTTATTGACAAAATGCGTTAAAGGAAATTCTTTCAGTTGTAAGTCACTGAATTTAATTGTATTCACTTGCAGTATTGAACACTGTATTAAAAAGGATTAAAACTGATTTTGATCATGACCATTAAGTCACATTTAATATGCCACTATGTTTTTCAACTAACTTTCAAGCTGAACCAATACTTATGAGTATAATAAATATCTGTGTAATATTTGGTTTCAGATAGTCGAAATGTGGTTTCAAGCCTCACATTAGATCTATTTGGATAAAATGAATTAATTAAAAAATATAAAACTGTCATACTTCTGTAAATTATTTTACCAGTATATCTGTTTAAATCTGTTATCAAGTTACAGTGTGTTTTATTATTATGATATATTTATGTTTCATTGTTAAAATATTTTACGCAAGGCTCCTTTCTGTAACAGTGCTTTGGCGTAAAAAAAATTAATATGTTTGTTTCAGGATTCCTGACCTACCTAAAAAAATGACCCGACCCCAGAACATTTTATTGAGTTTGTCAGATATGTTTTTTGGATAAATAAGTGTTTTGTTTTGATAGCATCCACTTCAAATCAATGTTGAATGATATTTCCAACATGTATTCATTCAGTTTTAGAATCTTCAATTTGACCAGTTACCGAAAAAAAAATCCCTACCTACCTACCCTAATTTTGTTGGGCATGTAACCTGAAACAACATATCTTTCCTGCCTTAATACAAAGTAATCTGGGGAAATACTTTCCTTTAAAAATAATCTCAGATTTTTCCTCTCTTAATGCTTCATGTATTCATTTCACAGGTGACCAGGCAGGGTGGAACTTTTCTACTGTTAAACCTGTGACTTTTTAACAATTTAAGGATTTACTGACCTTTATACTGCAATTTATGTCGTAAATAAAATATTGTTTGTTTCCCATCCTGCTACCCAACATTTTGTTTACTTATAACATCTTATTAAATAATCAGAAGTAACAAATGCTTATTTACAATATAGACAAACTATTGTACAGTTGGTAAACATGCAAGTGAGAACCGTTATAAACATGGACTAATCGATACAGGTAAATCAAACGAATTAAATTGCTGACGATTACTGCGTGTTTGTAAACAGAAAACCATGATCCCCCCATTTTACAATAAATGGTTGATCCCCCCATTATCAGCAAAATGTAAACTGACTACATTAATAATGTACTTATTGTTTGGCAATGTGCTAGCAATTGGACTTGGACTTGACATTCTGTTGAATAAACACTTTAAATGTTATTGAAAGAAATTCAAAATAATCACAATTGATTTAATGGACATTATACTTCTCTGCTGTTTTTCTATAGCAGTATTTTTGAATACAACTACTCGGCTTAAGCCTGCTTAGCCATATGTTCATATTGGTCTTGAAATGTTAGAGATATAGACTGTATATTGCTAAATGTTAACTTTAGTTAACTGATGTCATGTGCTAGTTTAAAAATGCAACGTTTAGTGTATTTTGTGTGATTTATGAAAAGTGTTCATGTATAAAACTGGACATAGTAAAGGTATTTCCTTCACTTAAATTCCCAAGAATTGCAAGTGCTATAACTCTGTCTACAGTATTGACAAAGTTACTACCCTTTATTATATTTTCTTGTGCAGAGAAGAACTCCATTACCAATGAAGGGATTCAAATTAAACATCAAATAATGACAGTGAGCACTGAGAATAAATGCAAAAACTCAAGAACCATCACTCTGTCTACAATATTACTAGAGTTGCTGCCCTTTGATACATTCAAATATTATTACTATTATTTAATCAAGAAGTTTGGTATAACAAATTTAGGAGGAATACAACCCAATTTTCCCATTTTGCATTTATACTGGTAATATAATTCACAAAGCTGCTTTAATTTGATGTGCTTGGATTTACGCAGATGCTTTTGTTTGGTGATCAACTGTCAGACATAGTAGAACTTATGGAGCAGGGTTGTCAACCTGCTTTATTTTTATGAACGTTATTGTGCTATTGTTGTTTGATATATGCTTTTTGTCAATCTAATTAAGTGCTAGACTTCTTGTTTAGTTAACTGTTGATTTGTTTTCAGACAGACTTGGAACATCAGATTTACAAAGATGACATCAGAAATGGTGAGAAATTTGATGTTCATGTGATATGTAATTGAATTATTTTGTAAATAACAAGTGAATGCGTAAACAGTAAATGAGTTTAGTGTGTACTATATTTTATTGTTTTGTATTGAAATAGAAATTATGCGGGCCACAGTTCGGGTGGGGGTGTGTGCCCAAAGAATCGAACGGGAGACGTTTTATGAAGTTGATTTTATTATTCTATTTACTCTGTGTACATCAACATCTACGCATACGTCTACGTCGAACTGAAAGTGTTAAATAATTATGTGATAACGAAAACTATATTTAAGAAATCGGTATAAACATGCAAGGTATTAATTGAGAAGGTGTTACTTAATTATTGATACGATGCACAAAATAATAAAACTTTATATGACTAAAAAAAAATTACTGAAATACTTAACTACTAATATTCTTAATTATTATTATTGTTAATGGTTAATTAGTTTAAGGGCAAACCAAAATAAGTGTTCGCTTTCTTGCAGTTACAGAAATATTGAAGAAGTATATAATAAAAGTTCCCTGACTGAAACAGTGTTTTTGAGAATAACCTTTAAAGCCACAGTCCATAGAATTACGGGTAAATTCAATACGTCGGTAATTGGCAATAGTTCTAATTAATGTTTATGGTATTTATTCAACTGAAAATTGTTTCTCATTTACAAAAGGCATTTTGTAATGTCTATGTTCGAAAACGCTTGGTACCAACTGAATAAACAATAATGTACATGCTGATTTACTCCAGAGGCATCACCAGCTATTGCATACAGAAACTGTATGATAAAAAGGTACCAAAATGTTATTATTTTATCGATTTCAATGCATTTTTAGCTCGACTTTTCGAAGAAAAAAAGTTGAGTTATTGTCGTCGCTCTGTCGTCTGCGTCGTGTCAGCATCTGCTTTAATTCAGTTTTTTGGTAAAGTTTTTTGTAAGTGTCTATTTCTCAAAAACTATCCAAGGTATCCCAAAACTTTCAATACTTGTTCACTATCAAAAGGGTAATTCATTACAACAAGGCAGGTAACCAGGTGATTTGTATTTCCAGAGTTATCTGCCCTTGTTTGGACTTAAAACTTAGAATATTTTGACATTTTGTTGTTAAATATAACATTTCTTAATAACTATCGAAGACAGAGACATTAAATTAAAATTCAAGATACATGTTTATGGTGCTGACCGTATTCTGGAGACATGAGGAGGTAACTCTTTCAAGGATTTTGTTGGAGTTATTAACCTTTTATTCAACATAATTTTTACTTTATGTCAAATTTCTCAATACCTGTATGAGGTATTGCCTTAAAACTAAAAGTTCTTGATCACAGTGATGAATTACTTCTGTAGCCAAGAGGAGGTAACTCTATCAAGGATTTCGTTTGAATAATTGCCCTTTTTTGAACTTAGAATTTTCACTTAGGTCAAATTTCACAATAACTATAAGAGGTATTGACTTGAAACTCAAAATACCTGATCACAGTTATGAACCCATTCTGTAGACAAGATGAGGTAACTACATCAAGGATTTTGGTCTAGTTATTGCCATTTTTTCAACTTAGAATTTTAGCTTTAGGTCAAATTTCTCAATATCTATGAGAGGTATTTACTTGAAATTTAAGACACTTCATCACAGTGATGAACACATTCTATTAACAAAATGCCAGACTACTATCAAATAAGAAAAAGGTCAAGCGTCCAGCACCCGTAGGCAGTGCTCTTGTTTGTATTTTGATTGGTAAGATGTTCATTAGAAGCGATTTCTGCAAAGTTTGATTTTCTAAAACATATTTCTGGACCGCGGCTTTAAAGTGTATTATACATGGCCCACACATTTAGCTTGCAATCACAAACCCAATCACAGGCATTTGAAGGGTTGCTATGATAACAATTAGTAAAAACATAATTCTGAATCACAATCAAGACATTACAAAAACAAGGATATCAGTAAAAGTAATGGATGCTCCCAATGCACTTTGTCAAGCAATATAAATGCAATGAGAAGGGCAGAGATAGTATGTGAGCATACCACACAAATATAATAAGAACATGCAGTAAAATTGTAAAAATAAAACAAAAACAGAAACATGGAAATTCCACCCAAAACCAAATTTTTCAAATTTTCCCACCAACCCCATAAGCAATCCCAAGCCAGGTCTAGATATAAGGTATCTACATATGAAGTTTCATTAAAAAATCTCAATGTCTTCTCCAGCTATTGAGCAGAAACTGTCTATTTTTGTAACGATGACCTGGACCCCACCCACCCCATATGCAATCCCAAGCGAGGTCTAGATATAAGGTATCTATGTATTAAGTTTCATTAAAATATTCGATGTGTTCTCAAATTATTGAGCAGAAACCGTTTTTTTATTTTTAGTAACAGTGACCTTGACCTTGACCCCACCCACCCCATATGCAATCCCAAGCGAGGTCTCAATAGAAGGTATTTATTTATTAAGTTTCATTAAAATATCTCAATGCGTTTATCTCGAGTTATTGAGCGGAAACCGTTTTTTTCTATTTTTAGTAACAGTGACCTTGACCCCACCCAACCCATATACAATCCCAAGCAAGGTCTCGCTATAAGGTATCTATATATGAAGTTTCATTACAATAGCTCAATCCGTTCTTGAGTTAGAGAGTGGAAACGAAGTGCTACGAAAACGACACAAGCCAATCTAATAACCAAAATTTTTCTAACAAAATAAAATCAATTAAAGTGATGGATCATTACTGTAATACCGGTATGGCTATTTCAATTCGTAGTTATTTAGTATTCCATCAAGCATCATTGAATTCATATAGCAGTTCCTGAGAAATAGATATGACACAATTGACATCTCCCATAAATAAAAAAAAAATCATTGAAGAGGAACGTCCTAATAATATGCTATACCTCCTCTTGGCAATGAAGCTTCCCATAAAGTTTTATTGAAATCTGGCCAGTAGTTGCTGAGAAAAAGCCCATACAAGAATTATGCACTGTAAACTAATTTCAGAAATCTTCAAAATACCATAACTCTGAGACAAATCATTGAAAGAACATCCTGGTAATATGCACAACTCCTCTTGGTAATGAAGAGTTCCATTAAGTTTCAATGAAATCGGTCCAGTAGTTGCTGAGAAAAAGCCCGGACAAGAATTGTGCACTATATGCTTATTTCAGAAATCTTCAAAGTCCCATAACTCCGAGAAAAATCATTGAAGTGCAACATCCTGGTAATATGCACACCTTCTCTTTGTAATGAAGCTTCCCATGAAGTTTGGTTGAATTCCAGCTAGTAGTTGCTAAGAAAAAGCCTGGACAAGAAAATCAACAATTGTGCACCATATACTAATTTCAGAAATCTTCAAAGTCCCATAACTCTGAGAAAAATCATTGAAGCGGAACATCCTGATAATATGTACAACTCCTCTTGGTATTGAAGCTTCCCATAAAGTTTTGTTGAATTCCAGCCAGTAGTTTCTGAGATATAGCCAGGTCAAGAAAGTCAAGAATTGTTCACTATACATATTTAAGAAATCGTCAAAGTCTCATAACTCTGAGAAAACGGACGGACAAGGCGGCGACTATATGCTCCCCCAACATTTTTCGGGAAGCATAACAAGGAACTTTTCTGGAAAAAATTTGTGTTCACTATCCGTTGTGTTTTCTTTATTTTTTTAATTATTTGTGATTAAAAATTATGTTTTAAATAATTTGTATCATAGCAACACATCAATGCCTCTTCCAATGACAATGCCTAAACCTTTTTCATTACTCCCCTTAACTGCAAATTCAGAGGTTCCGACATGTATTTTTCAGGATTTAAATCACCACTATTCCCCATCGCGTTGGTCTCACAGAATGGGTCCCACAGAAGTTATACAGTCCCACATACAGACAATAAAACGAGGTTAGTCGGTGTGGTGCAAAAACTTTTATATTTTGTTCATAGATGTTGTGATGTTTGAAAATTTGCTTAATAATAGGAATTCAATCAGGATTAGTTTTTATGAAATATATAACTGGTGTGTTGTGGGAAAACTGGGCTTAATGCATGTGCTTCAAGTGTCGTCCCGGATTAGCCTGTGCAGTCTGCACAGGCTAATCCAGGATGGCACTTTCCGCTTTTATGGTGTTTTCTGTTTCAAGGTAATCTCTTCTAAACATAAATCCACTGTAGGCGGAAAGTGCCATCCCGAATTAGCCTGTGCAGACTGCACAGGCTAATCCGGGACGACACTTGACGCACATGCATTAAGCCCGGTTTTAACACGACACGCCTCAATTATTTTTTTTAACCATCAAAAATCATACAGAAAGTGGCAGGATAGGTAGCTATTTACCAGGGCCCGTATTCACCAACCCATTCTTGGACTTAAGACTTACGAATAAAGAATATTCTCGAAACTTCATGTTCTAGCTGCATGCCCGGCCCGTCGCCGGCAATTTGAAAATCCCGGAAATCGGCTAAAAAGTGGTCCGACCGGCGGCGACAGCCTTGAGCTGTTTAAAAAAAAGCTGTTAATTTTTAAATTACTTGGTATTTAACTCTGAAGCCAGAGATATTTTAATTTAAGTTTTTTGCACATTTTTTTTTCTTGTACGGCGGAAATAAAATAAAAATATAAATAAAGTTCTATTATAAACACATTTTTTTCACAATTTGAATGACAATAACATCATAATTACATGCAGAGTTTGTTATATTGAAAAACTTGTCATATCCATAAAGAATATAGCCTCAGTGGAAATATATTATTTTTTATATCAATATTTTGCTTATTATCTTTACAATATTGGTTTTGTTCCTGGACCAATTTTTTTTTGTATTTTCAAAAAAATTGTGTCGGCAGATGAATGAAACTAAGAATTAACGAAGTCTGGCCTAATTATAGCATTCTTTATTTACATGATTTGTTGATGAAATAAGTAACATTGGTACAGCATAAAAACATTCAATGATTTTTAGACTGTTGGCAGAAGCCAATCATGGTCTTTTGAGAGGGGAATTTCCAAAACAGGTAATGCGGAAAACTACTTCTTTTCTTTGCAGGCTATTAGTCAGTAAATTGAAACCAAAACGCGTCCTTCTTCAAAACAGCAAAATTTCACTCCTGTTTTTGTACGTTTTAATTATTTAAGACAATGTATGTAATACGTATTATAATGTGTGTATCATGTGATTTATTACAATTAGAGTTTGTAAAATGGCCAATTTATAAAAGAAAAATAACTTTAAACTAATGACACCCCTTACAAATTTGTTTTCATTAAGATGTCGAATACTATTGAATAAGAAGCCAAATTATTAAGTTTAAAGGTGGGAAATTGAGCTTCATTCAAACAAAATTAATTTTTCTTTTTAGCAAAAATGCACTCATAATTCACATGCTTTTCGTTTCTTTTGTCGCCAACAGTCTTTCTAAGCTGTCAGCGTTTTGATTTTCTTGGGTCTAAGTCTGTCCTAGAGTCTTAAGTGTAAGAATGGGTTGGTGAAGATGGGCCATTGACAAATCTCTTATCATTTCATAATTATGAAATGCTGTTTTATTAATTCCTGTCCATATATAGCGCGGACACATTAACCTGACACTGACCTTTATGAATGAATATATTACAAATCCGTTGTGATTACTGTATTAGTCTCCGTAATTGAATCCAGTTAAATCAATTAAAGAGTATTCCACTGAAAATATAGTTATGGAATCCATGAACGCAGGAAACTCGTGCACAAACGAAATCAATTATAAATATATTAAATTTGTCCAGTGCGTAATTATGCAAATAAAGTTCATGAGTGCAGGTTAATGTGTCCGAGTATAGTAGTGGATGTGGTACCCAGGTACTCTAGTACTCACCCCAGCCCTACTCGTATCAACATTGCACATCATACCCAGGTACTCTAGTACTCGCCCCAGCCCTACTAGTATCCACATTGCACATGATAGTCAGGTACTCTAGTATTTGCCCAGCCCTTCTCATATCAACATTGCACATGATACCCAGGTACTCTAGTACTCACCCCAGCCCTACTAGTATCCACATTGCACATGATACCCAGGTACTCTAGTACTCGCCCCAGCCCTACTCGTATCAACATTGCACATCATACCCAGGTACTCTAGTATTCGCCCCAGCCCTACTCATATCAACATTGCTTATGATACCCAGGTACTCTAGTACTCACCCCAGCCCTACTCATATCAACATTGCACATCATACCCAGGTACTCTAGTACTCGCCCCAGCCCTACTCATATAAACATTGCACATCATACCCAGGTACTCTAGAACTCGCCCCAGCCCTACTCTAATCTATATTGCACAGGATACTCAGGTACTCTAGTACTCGCCCCAGCCCTACTCATATCAGCATTGCACATGATACCCATGTACTCTAGTATTTGCCCAGCCCTTCTCATATCAACATTGCACATGATACTCAGGTACTCTAGTATTCGCCCAGACCTACTCGTATCAACATCGCACATGATACCCAGGTACTCTAGTACTCACCCCAGCCCTACTCATATCAACATTGCACATGATACCCAGGTACTCTAGTACTCCCCCCAGCCCTACTCGTATCCACATTGCACATGATACCGAGGTACTCTAGTACTCACCCAAGCCCTACTCGTATCAATATTGCACATGATACTCAGGTACTCTAGTACTTGCCCCAGCCCTACTCGTATCAACATTGCACATGATAGCCAGGTACTCTAGTACTCGCCCCAGCCCTACTCGTATCAACATTGCACATGATACCCAGGTACTCTAGTACTCGCCACAGCCCTACTCGTATCCACATTGCACATGATACCGAGGTACTCAAGTACTCGCCCCAGCCCTACTCGTATCAATATTGCACATGATACTCAGGTACTCTAGTACTTGCCCCAGCCCTACTCGTATCAACATTGCACATGATATCCAGGTACTCTAGTACTCGCCCCAGTCCTACTCGTATCTATATTGCACATGATACTCAGGTACTCAAGTACTCGCCCCAGCCCTACTCGTATCAACATTGCACATGATACTCAGGTACTCTAGTACTCGCCCCAGCCCTACTCGTATCAACATTGCACATGATACCAAGGTACTCTAGTACTCGCCCCAGCCCTACTCGTATCAACATTGCACATCATACCCAGGTACTCTAGTACTCCCCGCAGCCCTAATCGTATCCACATTGCACATGATACCCAGGTACTCTAGTTCTACTCATATCAACATGCACATGATACCCAGGTACTCTAGTACTCGCCCCAGCCCTACTCATATCAACATTGCACATGATACCCAGGTACTCTAGTATTTGCCCAGCCCTACTCGTATCAACATTGCACATGATACCCAGGTACTCTTAGTATTTGCCCAGCCCTTCTCATATCAACATTGCACTTGATACTCGGGTACTCTAGTATTCGCCCAGCCCTACTCGTATCAACATTGCACATGATACCCAGGTACTCTAGTACTCACGCCAGCCCTACTCATATCAACATTGCACATGATACCCAGGTACTCTAGTACTCCCCCCAGCCCTACTCGTATCCACATTGCACATGATACCGAGGTACTCTAGTACTCACCCAAGCCCTACTAGTATCAATATTGCACATGATACTCAGGTACTCTAGTACTTGCCCCAGCCCTACTCGTATCCACATTGCACATGATACCGAGGTACTCAAGTACTCGCCCCAGCCCTACACGTATCAGTATTGCACATGATACTCAGGTACTCTAGTACTTGCCCCAGCCCTACTCGTATAAACATTGCACATGATACCCAGGTACTCTAGTACTCGCCCCAGCCCTACTCGTATCAACATTGCATCCTTAATTTCCAGTGTTCAGTCATTTATGTAATAATTAGCACATATATAATAAGTAAATCTTATTGATTAAGAAGGGGCGAAGCGAGCATAGCGAAGCGAGCCCCTCTTAGCCAATAAGATTTTACTTAATATGTTCAATCTGACTTGGAATATAACCTACATTTTGATTGGTCACTCGCATGTACATCATTGGCACATGTGCATAGTAGATATCCACATATGGTAATGTTTACTACATATTCTGAGAAGGTGACTTTCAAATTACCCATTCAAAAGTCAGAAATAACATCCTTTAAAACCATGCTCTTAATGCAGTGTTTCAATTAACGGAGGCCATCCAGCCATTTCATTGGATCAAAATGTAGGTTATATTCTAAGCTTAATTTCTAAATGTTATGTATTTGATTTATGCTATAGTGTAATAGTCAGAGCAACAGATAAGGCGCGTATTTGCATAAATACCCAATTTTGAAACACCGTTTACTAAATTATTTTAAAATTTAATGAGTGACAAAACTCAGTTCATATTGCCTAAAAAGATTGGTCAATGTTTAACTGATAGTCCTATAGTGATAATATGAGTGTTCGATGCAAGCTAAATATGACATGTCTTACATTTTTAGCTCACCTGAGCACAAAGTGCTCATGGTGAGCTTTTGTGATCGCCCGTTGTCTGTCGTCCGTGCGTGCGTCAGTGCGTGCGTGCGTGCGTGCCTCCGTCGTCAACTTTTCATTCAAACAACATCTCCTCCCAAACCACGTGGCATTTTTTTACCAAACTTCATAGGAATGATCATTGGGTGACCCTCTTTCAATGTTGTTCAAATCATTACGGTCCGCTGCATATATAGGTCACCAGAAATAAAAATAGATTTAAAAAGTGTAAACTTAAAAAATCTTCTCTGCAACCGCAGGGCCCAGAGGTTTCATATTTGGTATGTAACATCCTATAGTGGTCTTCTACAAAGATTGTTCAAAATAAGCCTCTGGGTTCAAAACTGGCCACGCCCGGGGGTCACATGGTTTATATAGAATATATAGCAAAATGACTTTAAAAATCTTCTCCTCTGAAACCGCAAGGCCCAGAGATTTCATATTTGGTTTGTAACATACTTTAGTGGTCCTTTACAAAGTTTGTTCAAATTATGCTCCTGGGGTCAAAACAGGCCATGCCCGGGGGTCACATGGTTTATATAGAATATATAGCAATATGACCTTAAAAATCTTCTCCTCTGACACCACAAGGCACAGAGGTTTCATATTTGGTATGTAACATCCTAAAACTGGTACGCCCTGGGGGTCACATGATTTATATACACTTAAATAACAAAATGACTTTAAAAATTTTCTCCTCAGAAACCACAAGGCCCAGAGGTTTCTTATTTGGTATGTTACATCGTATAGTGGTCCTGTACAAAGATTGTTCAAATTATGCCCCTGAGGTCAAAACTGGCCACACCCTGGGGGGTCACATGGTTTATATAAACGTCAATAGCAAAATGTCTTAAAAATTTTTCTCTTGAAACTGCAAGGCCCAGAGGTTTCGTATTTGGTATGTAACATCCTATAGTGGTCCTCTAGAAAGATTGTTCAAATTATGCCCCATGGGTCAAAACTGACCACACCCCAGGGGTCACATGGTTTATATAAACTTATATAGCAAAATGACTTTAAAATTCTAATCCTCTGAAACTGCAAGGCCTAGAGGTTTCATATTTGGTATGTATATGTGGTCCTCTACAAATATTGTTCAAATTATGCCCCTGGGGTCAAAACTGGTCGCGTCCAGGGAGTCACATGGTTTATATAGACTTAAATAGTAAAATGACTTAAAAAATCCTCTCCACTGAAACGGCAAGGCCCACAGCTTTTGCATATGTAGTACGTAACATTGCATAGTGGTCCTCTCCAAAGATTGTTCAAATTATGCCCCTGGGATTAAATCTGGCCACACCCCAAGGGGTCACATGGTTTATATAGACTTAAATAGCAGAATGACTTTAAAAAGCTTGACCTTAAACCGCAAGGCCCAGAGGTTTGTTAAGATTGTTCAAATTATGCCCCTGGGATAAAAATAAGCCACACCTCGGAGATACATATTCTAATTGGGTTACAAGGTCTCAGGTGAGCGTCCTAGGGCCATCAGGGCCCTCTTGTTTTATCACATCATTCATGCATGGTTGTAAAATGGTAGAAATAATTATGTATAAAATTTGTGTGTTACAGTTTTACTCAATAGAGGGTATTGGGGTATTAATCAATTAATGCTAATGTCTTAACATATTTCAAGCACTCAATGAAATCACTCAGTACTTAATTAAAAAAAAATATGGGGTATTATTCAGTTCTTTCAAAATGCTTATTTTGCTCTAATTAGGTTTATTTTTAATGATCTTTTTGTGACTTCAGGTAGTGAGACCTCTAAAAGAGAAGTGCAAGATCATGAAATTGGCATATTTTATGGAATATCAGACAAGGAAAAACTAGATATCTTCGGAGCCAAAACTCTTCCAGAAGGTATTGATATGCATGAACTATGCACCTATTAGTAATTTACTCCAGGGTGTGGAGCGGAGGGCTGACCCAGGAGAATTTGACTAATTTTTAATTGTTGGGGTCTAATTCCCCACCCTACCCACCCTAGAGCCAAGCATTTTTGTCTAAATCCCCACAGTGGGAGATGCTTGGTGCATCAAATGGCCCGGTTGGGGTCCCAATATTAAAAATGTATTCCCGGGACCTAGAATCATTTTACATGTCAAATTCCCGCCTTTCTGAAATCCCTTTCAGTGTACTAGTAAAGTCCCGTATATGCCCGTGGCTCCGCCCCGCCTCCCCTGGGACATAAGTGCATTAACATGCCTCATTTATTGTTATTAAATCCCTTACTATAAATAGTAACAAATTTACATTGATTTTTACCGGATACGATATTCAAAGCACCGGGCATACACATTTGGTGTGCCAAATACGGATTTTTCTACTTCCGGTGTGCCAAAATAGGGGTATTTTGCCATACGATTGATTTCTCGTGCTGTCGTTTACGGCCATTGCAGTTAGCAACGTAAAATGACAGATGCAGAGCGCATGTTAAAAAGTATCTCGATGTAACATATTAATAAAGAAAAAAAACAACGCGTTTCGACTTCAATAGTCTTCATCAGGTATGAATGTAAAAAGAACACATTTATAACGTTATCATGACGTCACATTAAGTAACGTCATTTTTGGCGCACTTTTCACATAGAAATAACTTATAAAACATTCATTGAATATAAGTGGATAAATTGCATGAACTTATGCACTGGCTATATTCCTTGTTTATTGAAAATAAATTTTTGCGTGAAAGGAATGTAATAAAAAGGTTACAACACTGCTATGGTGTGCCATGGGCCCGTATTGGCACACCTTCTGAAGCATTGGCCCTCGGGCCAATACTGGCGAAGGTGTGCCAATACGGGCCCATGGCACACCATAGCTGTGTTAACCTATAATTATTACATGTGTCTGTATGTGTTTAAGTGTACTATTTTAGTATGGAATTATGGTTTTACATGTATACAAGTAAGTATACATCTGTAAATTGACAAGGATCCTTTGTAAAACTGTAAAACGTAATGTTATAATTTCCGTTGTAAATTTAACATAAATCATTTAATGCCAGATTATTTCCAACTTCAAAATGCCCATTGATTGTAAGGAAATATATTTGTTTTGAAATATATTTGTGCCCAAATCTTATATAATTATATAACTAGGTATGTATTGTATCTATTCAATGTCTCTTTAATTCTAATGTCTTCCATGTTGCTATTTATTTACCTCAAGTGTTTGCAACATTTGTCATGTGAAGTTAGACATCACGAACATATAATGGACATGAAATTTTCACATGAAACTGCATTAAATGGTTTTCAAGTATGTTTGTTATATTTAAGTATGTTTGGTATATTCTGTCAATATAATTTGTATTTTTCCATGATTATTTTGTTAAAACTGATTGTGTTTTTTATCGTTTTTACTGTATTTAAAAACTGTGTTCATGCACACAGTTCTATTTTTGTATGACAATTTTGTAAATGCATACAAATTTATGGTTTTCGGTTAAAATCAATTGTACTGAAGCAATTATATATGCAGGTGTCTTTTGAACTAATTACTCTGCAAAATTTTTAAATTACAAATAATAAACTGCATATGAAAAATTGGTGTAATAAAACAGTTTATTCTATGTTTGATGTCTTTTTCTTACTTCACATAATAGCATGTTTTGTCTTGGTTACAGAAGCACCAATATTTGTGTACATCCATGGGGGCTACTGGACAGACTTGTCGTAAGTTATACATGTTAAAGCCAGTATGTTCGATATTACAAGACAAATAGCAGGTACAAACAGATGTTTATCCTATTACTATGCATTTTTAGCACACGTTTATTCGATTGTTATTTTTAGATGTGTTTAAATGTGACATCATACCAAATGATGATAATTTTAGTAAACAAAAAAAAAACACTGTTTAAAAATGGGAAACCAAAGCTAAAAGCTAATTTGTTATTTTTGACATATTTTGACATATTTTGGACATATTTTGGACATATTTTCACGCCGTTTACATGATTTATGAGCACAGCATAATAGGATAAATGCAATTTTATGTGAGTGCCGGATAAAGATCAAGTTCATCATGCTCGGCTCAAAACAGGGTAGCGTGAGGCAAGCGTGAGGTAGCGTAAGGCAAGCCCTACCATGTTTCTCAGTCTCGCATGATAAACTTGATCATTATCCAACACTCACATATAATTATTCTCTGTTTCTCTGAAGTTAAGAATCATTACTTTCAAATTTAAATACTATTGCAAAATTTAAATTTTCAACTTGTCCATTTATAAAAAAATGCTGCAGTGATCATTGATATTTAAGCATGTCAGTACTGGTGCAGTGCCTAAATCTGCCACTTGCCTAAATCCGCCACCCCATCCGAATAAGCGTGTTTTTACCGCCGATTTCTATTTTGTTGATCATGATCAATCAGATTTTTTCCCTTAACAACGCTGACAAGGTTTTATCTTGATTTGTGCATAAATAAATATTTTATCCAATTATTTTGTACATAACCCCTAAATGCAAACAAGCTGCATGCGGGGAATCTATTTCATACTGCATTACGTACAATAAAATGCAGAAAGAACTGCAAATGTCTCGCTATTCAAAACCCTTATTATTTGTCCCTCGTGCACGCAGGGCCTCAGTTTCAGAGCTATTTTTAGAAATACAAATGAGTTTTTGAAGAAATTGAAACTTTGTATTAAACAACAGACAACAAGCTGCTTAATATGGAAACTTAAATAAGAACAATAGTCAAATGTGAAATAAGCATGTCACGGTGCCTGATCTATGATTTTCACCAAGCAACTTTGGATCACCGTGTTTATTTTAAACACTAGAAAATGAACCTTAAAGAAGCAAAAGTGGGAGTTTTGTAAATATAAGTCAATAGAAAATGCTTTGAAAACAAAATTCATAAAAGAATATTATTTTCGAGCAATTTGAACATTTTAAAGAGGGGTGGCGGATTTAGGCACTCTGACGCTAATTTTTTTACACTGTTTATGCCTTCAATTTCAATAAATATTTTTTGTTTGCCAAGTATTTGAAATGTATCCAAAATACGCCAGTAAATGCACATTAAACTTAACTTTATTTATGTGAATTTTATGTCAATCGGTAAACAACTTTTGAAAATATCGTAAAAATGCCCCCCAAATGTGGCGGATTTAGGCACTGCGCCAGTATAGTAGTAAATAGAAAACTCATTTTTATGAAACTTCTGTATTAAATATTTTAATTAAAATTGCAACAACTAATTAATTGAACTGGTGTTGTTTTGTAGGAGGGAATTGTCCAGTTTCATGGCTGCAGCCTTTTGTAAAGCTGGTGCGGTGTTGGTTGCCATTGGATACGACCTTGCTCCCCTAGGTCAGTACAAAATCTAATTGGTAATCAGAGCACTGTTCTACAAAACATTGAAAACTGGTTAAGCTATTTTAAAATGCTTCACACATAATGCCATTAATTTGTTTTATTTTATGCTTACCAGTAGTTTATAGGGAAATATCAGTGAAACAAAATTGGTAATTCACTGTTTTAAGACAATGAAAATTACCACTTTAATAATGGAACTACTTTTTCACCGGGAAGTTGTAAAATACCACAGTATCACTTTTTAAGCATAAAATAAAAAGAAAATGTGTTGGTATCGGTAGAATATAAATGTTCATAGAAAATATATATTTTCACGAATTTCTATGATCACTAGTTTATTGAGAAATCAATATTTTACCGAAACCAACAAATAGCTTTTATATGTTGTTATCTCTGAGATACATAAACACTTTGCAGCTGGTATAAATTCAGTTAAAAATGTCGTAAAATGCTTTAAAACTACTGCGATCTTACACAAAGTAAGTCTGTTGTATTCCAATACTGACCCACCCAGAACTGACCACTGGTCAGCACCACATGTAATAAAGATCTCTTACAATCAACACAGTCATGTTTGCAATACACCCACTCTTTCACTACCAAAACAGCACTGAATACAACAGTATGTACCTTTATGGTTGGTACATTTCAAATTTGATGATCGTCTCGTTGCAGTTGGGATGACCGAAATCATCAGCCAGGTGAAGAAGGCGGTCAGTTACGTTCTCAACCTGGCGAAGAGGCGAGGCTCAAGGTATGAGTTAGTATAGAATCATTTTATATCATGGTGATCTAATTTTAGTGTATTTTGCATCTTGAACATTGCGAATTTAAGACCCAGCATAATTTATTTTTTTTAATGAATTTAAAAATAATATACAGATAAAAAAGAAAAAAGTGCAAATTTAAGATCATGTTAATTACCTGTTTTAGAGAATCGTGAAATTTATAAACAGCAAAATTAATTGATTGTACAGTAGATGTCTTGTATACTTAAATTACAGTACTGTGGTAGTTCAAGAAGAACATAGTTTTATGATCCCTTTGTTTTCTTTTATCTTAAACTATTAGCCTATGAAATTCAAATCCAGATGAAGCAACGCTTCTCATGAGCAAATATTTAATATTTTAACGTAAGGATTGGAAATTTTTACAGCTTTGGGCATTAAAATTATGACTCCACTTTAACAATTCATGGTCCTGTATTTAAAACAATTTACCAGTTGTCTGAACATTGAGAAACATAATGAAAAAAAAATAAAAATAAATAACAAACATGAAGTGTACCTAAATGAGTGAAACTGAGGCCACTATACAAACAATTCGACAACAGGGCCCAGTTCGAAACAATCGAGAGTTGTCAATTGACAGTATTATTTTCCAATTGGCATTTAAAATGTTCAACCTTCAACCTAAACATTGTTGTTTTAGCTCTCTGTCTTTTATGAGTGAACAACAATGAATTATTTGATGCATGTTTCTATCCCCAGTGGTGTGTATCTTTGTGGTCACTCAGCAGGTGGTCATCTGGCGGCCATGATGCTGACCGTCAACTGGATGGAGGAGACCATGGTCAGTCCGAGCCTTATTAAAGGTACAGTGTTTTAGCATAAACGCATGGAACGCCTGAGTCTTATTAAAGGTAGAGTCATCTGTATTTTAGCATAAACACATGGAACGCCTGAGTCTTATTAAAGGTAGAGTCCTCTTTATTTTAGCATAAACACATGGAATGCCTGAGTCTTATTAAAGGTAGAGTCACCTGTATTTTAGCATAAACACATGGAACGCCTGAGTCTTATTAAAGGTAGAGTCATCTGTATTTTAGCATAAACACATGGAACGCCTGAGCCTTATTAAAGGTAGAGTCATCTGTATTTTAGCATAAACACATGGAACGCCTGAGCCTTATTAAAGGTAGAGTCATCTGTATTTTAGCATAAACACATGAAACGCCTGAGTCTTATTAAAGGTAGAGTCATCTGTATTTTAGCATAAACACATGGAACGCCTGAGTCTTATTAAAGGTAGAGTCATCTGTATTTTAGCATAAACACATGGAACGCCTGAGTCTTATTAAAGATAGAGTCATCTGTATTTTAGCAAAAACACATGGAACGCCTGATTCTTATTAAAGGTAGAGTCCTGTGTATTTTAGCATAAACGCATGGAACGCCCGAGCCTCATTAAAGGTAGAGTCATCTGTATTTTAGCATAAACACATGGAACGCCTGAGCCATATTAAAGGTAGAGTCATCTATATTTTAGCATAAACGCATGGAACGCCCGAGCCTCATTAAAGGTAGAATCATCTGTATTTTAGCATAAACACATGGAACGCCTGAGTCCTATTAAAGGTAGAGTCATCTGTATTTTAGCATAAACACATGGAACGCCTGAGTTTTATTAAAGGTAGAGTCATCTGTATTTTAGCATAAACACATGGAATGCCTGAGTCTTATTAAAGGTAGAGTCATCTGTATTTGAGCATAAACACATGGAACGCCTGAGCCTTATTAAAGGTAGAGTCATCTCTATTTTAGCATAAACACATGGAACGCCTGAGCCTTATTAAAGGTAGAGTCATCTGTATTTTAGCATAAACACATGAAACGCCTGAGTCTTATTAAAGGTAGAGTCATCTGTATTTTAGCATAAACACATGGAACGCCTGAGTCTTATTAAAGGTAGAGTCATCTGTATTTTAGCATAAACACATGGAACGCCTGAGTCTTATTAAAGATAGAGTCATCTGTATTTTAGCAAAAACACATGGAACGCCTGATTCTTATTAAAGGTAGAGTCCTGTGTATTTTAGCATAAACGCATGGAACGCCCGAGCCTCATTAAAGGTAGAGTCATCTGTATTTTAGCATAAACACATGGAACGCCTGAGCCATATTAAAGGTAGAGTAATCTGTATTTTAGCATAAACGCATGGAACGCCCGAGCCTCATTAAAGGTAGAATCATCTGTATTTTAGCATAAACACATGGAACGCCTGAGTCCTATTAAAGGTAGAGTCATCTGTATTTTTGAATAAACACATGGAACGCCTGAGTCTTATTAAAGGTAGAGTCATCTGTATTTTTGAATAAACACATGGAACGCCTGAGTCTTATTAAAGGTAGAGTCATCTGTATTTTAGCATAAACACATGGAATGCCTGAGTTTTATTAAAGTTAGAGTCATCTGTACTTTAGCATAAACACATGGAATGCCTGAGTCTTATTAAAGGTAGAGTCATCTGTATTTGAGCATAAACACATGGAACGCCTGAGTCTTATTAAAGGTAGAGTCATCTGTATTTTTGCATAAACACATGGAACGCCTGAGTCTTATTAAAGGTAGAGTCATCTGTATTTTAGCATAAACACATGGAACGCCTGAGTCTTATTAAAGGTAGAGTCATCTGTATTTTAGCATAAACACATGGAACGCCGGAGTCTTATTAAAGGTAGAGTCATCTGTATTTTAGCATAAACACATGGGGGAGCATGACCCTTATTAAAGGTAGAGTCATCTGTATTTTATCATAAACACATGAGGGGGCATAAGCCTTATTAAAGGTACAGTCATCTGTACTTTAGCATAAAAATATGGCGAGCCTTATTAAAGGTACAGTCATCTGTTTTATCAATATAAAATTTAATACTAATGGAGGGAGGGCAGTGGATGCAATGGGTACCATAATTTATGACAAGATACATGGTGAGTTTGCATTGTTGATTGTAGATAATTGTAGATTTTCTGTTGAACAAGTGCGCTTAAATGTTCAGTTGGGCATTTTCATGTTAACTTGTGTCTTATTATTGTTAAAAATATACAAGAATTTTGTGTTTACAAAATGTTTGGAAATCATGTGTATGTTTCATTATTAAATTTAATTTTCTACTCACAGGTGCAGTACTAGTCAGTGGAATATATGATCTAATGCCACTACTGTCTACATATGTGAATGGACCCTTAAAGATGACCAAGTAAGTAAACCAGACATAAACCATGGCTACTTCAGATTAACATATTTTGTTGTTTGGGGTATGTATTAAATTCAATGATGGTAAAATTTACTCAGAGATGACCAAGAGAGAAGGTAGATTTTATATAAGCTCTGCTAATGACGAATAATTTGGTTTGTGAAGTATAAATACTTATTAAGCACATAAAACAAGTTTTTACCCTCTTCAGGCAGTTTGGTTCTGCTGTGGTTAGCACACTTCTTTACCTAGGGTTCTATTGCCACTAGACCCATGGGAGTTACAGTAGGTTGGTGGTCACCATACCAGGCAGTTGGGTTTCATCCGGGTACTCTGTGCAAGACCACACCAACAATCCGAAAATATTTTAATAAAATAGATGGCAATTGCAGCTATGATTCGAAATTTGCCCAATACTTCTATTAGTTTAAAATAGTAAGTCATATGTAGGGTTGAGGTTTGTATTCCAGTATTAACAAAAAACTTCCAGGTCCTCATACTAATGCTGCTGATGCACAAGAGGACCTCATAAACTTCAAAATACACACAACTCTTACACACTTAGTATCATGTGCTGATAAGCAAGTTGGCTTTTAAGAATAACTTGTATGTTCATTCTTATCATTACTTTTTTGTGTAGTTGTATAAGCAGCAGTATACATTTGAGGCGTGTCATAGGAAACCCGGGCTTAATGCGTGTGCGATACATGTTGTCCCAGATTAGCCTGTGCAGTCCGCACAGGCTAATCCAGGGCAGCACTTTCCGCCTACATTGGATTTATGTTTAGAAGAGACTGCCTTAAAACAGAAAATACCATAAAAGCGGAAAGTACGGACTGTACAGGCTAATCCGGGATGACACTTTACGCAGATGCATTAAGCCCGGTTTTCCCATGACATTCCTCATTTGTTATGGATTTCAGATCAGCATGTTAACTTTTTATGCCCCTTATTAGAGCAATTTTTGTTCTGTTGTAAATATAATTGCCGTGTATCACATTTTCTAGAGAGGAAGCGCTTCAGTGCAGTCCGAACACCCATCTGAGAACACTGGCACAGTTGAGTAGCAGTCGCAGAATAATTGTCACATTTGGGGCCCACGATCCACCGGAATTTCAACGACAAAGCTCCGAATTTAATATGGTATGCATAGCAGTGGCATATGTTAAAAGTAGTTTAAAAATCATCCGAAAGCAGTAAAGAATCATAATTATGCTGCAAAAATATTAATTAAAACAGCTTGCAACTGTACAAGTCGTGAATATTACAGAAATTGTTATGTGATGTTGCAGAATATCGCCAACTTAATGTTACAAGGGCCTATCTGCACCATTTAGCGTGTATGATTGGCCCGTGTAATCCTAAAGTGGCGAATTATGACATGTCTTACATGGACATCAACCAAATATAAGCTCACAACTCTGCAAGCCATTAAAATTCAGGATTTTTTCTGTGATATGATATAGTAAGTAGTATTTGAAAATGTCTTGCACCAACCACCAGTTATTGCCACCAATATAAGTTGGTTTGTGGCATGCATATTTCAAGTCTTACACATGGGCTATTATCATACTAAAGATATAGGTAACTCATGCAAACTTTTGCAGGATTACAGTAGAGAAATGGACAGCCAACAGTCTTTAGTAGGTCAATTTCGATAGATTGAATCGTGTGACCTACTTTTTCTTTGCAGGCTATGAAGCACTAACAATCTACAGCCCCAACTTTATACGCTTCATCGGCTATTTTAGCCCGTTCCGGATTAGTCAGCACGTTTACTGTTATGCATATTATTGCATTTGCATGGAGTAGTTTGCATACAGACCTATATATTATCTAAGATATTGACAGTAGGGAGTATAACAATGAGGTCGATTTTTTGTCTTGTGTAAAAATGGCAATGCAGAAATTCAATTCCACTTAAACAAATGTGTGTGTTTTTACACTATTTATACCTTGATTTTGCTTTCTTTCCTTTTCTCGTGAACAGTCTTTCTGCGATATCAGCATTTTGTTTTATTTCAGAGCCTGATACAGAACAACCTCCATTCCACCTTGATTGTTGTACCAGACTGCGACCATTTCAACGTTATAGAAAACCTGCAACTTGAGGACTATATTCTAACTAAGGTGCGCACTTTTAAATAGTAGTTAATAACTGTTGCAAATGTTAGTTGAGTCTCAACTGCTTATTACAATGTATTGTGACACAATGCTGAGACCTGGCTAGCTCAGCTGGTAGAGCGCTGGACTGTCAATCCACGGTTTGTGAGTTAAACCTCTAGCTCGGCCACATAACTTGTGTGGGGATTGGTCATGAAATTATTTCTACGGCCGTTCTCCCCCTACCTCTGATTGAAGTAGGGCAGTTGTCAGTTACTGGCATAGGTATGTGCACTTAGTACTGGTAAACCGCTGAGATCAGCTAAGGTTGCCCAGGAAAAGTTTGAGTAGGTTAACTGACCGCCGTGATATGACTGAAATACTGTTAAAAACGGTGAAAAATCCAAACAAACAAAACAGATTTTTAATCTGAAATTTATACTGGCATATAAGAACGGTTAAAACAGGGTATATATAATGAGAAAACAGTGTAGGCATTCTAAGATAAAAATCTATTTATAATACGGCTTGTGTTTGTTTGGCCCTTTTCTTGTTTACATTTTGAATGTACCCTTTTCACATTCCCGTTATCGAGTACTGTAGGAGTTGTGTCCCTTTATAAAGCAAATCGAGAACGAGGCTGACGATGTATTGGCTGTAATTGTCCAAAAAGGAAAATAATGTTCAGTGGAGAAAATGTCGAATAAACTTATAAAATGTTGTTAGTTTTTTCCTTAAACTTGTCTCTGTTTTATTTACTAAATTATGTATACGTGGATATGTTTCAAATACTTAAATTATAATGCAAATAATGTAACAATCACAACATAGCCAAATCTGCTTACGAAACTATGTTTGACATCATGATTATGTTACTTCATATTCAGATCTGAATTTATTGCAGTTTACATAATTATTAATTAAGAGAACCAGTTTGTTTATTCCGGATTTAGTGTCGGCTGGGGTAATTATATAACAGCTTGACAATTACAAATAACATAAATTATTTTAAAATTAGGACCTGTATATACACATTTTGGTTACATAATAATGGTCATGTGTTTATACAAGATTATGATCTTATAATTGATTAGACCAAGTTTGAACAATACAAATTTGTCAGTCTCAGAGAAAGTACCTAAGTCTACTTTCCATTTTTTGCATTTTTAGCGACGATATACTAGTACTAATTAAACTGACACTGTCTTATCATATATCATAATTATATTATGTACCATGCCATTTCTGGTTACGACGAAGTAAACTAAGTGAATATTTATAGCATTTTAAAAGTAATAAACTGTAAATAACAGCTATGCAACCAGTATTAACCACTATCAATACATCGCAAGCCTCGTTTTCGATTACCCGATAAATTATTGTCGTGATAATCGTGAAAAATGGAATATGAAACTCGTCTGTTGTGAGCATAGTTTAGACAGGACTACTACCAAGCGTGATAGCGCAGTTGGTTAAACCTCAGTCCACTGTCATTTCTTCGTATGGCTCCTAAGTCGTGAGTTCGATACCCGCTTGGGGTATTAATTTTTTCAGACTTTTTTGCTTATCTGTTTTTATCAAGTATCTTATTGTATATTATAATTATGTTTGATTTTTTTTAATGCACATGTCTTAGTAAAGCGCATTTCTATCAAATAATATAATTTATAGTGCAAAAGGAAGCCAATTTTTCAGTCACATAGTCCCTTTAAGTATGCTTTGCCAGTTAAATTTAATATGTGTCTGTATGCCGGTTGATAAGCTATCCTTACTCAGTCAAATATTTACGGGCAGTTCAAAGCTGGGCTAGAAACATTTACTTCCGTTAAAAGCAACCCATGTTCAAATCTTGGCCAGAGTTGTTGGTCATTCGTAAATCATTCTTTATGCCATATCATTTAAAGAGTGAATGTATGATCTTACAAAAGATACATTGACACAAATTAAAACAAACCTATAAAGTAAATAACCATATACTTCGATTTAAAACTGAAGAAAAGTTAATGAGAACCATTGTTGAAAAACACACAATTGGCTTATCAGAAACTGGTTTTTGGCTGTACAACTGGAAACTCCAATACATGTATACATGTTGACTCGACAATTGTTTATGGTTGCACAACATCAATAAACGATGCCAATGTCGATACTCGTATTGGTTGATTTATTCTATATTTAAGTGTTTCCTTCATCATGTTTATGTTTATCCGTCTGCTTTCAAGTTATATTGTCAATGTTTATCCGTCTGCTTTCAAGTTATATTGTCAATGTTTATCTGTCTGCTTTCAAGTTATATTGTCAATGTTTATCCGTCTGCTTTCAAGTTATATTGTCAAAATGATTATCCATCTGCTTTCAAGTTATATTGTCAATGTTTATCCTTCTGCTTTCAAGTTATATTGTCAATGTTTATCTGTCTGCTTTCAAGTTATATTGTCAATGTTTATCTGTCTGCTTTCAAGTTATATTGTCAATGTTTATCCGTCTGCTTTCAAGTTATATTGTCAATGTTTATCTGTCTGCTTTCAAGTTATATTGTCAATGTTTATCTGTCAGCTTTCAAGTTATATTGTCAATATTTATCTGTCTGCTTTCAAGTTATATTGTCAATGTTTATCTGTCTGCTTCCAAGTTATATTGTCAATGTTTATCCGTCTGCTTTCAAGTTATATTGTCAATGTTTATCTGTCTGCTTTCAAGTTATATTGTCAATGTTTATCCGTCTGCTTTATATTGTCAATGTTTATCCGTCTGCTTTATATTGTCAATGTTTATCCGCCTGCTTTCAAGTTATATTGTCAATGTTTATCCATCTGCTTTCAAGTTATATTGTCAATGTTTATCCGTCTGCTTTCAAGTCATATTGTCAATGTTTATCTGTCTGCTTTCAAGTTATATTGTCAATGTTTATCTGTCTGCTTTCAAGTTATATTGTCAATGTTTATCTGCCTGCTTTCAAGTTATATTGTCAATGTTTATCTGTCCGCTTTCAAGTTATATTGTCAGTGTTTATCTGTCTGCTTTCAAGTTATATTGCCACTTTCATCTGCTTATTTTGAAAATAATTTTGATATGAATGATCGTACACACACACTTTAACCAAATCACATCTAATATTGTAGTCTTTATTTGTTATGCATATGGGCAGAATTTAAATCACAATTATGCTAAAATGTCGAATGGCATTTTAGGACAGTCGGGCAATTAAATGTGTATGCTCACTTCGATTCTACAGCTTGCACTTGTAAATATACCGATAGATTATAATACAAGAACGCAGAGATGAAAAACCTTGATGTCCAAAAGCAGCAAAGCTTTCGAAGAAAACATAAATTTATAATATTATTGTGAATTATTTTAGTGGTATAACAATAAATGACCTGTTGCTGATAGCTCCTCTATTGAATGTAAACAGGGGTGGCAAAATCAAAAATATTGACATACTTTCCATTTATGACAAATGCTGTTTACTGCTCGTCTGCACAGTAATTACACAGTAAATTATGGAAAATTTTCACTTGTTTTCCGTACATGCTCTGGGCAATATGAACTATGGATTTCGCCACCCTGGTATTTGGTAAAGTGCCTTACCGATATGTGAGCGCTACCAGTAGCCAAAATAGCCATTGGCGTAATTTGCTACTAAACTTTCTATTTGGCTACTAAAATTTTTGGAAAATATTTAAGTATGAAGCATATTTTCTGAAAATATTTCTAACTAATGGGTTTTCTTTGCAAAATCAATTGTTTGGCTACTAGTTCAGATTTCTTAGCGCCAACTTAGCTTACAGTTGTTATCAACATTTTCTAGTCAGTATATTGTTCTCACTACAGGAAACCTTGAAGATGATGGGTCTAAATATTGACATGATACTGGACAGAATGGGATTAGCAGAAATTTCCTAACTTGTGAAAACATCATTTTGTCAACATGGCAAAGAATAGTATCAACAGTTTGAATTAAATCATGAATAAATTACCACATGTTTTCATGAATTACCCTGCAACAGAGTAATGTTATAATAAAAGATGACTCCTGAACATTTATTGTTGTTTTGTCAATCATATACTGGTACTAAAAATGATCATGTTTAACATAGGAAATGCACAACAGAATTGTCACGAAATTCCAGATACTAATTTACAATACCCAATGATCAGAATGTTTCTTCATGTTAACTGAGTTTAGATTTTAAAGCACCCCTTTGAACATAATGTATAAGACACAATTTTGCTTTATAATATGGGTAAGAAAAGAAAGGCTCCACAACATCCTTGATTAAAATATTTAATCAAATAATTTATCCAGACTAACATCCACAACGGGAATAAATTTCTATTTACATTTCAAATAACTTAACAAAACATGAGACATATTCATTCACATTACCCACACAAAACAACAGATAACATGTTCAACCGTTGAACCCACATGATTTTTCAACAAATCACATTGAGGTTCCTAGATATCCAGGGAAAGACCTACATGTAGGATGTGGAGTCGTAATCCAGAAACAGCTTAAGTATGGATAAGATTTAAGTAAAATCTTATCCTTAGCCTAGCATTTTATTCCATATATACATGAAATTCTGCTTATTGTTCATTAAAATAACCTTATTATTAACTAATATTTACTTAACTGTATTTGGATTCACCAATTTTGATGTAGTTTTAACATTACCTTAATATAATCGGAACATGAGGGATAATAGTTTAAGATCTACTTAAGATGTTTCTGAAAATTGGCCCTAGAAAAGGTACAGGGTACTGCTCAAAGGGTGCAATGGGGAAAGTTGGACAGTTCTCCGACAATTTCAAATAATCTGCTTAACCTGTAGTCATTTACCATCATTGTGATCCTTCTAAATAATATTTAAACATAATCTCTTCATTTCTCATTGAATATTTACAAAGATATATTTTGTAAAAAAAAAAAAATTCAGCGTTCCTCAGTTGGCCAGCCCTGAGGGGCAGCAGGGCTGACCAATAAGGAGCAGGGTGCAGCTCACTGTTTTTTTGCTCTAGATCTTTCCCCAGTATCCCAAAGGTATTGTGCATTGATGTGCATGTTAAATTTCAAGTTTAAATAAGATTTAAGATGGTCCTGACAAATCACAAATAAGAGTTGAAACCCTTCGACTGCCTTCAATCATGCCGTACATTTTGATGTTCACATTTTAGTCTAGTATTTGGCTTTATTACATGGTAAACGTAAACATTTTCAAATGTCTACAGCACAATTTTTTCATTGCTTTGGGAATGGGTCCGGTACCTATCAAATTGGGAACTTAGCGTCATGAAATCTTGCGAATTGGGAAACATTTAAAATTATTAATTCATTTCATTAATGAATTACTTAAAACTAGTAGAAAAATTGGCTGAATTTGGTATTGTTAATGGTGTTTATCTATAACCATACAACTAATTTCATGATTTACGACTAAGATTTACATTTCCTATGTATTTAAGATTTTACACATCTGAATTGGGAATTTGTTCATTCCAAAATTAATCATTTTACCAGGCACAGTTAAAAAAGGAAAACAAGAGGGCCATGACGACCTAAAGCGCTCACATGAGAACTGGTACAGATGAAGATCATACTGTTGTGACGGGTTTGAAAATTAAGGTATCTGAACAATATGCAAAGGATAGGATCAATTTCATTTAAAACATCGGTAAGTGCAACGGGCTAACTAAAGTACGTGCTGGGTAGTAGATGTGCGGTGTTTTTGCTAATGGTTCTCTAATAATTTTTCTCGATATTCTTACCTGACCCTTTTTCATTAAGTCAGTGACAATTCTGGAAAATGCAGAAACAGTTAATTTTGATGTCTTTTTCACAGTCAGTTTTGGAGAACTAGTTGCAATGCGATAATTGAGATGGCTGTGCTATAAGGTCAAGTTCTGCTTTTTCTTTGATAATTTTATGTCCGATGATAAATGATGATGCAGGCTCTGAAGACATAAATGTACAAATAACTGCATGCAAGGTTTGCAACTGTTGGAAATCACATTTTATCAATCAATTTTTATGGTTATACGCAAACTGTGTAAGTTTGGTCAACATTGAATACAAAATCGTGTGTGCTAGCCAATCATTGATAACTTGTTGTTTTTTTCCAAATACAAGGGGCAATAACTCTGGTGTTTCTGGCCTGATCATGCTTATATTTGACTTCACCTGTAGTCTTACGTTCACAGACAAACTGCACGATTGGTGAAGACTGGATGAAAAATGAAGTCTCTATCCTGAATAATGTCCATTTTTTTCACAAACAAAGGGCAATAAATATGGTGTTTCTGGCTCCATTTTGCATATATTTGACTTTACTATTAATCTTATGGTCATAGACAAACTGTGCAAGATTGGATTTAAATTGAAGTCTCTTGCCTGACTAATGTCCACTGTTGCATATTTTTTTCACAAACAAAGGGCAATAACTCCTGTGTTTCTGGTCTGATATGGCTTACGTTCGACTTCAACTGTAATCTCATGGTAATAGACAAACTGTGCAAGACTGGTGAAGATTGGATGAAAAATGAAGTCTCTATCCTGAATATTTTTTTTAATTAACAAAGGGCAATAACTCTGGTGTTTGAAACACGATCTGACCCATTTTTTGGCATTTGCTGAGATCTGATGGTCATACACAAACTGTGAAAGTTTGATTAAGATTGGATGGAAAATAAAGTCTACATGTTGGAAAAAGGCATTTTTGCACTTTTTTTGCATGAAAAGGGGGCAATAACTCTGTGTTACTGGTGTGATCTGACCCAATAATAATCCCATCCGAGATTTTATGGTCATACACAAACTGCAAGTTTGGTTAGGATTGGAAAAAGTGAAGTATCCACCGTGAATACAAACCCAATTGTTGAAGGCATATGGACGACTGAGAAGAGGTCCCCTATATCAATAGCTCACTGAGCACTTCATGCTAAGGTGAGCTAAAAAAATCACTGCATAAAGATTATACTGGTAAATCTTAATTTCCAGTACTTGAATTTCAAAATACTTCTTTAATTACATTTAAAACTAAATTTTATGTTATATATGATGAGAACCTACAGTCAAAAAGAAGTAAATACCCTCTTGTAAAATGTGGGCTACAAGTTTCCTCAGCAACAAATACATAACATGCATATATCAACAAACTACACAAGATGTTTAGAAATCAGCTACATACTGGGAATGTATACAGCAATTGGCAACATGATCAGGTTTTCACACTTTACAAAACACAAAGGGCGGCAGTGAGATAAATACAAAATTACTTCATTTAAATAAAGGATCCAACTGGCATCAGAATTATGATATATCTACTACACCAGCTATAAGTTAAAGTTTTCCAGAACTTACAACACACTTCTTTCTTGTATTATATGCAGGGGTCAAGCTAGTCTAAAATTTTTGGGAGGTCACTTCCCCCCAAAAGTCAAATTAGGGAGAAGTGGTAAGAAGTTAAGAAGTAGCTTTTTCTTTCGTTTTCTGTCTTATTATTTATTTATTTTTTATTATTTATTTATTTTTATTAATTTTTTATTATTATCGATTTCATCATTATTATTATTAATTTATTTATTAAGATGATTTTAGCAAACTTTACATAATAAAAATACCGATTTTTTTAACCAAATCGCATATCATGTACAACAATAAAACAAAGGCTTTTCTTTCTGTTCTTTTTTTAATATGTAGTTACGGCCCGCTTTTTTTTCACTGTTACAAAGTTTGTTAATAAGGTGTCATAAAAATAATAATTCAAATGCAAAAGTTTTTGCACTTCGCAAGTTTAATACAAAATAAAAGGTTTTTATTCCCAGGTGACATGTATATATTTATTAAAGCACATGGTCGATACACGCACGCTTTCCATACACGCACGCTTTCCATGCGTGGAACGTGATGTCACTTGTGTCAGCCTAACTTTCGCGCGCTTGTCTAGAGAACAAAGAATTTACATGTGGAATACACAGACTACTACTAAAAATCTTGTTTACGACACTTAAACACTATAATTGGATAACTGTTATGTGATAATTCAGCATCTGAATTTTCGCTGTAATTAGATTTGGAAATATATTTTACCCGAAATTCAAAGGAAAGTAATTTAAAACAGTGACTTATTTAGGATTTAAACTAAATGTGGAAAATATCAACAACGGAAACGGGTCAGTAAATTGTGTGTACTTCTCATGTTCCGTAATAAGCATACTCTAACGGACGCCTGTTTACCTACTAATGTGTGGTTACATGTATATTACGACGATTGGTCGATCGTTCATATCATTTGCAAGCGAGTGCATAACACTGCATTTCAATTGGTCAATATCGATTTTTCTTAGCAATAAAACTACACACTGACTTGACAGCAGCTTAGGAATGCAGGTGTTACGTGTCAAATTTTCGGCGAAGTGAAAATCGCATTGATCTTAAGAGTTAAGACAGAGCAAAGTCTGAACAAAACAAGGACTTCGCCCAAGTCGCCCTCTAGCATCACCCCTGTTATGCCATGACAGGTCGCAAATTTATTCAGCAAATGTAAAGGCTATCTCTAAGCTATACTTATTTTGTATTGTATGTCTCCTTAAAGTAGACACAAATTCTTAAAATTACTTATCTGAGATACTGTAAACTATCATGTAGATAAATAAAACATAAACAAATATCTATTTATCATGCACCAAGGAATGTTTTATGAGTCTATCATGTCGAGTAAAAGCTTTTGGACAGATAGGACACTCAAAAGGTTTTTCTCCGGTGTGATCGTAACTGTGTCGCTTCAAGTGTTCAGCTCTCATGTAAGTCTTGCCACACTCCAAACACTCGTAAGGTCGGTCATTCGTGTGACGCCGATAATGTCGAATGAGATGTTCTCGTCTTCTGTAGCGCAAGCCACAAATGTCACAACCAAATGCACGTTCTTCAGTATGAATCTTTGTATGAGCTCTAACCTTGTCTCTAGTTTTAAACTGCTTCTCACAGTATTCACATTGATAAATAATGTTTGTGCTTTCAACAGCATCCTTACGTTTTCTTCCTCGTTTTGATTTCGGTGGAGAAACAGGCTCATATTCTTCCTTATCATCGTCGTCGTCATCATCACCTCCTTCATCTAAGTACACTCGACTGGCTAGTTGACGATGTTTAGCTTTAGTTAATGTCAACCTTATCCTTGGCTTTTTACGTTTCTTACCATCTTTTCTTTGCTTTAAACCTTTCCCTTTTAATGTGTAACCAACATCCTTTGAAGCTTTCTTTATCTGCTCTATGTCTTCTTCTATACCATCTCTCTGATATTTTGGTTTGCGCCCACGTCTTCCCGACGGACTCACCTCCACTTCGCAGGTGCCTATTTCTATTTCTGATGCAATGTCTTGATTTTTAATTGTTTCGGATGCAGCCAGAATCGCTTCAACAGATCTTTTAGCACTGGGAGATTTTTTGTCCACATCGTAATCTGTCTCAACACTTCTGAAGTGTATTTCTCCAGTATTGGGGTGATACACACTCATCTGATCACCATAATTTGGTTTCATTCTATACAAGTCATCAACCGGATACAACCGCAGGTCATCATAATCCATTCCCATTGTTCGTGATGACGGCTTAAGAGTGAATCGAGAACTCCCTGGAGACTTTGTTGGTGTGTTGATCATTCTATCCCTCTGTGAGCCAGTCCCGTACAATGGTTCAGTTACTGGAATTTTGCTCTGCAAATACATTGCTGTCAGAGGCTTACTCCTTACAATTTCTTCATCTTCTAAACTTGTGGAAGTTGTTGAAACTTCTTGTTCAACAGCTTCTTCAACAATTACCAAACCTCCGTCGCTGAAACCTTCAGCGTTTATGCAATTTTCAACTTGCACATAGTTGTGCTTTGAAACACCCACATCTAAAGGCCTTGTCCTTGAAAAAATTGGCACAGATCCAGTATAATCGTGGTGAGAAATGCTTTGACTCAACCTGTCCGGCACCAGATCTTCTTCTGACAGCTCTTCTGCTTTTACTTCCTGATAGCTATACATTGCACCAGCAATCTTATCGTTCACATCAGTGTCAGAATCATTGTCTGTGCTTTGCATACCAGAGTTTCGAGTGATTATTACAGAGTTGTGTGGGAGTGAGGAGGCGTCTATGGTCACCTGCTCCATGGCTATGGGTGTGCTGTAACTGTTATGAGACGGGTCAATGGAGATTGCAATGCTGCTGCCATCACTTGACTGAAAGTTACAAAAACATGTTTGAAAAACTTCTAACTGTATTTTTATAATAAACCTTACATTATTATTAATTAATTTATAAATATGTTATATTGAAAACTTTAAAATGGCATTTAATTCAAACAGTTACCAGGAATTTCAGCAGAGTTTGAAAACCAGGAGTCAAATGATCCCTGGCTTGAAATTTCGAGGAGTCAACGCAAAAATGTCATGGGTCAGAATACTTCAGTTATAGGAATTTGGGTTCTGCATAGTGCATATATTTGTTTAATGCACTGCAAATAAAATTATTAAAAAAGGTTATGTGATTAACATGAACATTGATCACTGATTATGGACCTGTATCTCATTAAAACAAGAGTCAGCAATTGTAAATTTGCACACAAATGTTCGTTACGTGTATGTATCAGGGCTTTCATTAACTTTTGAAAACTGGAAGTCTGAACTTCCTGGCCTGTGATTTTTGAAGTTTTGCTCATAATATTTGGAAGTTTTGACAGTATTGCGCTACATAAGTCCTGAGCATTTCAGAAATAAAATTAAGCACAAAACTCTGTTTTTTTTTAAGGTCAGTTCTTTTTCATCAAGTGTTTCTATTCCAATTCATTCAGTGAAAGAGGTTTACATTGAGATAAATTACTGTATTTTCTTCTAACTTGTTCATCCTTACATGATGGAACTTCCATGGCTGCAATTTTGGAAGTTTTGCAACTTCCATTGCTGCAATTTTGGAAGTCCTGTGACAAAAACTGTGAGTAAATTACTCCCAAACTTCCCTTAATGCAAGCCCTGATGTATTTCACAGTTTATTAGGTCCTTCCACGCCGAAGCTACATTATGTGAGGAACCGGGATGTGGCACAGCACCCTTGCATAATTTAGGGGTTTGGGGGTTAAACTTTGAATCATAGCTGATATTTCCAGCTACTTATTTTTTACTGAAATATTTTTAATTTTGGTGAGGTCTTGTGCTGTGGAAGGAAGCTGGAGAGCCCGGAGGAAATCCACCTCTCCGGTATGTTGACCACCAATCAAACTCACATGCAACAAGTGGGGAGCAAATCTGGGTAGCCTAGGTGAGAAGCAAGTGCACATACCACTGTGCTAGCCAGACAGCCACGAATGTTCCTTACCTGAATTGTGTTGCCATAAAGGTGTCCCGTGACAAGCTGCATAGTCACTTCTCCCAGGACTGACACGCCTTCTACCCCATCTACCTCCATGCCTAAAATGAAAAAAAAAATGTTTTACTTGTTTATCTGTAGTTAAGTTATTTTTTTAATACATTCAAAAAACAATAACTTAATGAGTCTCATTAATTTATTGGTGAACATTTGAATGTGCCAAAGTATGAAATTGGAACATTTCGATCTAAATTAATTATAAAATCTAATAATAACACATTATAAAACAACATATCTAACAATATGGGATTGATAAAATAACTGACATGCTTCAAATAAACGCATTTTTTATCAAACCTCGTTTTTTCCACACTCCACCCACTGACAAATTCAAGATGGCGGGTGGGGTGATGTGGCGAAAATGCCAAAAATGTCGTTGTAAACATCAACCAAAATAACTTTGCTGAATTAAATATGGATGTCCATATAAAACAAAAAAATACCTTCTATTTTAAAGTCCTTCAGATTACAAATTCGGCTTTTAACTCTACTATACGTGAAATAAATATTTCACTTCGCATCCGTCGCTTCGATAGGGTTGTAGTTACAGTAACGTTTGCTCTGATTGGACCAGTAAATTCTACAATACTTCGCCCTAGTGTATTGCTTTGGGCTAATGCCTACTAATTTATTGACGCCTTTTCAACAACCCCGTGCACGTACTATATAGACCTAATTTATTTTCAGTGTCAAAAGGGGTACTGATTTTTTTAACACGCGTTGGTATTTATCGTATGCACTGATTTTTCCTGTCAATTATTCCAGAAATGCCTCACTCGCTGCAACATAATCTTAATTTTGAAATGAAATGCAACCGACTAAACGGGGGGGGGGGGGGGGGTATCAATGTAAACTAATACCATACTTCATACTTCATAGAGTTTTCTTTGTTTTGCGGTATTCAATAGCTGCGATATTCAAACAGAAACTGATGGGCGGAGCTTATCGTGCAATAAGTAGCGAGATGTATATTGAAATTTAGTTTTAATTTATACACACGTTACTTATTGCACGGTAAGCTCACATTCGACTGAATATTTTAACTGAACTTCAATTTACGAACGTGAGTCGAACTCACAATCACTCAATAACAAGCCGAACACCGCATCAGCAGCACCACAGCAGCACCACAACGACCTCTGAAGTTTAGAACATATATGTTAAAGGCGCCGGTTTATATTGAAAGCTTGAGGTTACTTCATTTAAACGGTATAGTGGTCAGCAGGCGCGTAGCGCCGCATACTCGTTTACTCGTTTGAGTAAACATTGAAAATAAAATCTAACAAAAATAAAATTGCATTTACTTCGAAAAATGGAATAAAAATCAGTGTCGAAGGTGGGTTAGGGGTAAACAATAGTTCCATAAATCCAGAAACTGGCGTTTTATTTTAATTTTCGCCGGCCCTTGTTCGTTTAGTTTTACAACAAATGTGCGCCTCTTATTTTTGCGAACAGTTTACTATTTTCTTTTATTTCCATGTCTTGGTAAACGCCATGGTTTGCATCGTGTTAGCAATTTGTGGTCAACCAGCGATCCGAGTGTCCCGGACGTTTTCGACGATTTCATTTTTGTGTACACAAATGACGGATGACAACTTCGAGAAGAAAACGTCACACCAGTGGGATCTGGCGCATGCTTACGCCTTCCCCAAAGGGTATAATGAAACCATTGATCTAGTTAACCCCTCAGAATATTTTTTATTTGACATCAATGTCTTTCACATTATGTGTAAGATTTTGAGTTTAACTAAAACGGTTAAAATGTATTGTAACATTGATTACTTAGTTATGATGCTATATATTTTACACATGGAACGTGTATACTACAGAAATAAATCCGTCAACCGGTTCCAAACGAGCCTCATGATAAAGAATCTCCAACTGATGCGCACGCCACTGAAGATAATCGAACCGCAGTGCCAAAACGCCCTATTGATGGCGAACGCGAACACATTAGAAGAGAAATCAAAACGCTGACAGCGTAGAAAGACTGTTGGCGAGAAAAGAAACTACATGTAAAAGCACATGAATTATGAGATTATTTTAGCTCGACTTTTCGAAGAAAGGGCAAGCTATTCTACTCGCCCCGGCGTCGGCGTCCGAGCTAGGTTAAAGTTGTTCGGTAAGCTAGTTTCTCAGGAATGGCTTGAGGGATTTCATTCAAACTTAAAACATTTATTGACCCCATTAAAATGAACCTATAGGCCAAGTTTGGTAACTCTAGTTTGAAATTTGTTAAATTATGGGCCTTTTTACACACAGAAATTTTACATATAAGCTATTTAGATAGGTTAAAGCTTTTCGGTAATCTAGTTTTTCAACTTTTCGTTTCCGCTCTCTAGCTCGAGAACGAATTAAGATATTGTAAGGCTAAACAAAATAAATGATTTGTTTCTCAGGCAGCGCCGCACTGTTTTTTTATGGCCCGCCACGAATTTGTTATTAACTATTTTTTAGACAATCGCGCCCGGGTTTTAAAGGAGTCCAGAAATATGTAAAATAAAACTTTGCAGAAAGTCTTTCTAATGGGCATGTAACCGAACAAAATACAAAAACTTCGCATTGAAATTCTGTGAATTATTAACATTTTGGTAACCTCCTTTCTGTATTCGATAACTGGTGATGACTCTGGAGTAAACAAGCATGTAAATTATAGTATATTCCGTTTGTACCAAGTGGTTTTGAACAATGCCTTTCGTAAATAAGAAAAAGATTTCGGACGAATAAACACAGTTAACGTTCATAAGAACTATTACTAAAATTACGATGTATTGAATTAGATCCCATGGACAGCGGCTTAAACTTAAACGAATCCGCATTTTAACTAGCGGTAGAAGAGTTACCCGGTGAAGATTTCGGTATTTCCAGTAACTTTCTTACTGTCAGATTTAATTATATAAATCGGATACAGTATACACAAATTGAGAAATACTGTGTAAATTTGGAAAAACAAAAGTCATATTCGATTGGGAACTTTTAAAAATATCGTATATTTGTTGATTTACACGTTTGTTTCGTAGAATTGTTTGCTTGTGCAATAGCATTCCATATTTTTTTTAGAAAATCTGTGTCAATATTAGTCGTATGGAAACAAACGAAAATGCTAGCTGCATTGACGAGTGTTTATTTTCCTTTCTACAATTTTTTGGTGATTTATTGCAAAAATAATTCCTATTTTTGACAGTTATAAAAATATGAATTACGAACAGTTAAATTCTATAAATAGAAGTACTTAAATGCTGATGGTGTATCAATTTGAAGGCACTTATGTTAATTATGAACATTCAAATTGATTGTCTTTTTTACCTCAGCTTGCATAAATGACCGTTTGTGATTAATAAATCTATATTTAGAATTTTATAAAATGGGATGCTTATGTTGTTATTAAAACTTAAATTTGTCTTTAATCTGTACTTATTTACTTGTTTTAATAAGCCATTACATAGTGCCAATAGAAAAGAGTAGGAGAAAAAAAATACTTTAAAAAATCGCCCTCCCTCTTGATTTTTTGGAAAAAGTGCCTGAGAAACAATTCATTATTTTTTTTAGCCGAATGAAACTTCAATCACAAATACTTTATAGCGAGACCTCGCTTGGGATTGCATATGTGATGGGTCGGGTCAAGGTCACTGTTACTAAAAATAGAAAAAACGGTTTCCGCTCAATAACTTGAGAACGTATTGAGATATTTTAATAAAACTTGAAAAAAGATACCTTATATCAAGACCTCACTTGAAATTGCATATGGGGTGGGTGGGGTCAAGGTTACTGTTACGAAAAATAGAAAAACGATTTCCGCTCAATAACTTGAGAACGCATTGAGATACTTTAATGAATCTTAATACGTAGATACTTTATAACGATACCTCGCTTGGGTTTGCATATGGGTGGGAGGGTCAAGGTCACTTTTACTAAAAATAGGAAAACGGTGTCCGCTCAATAGCTTGAGAACGCGTTGAGATACGTTAATGAAACTTAATACATACATACCTTATATCATGACCTAACTTGGGATTGCGTATAGGATCAAGGTCAAGGTCACTGTTACTAAAATAGAAAAACGGTTTCCGCTCAATAACCTGAGAACGCATTTAGATATTTTAATAAAACTTGATGCACAGACACCTTATAGCAAGACCTCTCTTGGGATTGTATAAAGGGTGGGTGGGGTCAAGGTCACCGTTACTAAAAATAAAAAATGATTTCCGCTCAATAGCTTGAGAACACATTGAGATATTTTAATGAAACTTCATACATAGATATCTTATATCTAGAACTAGTTTGGGATTGGGTGGGTATGCTAAAGGTCTCTGTTACTCAAAACAGACAAACTGTTTACTCTCAATTACGGTGTTCCGTTTGAGCCAGTCGTTGTTTCACACTTTCGACCGTTGGATTACAAGCGCGAGAACGCGAGAACACAATACGAAGTAGCGAAATCACGATGCGAAATTGCGAGATTACGATGCGAGATCGCGAAATTAATATCGCGATCTCGCGTCGTAATCTTGCGCCCTCGCATCGTGTTTTCGCGTTTTCGAGGCGAGGTCGCGAAAATAATATCGCGATCTCGCATCGTGTGTTCGCTTGAGCATAGGTCGACATTGCGAAACAACAATATTCATAGCGTACTCTCGCCTTCCTGTTGCATATGCGCAGACAAGTAATTTCGGCGGATGCGAGATCGCGATATTAATTTCGCAGCCTCGCATCGTGTTTTCGCATTTTCGACCTTTGGATATACAAGGACGAAAACGCGAAAACACGATGCGAGGGCGCGAGATTACGCTGCGAGATCGCGATATTAATTTCGCGATCTCGCATCGTAACAGGAAGCCTCACTGCTCAGCGAGCGAAGCGCAGTAATTTATCGATTAACTGACTCGTAGCCTGCAGAGTAAAGAAGTACCGGTAGGTCCCTCAAGACCAATTTCTGAATTCAACTACTAAAATCCTGTTGGCTTGCGCCAACAGTCTAAAAACGAAGACCAGAGAATCTTGAAACAAATCCAACTCTCCAAAACCAGAAAAAGAATATTAGTAACTCTTTGGATACGAAAATGGCTGGCATATTTATACCCATCGCCATGCTCGTACGGTCCGGGCCGGTTGACCAGGGGTTTCGCTGGCTCCAACAAAGTTGTCGCAACTAAAATTCGCCACTTTTAAAAAGTTTGAGCCATTTTTGTCAATCATATATTGACATGCTTCAGAATCTAATTAACAGTAACTGTCACTAATAAATAGCATTGATAACTACGTTATTATAATTAAAACTTAGCAGTATAACATATTTAGTAATGTTGATCGTTTTGTAGGGTCGCGAAACAATATGACAATATCAAAATAAAACTTTACTTGCAGATTGGTAAATCCTCCTTCTAATTAAGATCTTCATTTGTTGATGTAACAACTGTCTGTCCATAATTTATGTTAAATTTCATCATGACTGTGGACAAACAGTTTGTTAATGTTCAGAAATAAATCCACTGACCTAAATATACTCCCAATATATACTGTCGCCACTTTCGCAATTTTGTCGCATTTGGCGACAGTGGCGATCGACAGCGAAATGCCGGTGGTCCTGGACGGTCCGCGCCAGTCTTGGAAGGTCCGGGACGGTTCCGGGCATTACCGGGATAATCCATAGTGGTTCTCTTGGTGGCACCTTGTTGATACCGTCTGAATCCGCAGTTGTGTCCTGCATGTTCCTGGAGAGTCCGGGTGGATCGATCATCGAGTTGACCGTCGAGTTGACCGTCGACGTTATTTACATAATTTCAATCAGGATCACCCCGGATCAAGGCGCCTGTTGGTCCGGGATTATCAACGGTAATCCTGGATGGTCTGTGTATGGTCCGACGTTGGTGTGACTGTTACTTAAGCCCTGGTCACACTGTCACGAACTTGGCTACGATTGCCAAATATTGATCGTGGATATGTTAATCGTGATGAGTCGGGATGCATATTGCCCCGATTGTATCTTCCTACGTATACCTATGGTTGTTGTAGGACGAGACTACGAATACCAACGACACTTGTAGGTTTCCGCAGTCGATTCACAACGGTTTTACCAAGATATGTTACGATCTGTTACGGTTGTAATAGCGTCAGGTATACGCTACGGTAACAGACGATTGTTAACGTTTCTCCTAAGATTGTCGTAAGATTAAAGAACATTCATCACGATGAACTTACGAACAGCCAATAATTTTTTACGCCTCACTACGCTTCAAGGCGATTAAAACATCACGATGCCTCGTGCATAATCGTGACACCAACGTAGACAAACGTAGTGAGTGCGTAATAAGATCGCGATAAGCCGTACAGGCAATGCGACCCAATCGTCGCGTTGTCATGGTCCATAGTGTATATTCGTGAGTAGTCATGATAGTTGTTACTAAAGATCCTAATGGAATCGTAACTGAACCGTATGGCAAGCGTAGAAATCCGTACGATATACGTAGCAAAACGTACCATAACGTACTACAGTCTTGTAATATATATATAAAATCAGTCACGATTAATCACGATTAAACACGAAAGGCCACGAATGCCTCTACGATGGCTGTAACAATAAGCCAGATTGACAAACAATGGCACTAGGATTGTCCTACGTTTTGGAATCAAAACGCTGACATCGTAGAAAGACTGTTGGCGACAAAAGAACTAAAAGCATGTAAATTATGAGTGCATTTCTTAAAAAAAGGAAACACTTGTATGAATGAAGTTCAATTTTCCAACTTTTGTGGCTTCTTGTTCGATAGTGTACGACATCACAATAATCAAAGCGTTGAACGCTGAAAGACTGAGGCTTGTCAGTTAAAGTTAAGATCACCACAAGTTATTTATTATATAATATTAATATTTTTCAAGTAAGAAAATTAGTGTTTCAAGCTGATATATTTTAACATGTTTACATCTTTTTGGGCGATAGGTTACGCATGCGCAAATAAATTCCTTCTTTGTTACATATAAAATATTCAAAATTTGATCTCATTTTTCACCATGACCAAGCTACTTTCCAATATATCACCATACATTGTTGGAAAGATGAGGACATAACCTTTTGAAAAAAAACAGCATGTCAAAAAATTCTGAGTTGTAACTCAAAATATTTACCTTTGAAAAAACACACCGGTTTTGACGGGCATGGAGGCTGCCATTTTGCGCATGAATACATGGGCCAAAAGTTATGAAGCTGGGAACCACTAGACAAAAAGTAGTGCACAAAAACAGCCTTTTTTCTTATTGCTTACATATATACCTTTAAAATGATACCAAAACATATCATTTAAACATTATTTTACAAATTATATGCATCCTGCACTCAACCATATGTGATTATTATCTAACTGACATGTAACCCTGAGGATGTTACTTCCGTTTTGGGATAATTAGACCGATATGGCTTAAATCGGATCTATTTCTTGTCATTTATCCAACGCAATCGCCGAATTAGTGTATTTATAGTATTTAGTGAACAAATCTACTAATAGCAAGGAATTGTTTCGCAGATTTGATTTGCCGCGTATTCAGTGATCTCCCTTGCCCCACGATATTGAAGGCAGTGAAGCAGGGAAGGTCACTGTGCAATTGCCATGTCAAACGCGATACTTGCTTTTGAATTTAGGTGCTAAAGACTCCGGCTATCGCCGCAGTCTAAAAACTAATTTTAAGGTTATGAACTTTCGAGCTCATTATCTTATGTAAACTATATCGTATACATGCACGTTAACAAGTCAATCTGCAACGGGCCAGAATAACCGATTAAGCCTAGTAGTTAGCACCGATTGTTAGTGCTTCGTAGCCTACTAAGTCAAAAGTAGGTCATACGATGCAAACTCGATTTTCCAAACTAATAAATTGCAGTAATTTGCTGTCAAAATATTCAGAATGAGAATCGGTAACAAGAAATAACACTTTCGCAAAGAGTCAAAAATAACCGATGTAGCGCAATAATTTGGTGGTCTTATTCCAGGACACTCAGGTGAATTTTTCGGTTACATTCAAGTAAATAGCGAAATTAGGGGTGTCATTAGTTTAAAGTTACATTTTTAATAATTTGACGTTTTTAGAAACTGTAATTGTAATATCACATGATATATACATTATAATACATGTTTACATACATTACCTTAAATAATTAGGATTAAGGTGTGACATTTTGCTGTTTTGAAGAAGGACCCTTTCTGGTTTCGATTTACTGACTAATAGCCTGCAAAGAAAAGAAGTAGTTTTCCGCGATACCTGTTTTGGAAATTACCCTCTATAAAGATCGCTGGCTTCCGCCAACAGTCTAAAAATCGTGGCGGCGCTACGACAAGCCACGAAGCGCTTCCCGATCGATAAGGATTCACTAAGATTCATCAAGTTTCACACAGATGCCAGTATACATATGTGTTCACGCTTTTCCACGCTTCACCAAGATTTTGTAAATCGTGGACAATCGTAGCCAAAATGGTGACAGTATGACCGAGGCTTTAAGCCCTGGTCACACTGTCACGATTTTGGCTACGATAACCCACGAGTGATCGTGGACGTGTTAGTCGTGATGATTGGGGGTGTCCCGTTGTGTCTTCCTACGTGTACCTACGGTTGTTGTAGGACGAGACTACGAATATCAACGATACTTGTAGGTTTCTGCTGCCGATTCACCACGGTTTCGCCAAGATATGATGCGATCTATTACGGTTGTAATACGTTAGCGTCAGGTATACGCTACGGTAACAGACGATTACAGGCGATTGTTGACGTTTCTCCTAAGACTGTAGTAAGATTCATCACGTTAAACCTACGATCAGCCAATAATTCTCACGCTTCACTACGCTTCAAGGCGATTTGGACAGCACGATGCCTCGTGCATAATCGTAACACCAACGTAGGCAAACGTAGTGAGTGCGTAGTAACATCTCGATAAACCGTACAGGCAACGCGACCCAATCGTTGCGTTGTCGTGGTCCATCGTGTATATTCGTGAGTAGTCATGCTTGTTGTCGCTAAAGATCCTACTGGAATCGTAACTGAACCGTAGTGCAAGCGTAGAAATCCGTACCATATACGTAACAAAACGTACCATAACTTACTACAGTCTTGTAAAATATATATGTCATAAATCGGTCACGATTAAACACGAAAGGTCACGAATGCCTCTACGATGGCTGTAACAAATAAGCCATATTGAGATACGATGGCACTAGGATTGTCCTACGTTTTGGAAAAAATCGTGGCGGCGCTACGATAAGCCACGAATGTTTTGAACATGTTCAATACTGTCGTAGCGCCTCCCGATCGATAAGGATCCTCCAAGATTCTTCAAGATTCACACAGATGCCAGTACGTATGTGTTCACGCTTTACCACGTTTCACCAAGATTTTGCAAATCGTGGGCAATCGTAGCCAAAATGGTGACAGTGTGACCGAGGCTTTACCAAGTCTCACGCAGAATATTTAGAAATGGTGGCTAATTACTGAAAAGCAAAATCTGCTCTTTTACCGAAAGTCAAAAAAGTTAATTATCGATAGGCAACACAAACGTTTAGCGTCGGCGGGGGGGGGGGGGAGGGGGGAGGGGGGCGGGTAAGCAGAAACCAACAACCTTTTTTACGCATAAGACAATAAGTCATAAGTTCAAAAGGAAGAAATCAGCTCAAAGAAGAAAGAAGCACAACCACACTGAACTCGGATATCAGAATGATGATGTTAAATCACAATCACGAATACACACGCGCTACGTCTTCCGCAAAGTTCACGACTTTCTTGTCCAAAAGTGAGTTTTCCACAAAGACAATGGGTGAAAGATCAAGTGGGCGCTATCAGGCATAACAGGTACCGTCACGCGATTAACTGAGACTACGGCGATATAAAGTAGATACTGGAACAAAACATCATGTAAAATGTTCACGAGGTACCCAATTGTTTTTCTAAATAATATCAAGCCATTATCAGCCGCGATGTAACGGCATCAGTTAAAGCCATATCAGTAGTCAAAAATTGGAATGTAACTAAAATGGACTGAACAGCGCGTAGCTAATTTGGTTAGAGAAGGCAATGCTCAAATTTAAGTCCTTCAAACGTCTGGACAGGTTAACAACACCCATACTCATTCAGATTATAGTACCTAATCAAGGGTGAAAAACAATAACAATTAATAATAACAATGTTTTCGTTTTTAAATTTTAATAATGAGATACTTTAAAAAGGTGTTGATTGCGCCGTCTACTGGTTATTTATAATGTACGTGTACTGTACAGATAATATTTAATATCACTGTTGCAAATAGTTTTTGTTTCCCAACAGGAATTATTGTTAATATTTAAAGAATGTGAATACATAATATAGGTATCGGAATAGTTGTGTGATGTCAGCTAAGTGCACAATTATAAACTTACTCACGGCAAATTCCCGTACTTACACTAACGCTGTTATATTTAACCAAAAAAAATCGTATTTTGAACATTGTGAAAACCATACTGATACAAATGTATTGGTCAATTGAATTTTCAGACTATTTTCGACAGAAAAAAGGACTGTGTAAAAAGACCAAACATACATCGAGAAAACCTGTTTATCGTGTATTCACGTACACATCTACATGTATTCTCTCAACCCTATCACGCTAAAAACAAAACCATGCTACGCTACTGGATGCACTCGTACAAGGCGACGGACGTTCAAACACAGGTGGCCGAAACCCCTTCAATAGGTTCAAAAAGTACGGAAAATATTAAAGAGTCAAAAGAATGAAGTTGACAGCAACGCAGGCCATGCGGAAATACTAGAATATTGCGACATGGCGTTCCTTGTGCTGTTTTTCGGATTAATTTCGCAAGGAAATTGCCAGAATGTCGGTAAGTAAAGAGTTATTGTTCACGATTAATGGAAGACTGCTAGCCAATATGTTAATTTGGTAATTAAAGCTTGTAAACATTGAAAAAAAACTACTCGATATGTTCACCATTAATGACAGATTCGTATTTCTTTTTTTTATTTGTGTCGAATATGATTTAAAGACACAGTTCTTTAGGCCCACCAAGGGTGTATTCAGTTATCTCTTACACAGACAAACCCACAGAAAAGGACCAGAAGAAAACAATGTAATTTATTTACTACTGAAAAATATATTTACTCAAAATTTCGCCATTCTCTGTACTGATTAGACACGCGTCAGAGATGTGGTCAGAACAACAAAACATGCGGCTTCATTCTTGTACAATTAATAGGCGCACTGTAGAACAGTGTAAATCAATGCAGTGTAGGGTTTCGTCGTACGGGGTCGGGTCCTTCTTGTGCAGGAATTCGACGAATAAGGCGTGAAAAAATCTTTGTTTCAGGTTACATGACCCAAAAAATTAGGATAGGTAGGTAGGATATTTTTTTATAATTATTTTTTATTTTATTTAGTAAATGGTTAACTTGAAGATTCTAAAACTGAATTAATATTCAAAACATATCTGTAATATCCTTAAACATTGTTTTAAAGTGGATTCTATCAAAACTTAACACTTATTTAACCAAAAAAACATTTAAATATTGAAAAAAAACTTAAATAACACAAAAACTCTCTGACAACCCCAATAAAATGTTCTAGGGCCGGGGCATTTTTTTAGGTTAGGTCGGGTAACTTGAAACAAACATATTTTTACGCCTAACAGCAAGTTTTCCTCAGCAATTTTTTTGCTACAAACATCAACATAAAAAATACCCCCATATGGCAGCGACGACGACTTTACGCTTAAACGTTCTTAACTCTAGCCAGCGGCAGTGCCATGGACCTCGCGAAAATGAACCAGAACATGATGAACACGAACTGCCCGATCAGCCCGTGCCAGAGCGCGTGCCTCGTCCAAGACGCCAAGACCGGATGTTACGTATGCAACCCCTCGTGCACGCCCGCCGCCGTCGGGGGAGGCGGAGGCAATATGGCGCCCAACATGATGCCACCAATGTCGCCTGGTATGATTTTAAACAGATCGTAGTTAAGTGTCATTTAGTTATCTGTTAATTTATTGCTATAGTGCAACAACCAGCGACTTAGATGTGAATTTTTTTGTTTAAGGTTATCCATCCATCATAAGCAATTCAGAACACCAGTCTTGTCAATTGAAACACATTATTCATTTAATGATATTTATTTAATAAGTATCTTTTAAAGTCTCGGTCATAACCCGCTGGGGTCGCCGTAAGCCGCAGATCAACCGCAAGTGTTTGAGACAATTAGACAAACGCATGCGTTGTGTAAAACCATGTGTAGTTCGTACGGGCACCATGCGGACACTTTGCGGTCACCGTTAATGTTGACGCAATTCCAACGCATAGTTATCGCAAGGCCACCGCAAGCTGATCGTACGGTCGCCGCAAGACAGCAAAGGTATTTTGGCAACTACACAAATATCAATATTTGTTCGTAAATATCCTACATATATTGGTGCCACTTACGACTTTTACTTTGACATGTACATTGGGAAGATACTGTTTAAGATTTTGCGACTAATTATTAGGATTTCTTCAAAGTAGCTATATGATTGCAAGACACGTGAAATAAGGAGATAACAATCGTATTATCGTGACAAAAGCATGCATATAATGACTAAATTTTAAAAAATCTTGTGTTTGCCCTTTACCGACCCGACATTTTAGAGGGTAATGTATCTTTGTTTGAAAATCACGATTACTTTCGTCATCTTTATTGATACAACCAAGAATATACAAGGTAAAACTAGCTTTATTAAAATAAGGAGCATAAACATAAAATAGAATAAGCAATGCTAAGAAATGTGCGAAGTACATGTATTCCATTCAATACCAATGTCTGAACTAACTAGACACGCTATAAATTAATACAGCATAGATACATTATCTCTGACAAGAAAACATGTGTATTCTAATTTATAATTAATGGCTGAACTGACTCGACAGTAACGCTCATATTAATAAAGTACAAATACATACTGTTTGACTAGAAAAATGTCAGATTAATCAATGAATTGAAAATAACAAATGATTTGATGAAAATGTCACAGATAAATACGGCCATAATGAGTACTGACACAGTTGAAAGCCTATACTGTTGTGACAGGCTTGACCAAATGCTGGAATGTTCGCCTTACTGTCCATAAATAATTTGTCTAGCTGATTAACTCTCATACATGTTTTTGTTTTCCTCCATAGCTTGCCATTGCTTGTCAGAGACAAACAAAAACAGGGTTAAACAAGGAAGGACCTAAATATATGTTCTCTGGTTTTTGCAGGCAATTTCGGAAGACTAGTTTTAATGCTGCAGTTCTGAATGATAACGGCGACTGCTGCGCAAAAGTCATGTCATGCTTGCTGGCTTGGTCAGAAGAGTGCAGTGTATTGTCTTTTACCCATCCTATATTCAAAAATTGCATTAGATCTCATGGTCACAGACAATTTGTGCAAGTTTTGTCCAGATTGGTTGAAAATGAAGTCCTAAAGTCCATTTTTGCATTAATTTTCACATTTAATGGAAAATAACTCCAGGTCGTAGCCTGATCTGTCTTATTTGCTGCTTATGCTGATATCTTAAGGTCATTCAAAACTTGTGGAAGTTTGATCAAGATTGAATGAAAAATGAAATCTCCATGCATGAAAAAGGCAATGTTTGCATTTTTTACCACAAAGGGGCCATAACTCCGGTGTTTGTGGCCCAATATGGCCCATTGTTGGCTCCTGTTGAGACCTTATTGTCAAACACAAACCTTGGAAGTTTGGTCGAAATCAGATGAAATATGAAGCGAACTTTATTGAAACAAAAATGCTATGTCTGCATTTTTATCGAAAAGGGGTCAATAACTCTAAGGTTTCTGGTCCGATTTAGCCCATTATCGATACCATCCGAGATTTTATGCTCACACAAACTGTTAGGTCAAGATGGAACAGAAATATTGTCTTTATCGCGATTACAGTCCAAACTGTTGACGACATACGGACACCGGACGAGGGACGACCCAGGAGAAGTCTTGTATACCAATAGCTCACCGCGAGCTAAACATCAGAAATGTTCTAAACTCCGATGTCTCCGTCCTCTCAAATATAATTGTTTTTGTAAATGACAATTTAACAAACAAGGTTAACAAAGAAAGATTATCATATTTAAAAATTTTGGCTGCTAATAGGAGAAACACAAGAGATGTAACAGTTCAAAATTTTAATCAACTGAACTTACTGGGGAAATATATCAGTGGTATATAAATTCCAAATAATACATCGCGAAAAGGTTTTTCCTGGCGGAGCTTTAACTCCAATAATGGAAGAACTACTTCCCCGTACAAACAGTAAACACAACAAATATATAAAAAATATTAACATTACAAAATATGCAAAACCTGACAGTAAATAATTAGATTGTAGATAGATATTAGATATTCTAATTTAACAGGACTAACAATAAAATAACTTGAACAGATAAAAAGGTGTGTTTAATGCATATATACAGATATATAATTCAAACAAGTCTTTACAAGGGAGAATACCAGTCCTACTACAATCGTTTAAATTATTATATTCTTTTCCTATACATATAACAATGTTGTCGTGTGATCGCCTTCCATTATCATCCCATGCCTGACGTACTATTACGTCATAGTACGCTGGAAACCAGACTGTTTACTGTTTTGTTTAAGCTCCTTAATGATCAAAATTGTAGCGTAAGAAAGTTGTGAGCGAAAGAAAATACGAAATTTAAAGCAAGAAAAAAAAAAAAAAAAAAAAAAAATATTACCGCAGATTTTGCAATAAAATAGTTCGAGTCGGCGGCTTTTTGTGGGTCGGTCGGTAAAGGGCAAACAAACTTAATTTCCATTTAGGCCTAATCTCAGTTTTGTATACAAAGAACACGGCGCCGAGCGGTCACCGTGCGATAACCCCACTTGCGGCAAGTGGTAAATGGTTAGTTTCATTCATGCGGCGCCGGAACGTTTATCACTAAGGAGCCGTACGCGCTTAGCAAAGACACCGTACGACTCCGGAATTGCACCGTTACTTTGTGACTTACAAGGTGGCCGTTCACGATAAGTGATTGATGCACGGCCGCCGCATCAACTTACGCGCTTTCGATGTCTGCTGCTGTCGTTGCCTATTGTGACACTTTTTGGTACCATACCGCATATAGTGGTAAATGCAATACTAAACTTCTAGGCTAGTCGACGACGTTATGTCATATAAGGCATACAAAACAAGTAAGTTTCCGCTTCCCCCTCCCCCACTTATTTTCTCCTCCGACCCTAAAAGTTTTTTTTGCCTATCATTGACTTTTTCTGATTTTCGGGGAAAAAAAGAGAGCAGTTTTCGCTTAGTTTCTTGCCAGATATCTCTTTCTCTCTAACCTTATTTATAGTCGAGGTACAGTTTCTTTGTTGGGAGGCGTTTAAACATTTTACATGCAGTCCAATATAAACTGTGCGGTAAATATGCGGCGAAGAAATAAAAAGTTAAAAGAAATTTATTATTTTACCTCCCCTCCTACATTTTTGTGGAGATGTAAGCGGAAACCAACCATTTTTGTTGGCCTAATCTTCAGTGCAGCCTGGACTTTATTTTATGAGGCCAATTTACTGTTCTTCTCTATTGCTTAAAAAATTCACATTGTGTAACTGTCCGTTAAGGCCACAACAAATTGCTCAGATGTTCGTTGGATTTGCCTCACCGTAAAATCGTACAAAAATCTCTTTTTTTTTCTGCGCCCGCAGCTACATTTATTTTTAAATTGTATAACAATTACAACAATAAGAAATAGTGGCATCCAGTGGTTTCGTCGCGTCGTTTAAAGATACAGAACTGATACTAGTCTTTCTTGTTTTGTGCTTATTGTACGACATTTTATGTTAATAAACTGTGGGTAGTGAGACTTGTATCAAATATCTATTTTGATAATGACAATTACCTTGTATAAGGTCTACTTTCTTAAAAGTTAAGATATGGCAATTTAGCATTGACTGCCGGGTGTTCATTTAGCAGAATCACTATTGAAGACTTGTTGCACAAAGCCCTTTGCAGGACATGGTCGAAGAAGAATTGGAGAAATTAGTTGCTTATTTATTACATATATATTTATTTTGACAAAACAATTTATGGCCCAAAGCAGATAAATAGGAAGTTATTGACAAGATATAAAGTTATGATGGCGTTTGGCAGAAATTTTCTGTTAATATGGACAATTATGATTTTTTTTATTTTGCGCTTTTCGCTCGCCTCTGATCATATCGAAAATGGAAAAAAAAATCGCGCGCTCCATTTTTGGGGGTGGGTGGTGGTGGCCAAAATGCGTAAACAACTGATCGATTTGTTGTGGCCTAATAATGTATGTTTTAAGCGTGTTTCACGAAAATGCAAAACTGTGGGAAGTTTGGGATCTTATCTCTAATGCGTATTGTGCATTTGAACTAGTCCTCGAATATGAATGCACGTTTATACAAGTAAACTTACAAAGTTTCTTCCTTTCCAGGAATGTACTCGGCAGGCTGCAGCTATGGCCAATGTCAGTTTGACTGTGAACCCCACTATGACCAGCTGGGATGCCTCAAATGCGTCTGTACCACACGCAAGCAATCCGTGGGCACGACAGGTTCAACTCTCATTTTGTTACGTTTAAGTATAGTGCTTTTATTATATAGCTAATGGCATGTTTGTTTCTCAATACGTTAATGTACTATAACTATAGCTAAACTATGTTCATATGATATAACTATCGGTTTTGTCTGATTTAATGTGTGCCCAATACATGTATATTACTACTACTTTCTTGCTGACTTGAAAGTCTGATTCTGTCATTATAGTATGTTTCTATTACATATTCTAAGTTCCTTTCTACATTAATATACTATGTTCCTATTATATAGCTATTGGTTTCTTTCGGATTTAATGTTTACTAAATCTTTCTGACTTCGACATTCCTTTCTATGTTATTTTAACGTGTTCCTACTTTATAACTAATGCTAAGTGTTTATGACTTACAGCCCCTATATTACAGGGGCGTAGCTTCCACTAAATATGCCAAAAATGCAATAAAAACAATAGGGGGGATGGGGTTGAGGGGATCTTCTTGGCTGTGTTGATACTTCATTGTTTAATGAGTTGATTACGTCAAAATGAAATAAGTTACGTGAAACACACGCATATTTTACAATTACTTTGTAGAATCCGGGTTAAGCTGAAGTTAGTTATTTGTAGCCACATATGAGTATAAATACTCCTGGCCCAAATTATCGCTTACAGGGTCATTTTGTAAATTCCACCTATTGTGCCTATACATTTTTTGAGCCCAAGCTACGCCCCTGTATTATAATGTGTAAAAAAAACTAATGGCATGTTTCATTCTGACTTGGAGTCCATTTATATGTTGTTATGCGTTAATAAATTGGCACATTACTTTCTGACTTAAAAGTCCATTTCTATGTTATAGTGATGTTCTCCTAATACATGTATATAACTTTTGATTTCTTTCCGACTTTGAAAGGCACTTTCTATGTTTTTGTGGACCTATTTTATGACTTATATGCTTATAAATAACTATTTCGCCAAAATTGCCAACATATTTTGCAATATCTATGTTACTAAATGCTCAGTCAAGCTGAAACTTGAGCATGTAAAACCGATGGACGATTTTTTAAGTACAAGAAGTATTTCAATGTTACAAGTTGCTTTTACAATAACGCTAAATACATATATGGCATACTTGTTTTGTTTTTCAAAAATATAGTACAAGAAATCAGTTCTTTTAAAAGCGAGCCTTGATAAAAGAGATTCACCTTGTTATCGTATATTTTATATAATTCTACTAATTTAAACAATAGAGGACAATAATATGACATAACATGTTTGACGTCAATGTCCTTTCAGGCACAACCAAATCTACCCTAATAACACCACTAACAACAGCAGCAGCAACATTATCAACTTCGATGCCTACCAATCTGACCACAGTAGTCACACAGAGGACAACCACAATACCAAAGACAACTACAGGAACGAGCCCAACACCAAGTACAACGAAATACCCAGAAACCACCCAAACAACCACCGCAACACTACAGTCAACATTAAAGTTAACTCATCCAAAACAAGACGATGGTTTTGATCCAAAGTTTCAAAGAACATCAACAACAACAGCAACAACATCACAACTGATTTCAGTAAAGCCAGAAGCACAAGAAATACCAATGCAGGACCGGCTGCAGTCCAACAATGACTTTGACTTCAATAAGCTCAGCTTTATATTATTTGGGCTTATGGGAATTATGAGTGTTTTTACTACTTTTTTCTTTTATTCATGGCGAAAAACACTGAACAAACTTCGCCGAAACAAAGACGAACTGTATTTCGTTCAGAAGGCGTACAGGCAAAATTCTAACCAGTCAACACAACCGCTATGGAGCAGTGAAATGATGGACCCAGTCTACACGGAAGTGCCACCCATACCACCCCCAAGACCGCCAGTGGATACTTGCACGCCTTTGCGTACCCTCTCCGTGTCTAGTGAAACCCCGACCAAAGTAGGGCTTGAAGAAAAAGTGCATGATTACCTTGAACTTATTTAAGTCTGTGAGTGACTGGAGTAAGACAAAGACACTGTTCTTTTATAGAAATATAATACAAGCAGATAAAATACAATCTTGACTTGTGAATATACAAGCTTGACTTGTGAATATACAAGCTTGACTTGTGAATATACACACTTGACTTATGAATATAAAAGCTGCTCTTTCTACAGATAAAAGATACATGCAGATGAAATACTAGCTGGACAAATAGCAAATTTTGTGAAATGCTTTACCATTTACATTTTTAAACACACAAACAGTTTGAACAAAATATGGTATAATCATATTCTGAACAAAACATGTTAAACTAGAATAAAGAATTAGTATTCTAACAGTCGACAATTAAAGGAAGTCGGAATGATCTGTCAGATCTGAACATGGTATAAATGACAGTGTATTCTGATGCATTTTAATCTGATTTTTCCATATTATTTATACATACTGAAGTTTACCAATAAATTGACAAACTTCTTATCAGACATAAACTATAAATGACCAGAATGTTTGTGCACAGAAAAACATAAAGACCAGGGTTAAAAATGTATATATTTATATTGTTGAGGACCTAATAACATTGTTAGCAGGAATAGAAGTAGTATTGTTTATTATAATGAGAGTAACAATTCCTTATGAAAACTTTTAATCTGTGATTTTATTTATTATTTGAATAAATCTATTTGTTAAAAGTTTGTACCATATTTTTATTTTCAGGTTGTTTATTTAAGTCATGAATGTTCACAATTTCAATTGATAAAAGTATCATTTTTGGGACACAAGAAACATAGATGGGCAACACTGATATAAATTATACCATAACAGTCGTTACCATGGTGATATTGGGCCAATTATCAAATACTTCAGGACAAAACATTTAGTGCATATGAACTTGTGTACAGATACTGTCACACCTGCCATTAAATTTCTGTAGCTAGATTATGAAGATAGTAATAACACTTTGACACAGTTATTTAATTTTCTGTTTTTCCATTGAAGCACTTATAAAATAATTTTGAATTTAAATATCACTGTTCACAAATGAATGAAATAAACACATTTCGGTAGTTTCAACAAACTCAATGGCATATAAAAAGAAAGATCAAACAAAAAACAACAGGATATTATTATATAAATACAATATTAGATACAGCAAATTGTTATATATAACCCAAATGTCGGAAATAACAGAAACAATCCTTTTTTATGCAATACATATTGGTAAATCTATACAACATAACTTGCTTTTGATTTATTTTGTATCAAGTCCATATACATGTACAAAGATTTAATAAAAAATAGCATATTAATTTATTTTTAAGTAGCTGCTATTGCAACAACAAACAGTTAATGTTAATTTCATAAATTATTACAAACAATTGTATAGCAAAACACACATAATGAACACTGTTAATTTTCAAAATAATGAAAAATCGTTGCTTGCACAATCACACAATTAACAATAGCCAAAATTTGTATCCATCGCTCACGCTATCCCGTTCTAAATGTTCATATTGACAACAGCTGTTTTCTGAAGAGATTGAGTCGCATAACTTGATCTGAAGCAAATACATTCGGACCACAATACACCATATTTACTGGCAACGCACCAATCTGGTATACAATTCTTAATAGTTCCAATATTCCTACATAGTGTATGCACAGCCAAAACAGAACATTACGGTAATTTAAACGAGAACTATACGTAAAACGGGTATGACCCCCCCACCCTTTGGGTCCAGAACAACAATCTCTGTACAAAATAGCGACGATGTCAAGTAAACTGAAACTAAATATTTCCAACTATTGGTCAGTTTGACCCTGACCTTTGTCTATATGATCAATTGTATGTACTTGTAGTTATAACCAACCTACAATCCAAATTTTACGAAACAAGGCCTATGGGTTCCATAGGTATTGTCTGGACAAGGTTTTACAACTATTGGTCAGTTTGATCCTGACCTTTGACCCAAAGTCTCAATAATCAATAGGGATCCTTTACTAGTCAGTCATGACCAACCTACCTACCAAGTTTAAAAAAAAATCTAGGCAAAAGGGTCTGTAGTTATTGCCAAAACAAGGTTTTGCATCTATTGGTTAGTTTTTACATAATTTGTTCAGTTTGGCCTTCACCTTTGACCCAATAGTCAATTGGGATCCTCTGCTTGTACTGACCAATGTACCTACAAAGTTAAAATAACCTAGGCTTAAAAGTTATTTGACGAGCTTTTACAATTTATATATTTTTTTTATGATCTTTTGGTGGGTTTGACCTTAACCTTTGACCCAAGGACCCCAAAATCAATAGGGATCCTCTACGTGTCATGACCAACCTTAGAATATACTCGGTACCTACCAAGTTTAAAGAACCTATTAACCACAGATATCAGCTGTGCTAAATAGTTACTTTCCTCTTTTCTAGTTTCTAGCTTCTAAAATGTGTCCACATTTCTTAGCAACATAACCCATCCCACCCTAGCAACATAACCAAATCCCTAGTAACCACCCCATCCTTAGCAAGAACACCATCCCTAGCAACACACACCGTCCCTAGCAATGCACCACCAAAGCCTAGCAACCACCCCAGGTCAGCCTCGCCACATGGTCGGTTTTCCGCTTGGTTGGTTTCACAAATCCGAGAAACTGAAGTTGGGATACTGCTTGAATGAAGCGCGCTCTGAGCACTGGTTAAGAATCAATAATCTGGGCAACTTGTGATCTCCCTATGCCAATAGAAAATCGGGAATTATTTTTACATTGAGATATCCGAAACTTCGACTTAAGAGACAGGGTTCGTGCTGGCGATCGCCACTGTCACCAAATGCGACAAAATCGCAAAATTGGCGACAGATTTTCAAGTTTGGCAAATTTTTCTGGCGACCGCGTTCTTTGTCTGAATTATTAACTATTGAAATGACGTAAGGGACATTTTAGCCTAAGCGGTCTTGCTGACTCGGTTAACGTCGACAGCTATCGTGCATGTATGGATTTTCAGTGATGCAAGTGGTACAATTGAATTAACTGAAGCGTGAAACTGAATGCTTATCGATAAGGTGATAACATGCGACTAATTATATGGCCCAAGGCAATTAGAGTGGCATTTTAATTGCATGTGGAACAAACAACTTTCTTTAATCGTCAATACCGGCAATTAATAGAAGTGTGCCATGTTTGGAACAGATTACGGACGAGATCAAACGGTAATTAGAAATCAAAATATAGTAAGTATGCAGTCTTTTCAACACATACATTTATGTTTAAACAAACAAAAGTCCGTAATTAAACAGTTTGTTACGATAAAATGTTGAATCTAAAATGCAAATTCACTTGTCAAAATGGCCAGTTCAGTCGTAAATACTAATTGTAAAAAACGTTTGTTATATTCTGATGACGTATCTTCTTCATCTAAAATGCTCAAACTTCAAATTCTCCAGTGAACAGAAATTTTAAGGACTGTTGGAAGTAGGAATTCCCATTTATTAAATATTAACCTAAAACAAAATCTATGCTCTGTGAAGTCTGTCTGGCCTCCAAGATGAACAATTCGTTCACAACTGGTTGCAAAGTCATGAAAAAGGAGAACATTACTACACGTCTTCTGTATATTTTCAGTTTTCCTTTCCAGTGTACATTGCCTTGCTGAATTTGTGGCAGTGCCATTGTATATATATATATATATATATATATATATGTATCATATTTATAAGTAAAATAGTCACTATGCATTGTTAAATGTTTATTTAAAAAAAATAATGATGATGTGAATACTCCTATTGAGAGTGTATTGCTTAAATATTTCTAGTAGCAACTGTTATGAACCATGGACATGTATATGGCATATGCCATGTTTTGGTACTTCATAAATTGAATGTTATTGAAATAAATTGATTAAAGAGATACATGGTGCTTTGTTTATTTATTGTATTCTTCATTAGGAATAATTATTAATGCATTATAATCACAATTATATGTACAAATATAAGTTATATATAGTATAGTTATATATAGTATGCCACGCGAACGTCTCACACATGCGACACTTGAGTGGCTCCAAGTTTTCAAATTTGGCTAAAAAAAAGGTGGCGACAACTGTTCAAAAGCCAGAGCTAACCCTGAGAGAGTTCGAGGGCGACAACTGTTCAAAAGCCAGAGCTAACCCTGAGAGAGTTCGAGGGCGACAACTGTTCAAAAGCCAGAGCTAACCCTGAGAGAGTTCGAGGGCGACAACTGTTCAAAAGCCAGAGCTAACCCTGAGAGAGTTCGAGATAAAGAAGTTGAGCTGCATTAACTAGATGCTGACACCTTTGCTCTGAAAAACTATGGAACTGTACCTTTCCACAATTTGGTGTTGTTTTTATATTAAAATATAATGGAATCTGAAGAAGAACGAAGGATACTGCATTTTTTGGTCTGGTTCTTTCACAGCCACTTCGTCTTCAGGCTGCACAACGGTCAGGAAGGCCTGGAAAGAATAACCCACAATCACAATCCGTGCTGTAACCAGAAATGGTGCATGTCTTGGTTTTAATGTCAGATAGGACATTGTTGTTGATTCTCCTGCATAACAAATTGAGGGATGAGAGTGAAACTATTGCATCTGATACAGAAACGTTAACCAGTTACAACAGTTCCATGCGTGAACAATACATAATTAGAACACGGTTATGAGACACTTTGGGTAACCCGATTGTGAGGGGCTAAGAAGGTGCTAAGATAATCTCAGATGGTGACACACGAAGGTGGCTCATTGATTGATCAACAATGGAAATATTAATCATAACCGTGCAAAACTGTATTATTGCTAATGCTCATGATGCACATTTTGCAATAGGGGAATATCACTGTCAGTGGAAATGATAAAAGAATACCTTTATGAAGTTTCAGTAAAATATTCAAATAACAAGACATTGTGTTCGCTAAACATATATGAATTAATCCAAATTAGGTCAAGGTCAAAATATGGTTGGGTGATATGGGTGGATTGGGTATGGTCATAAGCAACAACTGTATAAGTATCCAAGTGCTGTTGTAAGCGATGCTGGTGCTAGACGAAACGGTAAAATTTATTTTTAAAAAGGAAATAGCCCATTTGAATTATTTTAAGTGCAAATTAGGTCAAGGTTAAAGTGAGGTTGGGCGATATGGGTGGATTGGGAACGGTCATAAGCAACAACTGTGTAGGTATCCAAGTGCTGTAGCAAGCGGTGTTGGTGCTAGAAGAAACGGTAAAATCAAGTTAACCAAGAAACAGCCCATTTGAATTATTGTAAGTGCAAATTAGGTCATGGTCAAGGTCAAAGTGAGGTTGGGTGGTAATGGTGATAAGGAACAACTGTGCAAGTATCCAAGTGTTGAAGTAAACGGTGTTGGTGGCAGACGAAACGGTCAAATCTACTGAACCTGATCGCGGACGGACAGACCGACAGGACAATCACTATATGCCTCCCCAGGGCTCTCCCTGGCTGAAAAATTTCATTAGCCAAAGTTACGATACTTTGTTGAAATCCTACTCATTTTAGGTATTATATTGGGTTTTATGAAGAAAAAGTTGTAGCCAGCTGGAAATTTCTTTGTTTGTTTATTTGGGCTTTACGGCAACTCAGGAAATTTCTTTAGCCATATTGTGAAATTTGTAGCCATTTAGCGAATTGCCCCGGGCATAAAAAGGAAGACTGAAGGAGTTTTACGTATTAAAACCTATGTAAAATTATCCGCCTATTTGTTTAATGTGACTGTCATGTACCTGCATCCAGTCGTAGAGGTTGATGAGCTGACCACACTCCAGGTGCAGCTTGTAGACGATACAGGTGTCTGGCATTGTACCTGACAGGTGGCTCTGCTCCAGTGAGCAACACTTACACTGGAAATAGACAGTGATGATTGGCAAACAAGTTTGCACAAGGAACTTTCTGAATACCTAACCAGATATACAAGTGTGGTGCTTTTGTCCGCTTGCACTCCACAACTTTGTTCAAACCACCCTATTTCACAAATTACCCAACAGTGGTTGTGATTAACATAAAAACACAATATATTTCAAGCCCAAAAGTTCAAAGTAATACATACAAGTTCAGGTGTTTTTTCTGTCAATTAATCATTTTACCCCATTAAATTACTATTACAATTTTGGAACAATGAGCAAGTATGAGGTCTACAACCACTGTTAATAAATCATGCCAGTACCAACCATACTAATGTGGAAAGCCAATGAGGGTGGTGTAGACTTTAAAATGACCATACATATTAAGCCCGCTTACAATTTTAGACAGTTATGTCCATTTATTAACTAACACACGCTTGGATATAAAAGGTTTGAACCTTTTTATTTTTTGCTTTTTTGAAGGCCTGTATGAAGTCATTTAATCTTCAATAAAAATAAGACTTGTCACAGGAAAAGACGTATGCCCCCGAAGCATATGCTTGTCAGAGGAAGGCAACACAATAATAATTTGAAGGCGGAAAAAGTTAGGCCTGAATGCTTTTCAACAAATCTGAATATATGTATGTTTGAAAATTAATGCCATAAAAAATGCAGCCTAAGCGATAAAGGACAGTAGTTAAAGCGATACTGCCGATTCGATCGCCGCCGGGATTTTGACCGTCGTAGCCTATTTCGGAAAGTTGGGGTCGCGCGATGCGGCCGATTGTAGGGACTTGGATTCGAGCAGTGCAGTCAATTTCGGTGAGGTGTGGTCGATTGTTGAAGCCGATTTCGGGGAGCTAGGGTCGGGCAGTACGGCCGATTTCGAACAGGTGGGGATCAAACGGAGCGGCCGATTTCGGGTGGGGGGGCTAACGATATCGGGTTGAGCCAATTTTTGTCACGGGTGGTAGTGTCCGGGATGCCGACATGCCTTCAAGAAATCCTGCGGAAAACCTTGATAAGTCTATATAAATCAGGTGACCCCCAGGGCATGGCCAGTTTTGAACCCATGGACATCATTTGAACAATATTTGTAGAGGACCACTATAGGATGTTACATACCAAATATCAAACCTCTGGGGCTTGCGGTTTCAGAGAAGAAGATTTTAAAGACATTTTGCTATTTAAGTTTATATAAACCATGTGATCCCCGGGGTGTGGCCAGTTTTGACCCCAGGGGCATAATTTGAACAATCTTTGTAGAGGACCACTATAGGATATTACATACCAAATATGAAACCTTTGGGCCTTGTGGTGTCAGAGGAGAAGATTTTTAAAGTCATTCTGCTATATATTCTGTATAAACCATGTGACCCCCTGGGGCGTGGCCAGTTTTGACCCCAGGGGAATAATTTGAACAATCTTTGTAGAAGACCACTAAAGGATGTTACATACCAAATATGAAACCTCTGGGCCTTGTGGTTTCAGAGGAGAAGATTTTTAAAGTCATTTTGCAATATATTCTTTATTAACCATGTGACCCCTGGGGCGTGGCCCGTTTTGAACCCTGGGGCATAATTTGAACAAACTTTGTAAAGGACCACTTAAGAATGTTACATACCAAATATGAAACCTCTGGGCCTAGCAGTTTCAGAGATTTTTAAAAGTCATTTTGCTATATATTTTATATAAACCATGTGACCCCCGGGGCAAGGCCAGTTCTGACCCCAGGGGAATAATTTGAATAATCTTTGTAGGGGACCACAATAGGATGTTACATACCAAATATGAAACCTCTGGGCCTTGTGGTTTCAGAGGAGAAGATTTTTAAAGTCATTTTGCTATATATTATATACTAACCATGTGACCCCCGGGGCGTGGCCGGTTTTAACCACAGGGGCATAATTTGACCAATCTTTGTAGAGAACCACTATAGGATGTTACATACCAAATATGAAACCTCTGGGCCCTGCGGTTTCAGAAGATTTTAAAAGATGATACTTTAAAATCTATTTTTAGCTCTGGTGACCTACATATGCAGCGGATCGTAACAAGTTAAACAACTTTGAAAGAGGGTCACCCAATGATCATTCCTGTGAAGTTTGGTGAAAATCTGCCAAAGTGGTTTAGGAGGAGATGTTGTTTGAATGAAAAGTTGACGACGGACGTACGCACTCTCCCACAACGGACAACAGGCAATCACAAAAGCTCACCATGAGCACCTGTGCTCAGGTGAGCTGAAACAAGAGGGCCACGATGACCCTAGATCGCTCACCTGATATCTTTCTATGAAGATTCATTAAGATATCTGAATACGTTTTTAAGTTATTGAGCGAAAACTGTTTTTCTACTTTTAGTAACAGTGACCTTGACCTTGCCCCCGCCCACCATATATGTAAAGCAAGGTCTCAATATAAGGTATCTACGTATGAAGTTTCATTAAAATATCTCAATGCCTTCTTAAGTTATTGAGCGTAAACCGTTTTTCTACTTTTTAATAACAGTGAACTTGAGCCCACCCACCCCATGAGCAAACCCAAGTGAGGTCTCTATATAAGATATGTGTATTAAGTTTCATTAAAATATCGCAATGCTTCCTCAAGTTATTGAGCGGAAACCGTTCTTCTATTTTCAGTAATGGTGACCTTGACCCCACCCACCCCATATGCAATCGCAAACAATGTCTCAATATAATGTATTTATGTATTCAGTTTCATTAAAATATCTCAATGCGTTCTAAAGTTATTGAGCGGAAACCGTTTTGCGATTTTTAGTAACAGTGACCTTGACCTTGACCCCTCCCACCCCATATGCAATCCCATGCGAGGTGTCGATATAAGATATCTATGTATCAAGTTTCATTAAAATATCTCAATGCGTTCTAAAGTTATTGAGCGGAGACCGTTTTTCTATTTTTAGTAACAGTGACCTTGACCCCATCCATCCCATATGCAATCCCAATTGAGGTCTCAGTATAATGTTTTAACCAAATACGAATCCTCTGGGACTTGTGGTTTCAGAAAAGAATTTTTAATTCATTTTGCCATTTAAGTCTATATAAACCTTGTGAGCCACGGGTTTGTGGCCAGTTTTGACCCATGGGCATCATTTGAACAATCTTGTAGAGGACCACTATACAACATTACATACAAAATATGAAACCTCCGGGCCTTGCGGTTTCTGGAAAGAAGATTTTAAAAGGCATTTTGCTATTTAAGTCTATATAAATATTGTGACCCCCCGAGTGTGCCAGTTTTGACTCCAGGGGCATCCTTTGAACAATCTTTGTAGAGGACCACTATACAATGTTACATACCAAATATCAAACCTCTGGGCCTTGCGGTTTCAGAGGAAAAGATTTTTTAAGTTATTTAAGTCTATATAAACCATGTGAGCCACAGGTGTATGGCCAGTTTTGACCCCAGGGGCATCATTTAAATAATCTTTGTAGAGGACCACTATACAATGTTAAATACCAAATATGAAACCTCTAGGCCTTGCGGTTTCAGAGAAGAAGATTTTTAAAGTCATTGTGCTATACAAGTCTATATAAGCCATGTGACCTCCGTGGCGTGGCCAGTTTTGATCCCAGGGGCACCGTTTAAACAATCTTTGTTGAAGACCACTAGAGGATGTCACATATCAAAATGAAAGCTCCAAGCCTTGTGGTTTCTGAGAAGAACATTTTTTAAAGTTTTCAATTTTTAAATCTATTTTTAGCTCTGGTGACCTACATATGCAGCGGTACCGGAACAATTTGAACAATTTTGAAAGAGGGTCACCCAAGGCCCTTTTCGTGAAGTTTGGTGAAAATCTGCCCAGTGGTTTGGGAGGAGATGTTCTTAGAATGAAAATGTTGACACACGACGCACGAAAGGCGACCCTAAAAGCTCACTATGAGCACGTTGTGCTCAGGTGATCTAAAAAGACAATGACACTTACACTGGAAATACAGACTGACACTTACACAGAAAATAAATAGTGACACTTGGACTAAAAATAGCGAGATACTGGAAATAGATAGTGACATTTACACTGGAAATAGATAGTAGCACTTGCACTGAAAATACTAGTAGACAGAACCATTAACACTGGAAATAATGCGCAAATTTTCACTGTACGAGATCATTCATATGTGACCTTGTGTTATATCTAATGACTGCACTTGGATATCTAATGTTAAATGGTTGAATGGTTCTTTAGTTAGCAACAGTTACACTGAAAATAGGGTGCAACATTTACACTGAAAATAGCTGGCATCATAATAGCTGTAGAAGAGTGTATAAAGCATTTGAAATATTAAGTCTGAAGTAGTATATGGAGCCTCAACAAAGTGTCAACTTTAAATTGTTCAGCCCAATTCGCTGAGACTGCTGACAACCGTAGTTCATTTAATGTCATGTGAAAATATGTAGCATCACACACAAAGCATGAATATTTGCATAAGCTATACCTGTAAATAATAGTGTGGGTTGCTAAGGGCGGTCTGTAACGAGGATCGAGGGGAGGCATTCAGACGTTGCTTGACGTGTCTGGTGGAGTTGTAGTAGAAGATCTCGTGCAGGGGCAGTTTCATCGGGCAAACCAGGTACTTTCTGTAATTAGACGGACAGCACTGCATTTTTATATTAGTGTATAAAATGTCACAAGCAACTATGCTAAATGTGCATTATTTTTGTTCTAAAGAACTAAGGAAGAAAAGTTATAGGAAAGGAAAGACAAATGTACCACCTTTATTTTTAAACCAGTTTCATGCATGAGCAGGAATTACCAAATAAACAAGACGGCAAAAATGGCCCTGGGTCGCTCACCTAAGTTTCATTAGTAGAACAATTTTCCATGTGTTAGATTTTTATACGGATATGGATATACTGATACGGACTGATGGAAAGGCAGTCTAATCATGGTTTGAAAAACTTCGGTGACAACAGACATTCAAAATTTTGAAGTACATATTGAAATTGAAGCTTTTTCTTCAATTTGACGTAGTGACCTAGTTTCTGACCCCACATGACCCAGGTTCAAACTCAATAGATACCATTGGGACAAACGTTCTGACCCAGTTTCATGACGATAGGGCAAATAATGTAACTTCTAGAGTGTTAACAATCTTTTTCTTCAATTTGACCTAGTGACCTAGTTTTTGACCCCAGATGACCAAGATTCAAACTTGGCCGAGATACCATTAATAAAATGTTCTGACCAAGTTTCATGATGATTGGGCAAAAAATGTGACTTCTAGGGTGTTAACAAGCTTTTTCTTCAATTTGACCTAGTGACCTAGTTTGTGACCCCACAAGACCCAGATTCAAACTCGACCGAGATATCATTGGGACAAATGTTCTGACCAAGTTTCATGAAGATTGGGCAAAAAATTTGACTTCTAGAGTGTTCACAAGCTTTTCCTATAGCCATATAAGGAAAACCGTCCCCCCCCTGGCGGCCATGTTTTTCACCGGACCAGAACCATTTTAAAACTCGACCGAGATATCATCAGAACAAAGGTTCTGAGCAAGTTTCATGTTGAATAGGCCAAAAATGTGACTTCTAGTGTTCACAAACTTTTCCTATAGCCATATAAGGAAAAGTGATGCCCACCCCCGCCCTGGCGGCCATGTTTTCCAATGGAGAGGAACCATTTTCGAACTCGGCTGAGATATCATTAGAGCAAAGGTTCTGAGCAAGTTTTATGTTGATTGGGCAAAAATTGTGACTTCTAGAGTGTTCACAAGCTTTTTCTATAGCCATATAAGTAAAACTGCCCCGCCCCCTGGCGGCCATGTTTTTCAACGGATCGAAACCAATTTCGAACTCAGCCAAGATATCATTAGAAAAAATGTTCTGAGCATGTTTCATGTTGATTGGGCAAAAAATAACACTTCTAGAGTGTTCACAAGCATTTTCTTCAATTTGACCTAGTGACCTAGTTTCTGACCCCACATGACCCAGTTTCGAATTCGGCCGAGATATCATTGGGACAAATGTTCTGACCAAGTTTCATGAAGATTGGCCAATAAATGTGGCATCTAGAGTGTTCACAAGGTAAATGTTGACGACGCACGACGGATATGGACAAAAGGCGATCCTAAAAGCTCACCATGAGCACGTTGTGCTCATGTGAGCTAAAAAGGAAGAACTGTTTGCAAATTGAATTACAACAACAATAATTCAGAATCCAAAGAGTTCTTACTTTTATTTTGATCAAGTGGTTTGTAACAGAATTTAAATTATTAACATATATCATACACAAAATAAAACACTAACACTTTTTAAGTACATGTATAAGAAATTTTGGTCATATATTTTCACTAGAACACTAGCACTATCAATTTTTTAAAAGCTCTCCGTGTAGACATACTTATCAACAAAGAATAATCCTAAAATCCTTACTTTGAAGCAAAAAGGTACTTACGCAAACAGGGCATCACAGAACTCTACAATTTCATCTCGGAGCTTCTCGTACGGACTCAACTTCTTCTGCTTCTTACTCATGTCTTGCAGTTTCTATGAAACAAACAGCGTTTTCCCTAACTTTTACAGAACCAACGATAAAGTTCACACTATTTTCATTATCTAGCGTCACAGGATAATCTTTATCCATCGAAGCACCAGCCATGTATAATCCATACATTTTAGACAGTCATTATAAAATCTAATTGAGGTGTGTCATGGGAAAACCAGGCTTAATGCATGAGCGTCAAGTGTTGTTCCAGATTCGCCTGTGGAGTCCGCACAGGCCAATCCAGGACGGCATTCTCTGCCTACAGTGGATTTATGTTTACAAGAGACTTCCTTAAAACAGAAAATACCCTAAAAAGCGGAAAGTGCTGTCCTGGGTTCGCACAGTCTAATCCGGGATGACACTTTACGCACAAGCATTAACCCTGGTTTTCCCACGGCACGCCTCATATATAATTATATTTTATATTCTGGAACCACAAAACAGTCTGCATAACAATGGAAAAATTGTCTACATTAACATGTTGAACGACCCAATTTTAGATGTTTAAATGGTAAAATTAATTCTCCAAACCGAGTTTTTTTAATTGAGCTAAGAATTTAGTGTATAAGACTAGCAAAAACCAAAATTGTCATACATAAATTATCCTGCCCCCGATGCACCAACTGTGCTTTATATAACAGGAGCAAAACATAGGTGTCACCCCCTAGGCCACAACAAATTGATCAGTTGTTCTACGGATTTTGTCCAAAAGAAATTGGAGCGAGCGAGCGAAATAAAAATATTTTTTTCCATTTTCGATAAAATCGGAGGCGAGCGAAAAGCGCAAAAAAAAAAAAAATCCTATCATGCCCATAGTGTTTAAAAATTACTCCCAAACGCCATCATAACTTGATATCTTGTCAATAATTTCTTCTTCATCTACACTGTTCCATAAATTGTTGTCAAAATCAATATATATGTAATAAACTAAGCAACTAATTTCTCCATTTCTTCTTTGTCCTGCAAAGGGTTTTGTGCAACAAGTCTTCAATAGTGATTCTGCTATTAAATTAACGACCGGCAGTAAATACTAAATAACCATATCTTAACTATAAGAAAGTAGACCTTATACAAGGTAATTGTCATTATCAAAATATATATTTGATACACCAAGTCATTCACTACCAACAGTTTAATAACATGAATATGAAATGTCATACAATAAACACAAAACAATTTAGGAATCACTAGTATAAGATCTGTATCTTTAAATGACACGACGAAACAACTGGACGCCACCATTTTTTTTAAACCGTAAACCAGGACTCACACTGGCTCTTATTTTTCTTGAGCCATTTTTTTTTATCGACTCGCAACATCGTTGCGTGTTTCCATGTCAGGGAAGTTATATCTTACTGTTTTAATTGCTATAAAATTATACTTCACTGTGCTGTATTATATTAATTAATTATGGCATTAACAAAAGCATTAGTATACTTCGATTTTTATATTAACATTTTTCTTCATTGTTCAATGCAGTAAACTTGGATAAATATTTTTTATTTAAACATACACTCTTAAACTATCTACAAGATTTTAACAAAATATATCCATAAATAAATTAAAATTAATAACTAACATAATGACTTGGCTTGCCCTGTTAAATGTACCTTAATATATAAAGGCTGAACAAAATGTACACCAAACAGATACGTTGAATTTATAAAATGGACATGTCAGAAACAACTTATATGTGTGGATATTAGAAGTAAGAAATCAAGGACAAACCGCTGGTCAAAACTGTCCGAAATGTAAACATACCCGATAATCAGTCCATCTGACATAATCCAGACATCCAATTTCACACATCCTTTATCAACAAGATAATCCTTTAATTAACTGCTAATTAACTGCTGATATTACGAGAGCTTGCTAGCAATCATCTTTAATTAGGCAATGAATGCTGACAAACAGCTCGTTGTGTTTTCACAAGTTTGATAAAACGTGATAAGAAATTGCCGAGTTGAAATACACATGGCAGCTGTGCCAGACTGGCTGTTGGCGATTAAAGGTCTGGATCATAAACTATGTGCTCTGGACATTAACCAGAATTGTCACAAAGGTGACGGATATACCCCCACAATATGGCCTTGCCACAAAACTAGGGCATCCATTTGAAAGAGATAGACACAGAGAGAATGCTTTAATTTGTGAATGTTTAATAATAGTGTATTTGGCAAAATTCAATTTCAATAGGAGCCATAACTCTGTCAACATTTAGCAGTTTGTAACTGAGGTTGAACTTGATCTGTAATTTATGATTTTACACCTGTGTACCAAACATAATTTAACAAGAAATGTGGACATCCCACGAAAACCAAATTGTTCTAACGAAATGCATAAGTCAGCACAATAATGAAAGAAAGTTCTGGGCGCAAGGTGAAGGTCATAAACCTATGGCTAGGAAATGGTGACCATGACCTTGTGATCCAAAGCGAGGTCTCAATATAAGGTATCTACATATGAAGTTTCATTAAAATATCTAAATAAGTTCTGAAGTTATTGAGTGCAAACCGTTTATTTTTATTTTAAGTAAAGGTGACCTTGACCCCACCCACTCCATATGCAATCACAAGAGAGGGCTAGATATAAGGTATCTATGTATGAAGTTTCATTAAAATATCTCAATGCATTCTCAAGTTATTGAGTGGAAACTGTTTTTCTATTTTTAGTAATGGTGACCTTGACCTCACCCACCCCATATGCAATCCCAATCAGGGTCTCGATATAAGGTATCTATGTATGAAGTTTCATTAAAATATCTCAATGCATTATCAAGTTATTGAGTGGAAACTGTTTTTCTATTTTTTAGTAATGGTGACCTTGACCCCACCCACTCCATATGCAATCCCAAGCAGGGTCTCGATATACGGTATCTATATATGAAGTTTCATTAAAATATCTCAAAGCATTCTCAAGTTATTGAGTGGAAACTGTTTTCCTATTTTTTAGTAATGGTGACCTTGACCCCACCCACTCCATATGCAATCCCAAGCAGGGTCTTGATATAAGGTATCTATGTATGAAGTTTCATTAAAATATCTCAATGCATTCTCAAGTTATTGAGTGGAAACTGTTTTTCTATTTTTAGTAATGGTGACCTTGACCCCACCCATTCCATATGCAATCCCAATCAGGGTCTCGATATAAGGTATCTATGTATGAAGTTTCATTAAAATATCTCAATGCATTCTCAAGTTATTGAGTGGAAACTGTTTTTCTATTTTTTAGTAATGGTGACCTTGACCCCACCCACTCCATATGCAATCCCAAGCAGGGTCTCGATATAAGGTATCTATGTATGAAGTTTCAATAAATATCTCAATGCATTCGTAAGTTACTGAGTGGAAACTGTTTTTCTATTTTTAGTAATGGTGACCTTGACCCCACCCACTCCATATGCAATCCCAAGCAGGGTCTCGATATAAGGTATCTATGTATGAAGTTTCATTAAAATATCTCAATGCATTCTCAAGTTATTGAGTGGAAACTGTTTTTCTACTTATAGTTATGGTGACCTTGACCCCACCCACCACATACGCAATCCCAAGCAGGGTCTCGATATACGGTATCTAGGTATGAAGTTTCATTAAAATATCTCAATGATAATGATAAGCTGTTATATAAACAAGGTTTACAATAAACATTTGATAACTACCACATTATCTGATCTAACAAGGTTTACAATAAACATTTGATAACTACCACATTATCTGATCTAACAAGGTTTACAGTAAACATTTGATAACTACCACATTATCTGATCTAACAAGGTTTACAATAAACATTTGATAACTACCCCATTATCTGATCTAACAAGGTTTACAATAAACATTTGATAACTACCACATTATCTGATCTAACAATGTTTACAGTAAACATTTGATAACTACCACATTATCTGATCTAACAAGGTTTACAATAAACATTTGATAACTACCACATTATCTGATCTAACAAGGTTTACAATAAACATTTGATAACTACCACATTATCTGATCTAACAAGGTTTACAATAAACATTTGATAACTACCACATTATCTGATCTAACAAGGTTTACAGTAAACATTTGATAACTACCACATTATCTGATCTAACAAGGTTTACAATAAACATTTGATAACTACCACATTATCTGATCTAACAAGGTTTACAATAAACATTTGATAACTACCACATTATCTGATCTAACAAGGTTTCAAAGAAATTCTATTCTACCTGACGTAACTGATGCAATGACGTTCGATACGGCAGGCTTTCATCAGTTGTACATTGTTCTGTTTCCTCAACTTCCTCTACTACTTCTGAATTGGAATGAAAATACAACAATACTGGTATGTAATACTGCATTTCTTCCATTGCCATAGAAACATATCAATAAAGAACCATGCTGGAAATTTGTTCATTTTTTACATTAAAGTACCTGTAGACCAAAAATCTACATGTTTGTTTCCGCAATTTTCAGATATATTTTAACAAGTGAATTAGAATTTTTTTTTTTCTGTCTCTTATTTAAATACACAGACTTATGTTTTCATTACCAGTAGCAAAAATAGACACGGCTACTAAAACTTTATAAATTATTTGAAAATGAGTTATATCTTCAGATTCTACAAGAAAATATTTACAAGTGACAGGTATTTTTTTCAAGATAAAAAAAGCTCTTAGTTTTTATTTCAAAGCACTAGCCTTGACCGACAGTTTTACATGAAAATCTGCAGAACTCATTTTTTAAAGACTATTTCTAAACGATGCTTGCTGGTACTAAACGAACTCACCATCAATATGGTCTATTCTGTCGACAAACTTTTCCAATTCCGTCACCACATCTTTCAGCTGAGATTCGCCCTGTAGTTTCTCTATGCACTGCACTAGCAGGTTCTTCCACTCATCTTTTGAAAGCATCCTTTAATATATACTTTGTACACTTAAATAAGGAAAGAAAAGAATTTATGAATTTTTCAAGGTCACTCCTACGTCAACAAACTACCCTGTCAGGAAAACATTTACTCTGCACGTGTACAGACTACCCAGTAAGGAAAACATTGACTCTGCATGAATACAGACTACCCAGTAAGGAAAACATTGACTCTTCAAGTGTACAGACTACCCAGTAAGGAAAACATTAACTCTTCAAGTGTGCAAACTACCCAGTAAGGAAAACATTGACTCTTCAAGTGTGCAGACTACCCAGTAAGGAAAACATTAACTCTTCAAGTGTACAGACTACCCATAAGGAAAACATTTACTCTGCACGTGTACAGAAAACCCAGTAAGGAAAACATTAAGTCTTCAAGTGTACAGACCACCCAGTATGCAGGACATTAAGTCTTCAAGTGTACAGACTACCCAGTAAAGAAAACATTAACTCTTCACATGTACAGACTACCCAGTAAGCAGGACATTAACTCTTCAAGTGTACAGACTACCCAGTAAGCAGAACATTAACTCTTCAAGTGTACAGACTACCCAGTAAGCAGAACATTAACTCTTCAAGTGTACAGACTACCCAGTAAGCAGAACATTAAGTCTTCAAAGTGTACAGACTATCCAGTAAGCAGGACATTAACTCTTCAAGTGTACAGACTGCCAAGTAAGCAAGATATTGACTCTGCACATGTATAGACTATCCAGTAAGCAAGATATTAACTCTTCAAGTGTACAGACTGCCAAGTAACCAAGACATTAACTCTGCACATGTACAGACTACCCAGTAGGCAAGATATTAACTCTGCAAGTGTACAGACTGCCAAGTAAGCAAGATAGTAACTTTGCACATGTACAGACTACCCAGTAAGCAGGACATTAACTCTTAAAGTATACAGACTACCCAGTAAGCAAGCTATTAACTCTTCAAGTGTACAGACTACCCAGTAAGCAGAACATTAACTCTTCAAGTGTACAGACTACCCAGTAAGCAGAACATTAACTCTTCAAGTGTACAGACTACCCAGTAAGCAGGACATTAACTCTTCAAGTGTACAGACTACCAGTAAGCAAGATATTAACTCTGCACATGTACAGACTACCCAGTAAGCAAGATATTAACTCTGCACAAGTACAGACTAGCCAGTAAGCAAGATATTAATTCTGCACATGTACAGACTGCCCAGTAAGAAAGATATTAACTCTGCAAGTGTACTGACTACCCAGTAAGCAAGATATTAATTCTGCACATGTGCAGACTGCCCAGTAAGCAAGATATTCACTCTGCACATGTACAGACTGCCCAGTAAGAAAGATATTAACTCTGCACGTGTATAGACTACCCAGTAAGCAAGATATTCACTCTGCACATGTACAGACTACCAGTAAGCAAGATATTCATTCTGTAAGTGTACAGACTACCCAGTAAGCAAGATATTCACTCTGCAAGCGTACAGACTACCCAGTAAGCAAGATATTCACTTTGCACATGTACAGACTACCCAGTAAGCAAGATATTAACTCTGCACATGTACAGACTGCCCAGTAAGAAAGATATTAACTCTGCATGTATACAGACTACCCAGTAAGCAAGATATTAACTCTGCACATGTACAGACTACCCAGTAAGCAAGATATTCACTCTGCACATGTACAGACTGCTCGGCATGCAAGATATTCACTCTGCACATGTACAGACTGCCCGGTATGCAAGATATTCACTCTGCACATGTACAGACTGCCCGGTATGCAAGATATTCACTCTGCACATGTACAGACTGCCCAGTAATCAAGGTATTAACCATGCCAGTTGCATTATCCATAAGAAATGATTTGCTTCTCTTAAAGTGTCCAAAATTGTTAGTTTTATTGTTAAAGGCTATTGACTATAAATCAAATATTACCTACATCGTAAGTAAAATACTCCTATGTTAACTGCCTCTTGGATCTTTCCCACTGTTAGATATTAAACTACAAACTTACTATATTCAACCAATCTAATGCTTGCAGATCCCATAATGTTTTCAGACAATTTTAACCACAAATGAATCAGTTTATATCTTGGTAAAACAGTTGAATATCATCAAATATTTTTTCTTCTTTTAGAATTTTACAGGCCTCTTGGCAGTCCTCAGTGAAAATAGGTTTTTATAAAGGTTTAAATTTTGCAAAATAAATGCTTTTTAGGGACATTTCTGTAAATTTAAAGCGCAAAAAAAGGCTAATTTTGACCATCTAATTTGATTGATATTTAAGGAAACATACCTGATTTGACGAAATAATCCTAAATTCAACACGAATATTAAACGAATATTAAACTGACATCAGACAATTTCTACTTGTTCCTAAAAAGTCTCGAATTACATTTTAATGATGAATTATTATGAACTCTAAATAAAACGAAATAAACAATGAACACTATTTATATAGCAAACAGTCAAAATCCATATGGAATGGAACACATACTGGGAAACATTAAGTACAACATAGCAGGGTGTTGCATATTTCTACCTCGTGAATGTTCAACATCAGTTTAAAGTCTATACTGGGATCTTAACAAAGCATAGTACAAGTGCATAAATTCTTGCTCTTGTCATACGCAAATAAAATTTCAGTGAAAGTGATGGATGCCCCTTACAATGAAGTTGGTAAATGATAGTAATGAAATGACAGTTAATTTTAAAATCAAAATCACGAAGATATCAGTGAAAATGATGGCTGCTGCACAGCAATGCACTCAGGCAATGCTTATATCACAACCTGATCACTGCCACTTTCAAAGCCAAGAATGTTTTGTCTAACTTTCTTGCCCAGAAATGTATACATTTTGCTGGGTATTACTATAAACTTGTAAACTCAACAAGAGACTTTCTTCTCACTAAGTAACAGACAATTTTTAAGTCATTTGTACTCCAGCTGTTTGTTACTCTTTATTGTGTATTGTACACAACTTAGTTAAACATTAAGTCTCTTCATTATCTTGTACATTATGACAAAAATCAGTATGAATTCCTGAGTTGATTAACCCAGAGAGGCAGTAGAGGAAACCTGCTATTTTGTTCTGGACCTTGGGAAATCTTCATTTGATTAATTCTATGGTCTTGCATGTACAAGTTCAGAGTATTAAATGATAATTTCAACAATCCAACAAGTAGTAAACTTACCCACAGTGAGTGTCGTTGATGTTCAGAATTGTTACCGAGATAATGCAGTTGACAAATATTTAGGGTTATTACTCCACTGCTGTACATGTATGTACAAGGTTTTGTCTCGTTGTTTTGCAAAATTCAAGATGCATACATGGATTTGAATTGTTATTTACAACATTTGCAAGAGTCTTGTATGGGCCTGTTTTAATATTCGTTACTACAAAAAGATGCGACAAACAAATTAAAAAAAACACTAAATGTTTTGAGAGTGAATTACAGGTTTTTCAGGAAAAATAAAGGTTTTAAAGGACTTTCCATAAAATAAAGGTTTTAAAGGACTTTCCATAAAATAAAGGTTTTAAAGAACTTTCCATAAAATAAAGGTTTATTAAGGTTTTAAAGGTTTCACTAGGAGGCCTGATTTTAGCTACCATCACCTCCTACCTAAGTAAGTCCCTGGCTTGCTTAAAGTCTTCATTCTCCGGCACATTATCTTCCAGGCAAAGTGAGTACACCTCTCGCAACTAAAAAAGATCCAGTCAAGTCAAATGCACTGTTAATATAGTTACTTTAGCTTGATAATATCCCTAGTGTTGTTAATTAAGCGTGTACGCGCCTCATCTGTTCCTCTGATTTGTAGATAATATTTCCTATACAAATTGAGAAAATCAGCTGAAAAAATAAAGAATTTCGCCACTCAAAAACAACATTGACAGCTTTTTAACGCGTGTACAGACGAAAACTATTTGGTGATTAAAAACTAGCTTATATTGCGTTTAGAAGCAATGTTTGGTTTTAAATCTTATTCCATTTTATATAGAAATGTATGTTAATTAACTTTATTTTGTTTATTGTATTTATGACACTATATCTGTTATAAGATCGTACATACACACTTTAATCAACCCACCTGTTTTCCGAGAGGATATCCAGGCAGCTTGCAGACCAGGGCGTGGAGGCAGTGGAGAATAGGGAAGAAGTTGGTGTGGTATTCGTACATGCTCTCGATCAGACTGACAACACGCTCCTTCCAATATTTTTACAAGATTTAATTTAATTAGTTTTCAAACTAGAAATGTGCAACTGACATGTTTTAACATTGTCTTGGGATTGCATCATTTATCATTCAAAGTAAAAGAAGTCAAATAAATAAATAAATACAGTTTAGACTGTACTGCAGTTTTATTCCACAGCTTTACAAATGGATATAAATGGGACACGATTATTATGATAATATTTTGTTATGAAATCTTACAAACAGGACAATAAGTCATGACATAAGTCTGACCCAATACTTCAGTTATATATGTAGATTACATAGAACGTGCACTTGATATGTGTTTTATCAATATGGTTGTGCAAAAACGATGCTAATCCCTGATAATTTACATATAAGATACAGTTTTGCATGTCGTCAGGTGAAATCAAGATTCTGTCAATTGGGTAATGTGGTCAAATTAAGAACATATGATAACATCAACTCAGTGAAGATATTATTGACACGTGACCGGGAAAAGGCCCTTTACAAGAAATGTCTAAGGAAGGACAATATTATTGCTATTAAAACAATTGATGAACACTTTTCAAAATGTATCATTCTAAATTACCTTTGTGAACTTTTCATTCAACAGCAAATCTGGTTGTTCCTTGGTTGAGCACCCTTCTACATACCTAAATAAATATACACAGTATGATAAATAGCTGAACTTTTAGTTTATATAAAATCATATGCAATTCTGGGTCATTATTACAGAAACGTCGTAAGTTATTTTACAATATTTTCACTTTAAGGCCTAGTTTAAGGAATGTCTGGCCTCTCCATGCGGTATTCCACTCTGTGTATTGGTCCACCATAAAATCTCATAATCATTATCTGCAATCTTTTCTCACAGCTGACTGAGCAATGGTTGAGTGCACTGTCTCAATTGCAACAGTGTATTGATCTCAGCTGATAAGGGTCGCCAGAGCAATGGTTGAGTGCACTGTCTCAATTGTATCAGTGTATTGATCTCAGCTGATAAGGGTCGCCACACTGTGTCCGCACTGTGACCACAGCAGTGTATTGATCTCAGCTGATAAGGGTCGCCACACTGTGTCCGCACTGTGACCACAGCAGGGTGCCAATACACAGGAGTACAATACCCTAGATTTGTGTGTGGGGGGGGGGGGGGGGGTCAAATAAAGAAGGATTAAACTATGTCTGTAAGTAAGTATCAATTTTTGTAATGTAATTGTAAAACTACATATTAATTGGTGAATCCCTTCACAGTTAAGTAAACAATATTCCCGAGGCCGCTAGGCCCAGGGAAACAGTTCAAACTGTTATCCCGACACCGATGGCCAACAGTTTTGACTGTTCCCCCAACACCCACGTGATAACTGTTTTATCACCTGATGTTTTTTCTATAATTTTGTGTGTGGATTATTAGACCTAGATCTAATTTAACATGTCAATTATGTTATTATGTATTTTAAACAAAATAGTGTATACTTGGACCATCTGAAGGTTAGTACCTTTTAAAAACACTAAATAGACAGGATATAAGTTATTTTATCCCATCCTTGCATCCGGCATTGATGAAATAACAACTCTCGGGATAAACGTAGCTATATTTCAACCCTGTGATATAGGCAAACACGCGCAATATAATGACTTCATTTTGTTGGTTTTCGTACGTCATTTGTTTCGTGTTATTTTTTTGTTTTTTTGCCAAGGCTCGTGGTTCAGGTTTTAAATATATGGCGAAACAGAAATAAGTGGTAACACGAATATCTATAAAGACCGAATAGGAATAGAGAGACTGAGGTAGGAACATGTTCGTCAATTTCCGTAGATGGTCGTAACTGTACACTGTATCAGAAAACTCTGTAGTTTCCGCCGGTCCCGACAAGTGGCAGAAAATTGCAGAGTTTTAGAGGTTTCTTCTATAAATAGTTTTTTGGGAAACACCGGCCAGTGCTGGAAACAGTCAAAACTGTGACCTGGTAACAGTTCATATTTGTGAAAAATGACGATATAGCATTTATATAGGTAATCAGGTAATAATAGTTAATAATAAGTTGATAATTAATAAACGCTTCGCACAAAATCATTTCAGTAAGATATCAAATGTTAAAGAAAAAGATGAGTTTAAGGTTAAGGATATATAGGATCTGACACGTGTTGTCATTTCATACCATACTTTATTAAACAAGTTCAGGAATTTTGTTATTGAGCCTTTGGCGAGCTTACTAATAGATTTCTGGGACGAATTAATATGGTATGAAATGACTATGAGTGTCAAATCTTTTTTATCACATTAAAATGAAAAAAAAAAAAACCTTATCATTGTACCAGAAGATGTTGATAAATCCTAAAAGTTGTGTACTGACGTGACATCATTTTATGTTGACGACGTCATTTCACAGAAATAACGTCATGCGATTGGTTAGTCAAAGAATATGTAGCCAATGAAAATGCTCAAAATGTTATCTTACACATGTGTAAGATACAAATATTTGTAATGGCTGTATGAAATGAACGAGAATAAACTCCAAGCACAAAAGCAGAAACCAGGCTTTATCAGTTTCATTTTGTATAAACATTTGCCTTCAATTCAAACTCACACATATTCTTGGTGAATGTGTTTATAATTTCTGGAAGGATAAAAAGTTTTATGTCATTAAGAAAGGCACACATTTTAATGTTAACCATTTTTGAATACCAATATAACTGTACACGTAAATAATTAAGTAAATATGGATGAAAGACCCTGTGAAACATGTTCTGGTGACACCAGCCCTTAAACATCAACAAGGATTATCATCATGCAAGGTGAAAAATGAGCAACGTACCTCATAAAAGATGGCAACTGACGCAGTCGCTCCAAGCTATCAGTGTCTATGTGTTTAACAGCATTTTCAACGTCCTCCAGATTACAGCACAGGTAACTCAGCGGTTGACTGGTGTAGTGTTCCAACATTGCAAACTGAAAACAATGATTATAAGATTAAATTTATGACAAAGGGATTTTTTTAAACTTTCAAGCAAACCAGTCGAAGTACTTGGCTACTTGATATATGATATATACAGCATAATCTGAAACTCAATTTATGTCATATTTTTAACAGATTTCCGTTACTTTTATTGTATGATATATCTTGATTAAACAAACAAAAACAAAGAATGCATCAAGTTCCTAGCATTTATGTTTGTATGTATTTAAAAGATCAGCTGTAGAGATCACAACTGACTTAATAACAACCGCCTTCAAAGGAAAATATTTATTACACAGAATTCAAACTGAAATTTGCGAACTTTAATGTGACAATAGGTTGTTTGCGAAACCAACTTGTACATGAACGTGTAGCTACTTGTACACGTTTCAATTTAAACTGCTAGCAAAAAAAAACAGCTGAAGCTTGATTTCCTCCCCTTTCAACTTTCATGTACATCTGATTGATTTCAATGTATTACTGACGAACGCACATGGGCTATAAAATCTGGAATTTCCTGTGCCTACACAAACGTGTATGCCGAAGTACACAAACCATTACAAGACTCGCGAAACGCTCTTTAGCTGTAGAAACTACACACACCTGGATAACAAAATGCTCAAAAAGTTGTCTTCACATACCCGTACACGTACAAGTTGAAGTTCTGTTTCGCAACCTCCTAAATACCTGGCCCCTTGACTATAAACATTCTTAAATATAATCTAAGTCTTCATCTTTAATGAAAGTAAAGTGTTTGTTTATTAAAGTGTCACCCCTTGCAATTAAGAGCCAGCCAGTTTTGAGTTATGAGACACCTTTTACTGATGAATGTCTTCACTCCCGATTGCTATCCTATATGCTGGATGCTTGGCAGCAAGGCAATCGGTACACTTTGATTTAACTAGCTGCTGGGTAGGCAACCGGCCATATAAAAACAAGCTCTGTGCAAGACTCGAACCTTTTACCTCCCGCTCCATGGGCGAACGCCCTAACCACTCGGCCATGGAGACGGTAATATTTAATATAAGCCAATGAAAATCATAGCTCATATGTAACAAGCCTTTTCATTCGACAATATTTATAAATGAGACAAAGGTTCAAATAATTATTGATAGGTTTCATAGACATAAGGCCTGAATGATACTTACTCTAAGAGTCTGATTGAAATTGAGCACAGAAAAATCATAGTATAGAAATATGTCCAGCAGCAGCTGGAACACCCCTCTACCCAGCTTGAATGGATACTTGGCGGTCATCAAAATCTAAAACATATGTACTTTATGCTTCAGAATGAGTAGAATAGTAACTGTTGAAAACAAGTTTGTTGTGGGTTTTAGTGCAAGATTTGCTTCAACAATTGATTTCTAGATCACTGTTTTATCAAATTAGCTGTAGAAACAAATAAAATAAACACATATGTGCATCACAAATAGAGAATTGTAGCCATGATGTTACACTTAAAATGTTTTATAGACAAGTGTATAAACTTTCTAAAACTCTATTTCAGAAGTTTTATTTTTACTTAAATTATTTGCTCAGTTTTTAACACAAAATACAAACCATAAATAGAGCTTTGTCACAGGAGTGAAAACGGGCCCCGAATGATAGCATGTTTGAATGTGGAGGCCAGCCAGTTTTTTAAAGTTATAAGTTTCAAAAACATCTGTTGGATACTGTAGGAGGAGTCATGCTCACAAGGAATTTTCCCTAAGTATTGCATAGAGAAAAAATCATCAAAGGGCCATAACTTCCTAATTGAGGAGTAAAATTTCAAAACCCCATCTTTACACACAACAGCAAATTACCCTCAGCAATGAAGACAAGTTTCAAGAAAATACGTTTTTAGAAACTGTACGCAGAGTTGCATTCACACGGAATGTTCCTTTTATATATTCCATAATGGAGAAATAACCAAAGGGCGAATGGAGAAGAACAATTTAAATCCCCAGCTTCATGCACAACTGCACATTATCCTCAACGATGAAGACAAGTTTCAAGAAAATCCATTGGAAATTGTAAGAGGAGTTGCATTCACAAGGAATTTCGCTATATATTCCATTCCAAAAATGAAGTAAGAAAATCTTAACAAAGGGCAATAACTCCAGAATTACGAAGAGCAGAGTAACGGTTCTTGTGGACAGCACTTCTCCTTAATGAGATCTATCCACCTATGAAGTTTGAGTTAATATCTCTAATAGTTTAAGATGTGACATATGCCCCCAAAGCATATGCTAGTCAGAGGAAGGCAATGCCAGACCAAGAGTATAATATATGCTCTGGACAAATACCTTGACTACTTAGTGTGACATTGACCTCGAAACAAAAGGCCTGGTTCTTGCATGTATTTTAAGTTATTAGAAAATCCCTCCATGCCAGCAAACACTAGTTCATGTCAGCAATTCCATCTATGTCAAAGATTACCTAAAGCTTCGTGGAATATATATTAGTACATGCATGTTTACATTGATAACCAATAAGTGTAGAATATCTGAGAAACAAAATAACTAATGCAATATATACATACAAGGTTTTAGTAACGGTGACCTTGACCTTGATCCCACCCACCCCCTATGCAATCCCAAGCGAAGTCTTGATAAAAGGTATCCATGTTTGAAGTTGAATTACAATAGCTCAATTCGTTCTCGAGTAATTGAGTGGAAACTGTTTTTCTATTTTTTGTAACGGTGACCTTGACAGTGACCCCATCCACCCCCTATGTAATCCCAAGCCAGGTCTCGATATAAGGTATCTATGGATGAAGTTTCATTAAAATATTTCAATTCGTTCTCAAGTTAGAGAGCTGAAACCAAAAGTTGACTCCGCCTGAAAATGAAAAATTAACAAAAGGCAATAACTCCAGAATTATGAAGTGCAGAGTAACGGTTATTGTGCACTGCACTTCTCCTCAATGAGATCTATCCACCTATGAAGTTTCCAGTTAATACCTCTTATAGTCTAAGAGTTATGCTCCAGGCAAAAACGAAGTACGAAAAATTAACAAAGGGCAATAACTCCAGAACCATGAAGTGCAGAGTAATGGTTCTTGTGCACTGCATTTCTCCTTAATGAGATCTATCCACCCATGAAGTTTCAAATTAATAGCTGAAACGCTTTTGAAGTTATGAAAGAAAAACACGAAAATGTGGACGGACGGACGGACAGACGGACGGACAGGGTGATTACTATAATTTGCGAGGCCCTAATTATGATAAGCTCTTTAACACAAAATACAAACCACATGATAAACTCTTTAACACAAAATACAAACCATATGATAAACTCTTTAACACAAAATACAAACCATATGATAAACTATCTACCAACGATACTCAGTCAAACCACAACAACCTGACAGTGTATAGTTTAATGATATTCTCAGAAGCTGATCAATATACAGCATAAACTATGGTTAATTGTTTTCATAACAAAGATGTGCATTTTTTTCTCATGAATGTATTATTATTATTATTATTATTGTTATTATTGTTGCTGTTGTTGTTTTTTGACATTGTGTTTGAAATTCAAACCACACAAAATAAAGATAAAAATTATGATATATGATAAAATGTCAGGTATTTGTTGTAGACATATTCAATTACTTTGTAACAACCCACCTGGTTAATAACTAGGGTTAGGTATTCTGTGGATGGAGGGGCCTGGAACTTCTCCATGCACAGCAAGGATGACACCTCGTTGGGTAGGAGGCGATGTATCGCAGACACAGATGTGGCAATACCGAATATGAACACAAGGGGCAGCTGAGATATGTAGTTACTGTAAAAAAATAATATGGTGATTGCCAGGAAAATGGACTTTACCGCTAGTCAATTGTAAGCAATGTGATCATCATCATCATCCACATCATCATCATCACTATCACAAACATCAACACCACCATCATCATAATCACCATGAACATCATCAATCTCATTAAAATCAAATCCTCACATTGTTAGGATCTGAAGACGTCGTATAACAGGTCACGTTCAAATGACCATCAGAACGATACAATATCAGCCGTGCTGCAACCAATGAAATTGCCTTTTGCAAATCAAAGTTTGGCCACGGTTTTTGAAAAGTGATGCATTTCCAGCTGATCCTCGGGAATAAATCCTTTACAGTTAATTTTCACGGGGATAACAATGGTTATAGTGGTACCTTAAGTGAGTAAACATCCAAAGTTCACATTAATTTCGTGCATAGTATTTGTGGTTTATATATCAAGTTATACCGCAACATTTTGAAGGCAACAATTTGATTGGCTCCAGAAAAGGTCATCTGAACGTGACCCTTAATGCCAGGTCATCAGATCCCGTCAGCGGATAATATAGTAGCATCAGACTGGAAATGATTTTAATGAGATTGGAACATCAACATCTTCCTCCTCTTCTATATCATTATCACTAGAACCCTTGCCAGTTTCTATCACTTGCCATAAAGTTTGCTAAAACTCCTAAATATAACTGGCACAAAGTCTGTATTACAGCAGTATTTTTATTATTATATAGCAATAAACATTCAGAATATTCTAATTGTTACATAAAAAATAATAAATAAGCATGAGATACAATGGCTATATCAAAAGTCATTCACAAAGAACAACCAACAACAAAATCATCATCAGTCTCTGTAAATCTTCAATTATCAAAATCGCGCATTATGTTAGATGCTCACCACTCAAGTTAATCACATCATCACCCCATCTACAACTACAACTACCAACACCATCAAGGTCCAACAATGCTAAATGCATTGATGTTAATTCTTACCTTGAAATGAGAAGGAAATCCTGGACAACTTTGGGCACAAAGTTCTCAAAGTCTTCCATCACTATGACAATGGGAGGCAGTGCCTTGTATTCCACAAACTTCCCATCTAAAGACTTGCGCTTCTTCGGTGACGATGGCTGGTCCTGGAAAAACTAGCAGTCATTGCTTCGATCAGGGGCCCTAACTCTGCTCAGCCCTTTCTTATTTTATATATGAATGCCTTTTCAAATAAGCAAGTTACTTGTGGGAATACTATGCTACACACTTGTGCTTCTGGAGAGATGATGGCTGGTCCTAGAAAAACTAGCACTTCTTCGATCAAGGGCCGCAACTCTGCATAGCCCTGGCTGAGCCCTCACAGAGATGGTTAACAAAATATACACTTTATTCTATGTTTGCTTTACCAATAACCAAAACAGCCATTGGCTACTTAAATTTTTGAAATTATTTGACAATACGGCAAACTTTTATATTTTCTGTGAAAAATATTTTTAAAAGACATGTTTTTTTATTCCGCCAACCAAGCTTTATTTCACGATCATACACACATCCTGTATACAGTTAAGTTTGAAAGTTACAAGCACACATTTATCTGGACATCCAACTTTAAAATAACTCAGCCATATATACAGTCTAGTGAGTAATCCTGTTAACTGCCGTTAACCTATTTCCTTTGTTTCTTTAATAAACAACAGCGCTTCATAAGATAAATCCCTTAATAGCCTCAAATAATTACTTAAGACCCAAGAATTTAAATTATATAAGGCTAAATGAAAAATGGCCACTACATACAAATTCCTAAGTGAAGTATCAGCATCTTCACGAAAACAGATATTGGGATAGAAGTCTGGGACAGATACTTACCAAGAATTTGTTTCGATACCATTTTGCCAGGGAGGACAGCGTCAGCGGCAGTAATTTGCTGTTTGCAACCTTGCCACCATCTTCATCTTCATCATCTGCCTAAAAATGAGTCAAACATTGCACTTAATACTTAAATCTTGTTTATACATTCCCATAAAAAATAATGAACAATTTTAAATAATGAGCCGTGGCAAATGGATATCGCAAAAGGCAATATAAAATATGTAAATGCATTAACAATAAGTTGCTGATAAGAGCATTGACGTCTTATTGCACAGTCATGAATATGCATTCACAGATAAATGGAAAACTAATCTGATGTGGCAGACTGCTGATGCAAAGTTCTAGTGAGGATACTCTTCAACTTCTAGCAGTCCTCTGATTTCAGGATAATCTGATTCGGATAATGACAATAGGAGTAACTCTTTCTCACAGGTACTAGTACTGGTTCTACCTAGGAAATAGACTCGAAAGCAAATCCATAAGCCTCTGGATTTTGACACAATCATACTAGAATAAGTAGGTTTACACTCATTAATAACTTACTACACAATGGCTATCCAGCAGCCGAGACAAAGTGTGGATACACTTTACATTCTGACAGTCGTTTGATTTCATGACTGTGCCAAGCAGGGTAATTCTAAATAATGACTTACTACACAGTGGCTGTCCAGCAGCTGAGACAAAGTTCTAGTGAGGATACTCTTCACATTCTGACAGTCCTTTGATTTCAGGATCGTGACAAGGGGGGTAACTCTTTCCCGCAGCATGGACAAAAGGTTCGCAAACATGGTACAGTGGTCTGGTGTATTAACACCTGAACAGATAAGGAAACTTGTGATACAAATGATTTGTTATAATTAACATTTTCAGTACATGTAATAGTTTGTATAAAAGTATTAACTAACAATAAGTAAACAGATTTATTTTCCCAAACGTTAACATCATGATTGAACAATACACAACAGAGTGGTGTAAGATCTGATTTTCAATTTGCATATATGTTCTTCCTAATTTCAAAGATCTCACTTGAAACTCCTAAATGTGATGGCAATGGACTCATGGTGGAAACTGGAAATTTGTTGGCAATTGTTGTACCTGTAACGAGGGCAGCAGCTGGTATTTCAAACCAAAGTTTTTTACAATCCTGACCATCTAGACTGAAACTGCTGTGGGAATTCTCAGCAAATTTCAACAGCTCATCAAATATGTTGCCATTGAAGTCTGACTGCAGAATCTGTAAAAAAAAAAAAACAGTAATTGTTGATGTGAATAACATAACATTATTGTTGTTCAACCAAAGTATGAAAAAGTCTCACATTTATAAATTCTGTTGGCACATACTCTGAAAACCTTTTTGCCATTGGGCTAAGGTACGATAATTAAATATTCCAGCAATTAGATTTTTCAAGGATATTGTGAAATTACTTTCAGCTCGTTTCCACTGTAGTAAACATCTTATAACTGTGTAATCTATTTAATTACTACATTCATGTACATTGTTGCTTTATATTTTCATGCAAACCTAATGTACAGCTACCTGTATCTGTGTATACACTTCATCCCAAATCTGGTTAAAACGCTGATGACACTTTTTCACATCAGTGTTACTACTGTCTGGCAAATAGTCATCTGTACAAAACAAAAATCAATTAAGTATATGAATAGAACTTTTATTTACGAGTTTCTTTGTTGATGTCTGGCAAATATCTTTACAGCCATTCAATTATGTATTTTTAAAGGCACACACAAGGTGCTGCAAGTTAAGACAACCACCAATAATTTAATCAAGATTTTACAAACACACAAAATAAAACAATATGACCAAACACTTTTTTTTACATTTTCTTAAAATAAATGGAATTTGACTAGTTTCATTTCCAATTTATTGTTTACATTAAAAGGAATGTTAATCCTATGCACGATTTTTGCATGCAGAAATTCTGTTATTGTGTTCAGTGAAGTGTTTCAATTTCGAGGGTCCTCTAATAAACCTACACTAGTACGAAAAAATGAATACATTGGTACAATACATTGAGAAAACATAGGTAATTATAAACAAAGCAACACGGTTTATCTATGCAAATGAACTTATAAGTGGTCAGAAACTTACCAAGCAATTTTTAGTTTGTAAATTGTTAAATGTATTATAAATTACAAACTTTAAATATTGTTCAAAATGTTTTATAGACAGCCCTCCAAATGACTTGTCCAGTTTATGTCATTTGATATTACTGTTAGAGGTACTGTTATTCATGAAAAGCATGGAACTTTTAAAAATCACCACACTAGCAAATAAACAAAGCAAGTGTTTATAAATAGTTTACTTGGAGGATCGTTGATTTTATTTTAAACTGTATCCAAAAATCAAATAGTTTCTTGACGCAGGATATAACAGAAGCTTAAACATACAATTATACAATTTTACCAGACATTTAAATGTCTGTTTTAATCATTGATTCTAAATTTGACAATCGTCACCTTTAATGTGGCTTTAATCAAAGAAAATTTAGTTTAGATGATACTGAAAAAGAAGACAGTTTTACATGTTCCTTGCATTTATTTGCAGAGTTACAAAAAATGATTTTAAAGAACAAAATATCAAAATGCCTAACCTATAAAATTTTATAGAATTGGAAAAAAGTTATATTAAGAACAGCAAGCGGAGCACATAAATTTGGTTCATGTTATATTTAACTGCTGGAACATATAAGTAAAGTGATATTGTGGTGTTAATCGTTTAATGTTACACTCACCAACATTTGCCCTTTTTTTCTTGCCTTTAAATGCAAAGCATCCCTGAAAACAACAGTTGTCAATATTAAGTTATAGATCTGCTGTGCGTAACTGAAGAAAAAAGCACATTTTGCAACCATCTGAAACATCTCTAGACGTCATGTGTTTGTTGTTTCGGGGTGTATAGTCCTTCCGCGCCTGAGGCTGCATTATGTGAGGACTAAATTTCTGGACGTCATTTGTCGGGAGACTTCACATATATTAATCCGAAATATTGAATGTGCGAAATCCATGCTAATTGTTATCGGACTGAGCAAAGACGGAAACAACGTCTGTTTATAGCAATGACTTATAGATTTAAACTCAATCGTTTGATATTAACGCAAGAAACGCATTGTCAGTGAGTTTTAATGAAGCCGTTCGCCCAAAAAATACCTTTGAAACCGAACCAGCTGTACTCATTTTTCCCGCAAACCTTTTTCGGTTGAAGAGTATTCCACAGTATCCAATCAAAGCGGGCGTTACTTTCGATCGAGGTTACACGACACTTAGTAAGAGTTTGGCATTAAGCATCCTCTATTATATTACCTTTGTAAGAATGGGTGATATAGTGTGAGAAGTGAGTGAGTTAATAAGTATTGGTATTCGTAAATGTCTGAAGAGTGAGTCAGTTTGTGAGGGTGTGGAAGTTGTCAGTGAGTTGTAGTTTATGATAGTGAATTTTATTTTGAGATTTGAGTATTAGCTACGAGTGTGAGTGCTAAGGTGTGAGAGTGCATGTTACTGTTAGCATGGGAAATGAGTGAGTACATAAGCTGGTATAACAGTGGCTTTACTTTAATGTGAAAACCCTATGCGCATATAGCCATGTGCAACAGTTTCTTTCAAGTCAAACCATGGTCTGAGGGTTTGCATAGCTTGGTGTAACAGCACCATTAAAGTTAACCGATAGTGTACATATTCAGCTGTAACATTGCCTTTAAAGTAATAGGATAGTTAACAGTGCCTATAAAATGAACATATAGTGTACATAGCCTGGTGTAACAGTATCTTTAAATGGAGCCAATAGTGTACATAGTCTGGTCTAACTACTAGCACCTTTAAATGGAGCTAATAGTGTACATAGCCTGGTGTAACAGTGCCTTTAAAGTGAACCCACAGTGTACATAGCCTGGTGTAACAGCGCCTTTAAAGTGAACCCATAGTGAACATAGCCTGGTGTAACAGTATCTTTAAATGGAGCCAATAGTGAATATAACTTGGTGTAGCAGTGCCTTTAAAGTTAAACCAGAGTGTACATATCCCAGTGTAACCGTGCCTTTAAAGTGAACATATAGTGTACATAGTCTGGTGTAACAGTGCCTTTAAAATGAACACACAGTGTACAAAGCCTGGTGTCGAGAACCTTTAAATGGAGCCAATAGTGTACATAGCCTGGTGTAACAGTTCCTTTAAAGTGAACCCACAGTGTACTTAGCCTGGAGTAACAGCGCCTTTAAAGTGAACACAAAGTGTACATAGCCTGGTGTAACAGTGCCTTTATTGTGAACCCATCGTATACATAGCCTGGTGTAACAGTTCCTTTCAAGTGAACCCATAATGTACATAGCCTGGTGTAACAGTACCTTTAAAGTTAACTCATAGTGTACATAGTAGTGTGCAACAGTTTCTTTAAAGTGAAACCTTGGTGTGAGGGCATGCGTATGTTAGTGTAATAGTACCATTAAATTAAACCAAGAATGTACGTAGCCTGGTGCAACAGTACCTTTAAAGGGAACCCATTATGTACATAGTTCTGTGTAACAGTACCCTAAGTGAACCCATAGTGTACATTGACTGGTGCAATAGTTCCTTTTAAGCGAACCCATAGTTTGCATAGCCCAGAGTAACAGTGCCTTTAAAGTGAACCCATAGTGTACATAGCCTGGTGAAACAGTGCCTTTAATTAGAACCAATAGTGTACATAGCCTGGTGAAACTGTGCCTTTGAATGGAACCCATAGTGTGCATAGCCTGGTGAAAGAGTGCCTTTAAATTGAACCCATACTGTACATAGCCTGTTGAAACAGAACCTTTAAATGGAATCGATAATGTACAACGCCTAGTGTAACAGTGCCTTTAAACAGAACCCATGGTGTACATAGTCTGATGAAACAGTGCCTTTAAAGTGAACACATCGTGTACATAGCCTGGTGTAACAGTGCATTTAAAGTGAACCCATAGTGTACATAGCCTGGCGAAAGAGTACCTTTAAATGGAACCCATAGTGTACATAGTATAGTATAACAGTGCCTTTAAAGTGAACCCATAGTGTACATAGCCTGGTAAAACAGTGTCTTTTAATGGAACCAATAGTGTACATAGCCTGTTGAAACAGTGACTTTAAATGGAACCAACAGTCTGGATAGTCTGGTGTAACAGTACATTTAAAGCGAACCCTTATTATACATAGCTTTGTACAACAGTACATTTAAAGTGAAGCCTCAATGAACATAGCCTTGTGCAACTGTACCTTTAAAGTAAACCCTTATTGTACATAGCCGAGTGTTAATTCAAGTTGGTCACATAACAATGTAGTCGCAAGTCAGGTTGGTCTTAAAACAGTTCAATATTAGGTCGAGTTGGTCAAAAGTCAAGTTGGTCAATTTGGTCACATAATAAGTTGGTATTTAAACCATTCGTACACAAGCGTAGTAAATCACAATTCAAATTTTAAACAAATCGATTTCAGCACACGTTGGTCTCAGAATAATTCGTTCTCAAGTGACGTTAGTCCCAAAACAATTCAGTCACAAGTTGAGTTGGTCCGAAAACTAATCGGTCTCAAATTTTTTTGGTCGCAAGTCAAGTTGGTTGCAGAATAGTTCGGTCTCCCAATAAGATGGTCACAACTCAAGTTGGTCTAAAAAACGGTCTCAATCAAAGTTGGTCACAAAACAATTTGGTTTCAATTCAAGGTTGTTGTAAACAATTTGGTCTCAAGTCATGTTGTTCTAAAAACAATTTGATATAAAATCAAGTTGGTTTTAAAACAAATCAATCACGTGTCTTACTGGTCACATGTCAAATTGGTTTCACTTCAAATTTGTCTCCAAACATTTCGATCTAGTCAATTTGGTCATGAAATAATTCCTTCACAATTCAAGTTTGTTTCAAAACTAGTTTGTCACAATGTGAGTTGGCCATAAACCAAATCGGTCACAAGTCAAGTTGGTCACAAATCAACTCAGTCACAAGCCAAGGTGGTCACAAAACATTTCGGTCACAAGTCAAGATGGTTGCAAAACAACTCGGCCTCAAGTCAAGTTTGTTACAAAATAAATCGGTTTGAAGTGAAGCTGGTCACAAAAGAATTCGCTCTCAAGCCCAGTTTGTTGCAAAAAGTCGGTTACAAATTAAGTTGGTCTTAAATCAAAACGGTTACATGTCAAGTTCTTTGCAAAACAATTTGGTCAAAAGTCAATTTGGTCGCAAATTATTTTGGTTACAGGTCAATTTGGTTTCAAAGCAATTCGGTTCCAATGAGTTATGTTTGCCATAAATAATTTGGTACATACTTATTAAGAAATGCTGAAAGATTTGCTAGCCGATAACGGTGTTTTTTTTTCTTTAATCATCGCGTATGTGAATGCTAATCGGTCTTTGTTGTGCATATATAATAACACAATGAACGTGTATATGAGACTGCTGAAACATAAAGGTGTTTCCTTTTCTTCAAATCATGGAACAATAAGACTTTTGTCCGCCTAGAAAAAACAAAACGCCTTTCTTTCACGAAGGGGGCTAAACGTTACTGGCTGATGGGATAATGTCCGTTTACTTTAAAATACACATGTAAAAGTCTGCTTAAATTTGCGTTTATTAGTAAAAAAGATCATGCAAACATAATAGCAATTACAACTCATTTGACGTGTAGGGATTCATTTCAAATCACCCATTCAAATAATCATACAACGGAAGCACAGTTTACAATTATTACGATTTACATAATCAAGTACATGTACATTTATCACAACATAATACGAATATTCCGTACCCAGACTCTGGCACAGTTATATATACAATTTTATTGTAATACTCTAAAGATACAACACCACGCCAATTCATGCAGTGAAGACAGCTGCACACAAATTTGCGTCATTCAGTGTCCGAGAAACGGAAGCTCAGTCTACTTCCGGCCATCTGTTTTGCGAAGATCTCGTCGAACATCTCGCTCTCGGCAACCGTGAAGTGAGTTTTCCAGTCACCGATCATGCCTGATATGGGCAAGGGACAAAGGATGGAGAAATACGGTTGATAAAAAAAACCAACATTAAACATTGTAAGAGGAAACATTAATAGTAATCATTTATTTTCTGTTAAAAGCCAAACAGGCGCATCAGTACGTTATGTTTGCTAATGCGTTTAAATTTGCGTAAAATATATTGTTAAACAAAGATGTTGTTCCACTCCAGCACTTTATTGTACTATTTTACCAACGTTTTTTTTTTAAATAATTCTAATACCTTTTCAATATTTTTTTTCTAAAGCAATTAATTTATACCTTTTCGATAAAACGAGCCTCCAGGTTTCCAGATTTTCTCGTGCAGGTCTTTTGGCGCCAGCTTTTTTTCGGCCATGTTTTCAAACGAGCAGCAGTCGTGAATTGCTTTGCAAAACTCTTCGTTCGCATCGACGCCTATAAAATCCGCAATCTTCTTAATCTCTTCAACTCCATTCTGAAAATATATGAACGGTTGGAATTCTTTAAATCAGTCCCCGTCGATATTTTGCAGAAACGCAAAATTTGTTGTCTATAAAACAATCATGGTTTGTTCATGGTCGCATTAAACCCTGTGTCATACTGTTTTCAACAATTGAGCTGTAATCATTTCGTGACCGTAACATAGCGTTTGCATCATGGTTTTATCGATCGCATTATATGACGTAATTATAACTTAAAGAAAAACAACAACAAAATATATGGATCATAACAGTATGTCTATTTGCATTACGGTCACAAATGCTTAAGTAAACAAGGATACCAGTAAAACTGATGGAAACTCCCCAACGCGCTTTGTCAAGCAAAGTGAATGCAATGAGAAATGCAAATATTCAAATGACTAAAAATCACTGCAGGACCAAATCTGACTTGGGCAAATTGGATTTGAGCATGCCACAAAGTACCATATGGACACGCAGACGAAGCAAAGTTGTAAAACAGGTACATAACTGTAATGCAACATGACTGGAATATTATCATTTCATCCTAGTTATTTAACTTTCCTTCAAGTATGATTAAATTTCATGTAAATAGTTCCAGAGAAATAGACCTGACACAATGATACACTTAATAGTATTAAGTTTTTATAAACGACCCACAATTTTGTGAGAAATCATCAAAGCGGAATATCCAGACAATATGCTCATCTCCTCTTGGTAACGAAAGCTTCAGTCAAATTTCACTGGATTTCTTCAAGTGGTTGTTCTGAAACAGCCTGCACAATAGTGATTCACTGTAAACCATAATTATGCAGCAACAAGAATGATTCACTGTAAGCAGTTCCATGATTATGCAGCAACAATAATCATTCACTGTATACAGTTCCATAATTATGAAGCAACACTAATGATTCACTGTATACAGTTCCATGATTATGCAGCAACAATAATGATTCACTGAATACAGTTCCATAATTATGAAGCAACACTAATGATTCACTGTATACAGTTCCATAATTATGAAGCAACACGAATGATTCACTGTATACTGTTCCATAATTATGAAGCAACAATAATGATTTACTGTATACAGTTCCATGACTATGAAGCACCAAGAATGATTCACTGTATACAGTTCCATAATTATGAAGCAACAAGAATGATTCACTGTATACAGTTCCATGATTATGCAGCAACAATAATGATTTACTGTATACAGTTCCATAATTATGAAGCAACACGAATGATTCACTGTATACAGTTCCATAATTATGAAGCAACACTAATGATTCACTGTATACAGTTCCATGATTATGCAGCAACAAGAATGATTTACTGTATACAGTTCCATGATTATGCAGCAACAAGAATGATTCACTGTATACAGGTCCATAATTATGAAGCAACACTAATGATTCACTGTATACAGTTCCATAATTATGAAGCAACAAAAATGATTCACTGTAAACCATAATTATGAAGCAACAATAATGATTCACTGTATACATAGAGGATATTTGTTTGTTTTCGGTGTGATAACGCGTGATATCATCACCGGAAAGGGAGACAATTAATATTTTCACGAGCGCTTGACTCCCTTTCCGGTGATGATATCACGCGTTATCACACCGAAAACAAACATATTTTTTTATTATTTAATGCTTTATTAACCTTTGTTTTACATTTAATTGGAAAATATCATGGGAATTATAACGTCATGACGTCAAAATAATGACGTCATTTCACAGTTTTGAGCCCGGCATCGATCATGGTCCGTTTCATTTACCGTACTAAATCAATACCCCAAAACGTAGTGAGTGATATAGGGATATATCTCTCTGATATTTTTCTATATTTCACTACTTAGCATTAAATAAAGTTCAATAATTATGAAGCAACAAGAATGATTCACTGTATACCATTAATGATGAAAGGCTTCTAACTCCAATACATATTACTAAAGTGGAACAACATGACAATGTGCTAATCTGCTCATGGTATTAAAGCTTCCCATAATGCTTCATTGAATTCCGACCAGTAGTTGCTGAAAAATAGTCCGAACAAGAATTGTACACTAAATATTAATTCCAGCGATATTCAATGACTCTTAGCTCGAAGAAAAATCTTCGAAGCGGAACGTCGTTGAATTCCGGCCAGTAGTTGTTGACAAATAGCCCGGACAAGTGTGACGGAAAGAGGGACGGTCGGGCTTGAGGAAGGACGGGCGTAAGGAAGGACAGACGGCTAACGCGGCGACTATAAATGCTCCCCCGAAAATTTTCTGGGAGCATAATAAACTTATTTTTATTAACAACTAACGGATCTTAAACGGATCTTTATTTAGGGCGAGTGCCCAACTGACTTAGCACCACACTATACAACACCAAAATGGTGTAACCTAGTTATGATGTAGACGAATGGAACACTATTAAAACCTGAGCCTGACTTGACCTGTTCAGAAGTGGTACTAAATTAATGTTTGCTTACCTGTTTTAAATCTTCGTAATATACGAGACAAATTCTTTCTGGGTCCGTGTTCATAATTTCCTCCATTTCTCTCACATACTGGAACCAGCTTCCATATGGCACTGAAATAGCATGAGTTACATGGGTTCATACAGGTTTCAACCGCAGTTGCTGACTTATATTATGTACGAAAGCGAGAAAACATACGTATATCCTGCCTTTATCCACGGTATGGTATGTGATGTCATAGTCAGGACTTACTGGAAATACAACACATGCTACTTTAATAATTAACCCTAACTCTTGTTTTGAAATTTAAAGAACCATTGTTTAAATAGACCATTTCGCTCAACAGCTGCCTATATGTGATGTCATTAAGCGTAAAGTCTATGGTTTACAGATGCCATTTAATAACGATTTGGAAAATGTTTTCAATGTTACATGTTTATATAAAATTTCACCAAGTACCGGTACTTACGCGTTGCCTCAATAAACCACTGTAGGAAGTGTTTGAACGTGCCGGTATAGTTGTAGCCCCTCATGCCGCGCATGTGGTGGTACAGCGACACCACTCCGTCCTTCGGGTTCCTCAACAGCAGCAAAATTTTGATTTTTTTCGACAGCGCTTCTGCCGGTAGCAACCTCAGAGGCAGATGGGACGTGAGCACCCTCGGGGAAGGGGCGTTGCCGAATTCTTCTTCCGTTGTGGACTCGAGCAACGCGAATCTCTCGGTGATAATCTCGGCTTTCCCTCGCAGGAGCATTGCCAGGATTTCATGTGCCCAGTGGGTACCTGTAGTAGAGGGTCGAAATGAATCTATTGGAGATTCCACTTTGGAAACCTGGGACCGTATTCACCAACCTATTCGTACACAAAAGAATAAAAAATATTCTTTAAAATGTTCTGTTAATCTTTCTTTGTATTCACCAACTCTATTTACATACTTTTTAGAACATTTTAATGACATAAGCAACATTGGTTCCCAGCATTTTTGTGATCGCAGAAGTATATTTAGCTTCACTCGCCGGAGGACAGCTAGCTTTTGCCATGGTGGTTCGTCCGTCGTGCGTGCGTGCGTCCGTACACTTTTAATTTAAACGACATCCGATCATGCGTCTCTGCAAACTGGAATCTTGCATTTCTTAACAATTTGCTAATACACACAAAAACACTAAATACCTGATTTAGGAGCTGTCACAAGAAGAATGTCGTCATCCCTGATCGCCCAAGATTTTACAGATTTGATTATCTCCCCTCGCTGTAACGGTTCCCCTCTGAATGTGGGTAGCGGGAACCCGTCTATAGCAACCATCCCCAGAAGGGACTGGCCGTCGGGGTCCGTGAGGCCGTAGGCAGAGACTGACATCGAGATATTGTTAGTGTATTCTATCCGAATGAAATAGATCAAATGAAATAGCGTTTGTAATTTGTAATGTTGGTAATTTGGAAAAAAAAACGTGTATCACATACATATAATACAAAATCAGACGTTCATGCATGTAAGTCATGCTGGCCGAGTGGTTAGCGTGACAAATGTTTTGATCCCGGAGGTCGTAGTTGTGAGCCCCGGCAGGGGCGTAGCTTCCTTTAGGCACTATAGGCACGTGCCTATACATTTTTTCCAGAGATGAAAAATTGAAATATGCCAAAATTGCAATAAAAACAAGAGGTGTGTGGGGGGGGGTGGGGTGGGGGGTGGGGGTGAGGGGATCTTTCTTGGCTGTGTTGATACTTCATTGTTTAATGAGTCGATTACGTCAGTATGAAATAAATTTCATGAAACACGAGCTTATTTTACAATTATTTTTGTAGAATCGGGGTTTAGCTGATGTTTGTTGTTTGTAGCAACATACGAGTATAAACACATCGATATATATGTATAAACACTCCTGGCCTAAATTATCGCTTACAGCGTCAGTTTGTAGATTCCACCTTTTGTGCCTATACATTTTTTTTTAACCCAAGCTACGCCCCTGCCCGGCAGCGGCAAATCTTTTACTTTGATATGTTTCTTCATAGAAGTAAGAAATTTCATAAATTTAAAAACAACGAAAATGTGTGAACAAGTCCCTTTAAAACAACGAACGCGTTAAATAAGTCATGAAACTGAGCTGTTAATTATCGTAGACATTGTTAAATCCCCGGTGTTATATCCCCGCTATATATCCGGTCAAAATACAGCAAATTTGCTTAAAAACATACCGCCGATTGCTATCAGTCAATTTAAAAACCAAAACGTTTATCTTATTGTAAATGTTATAATTTAGTACATGGGGTAATCGTTAGCTTTACCCATGCCACAACCGCTGCCTTACCGACACATAGTAGGGGAGTCTGATTAACTGTTAAATATTTCGAAGATAGTTTTCTTTTCCCCAGCGCTCGTTAAACAATCTAAAAGATTGTGTTCATGGTGTTAGTCAACCATAGTTAAACTATCGCGAAAATACACAGATGTTACAGAATTGGAACTACTGTTCACGACAAACAAAGACTGCCAATGTCTAGAAATAACTAATGCAGATTGCCGTGAATCGTCCCGGGATAGTACACTGTGGTACGGTTAGTACGGGTTTTATTACATTTGCGGGTTCGACACAGGGGCTAGTTCCGATCTCAGTTTCCGTCCAGATAGGACGTTTTTTTACCAGTGGCGTAACTCCCTGTCCCTCTGACCCTCTAATTAATATTTAAGGTCTGTCTTTGTGGAAATCAAGAATTACTTTGATGGTAACGAGGGTAATTGGTTAAAGGAACACCAGCAACTATGTGTTTAAATTGTATTTCAATTTTTCCAAACAATTTCCGGTCTAAGTGCTTTGAACTAAACGTGGGTGGGGGGAGTGGCAGTTTCAGTATAATTTTAGGTTGCTTGGTTGAAATTTAATCGGGGCATAACAAAGAAAGCCATATCAGAACCTATATAAATTTATGATTTTAACAGTTTGCTCAACAGGCGGAAGTGGTCTGCACGTGCATGCGCAGACAGAGGTCAGTTTTACATAAAAATTAAAGCTTTTTTTTTTAGGTCTTACAGATTCATAGTAACATAAACACTTACCACAGGAAACTCCATTGGTAATTTGTGGAGTCTTACAGTAACACAAATTCACCATTAAGAGGAAAAATCAACATTGCTGCAGAAGCCAAGTATCCTTCAACGTATCCTTGGCAATTATTGTTTTCAATTTCTTACAAAGTTGTTTTTAGAGAACATCAACAACTGTGCTTTTCTAATTCAATATGAGAATCGATGTCAACAAAGCTACAGCAGAGAAATTAAAGAAAATTCCAGGCATAGGGCAATCATGCAGTTGCCAAATTAATTATACAGTTTTGGGCAGTTTATGAGGTGGTCAGACAGGAATCTTTGTGTATAGCTCTGCGGGGCAATCTATCCCAAGTACTTGTACAGATGGTGGACTTCTCGGAACCAAGCGATTTCTTGGAATGGGATCAACGATAAGTTCCAGATTATGAACTGTAATTATGCGAACCAATGATGCTAATTAAGACGGCACAGGCACCTGAAACCAAACCTTCCGAGAATGTAACACATCATTGATGACATTGAAGACAGAACAGGTTCGCAGGCAGTCAAGGTCAAGGTCCCCTGCGGCTGGCTCAGCAGTACCGTCAGACAAGCAACAGGATCACCATTGTCCCAAGTTCAGTGCTTGTAGCTCCGACTAGGGTCTAATTTCAGTAAAGAAGAATAACAGACGAGAGAGGTGACCTCAAACAGTCAATAAGCCGTTCTAACACACCAAAGCAAACGAAGGCATTAGATACCAGAAGATATGCAGGATTCTAGATCGAAATCATCCAATGCATCTTCTAGAAGACGGCCAGCCAATAGTCAAGGGAACACAAAAGAAACACAGGCAAGGGCACTGTTCATCTCCGTCGTCTTCCAGGTCAAGGTCTTTTAGACTAGATAGAAAGTATAGAAGACGACGCAGCTAGTCAGATGCATCATCAAGGTAAGTGTCTTCTAGACCTGATCGAATGTCTCGAAGATGCGACAGCCGAAAACACCAGTCATCTTGAAGGTCAAGGTCTTCTACACCTGATCAACAGTCCCGAGGATGCCAGAGCGGTCAACATTAGTCAGGTCTAAGGTCAAGGTATTTTAGATCTGACCGAGACACAAGAAGAAAGCGTCATCGTCGTTCTCACACGTCTTCAAGGTCAAGATCTCCTAGACCTGACCAGAAAACAAGAAAGTACCGCCTTTACTCCCATTCTTCACCAAGGTCTGGGTCTTCTAGATCAGACCGAAAGTCAAGAAGATATCGCCATTCATACACAAGCGACCAATCCTCTGTTTACATATATTCCAAGAATATCACAGGAGCACCCAATAACTCTGAGGTATGATGGGAACACCAACTGTATTTCATTCAAAAGTCATAAAAAGTAATGGTCAGAGCCAAAATGAAAATATTACCTTACCTGGAGTTTAGGGGGAAATGCTCTGGACTTCTTCACTATCACTACAACTGAAAGTGAACGGTACTCATTCCGGAAGATAATGAAGTCTTTGGCAGCTAGGATGGGCTCAAAAGAACTGATTGAAACCTCAAAGGTAAGATTTTGTCAAGCCCTTCGGGACCAGAAGAGTCATTGGAAGAATAGGCGGACAGAGTGATGACGCTTGCGACGCCGGTGTAACATTAAATTTTGACCCCGTTAAAAATTGACCCCATGGGTCCTTTTTCAACGGTTGACTGATAAATCTTTAACGTTGAAAACCGACCTTGCCCCTTATATTATTACCCATCCACGCGTGAAAATTCGACCGTCGTTGAAAATTTATCACCTATAGTCGGGTTATATTTCAACGTTGAAAACTCACTCAAATAATCTTATGCAATTTGCCTATTACCATACAGATCAAAGCAAACCAGTTCTGTATTTTTTCAGGACTGTAAGTAATAAACGTTTAGTTATACATTCGAACGTGCCACTAGCTATTACTAATTATTTGCCTATTCATCGGCCATAACTATGCAGATACAGGTCAGAAATAACAAGAACTATATTTACAAAATATTTGGCGTATGTCGTAAATGTTTGTCAAGAATGTAAAATGAATATCCAACATGAATATTTAAAGCTAATGCATATGTTGTTTTGGTTTATAAACGAACAGTCTCATGTCTTCGTAGATCGTTATTATACACGCATTAAATATTATTTTTCGATATTATTTAAAAAAAAATAAGTAAATTTTCATTACCAAATAGCGAACTCATATTTTCATGTGGCTATCTCCTAAAACAGTAGTATAAAATGTTTCTATATTTGAAATAAATAAAAAAAATATCATTATCTCATGTCAAAGCAATTAACTGATGTCCGATGATTTAAATCAGTGCTACTTGAATAACCCAAATAAGTCAGACTCATCTGATCATCAACGTCAATATATGTTTATCTATACAAAGTAAAACTCAGCATTTTAAAATTAAAAAGAAATATATATATTTGATGCGTTTTTCATGGCTAAATTATTTTAATATACAATGCATTTATTCATATTATATAAAAAAAAAAAATATCTATTTGTAGATTTTTTACAGGAAAAACAATGATGCAGAGCATCATAAGGCGCATTGAAACAATGAAAAGTCCATATGTTTAAGATATCTTAATTATGTAATGTCCGTACAATTAACCGATCTTACCGCCTCATATTTTTCATCAGTGATTTTTTTAATCTAAATAATGTATACAGTATTTGTCAGGCAAATCAAAATTTACTAGAAGTTACATTGTTTCCAAGAAAAGAATGACGAGAATGAATATGAGCGTTTATTAAATGTGTAATCGATTATGCATTTATACTATATTCGCCAAATGAAAACACACGTCAGGGAACATTCATCGCAATTGAAAATAATGAGTTGACTTCATTTTGTGATAACAAAAACGTAAAGTTGTATTAAATAGCGGCGAATTAGATTTATATTCCTTTGGGAAAATACGTCTGGAGCGTTTTTGTGTATAACTATTATAGTTTATAATGCGTTCATAAAACGCACGTAAAGTAAAAATACAAAATGTATATCAAATTAAATGTCCTAAGCTTCCACCAGTGTCTATTTATAGGAAGATGCAAAATCTATGTATACATTGACAGAGGGGGTAATCACGTGATGATCAAAAGGGAATCAAAATGGAGACGTCCTTGCAAAAACAGGTATTTTATGCATTTTTATACCCTTTAATTATTTGCTTAAAAATGTTAATGCCGCCCACTTTCCAGCCACATTCGTTAGAAAGTGTTTAGCGTTTATTTCGTGTCTGTCTTCACTCTAGATCTCGACATTACTCGGTGCACATTTTCTAAGCGGGCACTGTTTTCCATGTAATTTGTGATCATTACCGGGTTTCACTTAGGAAATCGCTCTCTCAGGATGAAATAAGAGAAAATATTATATTAAAAATGTGCTAGGAGTATTCTTTGGGTGTTTATATAAGGGTTTGGTATGGGGCAGACGTCTCAAAATTGTTTTTTAAGTTGTACGCACCAAAATAGTTTTATGATCTAAATGGGTCCCACATCTGGTTTGATCAAACAGGGGTCCCGTTTTATTTCGGAAAACCTCAATTGAAGCTTATCTGGTAAAGTTTGAAACTGAACGTTAAAACCAAGATTAGACATACACATGTATGTGTTTCCTGCAAACACTCTTTATTTAACCTTATTTCATGGGCATTAGATTGCATACATTAAAGAGAACTAAGCTATACTAGGAAAATATAAAATTATAAGAAAGACCACCTTCTCAAATATCTATATCAGTGGATGTTTTGACATTAATAAAATCCTTAGTTGGTGTGGCGACATTCAAATGTCTTCCTAAGTTGGAATTGTATCTTGCTCGGTGCTGAAAGATTTCATTCAATTTTGAAGTCATCAAATTATAATCATTGAATAGTGCATTTTGATATCTGTTTGTTATATTAAATAATGTTTATGCTATTTTCATTTTCAGACAGATACGGAAACAACCGCCATTGCTACTAGACTATGATCGGAGTGTGGCCAAGCATTTAGGTTAACAAGTAGCTACAGCCGCCATGTCAGACTGTACAAAGCATTTGCACCTTACAGATGTTGTGGGAAAATGTTTTTCGACAATGACAAGGTTTGGTGCACAGGTGTTTCAAACAATACTTTGTAAGAAAATGTTGAGTGTATGGTGCATTAACAGGCATTTCTTAATCTTAATTTCTATTAATTCGCGTATAAAATCATGTTGAAGTTTTTTTTAGGAATCATTATATAGGAATAATTGCTGCCCATCTAGTTGTTATTAAGATGAAAAATAGTCGACATTTATAATCCCTATCATTTTTTTAAATTCGTAGTTTAAATATACAGTTGAAAGTTTCACTACTCATTTAGTAATATATCAGCATGTTGCGTTATATTCTCTGATATGATAATAATGCTTGTTTATTACATGTAGAAATTAAAGCAGATCTTATTACACATTGTATCTATATTCTAAGCAATAAACCATTGTTTGGAATAATTACTAATAAATAAAAGCACGACTTTGCACACATTTTATATACGTATATATGAGTATTAGTATTTTGCTCTTACAATTATTATATTATAAAAATGTCAAAGTGATAGACATATGCGGTTGAGATATTAATACCTTATTTACATATAGTAAAGATAGATACGCTTGACTTTTAACGTGTACACTGAGTGTGAATTACTTGAACTCTGAGCATAATCTTGTTATATGGATAGCATAGAATATGTAAATATCCATTCAAAAAATATGTTTGTCTGCCTTTGAAGGATTATTAATGTGTTCATATTGATAATGAAGCCATCATTTCAATCACATATCATTTGTGTCTTATTGCAACTGATTATTGCAGTTCTCTCAGATTTCTTACAATGCTACAAGTGATTGCATGCTCCATGTTTGATCTCGCGTGTTTATATTTTTACTCTGTAATATTAATTTTGAGCTCATATACATTGATTAGTGTAATTTAAAGCTTCGATCTAAAATTATATTGTGCAATTGAACATCAATGACACTCAGTTATTGTTCAGATCTCTCTTGCCTTGTTATTGATATATCATGTGTTATGATGTGTCATAAGAAAGAAAATACCGGTAATAAAACTTCCAGTGACTTTATTTCTTGACAAGTATCTAACACGCACGTATTGAAATTACACTTATTGTGTACTATAATCTATATTTTGAGACACATCTCATATATGCAATGACTTAACCGAACAGGGCACAGCAACGTTGAAACAACGTTGAATTGATCAGTTGCAAAATCATAGAACGCTCCGCCTTTCTGTTTGTCGTAGGTTGCTTGTCTAAGGATTTGAAGTCAATTGATTGGTTTATGCAACCATGTGCGATTATTTACCACTGAAATATAAACCGTTAATTGGTCAACTGACTCCTTGATTGACAAGTCACAACTGGTCAATAAGGAGTACGGGTAATTTCGTCAACGTTGAAAAATAGCGAAAAAACGTTGAAAAACATTCATTCCTTTTCAACATGGATATAGTTTTATTAGTAGCTGACCTTGAAAACACATACTTATCATAAATACATTTAAAAACCCAAACATAATGCTGCATGTAATGTTTATTTAGCATATGCCATGAAAGTACAACTATTTAAAATCGACAATAGTAATGCTGAAATACAACATTGCTTAAACACAATATGCAAAAATACATTTTACAAACAGCTAAATATGTGTTTACTTCAAATACATATATATAGAGGATATTTTTATTAATACCTTAAGTGTAAATTATGAGTGATAAATAATGTTTTCACTTAGACAAAGTAAAATAAAAGCTGATATACATGGTAAAATTTATAACTTATTCATATTAATAGATCACTTTAAATCACTCTATCATACTGTTTAACATCATTCTTTACAATGCATTGCGAGTACTTTTAATCTTAAATTAGTTGTATTACTTTTTTGAGACATTTGATTTACCACCACATTGTAAATATTTAGTCTCAACTTTTATTTAAACCCGGCATCTTAAATGTGTGCAGTATCTTGAATAAGAGATGAGTCAGTGGCTATGCAGCTTTGCGATAGGCAACGCATCTTGTCAGGTCTTCCCAATGCTGCACCAGGGTGATTGAAGCACACCAGAATCTGAATAAGATGATTACAAATTTTGTCTAATGTTTTCTCTGGAACAAATGTTTACAAACTAAGATTTAAGAAATCGAAAAAAAATATTTTAAAGCATTGACACTTTTGTTTATTTGTTCCTAAGAAGCATCATAAAGGACGGGCGATAATGGAACCTACATGGAAACAAAAATTAAGTCATTACATACCACAGGACTGTGTATAGCAGTAATGTTTGTCATCTGGTGATGCAATGTAGCACTGGAAAATTGAAAACAAATTAAATTCTAAAACTATGTATATGCGGTATTATGACAAGGCATGACATACATATCACATGTCACTTTCATGTTACAAAAGAGCACTTGCTTCTTATTTGGTTTAGATTCGACAGTTCTCGTCCTAGTTATTAGATACCTCGCCCAGAGCATGATTTCAAGTTTTAATTTAGATCAGAAAAGCTTTAAATGAGTTTCTCTGTTTTCTGACTTAAAACGGAACCCCATTGTGATCATATCAGATGTGGGATCCGTTTAGATCATAAAACATTGTTGGTGCGTACAACTTGAAAAAAAGATTCTGACATGTCTGACCCTAGCAAAACACATTTATAAACATTCAAAGAATATTCTGAACACATTTTTGATTTTGCAATTTATCTAATTTCATGCTGAGAGAGGGATTTCCTACGTGAAACCCGGTAACGATGACAAATTACATGGAAAACAGTCCCCGCTTAGAAAATGTGCACCGAGTGAAGTCGAGATCTTGGGCGAGGACATACACGAAACAAACGTTAAATAGTTTAACGTTGAATAGTTTCTAACTGATACGGCTAGAAAGTGGACGGCATTAAAATATTAAAGCACACTATTAAAGAGTATAAAACGGCACAATATACCTGTTTCTGCAAGAACGTCGCCATTTTGATTACCTTTTGATCATCACGTGATTACCCCTTCTGATTGAACACCTATAAGATAATGTAGCAATTGTAAATAAGTCCTAATAAATAGATCTACCAACCGTAATTGAAATTAACATACATGGTAAGTTTATAAATATAAATAATTCTCCATTCATTATTAATCCTATTGTCTAGGGTTCTCTGGATGCTTGTTAGAACGATTCAGTGTTGTTGACGTGTATACTATTAAAAGGCGCAGGTTAGTCAGCGAGTGTATACTATGAAATGTTGCCTATCGACTATGCGATATTAATGGGTTTTTTTCTCAAGGTCATATTACACGGCCTGTAAACACTGACATGTAAATTGGAAATGAAAATTGAGCTAATGCAACTTCCGAGTAGGGAGCTCAGTACTGGAAATTAGTCAAAAATGTAAACAAAGTTAAGAGGTATGTCTGGATTTTTCTACATTGCCCCATTTTTCCATTCACCTCCGAAAAGAAATGGAGCCATTTTTTTACAGGCCGTGGTGGGAATTTCTTTTAAACTAGCCGATGCAATGTTATGATTATTTTATTCATTCGGGCTACTGGCGGGAAATTTTTACAATATTTGATTGAATGTTGAGAACGGTAAAAAGTCGGGTTAAACAGCTACGCCGAAAAAAAAAACCCAGCTGCACCTCTTTTCATGCTTATTCAGGCGCGTCGCGCGGTATTCAACATTGGGGCGGCGGACAACTAATGCGTATAAGGGATGATTCGGTCGTGAATGTTTTATAAGTACGAACATCAATGTCGCCATTTGTATGAGTTTAATACGTTATTATCAAGCATTATTACACGATAAAATTCAACAACAGGTACTCATATGGGCTAATAACAACACAAAATAATGTAAACAAAGTGTCATACATGTCGGTACGTTTGAAAACCCGGCTGGTCGAATAGTTCTGTGTCTTTCGTCGTTTCTAGATACTCACTGAGAGGGCTACCTCTCTCGTACCTCTTCCTTACATAAACTGTGAGACTGACCTGCCATCGCAGTGCTTTTCACACACTCTTCTGACCTCAGCAACCCGTATTCAATTCCCACCCGGCGCAACACCACACCAACATTAAAAAATTGTATTTCAGTAAAACTAAAATAGCTGGAATTGCAAATATAATTCTAAACTGGAAACTAACGACGTTTCTCTAAAAGTAAATTAGGTAACGGTGAGGGGACAGACGCGGGGTCTAAAGTCCACATTATAATGCGGCTTTGCTGCTGAATGTCCTCATACGCTACACAATATACACTTGCATATACGTTTGCCGCGACTTCTTTCTTTGCACCGGTTATATTAAGTGCGTCGACAAGTATACGTGTAACCAAATTAGGTTCTTTCACTGTGCGTTGAACGAACGTATTTTGTGTGACGTTAACCAAATGGACCTGGGAAATCTAAAGCCATATGATATTGAATAGGAATCTTCACATTGATATGTCATCAAAGAAGTGGCTAACATTTACTGCTCTGTTTGTCCCATATACCGGTACTAGTATTTCTAGTAGTAAACAATTATTGTTTTAATGTAACTCTCAACATTTAGAAGTTTTTATATACCAGTAGCGAATCGCACTCGTCGGTCACGTAACTGGTAGGTCATAGATACTTACCTCTAATCCAATTTAGGATAGTGACGCCATAAAATGCAGGACACAGTGGTGGTCACCTTCGCTTTGGAAACTTCGCTTTGGAAACTGATTGTCATTACTATCATTTTGCCGCCCCTATGCATTTGCGCGAAATCATTTGAAATATTTCATTGAAAAATATGTATTTGATATTGGACGTTGTTGCTCCAATTATTGGGGCGGCGCTCGCCGCCCCAGCCGCGACGCCACTGTTATTGCGTGTTGGTCTGTACGTATTTATGAAAAGTTGGTGACTATATGTGTAATGTATACATGAAATCATTCAGTCTTTGTGAGTAGTTGATAGTGTGCCGTAGAGCAGTGTGGATGCTGATGCTTAGCTGTCATTAGAATAAATATATAACTTCACACCGGTGTTGTAATTAAGTCATTTGACTATAATACATGTTTATACACAAAACCGAAACAACACTTTAACATAGTAATATAACATGGTGTCAGAAGTGAGATACATGCAAAACTATTTCTCCCATAAAAGCATTACTAGCACGTAGAAATAATCCATTGCAAGACACCGAATGACAAGATGAATCATTATACACCCTCTTTTCGTTATGCCTGGAAGGATTTTAATATAACTTCAGATTATTATTCCCCATGACCAGACGATGTGTCGCGTACATGACCCATGCGTGTCCGTCAAAGATCAAGGATCAAGGTCACAATTCAAGGTCAAAGGTCAAATACTTGTATTTCGTTTCCCCTACACAACTTCTTAATGTCTGGAAGGATTTTAATATAACTCCAGATAATTATTCCCCATGACCAGTCAATGTTTCGCGTACATGGCCCATGCATGTTCTTCAACGGTCAAGGTCACAATTCAAGGTCAAATGTCAAATATAGGTAAAAAACTTGTATTTTGTTTCCGCACCATAACTTCGTAATGCATTGAAGTATTTTGATATTACTTCAGATTGTTATTCCTCATGATCAGACGATATGTCGCGCACATGACCCATGCTTCTCCTTCAAAGGTCAATATCAACTTCCAGGTCGAAGTTCAAATACTTTTATTTCGTTTCCGCTCCATAATTTCCTAATGCCTGGAAGGATTTTAATATAACTTCACATAATTATTCCACATGACCAGGCGATGTGTCGCCAACATGACCCATGCTTGTCCTTGAAAGGTCAAGATCAAATTCAAGGTCAAAGTTCAAATATCGGTAAAATACTTGTATTTTGTTTCCGCTCCATAACTTGGTAATGCATGGAAGGATTTTAATATTACTTCAGATTATTAGTCCCCATGACCAGACGATGTGTCGCGTACATGACCCATGCTTGTCCTTCAAAGGTCAAGATTAAATTCCAGGTCAAAGGTCAAATACCGGTAAAATACTTGTATTTCATGATTTTATATACACTGTCGTCATTACAAATAAATGACATTTCCGCTTAAAACGCCTTAAATAAATAATTGTTGTTCCATATATAAAACAGAAACCAGAAAATCGTTTTAATTTATTGAGTTGGTGGTTGGAGCGGGGGACGATTCAAAAGATTTTGAGAAATTTACTTAAGTTTTCACTTATGAACTTTGTGGATATTGGCCTGGACAGTTTCTGCTACAATGCTTTATGTTGCAGCGGAGGATGCTCTGCATTGTGAAAATAACAAATGCAAATTTGAGTGTTTAAGAATTATGTAAGTTATTGTCAAACTGACCAATAAAACAAGAATTTACATACTTGTACGTGCATATGCATCGTCGGATACCCACGACCAATCATTCCGTTACACTCCAGCATTAGATGAATGGAGAGGAGCGGAATGGGTCGAACGTGGGTATCCGACGATGGTGCATATGGTTACATAGCTGTAAATCTACACGTAGCTATATCCCAAAGTGATTTATTTCTTCGTGATATGTGCATGTTTGTGTGTGCTTGTTCGTTAAAATAATCAACATTTTGGTAAAAGTGAAATGTGTTGTAATGTTTTGTGTATTTTTGATAATGAATAAAATTATTTATAATTTATAGAAATAAATACAAAATAATTGTGCTTGTGTTTTATTTTCCTGATATTGTAGCCAAAATATTATTGACTTTTGGTAGAATTAAATGGCGTTTAAGCTTCATAACTTGTTAACTTGTGGAAAGTTAAATTTTTAAGTCCTATATATTCCAACTAGTATATTTCTAGCTCTTGAATACGCAATGTACAAAGTAATCTCAGCAGATCCTAAAGTGAAGCGCTTTCAATAACGTATTTGACTAGTGCCTTAAAAATCAAGTACCAGTGATCTCATTATCTGACTGATGTCAAAGTATAGTGCTGACTTCAGTACCTGACTAGCAACGCAATACATAAGTGATTTCAATATTTGACTAGCACCGCAATACATAAAGTGATTTCAATATTTGACTGATGTCACAGTATAGTGCTGACTTCAGTATCTGACTAGCAACGCAATACATAAGTGATTTCAATATTTGACTAGCACCGCAATACATAAAGTGATTTCAATATTTGACTAGCACCGCAATACATAAGTGATTTCAATATTTGATAAGCACAGCAATACAAAAGTTATTTCAATATTTGACAGTTGTCTAAACTTAGAAGTGATCTCCATATTTTACTAGCGTCTGAATATGAAAGTAATCTCAGTGTGTGCCTACTAGAGTCTTAATATACAAGGGATCTAAGTATTTCACTGCAGACTTGATGTAGAATAAATATAAGTATTTGTCTAGAATCTTGATATAGACGTGATGTCATTATTTGTCTAGACTCGTAATAGAAGCCATCTCAATATTTTACCACACTTAATACAGAAGCGATCTCAATATCTCATTAGAGATAAATTATAGAAGCGATCTCAATATCTCATTTAAGATTAAATTTATAAAAGATGACGATATTTCATAGGAGAAAATAAGTATAGAAAATATTTCTACACCTTTTGTATTTCACTATCGGCAGAATATCGAAGGGTCTCAATATTTCACTAGAGACTTAATATGGGAGCAATCCCAATATTTGACTGTATATATTAGCAATCTCGCTATATCATTAGAGACCAATTATATAAATGTCCTAGTGATTTGAATATTTCGCTAGCCCCTGAAAGTAATTGGTGCTTTGTTGAGATGTACTTGGATTGGCAGTATTTCACAAGAATATGTTAATGCATTGTCAAAGATGAAGATATCATCAGCCTGTGTATCAACCTTTATCAAACTATTTTATATCTAAGATATTTGTTGGTTTCGGTAGAATATCGATTTTAATTCACGAGTGATTATAGAAAGTTATATTTTCAGAAGAGGCGCAGCCACGAATGAAAAAATATTTTTTCTATGATCACTCGTGAATCAAAAATCGATATTCTACCGAAACCAACAATTTGTCTTTTTATTTTATGCTTAAAAATGTGTTATTTTGGCATTTTCCGACATCCCGGTAAAAAAGTAGTTCCTTTGTCAAGTGGTAATTTTCACTGTTTTAAAACAGTGATTTACGAATTTTATTTCACTGATATTTCCCTTTATAACACCGGAATGTATTCAATAAAAATGCATTCTTTATAATCGTATTATTATATCGTTATAGTATAAACATACGTGTTGCACGAATCGTCAACGCAACGAGACGCGACATGCGTGTGGATAAAACAGTTTTCATGTGGCGTAACTGCCTGTGCGAACATAGCTCTGACATGTATATTTTTGATAATGATAACATTTGGTAGGATAAATTCATTTAATATATGCACGTGTATATTCTTGTAATATTAAGAAAAAAGAAAGTAGCAACATTTTGAGCAAGAACAATGCTCTAGTAGTTAAATTCACTCAGAACAAAACAAGTAACGGGAAATAACTACAGCTTAGCATTGCTGATAATAATTCACTGGCGAAAAAAAAAAATATGTCGCGTTTAGTTATGCCAGTAAAAAAATATGCATTAATTACATCTAATGTGTACATTATATGTCTTTTGATTAAAAATACGATTTTTCTGTTAGCTTCTGTTCTGTTCTTTTCACGATGTATGCACAAAGTGACTCTCAGTGAAAGATAGATCGGTACCTATTATGAAAGTCCGGTGTCCTGTTACCGCCATCGTAGTTTCGCGACTTCGGCCTGTGCGTATCGCCTCGGCGCGTCTGAGGCCGACACGATACGCCGAAGCGCCGACACGATACACCGAAGTGCCGACACGATGCGCCGAAGCGATATAAACGTCGTCTCGTCGTATCTTCGCCCAATTTTATAATTTTATATGAAAAAAACACACGAGATTGCGACGTTTATATTGCTTCGGCGTATCGTGTAGGCCCGTCGGGGTATCGTCTCGGCGCTTCGGCGCATCGTGTCGGCGCGTCGGCGTATCGTGTCGGCGCGTCGGCGCCCTTTCATACGCACAGGTCGAAGTCGCGAAACTACGATGGCAGTAACAGGACACCGTATGAAAGTGAGAGAAGCTACATGTATGTCAATACATAGTGATAATTGGTTAAATGTTTTGGTCCAAGAGGTTCCAAGTCCGCACAAAAAATAGCAAGAATTTAGTAGGTACGGACTACTAAATGGTCTATTGGCTCAAAGGTCGTTATTTAGTTGGTGACTACCATTTAATTATGTGGAACCTCGGATAATTTTTAAGTAGGTTCCAACTAAATGTAAATTATTAGTAGGTACCTACTAATAAATAGTAGGCTCCTTGTAAATAGCCTCGGACTCTGATAATACGTTTGCAAATACCGAGTATTAGCAGCAAAAACATCACAGAATTCGGTAAAATACGCACGTGAGAAGCATTTTGTAAACACATTAATTGATAATTACATTATTATATTTTATAGGATTTTTCCTCCATCTGAGAAAGTATTGCGGGTGTCACCGAGGGTGGTGGGTCCGGGTGACAAAATAATGTAGGAACGAATGTCCGGATTTTCTGAATATGGCAGGAACGAATGTCCGGGCTGTCAAAATAGTGTAGAAACGAGTGTCCGGGGTGTCATAATCATGTATGAACCAATGTCTGCCTAGGTCAAAATAGCATAGGTACCAATGTCCGGATACCGTGGCGGGCTGGTCAGGTTTCAGCGTGAAAATCGTACTGTTTTTGTAAAAAAGTTTTTATAGCAGTCGTAAATAAAAATCGATCGTGCACATAGGATTGGGCGCTCTCAGTTTAACAAACAAAGACCTATCGTTGTTAAATTTAATTACTACCAGGACAAGATCGATGTTAAGCAACGGGCCCGCGCAAAGCAGCATGCAACTCCAATTCGGGTTGCAGATCAGTTCCCGAAGGAAATTCAGGATAGGCGTCGAAAACTCATCCCGTTTATGAACAAGTGTCGCAGTGAAGGCAAAAATGTAAACTTGAACTATGACAAGCTCTATGTTGACAATAGAGTGTATACTGCCGACAACGTCCCAGATGTGGAGCGATCTACCGACGGGCCGGCTACGACGGCTACGGCGACGCTCTCCTAGGAAACACAGCGGAAACGGCTACATATCTTGGAGTGGAATGTGCAGGGCTTGCTTAATAAACTAACGGACTCTGAATTCCTTAATCTTATATCTGGCTTTGACATTTTAATATTTTGTGAAACATGGAGTAATAACAGGTCAAACCTTAAAATTAATAATTTTGATAATTTCCATTGCCCGAGACCTAAAACAAATAAAAAAGCTAAACGCTACAGTGTGGTGGAATTATTGTTTACTACAAAGTTTTCTCAAAAATCATATAAGTATTGTAGATATTAACCCCAATGGATTATTATGGTTTAAGTTACATCATTCGTTTATAGGAACAGAACGGGATATATTCTTTTGTTGTAGCTATATCCCACCAGAAGACTCCACTGTTTATACAAGTGTCTCCTCACCTTTATTTAACTGTGCTTTTTTTTAACAAATCAATTCTGATATCAGAAAGTACTGTACTGTCGGCGATATTGTCTTAGTAGGGGATTTAAATAGTAGGGTTGGCCTTAAATCAGATGTAATTGACGATAGTAATTTAGGTCGATATATTGATCTCCCTGAGTTTGATGCATCTTTCGAATTACCAGCTCGTGCCAGCTGCGATAACATTGTTAACGGTTTTGGTAATAAGTTACTACAGTGTTGCAAAGAGAATTCAATATGTATTGTTAATGGTAGACTAGATAATGGGAATTACACGTATCATAATCCTACTGGCAATGGCTCAAGTGTCGTTGATTATGTAATTACTAATGCAAGAATATTTAACAAAATCAGCTCATTTGTCGTTCACGACTTAACTGAATTTTCTGATCACTGTCCCATTGCATTTGAACTGAATTTAGATGTCCGTACTTCTGATATAACCGATAATAAATATATTGAAAAGATCATATGGGGTCCTCATAATCCGGATTCGTTTTCCGATATTTTAGAAAATAACAGATGTGTATTTGATTGCATTCAAAACAACTTACTTTCAGGTCAAATTGATTTTAATGCTTGTATTGAATCATTGTCGAAGTTGGTCTTTGATATATCATTTTCAATACATGGCAAAGTGTTAAAAAGTACTAAACAAGCTAAAACTAAAAAATCTCCGTGGTTTAACGAGACATGTAAATCATACAAAAATTCCTTTTTGCATGCGAAACGAACTTTTAAACACAATCCTCAGGAAAACAATAGAATTTATTTCTTACAGCAAAGAAGTGAATATGCTAAACAAAAACGTTATGCTAAATATAATTATAACAATAAAGAAAAACATAAATTATCTAATTTGTGTCAACAAAACCCAAATAATTTCTGGAAACACATTAGAAAATTTACTAACAAAACTAATGAGACTTCATCGGATGTGTCTTTACAAGACTTCGTGAACCATTTTAAAAATATTTCTAATTCGATTGAAATTTCGGGTTTCAAAACTGAAAATGTTAATGAGTTTGATGTAAATATCGATGAATTGGATATGGATTTTACGGTCGATGAAGTGGAAAAAACAATACTATCTCTCAAGAAAAATAAAAGTGGCGATCTTGATGGAAATGTTTGTGACTTTATTATAGATGCAAAACATTTTATTGCACCTTATCTTGTGGTTATATTTAACTACATTTTTACTAATGGTAGCTATCCTGACGCATGGGCCAAGGGTGTTATTGTCCCTATTCACAAAAAGGGCGATACTAAAAATCCTTCGAATTATCGGGGTATAACTTTAATAAATATTTCAGCTAAATTGTTTTCTCTATTGATTAGAAACCGAATTAATAAATGGTGTGAAAATAACAAAACATTTAATGACTCACAATTTGGCTTCAGGGACAATCATAGTACAACGGACTGCATTTTCATCTTACATTTAATTATCCAGAAAGTTTTAGCATCTAATAACAAATTGTTCTGTGCTTTTATAGATTATGAAAAGGCCTTCGATACTGTAAATCACGATATACTATGGATAAAACTGGTAAAATCAGGCCTGAGCTGTAAGATTATAAACATTATCAAATCAATCTATTCAAGCGTAAAAGCATGTGTCCGATCTAGCTCGGACATGAGCTTTTCGGAATTTTTCGACATATCAATTGGCCTAAAACAAGGTGAGCCACTCTCAGCCCTTTTATTTATACTTTTTATTAATGATATCACTGATTATATTGATATTGTAAATCTATCGGACAAAGATATTGAACAGTTGTCATTGTATCTTCTGCTATTTGCTGACGACATCGCACTGTTTACCACTAATCCGAAAAGTCTTCAAGCACAACTTAATAGTATATCGCAATACTCTACATCTTGTGGTTAAAAAATTAATGTTAACAAAACTAAAGTCTGTATTTTTGAAAAGCGTAAGAGTCGCCATAATTATCAGTGGATTATAAGTGAACAAATCATCGAAATTGTTGACAGTTTTTGCTACTTGGGTGTAAAATTATATTATACAGGTAACATGCGATATGCCGTCAAAGTTCTCTCTGATCAGGCCCTGAAAGGATATCATAGTCTTCTTTGTTTATTTAATAATGTTAAAATGGATGTTAAGACTAAATTATATCTATTTGATTGTATGATTTTACCTATTCTACTGTACGGTTCAGAAATATGGGGAATATATAACTTTAAAGAAATTGATACCTTACATTTTAAATGTTTGAAAACAATTCTTGGTGTAAAACAATCAACATCAAATATGGCTGTATTAGGTGAAACTGGCAGATATCCGTTATCAGTGTTGTGTAAAGAAAGAGCTCTTAAATTTTATGTAAAATTAATGAATAATAAAGACTCTATTATGTATAGAGTGCTTGTAAATCAACGGAATCTAAATACCTTTTGCTGGTTTAAAGCATGCAAATCCTACTTTGAAAGTCTGGGAAATGGTGATCTATTTGAAAATCCTAATGTCAACATTAATTCTGCTACAGTGAAACAACGGATCCGTGACCAGTTCCAACAAACATGGTTCGAATCCATATCAAATATGCCTAAATTATTTTACTACTGTAAATTTAAAAGTAATTTTGAATATGAAGACTATTTAGATTATGTATCACATGAAAAATCAAGAATATCCCTTACAAGACTACGTCTGAGCTCACATAATTTAGAAATTGAAACTGGCAGATATACTAATGTAGATCGAAGTAATAGAGTGTGTAGATTATGTTCATCAAACACTGTTGAAACTGAATACCATTTCTTGTTATGTTGTACTGCTTTTACTGACATTAGGAAAAAATATCTAGTACATACTTCCTGGCCGTCTATAAATATGTTTATTAATTTCATGTCATCGAAGTCTAAACGAAAAATCAGACCCATTGCTAAATATTGTCATAATGCTATGATTTTACGTGATACATTACTTGCTGTGTGAAACTCTGAATATATATATTTGATGTATATATTATAAAAAAGTCATGAGATATGTATGTATATGATTGTGTATATATATGATTGTTGTCTGTATGTCTTGGCCATAATCTTATAAATAATTGTAAATGGCCCAAGGCAATGCTTTTGCCGTTTTTGCCAATAAACGAAACGAAACGTATCATAGTTTAGTTACAATTCGTGATCTTGTGATAAATGCGGTCACCAACATGCGATTATACAAGTTTAGTTGCCAACATCATCAGCTATTTATGACACTTGGGCAAATTGCCCCAGCACTTAAATTGGATTAAGAATAATTATTCTCTTATATTATGCGTCTTTAATTTATTGGACAAACACGCTTTGCGCTGTCGGTATAATATGGTTGTGCACGTGATTAGCGAGATTGGCTTTTAAAAATGTATGCAATGTTCACACACTCGCAAATTACACGACAACTAGCATACATGTGTACACCGGGAATTTTTTTTCTTATTGGTGAAAGAAAACAACAAATTGTACACGCACGGTTAATAAACCGATGTAGTGATTTAAATGCCGATTTACATTCCAATCACCTACGTGAAAATCCAATATTTGTGTTTAATAGTCCCGTCGAAGATACCGATAATTTCTTTTTCAAATGTCCACTCTACTCAGAACAACGACTCGTCCTTTTTACTAACACGCATCCATTTCATCCCCTAAGTGCAAACAAACTATTATTTGGTATTCCAGGATTGTCTGATAATCAAAATAAGGCATTATTTCTGGAAGTTCAACAATATATACAAACCTCGAATAGATTTGCGAATTGATTATAATTACATAAGTATATACAATCCTTTTATTACTAGAATTTACATATTTTCGCTGCAACTTATCTTGTATCTAAGCAATGTTGAGCTTGGTGGTGTGGAGCAATTTTTATAATTGTTTATAGTTATTTCATGTATTTACAATCATTTATATATTCCTGTTTCTTCCCTTTTTTCTTGTTGTTCTAATAAATACACGGTATACTAGTAATATACTGCATGGAATATGAAATAAATTGTTTCACTTTTTGTCATTTGCAATATATATGTGCATACTAACTTATCTCATTGTACATTAATTTTGTGCATATTATAAAGCTATATGAATGCATTTAGTTATATCGAACCAGTCCGGAAATTTTTGGGAAGGGTAGTCATCTAATGTTGTTAAAACTTGCGACCGAACCCTTTTGCTTTTTTTAAACATTTCTCTATGTTGATTATGTACTATGTCTACTTTATGCTGTATTTGCACATTGTTTATCACTTGTATATATATTATGAAAAAGGCAATAAAATAGTATTAAACTAAAAACCGGGAAAAATACTCGGCAATGTTCGGAATCACATTTTTCACGAGGCCATGTGAAAAATTCAGCCTTCGGAAGATCCAATCTCGACCTCGGGCTGTCACGTGCGCGTTGCTGTGCAGCCATGCGTGAAGAGGGACAATTTGCCGCCAAAACCAGTCAGTTGGCGAGAGCAGATGTGGACGACGGAAGTCCGATGAAATGCTGTGCGCGCCATTTTATCAGACGGTAGAAAACCATTTCTGCATTGTATGTTGAACTTTATATAATCCTTTTAGTAGTTTTGATGACAGCTATGTTGTATTTTATTAATCTTAAGTTGCATAATTTTCGGAATACGACTTGGCACTTTTGTTTATTTCCAAGTTTTTCATCTCTGAGTCTGAAACATGTATTTACCACAGGACATTTGGACTATTATAAGTATATAAGCAACTTGAGACCAATATCTCTATTCGTATTCTATTCAAAATTTGGTTCACCTATGATTACTGACGTTTGTAGTTCGTTCAGAAACGGTAATATTGTTGTGCTGCCAGCACCAAACAAGCTGTTTGCATATTTCTATTAAACAATGTCAGATAGTGCAGCAACAGAAATTAAATTCAACACTCTTCTAGAAGAATATAGAGCAGCCGTGCTGCCATACACAGTATTATATAACTTTGATAACCTTGACGAAAAAGGAAAAGACAGTATAACCAGGCTTAAAATAACTTCTTTTGTGGTCTACATTCGTTGGTTCACTTTGCTGAGACTGCGACACATGCCCTCAGTGAAGTTGAAAAGCAGATACATCCTGATGGTCCGCCATGCCATGCCAGTTCGTTTAAAAAGCCCAATGAGCCCGGTTCACTTAGACTTATCAGTACTGCAAGTAAGGCGTTCAGCCGCGGAGGTGATGAAAAGTCTGGGTGCCACCTACCATTTGTGACATATATATCACATTTTCTTAAAGAACACAAATTACGGTCATTGAAATTGGTTCAATTCAAAGGTCAAAGGTTCAATATCCTTTTCCACAATGCTGCTCAAGTTTATTGGCTGCACAGTAAAATGTATGAATTTTTGCAAGGTCAAACATTAAATAGACTTACCCAAAGTGTGTTACATGACTTGGCTGTGCAAACGTATGTTGCAGGCTGCAAAGCATTGGGACTTATTAGTAAAATTGTAAGTACCCCATTGTGGAATCTGCTTGAAGACAAAAGCATTAACATCCTGGAAATGAACAAATACTATCTTATGTTAATGACTGGACTTAAGAATGCAGCAGAAAATGTATCAGAATTTATGCAAGGCAAAGTGAGGCCATTTGGTGAAGTCGTTGAAGTTAAGGAAGATGCGGTATATGAGGCCTTAATTGAAAACAGCCAATACGACGATGAATGTGAGCTCTTCCTTTCTGTTATACTGATAGCCCTGACAAAATACTGTGAAAAGAAATTCAAGGACTTTTTACCAGGTGGTATATACAGCAACACTTCAGAGACCATGAAAACAAAAATGAAAAGTGTGGAGAAACACAATAAGTTCAGTGAACGAGTATTCGCCTACTATGACAATTTGCTCCGATACAAACCAAACATTCAAACTCTGGCATCTGAAGCTTATATTGCCTTTTCAGTGAATAAAACCGCAGATTGGCTGAAAGAGAAATCAGAAGATGAAATGACAATGCTTGTTACACAGGCTAGAAAACAAGTAGGAATGCTAAGAAATCAGTTTAGAACAAGACAGTCACAAATTATTGAAAGAAGGCGAGCCAAGATTGAGGAAAATAGAAAGTCGAAGGAATTGGCTGATGCTAGAAAATTACAACAGCAAGAAGAAATCACCAACAATGTCATATACTATGGTTTATGGCAGACAGAAGAACAAGTGGACATGTCATTAGCTACAATAAACTCAAAGTTGGAGAAAACAAAAGCCCTTAAGGCTCAACTGAAGTTCAGGAAAGAAATGTTAAGACAACCAATACATGATCAGTCTGTTTACAAATACTCAAACAAGTTGAAGGTATAAACAAACAGCTCACAATTGAAGAACTTGCAGTAAATGTCAAAAGGCTTGTTAGTCATGCTAAATCCTTGCCGGTCACAGAACATCAAGACAGCCCCATTCTGGTTGGCAAAAGAGTTCGCCATAAATTCACCGAAAATGAGGAAAGTGTTTGGTACACTGGAAATGTAATTTCACAAGTATGACTCTTATAAATCTTAAGTGTTGTTTCTTTGATTATAGAAGGTTATATTAGTCTGTTTGTTACTAGAATCTGTGACATATAACATTAACATTTTAACATTCAAGACTCAAGATTAACATTTACTGTTACAACACAACTTACATCTTAACTTTAAAGCTGCATGTTCATGTTCATGTAGTGGAGTGATATCATTTATTTTCCGTGAAGACTTCAACGACAAGTAGATTTATAATGTTTCCCAAGGTTCTAAACTAACTTAATATCTTGGCTCACTTACTTAGTTATAATTAAAAAGTACATTTTGCTATGAAGTATGATATTGACAAGTCTGTTAAATTGTACTGTGCACTGTGTTATTAATACTTATCTTGCAAATTCTTTATTCATAATACTGGTATTCATATTCAAATGTTTCAATATAAAATGGTATAAATATTAAATAAATTACAATATAATTAGACTACGTTTTAAATATACTATTTTGCACATGCAAATACACTTTCATTGCATGGTGTTAAAAAGTTGTTGTTGTTTTAGGTTCCGGGTTATCCACTTTGGTTTAACATAAAGTATGAGGCGGATGAGGCAGTTTATACATACAAGCTTCTGGATGACTATGCTGAAAACAACATACAGATTATTGTGTGAAGTAAGTCTGATATTTTGGGCGTTTAGATACCATTTTGTGAACATAGAATTAATGGACTGAATTTTGACAGACACTTTCTTCAACGGTGGCCATCTTCATGGTAACGTAAATTTTTACTAAGTATGAGTATTTAAAAACATATTAGAGCAGTGCACTTTAGACAAGTTTATCTTCCTTTTGATGTATACTATTGGCATTTTGTCTTTTTTTTTTAAATTGGCTTGTTATCCCTAATTAAAGCCTTTGGGTCACATAATGATGCAGATTTACGGGTCCCCTGTGTCCATACAGGGTTGATAGAGGGTAAATGTGACCAATCATCATAGTGACTGTAAATGGTTGCTATGGAAACCATGTACCATATTGTTTGTGTCTTGATGATGCAAATTTGGTTGCCAGCCATCACTTGTCCAGAATAAAAATGCACATTTTCTACAGAGTGGAAATATGAACATCCTGCATCTACCAGTGGTTTCCATGGAAACCAAAGTGGAGGGGGTGATCCAACATAGTTCAAGCCACCAAAGACATTGGGGCATTCTTCATGGAGGTGTTGCAGAAGTGTGAAGAATGACTGCAGGCATTTGTTTCAGGTAAGATTATTCATGTATTTGGCCATTTGTTTAGTTTTCAAAGTGAGTTCAGATCAGTCAGACTAGAAGTTGAAAATCTTAGCATTTTACATTACAATGTCGGAAAATTCATTATCCAATCATTCTCCAAATTGTTGAGTAGTCCAGTGCCTGCAATTTAAGTCCCTTTTCCATCACTCGTAGGTCCATACTGCTCAAGCTTGACCTATGTTGTGGTCAGTGGTTAACTGTTGTGTACTGTTGAGTAGTCTGATGCCTGCAATTTAAAATTAAGTCCCTTTTCCATCACTCGTGGGTCCATACTGCTCAAGCTTGACCTATGTTGTGGTCAGTGGTTGTCCGTTGCATATTGTTAAGTAGTCCAGTGCCTGCAATTTAAAACTAAGTCCCTTTTCCATCACTCTTGGGCCCATACTGCTCAAGCTTGACCTATGTTGTGGTCAGTGGTTGTCCGTTGTGTATTGTTGAGTAGTCCAGTGCCTGCAATTTAAAATTATGTCCCTTTTCCATCACTCGTGGGTCCATACTGCTCAAGCTTGACCTATGTTGTGGTCAGTGGTTGTCCGTTGTGTACTGTTGAGTAGTCCAGTGCCTGCAATTTAAAACTAAGTCCCTTTTCCATCACTCGTGGGCCCATACTGCTCAAGCTTGACCTTTGTTGTGGTCAGTGGTTGTCCGTTGTGTACTGTTGAGTAGTCCAGTGCCTGCAATTTAAAACTAAGTCCCTTTTCCATCACTCGTGGGTCCATACTGCTCAAGCTTGACCTATGTTGTGGTCAGTGGTTGTCCGTTGTGTACTGTTGAGTAGTCTGATGCCTGCAATTTAAAATTAAGTCCCTTTTCCATCACTCGTGGGCCCATACTGCTCAAGCTTGACCTATGTTGTGGTCAGTGGTTGTCCGTTGTGTATTGTAGAGTAGTCCAGTGCCTGCAATTCAAAATTTAGTCCTTTTTATATCACTTGGGCCCATACTGATCGAGCTTGATCTATATTGTGGTCAGTGGCTGTCCGATGTATATTGTCGTCCAATGTCCAGGGGTGGATCCAGGATTTCAGGTTAGGAGGGGTGTCTACTTTTGATCGTGCAGTAATACATGTAACCCCTTTATGTTGTCTGTGGGTCTGCAGTGATCAGCTACAGATCCATATCAGAGATATATGATAACTTTTTGCACATCATTGTCATCATCGTCGTCATCAAATGCACTTTGTTCCACAGAATAAATTAATACTTCACCGTATTATGTTCGTAAGAAATGTTAATTCATCTGTATGTGATGGACCTGTTTTGGCAATAAATTTCCCTTGTTTGGTGTGCCTGTCCACTAAATACGTATTTGACATTCAATGTTATATGTCCGGAACATCTTTCAACATGTAAAATCCGTAGCTGACTACATTCAACCACACACGCAATAAGAAATATTTATATTAATTCATTTTCAAAAGTGTAAGGGCGCTTTTCCATATGTCTGTATCCGCATTGCGCAAATCCGCATCCGTAAAAAATCGAACCAGTCGAAAACAGTTGGCCTGTTTTCATATGTCGGCAGTCCGTATTCGCAAAGCGCATCTGCAAAGCCGTCCGCAAGAAATCGCGCGGTGTCAAAATTATGGGCATTTTTACACTTCGAAATTTTGCATATAAGCTATTTGGATAGGTTAAGGGATTTCATTCAAACTTAAAACACTTATTCCCTATATTAAAATGAGCCTGTAGGCCAATTTTGATACTCTATTTTGAAATTTGTCAAAAATATGTGGTTTTTTACTTAGCATTACTTTAGTTAGGGTATTTGGGGGTGTGTTGGGTGGGGTCAATGTCAAGGTCACTGTAACTTAAAATGGAAAAAACTGTTTTCTGCTCAATAACACGAGAACAAATAGAAAAGTTACTGTAAAAGTATATCTTAAACTTCGATGGGCGCACGGAAAGGACTTCAAGGGCATTTAGTTATCATGTTGTCCATCCTTCTGTCTGTCCGTCCATCCTGTTTCTTGTGTGGAGTGTAACTCTAAAGTATTGAAGGGATTCTAATTGATACTTATAATGATACCAAAGTGCCGAGTACAAGGACCATAACTCCTGTCAAAACACTTCTTTGGGGGCTGACACTGACAACGCTTGTGTTGGGCATGTACCGGTAACCAGAAACAAACCTTTATTTTTTTTGACCTGACTAAAAATTTGTGACAATGTTTGGTTATGTCTGACACAATTTCTTGTTGTACTTTACAGCATCATAATGCACTTTTCAGAATATACAAAATAAGATATTCACAGTTCGTAAAGAGTTTTTTGTTTGGTGACTGCTTTGGGATTCTTTATTGTGACAGTCGGGGTGTTTCTTTAATAATTCGTCATCTAGTAGTTCTTGAAATGTGTATCCGATATTGCATACAGATGTCACAAAGCAGTTAGTGTATCCTGCTTCAGTAGGAATGATTTTTAGCTCACCTGAGCACGAAGTGCTCGGTGAGCTATTGGTAAAGGGGACCTCTCCTGCGGCGTCCGTATGCTGTCAACAATTGGGACCGTTATCGCCCCTTTTTGTTGAAAAATAGGCAAAAATTGCCATTTTACCTTGATTAAGGCTTCATTTTTTTCCAATCTTGACCAAATTTCCACAGTTTGTGTATGACCAAAAGATTTCAGCAGGAGCCAAAAATGGATAAGGTTAGGCTACAGACACCGGAGTTATGGCCCCTTGTATGTGGACAAAAAATGCAAACATTGCCTTTTGTGTTCATAGAAACTTTATTTTTCTTCCGATCTTGACCAAATTTCCACAGTTTGTATGTGATCATACGTCTGCAACAGAAGCCAACAATTGGTCAGATTGGACAGCAAACATTGGAGTTATGGCCCCTTTGTTAGTGAAAAAAATGCAAAAATTGCCTTTTTCGTGCATCGAGATTACGTTTTTCATTCAATCTTGATAAAACTTCCACATGTTTTGTATGGCCATTAGATCTCAACACAAGCAGCAAATGAGACAGGCCACGAACACAGCAGTTATATCCCCTTAATTGTGAAAATTAATGCAAAAATGAATTTGTTGCAAGACAGTTACTTCATTTTCAACCAGTCTGGACCAAACTTGCACCATTTGTCTAAGACCATAAAATCTAAAGCGAATTTCAATATAGGACGGTAAATGGCAATGCACTCTACTATTTGAAAGCAAGCATGACATGACCTTTGCACATCGGTCGCCATTATCTTTTAGAACTGCAGCATTAACACTATTCCTCCAAAATTGCCTGCGAAAAGTTGGATACCAGGGTAGAGAAAATGTATCCAGGTCCTAACTTGTTCTATGTATGAGAGGCAATCAACTAGACAAATTATTTAAGGACATTATGGCGTACATTCCCACAAGCCTTTCACAACAGTAAGGCTTTCATCTTTGCCAGTACTCAGGTGAGCCCTTTGGGCCATCATGGCCCTCTTGTTGGTGGTTTCGTGGACTATGATATGGTGCTGCTCTTTCTCGGACTGCAGCTGTAAAGTAGAATGCACGAGAGTTGAATTTGCTGTGTCGCCCAAACTAAGGTTTATTGAAAGGGATGATTGCATAGTAGACATTTTTAGCTGAACTTTTCGAAGATAAAAGTTGAGCTATTGTCGTCACCCTGTCACCTGCATCAGCGTCTGCGTTAGTTAAGTTTTTTGGTTAAGTTTTTAGCTTGACTATTCACAGAATAGTTTGAGCTATGCTACTCGCCCATTCGTTGGCGGCGTCGTAGTGCTTGGGTTGGTTTGTGTGAAAGATGTCCTCCATATCTCTGTAACTACTACAAATATTCAATTGAAACTGCACACATGCCTTCAGGGTCATTATATAAGGTCACTGGCCAAGACCCATAACTGTGACCAGCCTTTGAACAGAATTATGCCCCTTTTTGTACTAAAAAATGTCCAGTTAAGGTTTGCTTGAAGAGAAAATTCAGGATAAGGTTTGCATGCAACAAGTACATATCTCTGTAATTACTACAGATATTCAATTGAAACTTCACACATGTGTTTGGGGTCATTATACAAGGTCACTGACAAAGGCCCATAACTCAGACCTGCAATTTAGCAGAATTATGCCCCTTTTTGTACTTTGCGTGCAGCAACTCCATATCTCTAGAACTCTAGAACGAATCTACTACAGATATTCAATTGAAATGTCACACATGCCTTTAGGGTCATTATATTAGGTCACTGGCCAAGACCTATAACTGTGACCAGCATTTTAGCAGAATTATGCCCCTTTTTTGTACTTACAAATTCAGGTTAAAGTTTGCGTTGAACAAATCCATATCTCTAGAACTCGAGAACGAATTGATCTATTGTTATGAAACTTCATACATAGATACCTTATACCTTATAGTGAGGCCTCACTTGGGATTGCATATGGTGTGGGTGGGGTCAAGGTCACAGTTACTAAAAATAGAAAAACGGTTTCTGCTCAATAACTTGAGAACGCATTGAGATATTTTAATGAAACTTAATACATAGTTAACCTTATATTGAGACCTCGCTTTGGATTGCATATGGGGTGGGTGGGCCAAGGTCAAGGTCACTGTTACTAAAAATAGAAAATGGTTTCCACTCAATAACTTGAGAACGCATTGAGATATTTTAATGAACGTTAATACCTTATATCGAGACCTCGCTTGGAATTGCATACAGGGTGGGTGGGGTCAAGGTCACTGTTACTGAAAATAGAAAAACAGTTTCCGCTCAATAACTTGACAACGCATTGAGATATGAAACGTAATAAATGGATACCTTATTTCGAGACCTCACTTGGGATTGCATATGAGTGGGGTCAAGGTCACTGTTACTAAAAATAGAAAAGGTTTCCGCTCATTAACTTTAGAAAGCATTGAGATATTTTAATGAAACTTCATACATAGATACCTTATATGGAAACCTCGCTTTGGATTGCATATGGGGTGGGTGGGGTCAAAGTCAAGGTCACTGTTACTAAAAATAGAAAAATGGTTTCCTCAATTTTTTTTCTTGTTTATAGTAATAAAGGCCCTTAACTCTACCAAAGCGGTTGAATAGTCAAGCGCCCTATGATGAGACATCTCTTGTTTGGTTAAGGTTTTATGCCCCCGGCATTTTGATGCAGGAGGCATGTAGTGATTGTCCTGTCCGACCTTCCGCCCGAGACAAGGTTAAGTAGATTTTACCGTTGTGTCTAGCACCAACACCGCTTACTACAACACTTGGATACTTACACAGTTGTTGCTTATGACCATTCCCTATCCACCCATATCACCCAACCTCACTTTGACCTTGACCGAATTTGCACTTAAAATAATTCAAATGGTCTGTTTCTTGGTTAACCCGATTTTACCATCTCATCTAGCACCAACACCGCTTGCTACAACACTTGGATACTTGAACAGTTGTTGCTTATGACCATTCCTAATCCACCCAACTTTACACTTTGACCTTGAACTAATATGGACTTATAATAATTCAAAAGTGCCATTTCTTGGTTAACTAGATGTTACCGTTTCGTCTAGCACCAACACTGCTTACTACAACACTTTGATATTTACACAGTTTTTACTTATGACCGTTCCCAATCCACCCATATCACCCAACCTCCCTTTGACCTTGGCCTTTATCTAATTTGGACTAAGAAAGCCCCGGTTACTATCATTAAGAGAAAGTCGAGCGTCCAGCACTCATAGGCGGAGCTCTTGTTTAAGCAAACAATTACATTCATTGGGGACTTGTTTAACTTTTTTTTTCACCATATTTAACCAACAAATTTTTAAGATATATAATCAATTGTGCAGAAATGTTTGTTTGCCACCCCTCCATTATTTACACCATAGCCATCTACCAAGTTCATAAAATTTATTTCCTATTTTAAGACAAGTAGTTTAGGTGAGATATTCATTGCTAAGATGATCATACCTACTATAATGTAGATGCATTATGTAATTTTGTTCAGATTTTTTGGGGTATAAAAATGTCCCTCTAGTTCGACCATCGCCTCATGCAACTTAGAGAAGAACTGTAAATAATAATAATTTTCTACATATTTTTGCGATCAATAAAATGTTAATAAATTTGTACAAGTTAAAAATTTCGCTTGAAGTATTTGGCTATTTAATTTATTTATTTGGTTTTATTGGGAAAATTTGAAATGGATCTTCAACTTGTTGTATTTTTTATATTTTTAAGGGGCATATACACGGTATTTCGCATGCATACAAATATAATATATATTAAAACAAGACAATTTCCTGTTTTTCTTTGATCTATTTTTCAATTATTGACAAAATATTGATGGAATCATTGAGAGAAAAGACAAAAAATAATTTTAGGCGACATTGTTCCAATAAGATTCGAACTCAGGCCTACAAATTTGAATTCTTCAATGAAAATTTAATCAAAGGTGCGTATGCAGTATTGGTACCGCATGTACATTTCGTTCATGCTGATTTTACTATTTCTAAAAATATTTGCGCGCCTACAAAAGTGTCACCGTTGACCACTTTTTATTTGATAAAATAATGTATGTTTGCTAAATGTTTACAGAAACAAAATCATTTAATTCAACATTGCTTCAATATTAATTTTTTGCAAATAAAGTTTATTTTACTAAATGTTATTGTCAACCTACCGTCAGAACGCCACTTTAGAAACATTTTGTTGGCTACACTTTTATTTTTTGACACAAGAAACCTTAATGCAGACCTGTTTACTCCTACGGATTGCCCATATTTGCTACGATTTTACCGCAGAAACTATGCACTATGGATTGATATTGAAAATCCTACAGAAATTGGTTATTTGCAGTAAAACAAATTTGTTTTGTTGGCTTCGTTTTGTTGATTATACCACATTTCGCTCTTTAGTGCATCAGTGATATATTAATTCAGAGTCTCAGATGTCTCAGATGCGCAATTTCTTGTCAGTATATTTTTCTGTACGTAGAATTGGTAATAGAGACTACCGTAATTCACCTAAATGTTCGGCTTAGCTAAATATTCGGACACCATATTTTTTATGTGCAAATAATTTATTTTACGTATCTAAATCCGGACACTTAAATGAAAGTATTTTTTCTAAATATTCGTACATATAAATCTGTTACTTGTATCAAGAGTTTTTTTTTAAAATCCGTAAGTCCAATGAAAATTATGTCGCTTTGCCAACCCAACTAATACAACTTGCCACATTGTTGTATACTTATCAACAAAGCATGTACCACACAGCATGACATCAGACTGCTTTCTATGCAATTTGAAAGCCTCAACTGGACTGTGTTAATTGGTAGATGTGTGATGTGTCAATCAAACTCTAGCTGATACTGCACTCCCGATTGAGCCTATATTGGTTGCTAAGCAACAGGCGTTCCTCTGCATGATTTGGATCGACTAAATCAAGCGTCTTGCCAATTATGCAGAATTCAAATCAGACAGTTTCGGCGTTAGTATTGTTGCATTGTTAACGTTTCGAGGAATGAAATGTTTATGAAATTACCAGGTAGTACATTTGTAATTCAAAATATTTGCACATAACAAATTATTAAAGGTTCTTCTGTTAATAGGCCTTTTGCGACGTATGCCAGCTGCGACATATGTCAGTTGAGCGACCCCACTTTACGACAGCTTTTGGCAAAATGTATAATAAGGTGTTTATTGATAAACAAACAGTTAGGCGTCATTCACCAAATAGGAGACAGTCTCCTTATCAGGTAATTGTCTGTTTATCGAGGGACAAATTGTTAGAGAAACAAATTTCAATCCTTTTTTTGTACATAAGTTCCCCAATCGGGAGATTGTCTTTCAAATGATTTACATTCCCCCAATCAGAAGACAATTTGCAAAAAGAAAATAATGCCCCCTAAATAGGAGACAATACCCTACAACTGAGAAATATCCTCAATCAGGAGACATTAAAGAAACCATGTTGAATTGTCCCCCAAGAAACCATGTTGAATTGTCCCCCAATGGAGTGAAACGTGCACATGGTGTTGTTTTCATGTTTTATTTTTCTTTGATTTGGTTTAAGAACAAATGAAGAACCAAACTGCATGTACATTACATATATATTTCGTCAGTTTGGAGTTCGTCATGAAGTTGACGGGACACCTCAGGTAAGTTTATCGTTTCTGAATTAAATTCCAGCAAATAAGCACAGATCAATTTTGGTCCACCCCCTCTAACTGGGCCATCATGCTGAAACTCGCCAGTGCAGAAAAGTGATGACCGTACAAGAGTGCGGTCGGATATCCATCCATGTATTAAGATATTTAGTCCTCGAGGAACACGGCCAACATTTCGTCCATTGGTAGAGTCAAACACAATGATTGACCTTGGGTCATAAACATTTGTTGTCTCTTTCATGCACACTAGGCGATGGTCAGTCTCTGGTTTGTAACGAAAATGATGATATCTGAAAATGAAATTGGTTACATCTATGACATCTATCATAATATTTACTGCAAGAACCTTGTTAAACGTAAACATGTTTATATATTCAAGTTGTATTGGTAATTGCCAATGAGAAAAATTTCATGAAAGTCACTGTTATTAGTCCTTTTGTACAAAACGCATAATGATGTGAATTGTGATATACACTTACCCATTTACCGTGGAAAGAAACATTATTGGTACCATGCCATCTCTGTCCCAACCCTTGCTTATTCTAAAATCTTTTACTCTTTGGAGCCACATACGATTTTCCATTATTCTTGCAGGAATTTAACTCTTGTCACTTGAAGAGATAAAAACAAGAGGCATTCCAATTCTCAGAACACAGTTGCCAGCTTTAAGGTATTAGTTAAAATAGGCTAAAATCAACTACTTGTTTAAAATTTTGTATTTTTTCTGCTATTTAATTATTTTTAAAAGGCACCCTTAAAAATGCAGTTTTAAATATAATTAATTGGTTTTATCAAATAAGTGTTACAAGTTAATACTTTGTATATGGAACCCTTGGTAGGTATTAAAGAAAGTAAAACCTGCTTACGGGTCCTATAATCATTTAATTATTTCCATTTAGTTTGGTCATGTATCATTATTAAGCGTAAATGCATAATAAAATACAATTACTTACAATGTGTTAGTAGTCATACTATGATGCTAATATTTACACATTTTTAATCATCATTATGTAGTGCTGTAGCAAAAACCACCTTGAATTATGCTTATATTATGCTATTATATGTTTGTCTGAATACATTTTATAACTCTTAAAATCAGTTTCATTTTTTATTGCAGGTACTGATGAAAGTCAAATGGCAGACAAGGTGACAAAGGGCCTGTTTGTAAAGCAGTGTGGAGCATTGTGTCACACTGCCAACTCATCACCCAAATTATTTAACGTGATGAGTGGTAAGAAGGTTAAGCGTAAAACGGTTGATATGTTACTTGAAAAGGAGTTTATTACCAAAAGAACAAAGTACGTTTGTGGAGACTGTGTGCAAAAGGTAGACAGTATTCCAGTAAAGACATTGCCGAATGAAACATTAAATGCCATTGTTCACAGTACCTCAAAAAATACCGGTAATTGTGAAGATGATGATGTTTCAGAAGTTATTAAACATATTCAGTCAGACATAACTGCTTTGTATAAAGACAGTCAAAAGTGTAGCATTGAAAACTTAATAACATATAATGCTGAGGTATGGTTACAAAATAGACCATCATGCTTAGTGGGCTTATTGCGAAAAATTTGTGGAATTGAGAAATCTTCATCAATCGAAAACATGCAGATGGCAAAAATTATTGAAATTATATATGGATGTAGAAACAAAAAATTGATCTTGCCACTGTCATTTCAGGAAAATTTAATGGTGTATTCTATGTCAAGGAACAAACAGCTAGTTTCCTTCATCTCTAAGTTATCCCCTGCAGGAGGTGAGTCGTCTATCGTGAGATGGATGACACAGCAGGCTGAATCACCAGTGTTGTATCCAGAGGGCTTGGTCAGGTCAGTTTTTGACAATGAGCAGGTCGTTGGTAGATCATACCGAATCAAGTCAGACAATAAACAGCCAATTAGTATCATTACTAGCCACATGTACATTGTAATTGATGAAACAAATAAAATTCAAAATGAAGTGAAATTTTCCCCAAGTAATTGGCTATTCCAAGAATCAACTGAACAGCAAAAACAGAATTTTCTTTCTCCCAATTATGACAGTGATAACTTCAGGGAGACCAGAAATCAATTGATTCAAGAACGTTTGTCTAGTGTAAATTGTGAAATGTCTGCCAAAGATGACTTAGTTGAAAATTATTTAGCTAAGAGAGAACAAATTGAAATGGAAAAGATTTGTGTAGATTGTGGTGGTGAAAATGAAAAGAAGAGTAGAAAGTGTACCAACTGTGGTGGTATGTTGGAACATGAAACTATGAATATGGCACACTTGAAGAAAAGTGCAAATCCTTACAGTCATTTCAGGAATGTTGGTCACATAGCCAATTCATTAAAAGTCAAAACTGGTGAACCTGACCATTTAAATCCATCCAGCTTTCAAAATATTTCAGAAATTTTATATAATCTTGCTGCAAGATCTGGAATTTGTGAAGCTGGGGATCGTAAGTGGCTATTTTTAGAATGTGATGGCGGCATCTATGCAATTGTGGAAAAATTACTTTTCAATGTTTTTCAGTGTCCAACATGTAAGGAATCCTTTTATGGCACAGAAGCATTTAACAATCATAGATGCAGCATCTTACATGATGTTACTCCAGTGCATGAGTTCGGGTGGATTTTACCCTTGCCTGGATTGCTTCATGTGGAGATAAATGCTTGCAAAGCTTTTTTCCAGTTGAATTGGGAAATTTTTATGAGAGAAGTATGTTATCAGCTAGGGTTTAAAACACCAAAAGCACAGGAGTGTGCAAGAAAATGTGTGGACCATCACAAAACGTTTAGAATTCTTGAAATTGTATATATCGCTATGAGTGACGAGCTGTTGGTGCCCTTTATAAATTATTGTCACAGTGAAGACATACAGCCAACTGTTGAGCAGTATTGGATATGGAGCAAAGAAGTTGTAAATCCAAATTACTTGTACTGTCAACAAATGGTGTTAACTTTTGTTCACGCCATCATTGTTTTTAGAATAGGCTGTAGACGTGGAAACCCTGATCTTCTTCTAGCTGGTATGCAAAGAATGACTCTACTTTTTTATTGTAGGAATCACCCTCGTTATCAAAGAATAATGGCAATAAATTCCTATATAGAAACGATGATGCCAGATGAATTGAAAGAAATAGTAAGGAAGTCTCTTACTTTAAGCAGAACTGGTAATGTTGGCCACTATCAGGGTGGAGATGCCTGTTTAGAGGAAATAAACAGAGAGGCTAAATCTTGGGTTTCACCTGTGGGTGTTCCCAGTGAAAATGAATGGACCAAAGTTTTCAGGAATTTGGATTCGCTCAACAAAATAAAACAAAATCTACTAAGTTCAGACTCTGAACCATCTGCTAAAAGCAAGGAGGTTGAATGTCACATCTACTACAAGGAAATTGTTCCTGTTAGAGCTTTGTTGCGAAAGTATTTGTCAAAGCCGATGGAACAACAACCACATACAAATGTGTCTGGAGACAAAAAATTGTCAGAACATCTGGAAAATATAACATCCGAGTCAGAAGATTTACGAGCTCATTACCATCAGTGTTTCTTGTCCGGTGAACAATCAAAGCTTCCTAACATCTGTGTATCGGATGAGGAGCAACACAATTCTAAACTGTTAGAAAATTTAAGTAAATTAGAAATTAAAAAGAAAATTTTTCAGCTAATGGAAAACCTCTCTGATAGGGAAAGAAAACTTATGGAGGAAGTTTTCATTAAGACTGTACAAAATAAAAAAAAACATGATTATATTGCGTTTTACTATACGCTTGTAGAGGATTCCATAAATTCAGATTGAGCAAATTGTGTATTACCATTTGTAATGATAACATAATGACATTGGGTGATACATATTTATTGCAAACATTTTAACACAATCATTTGACAAACTAGACTAGATGTGTCAATGTAAATGTGTACAGGAAGTCTGTAAAATGATAATGTATTTAAGAGAAGTAATTCATTCAATATTCTTCACTTTATATGTCAGTAAAATTGTGTATATATTTATGAATATGTAAATAATTGAAATGAAATAAAATGCATTTGAAGCAAAATGTGATTTCATCATGTTTTAACATATCATTCAATCACAATGATAAATGTGAAAAATATATTTCTTAAATTAATAATATAAAACAACTAAAAAAACACATATTAAATTGCACACTTATGATTGTAACATGTATCATACAGGTATCAATTTCATGTGATCAGTTACATAATACACTGTACACTTTTTTAACTGAAAAAATCAATAATGATTATGCATTAATGTACATAATTGCTATTAAACAACGAGTATTTGCATTCGCATGACAAATAAGGTCATTACTGAGAAGGTACCTTTTAAAAGAACAAAAAAAACAAACATGCCTTAAGACTCAATGACTGATTAAAAGGGGCATATTGACAGCTAATATGTGATTATATTGTCCAAAAATATATGTTAATAAGTATTTAATCTATGTCTCATAATGCTGTATAATTCTCATTAAAGTGCAGTTTTTTAGTCTTTTTCATTTATTCTTATCAATTTCATCAACTTTTCCATGTTACTCGATAAATATATGCATGAAAAGAGAGAATATTCATCATATAAGCACATATCTCAGATTGAATTTAGTCAATATGCCCCTTTTATCCACTGTTTAAACAAGATACACAATTCCTTCAAGGGTGCTTGCTACAATCAAACTTCAGGGAAGGTATAGACTTCCTTGAAGGAATGTGTATCTTGGCACAAACAGCATGGCCCCAAAATCCACAACCATCTGTTTCACAACCAAGCCATTCAGCCTGAAGACCATGTTTCTTTCTCAAAGTTTTGTCGTCATTAGATTTGAAAATAATTTTGCAAATGGAACATTTGTTGATTTGCTTTTTAGAAACACTTTGAGTGACAGTTTTTTTCCCTGGCAAATTATTAATTGCTTTTGCTTTTAATAATGTTGCTGGAGATTTCCGTGGTGATCCAACAGGAACCTTCCTTTGCGGTCTGCAATCCCCACCAACCTGCAACCCAACAGTCCTTGAAGCACTTTGTGGATGCGCCCCAATAATGATGCGGCCTGACTCCGTGATAATTTTGTACGACACTGTAGCAGCACACTTTGAGTGCAGGAGCTGCGCCTTAACAAAATTCAGCAAAAACACATTTAAACAAAGGAACAATTTATATAATGTAAATCTTATTTGTTATATTTGGAAAATTTAATGACATTGTAGTTTGGTGTGTATTTAAACTGAACAAACTTTAATACATTTTTTTATATTACAACATCGATTGAAGCACCAATGTATGTTTTCTTATATTTTCAAGTAGTTACTAAAATGATAACAAATTGGCAAAGATTGATTACATGATAAATCCTATATTTATTGTTATCAAATTCTTTTTTATTCAAAAACATAAAATAAAGACTAAACTTCACGATACGATGCTGACTAAGTTTAGCTTTATATGTTACCGATTTCTGAAAGGTTTTCAACCGTTTTGACAAAGATTTTTGTCTTGCTCTTTTGTCTGTAATGAAGTTTTCAAGAATTGGTCCTTGATGATGACTTGCAGACTGGAAAGTAAAGAAAATGACATTTAGGGGCTATGTCTATTTTTTTTTCTCTTCTACATTTCATTTTAGATGTTAATTAATGCTCGAATAACATTTTTACTGTTCATAATTGATATATTGATTAAAAAATATATTAATATTGTTTGGCAATACTGGTTTTAACTTAAAGATTGATTTTACTGTTGTTCCACTTTTTGGCCATTGTTTTTGTCCCCTAAATGTTTTGGGGATACACAAAAGTGTTTAAGTTCATTTCTACTGTATGCCACCATGCAGCGATGACAATTAGAAACTTTTAAGCAGTTCAATATCAAATATAATAATACCCCTGACTGTTCCTCTATGATAACAGCCTCTGGAAGCCTACTATTATTCCCTGTTGTGACCTCTGCCCCAATGTCCATCTCAGGATGTATGTCAGAACTTGAACCCTTTTTTAAACAAATAAATGTATGGGATAGTGCCATTTTTGTTTAGAGAATTGTCTTAAAAATATAAAGTTTAACCTTGTACTATTTATATTTACTCATATTTGCATACTGTATATACTTTATAGTATTAATTATAAATTTTCATACCATATTTAGAAAATAATGTGTGGAAACCAGTTTAAATAGATCTATATTCATAACATAATTTATATTTGATGTGACCCGATCAAATATACATGTGGTTATTACACCACGAGAGGAAACAAGTTTAATGGGATTTTTTTTTTTAAGTTTTGTTTTACAGTTCTGTAACTGTTTTTACAAACACACCTCAACAGCATACTGATGCTCTACTGTAGCAATGTATGGATCTACTGAATATGTCTGATCAGACGATTCTTGATTTTCTGAAATACAAGGATTTTATATATAAATCATTCTTTATATTTGTTCATTATATGATTTATGTTCTATATGTTTTTTTTTAAATATCAATTATCTTACACAAAAATACAACGTTAATTCACCCAATCGGGAGACGATACCGATGAACAGAATTCGTTCCATAAATGTTTTCTACAGTACCCGGCGTCAACAGAATGGCGCCGATTGACAGCATGCATCACACTAAAAGATTCCGCTTCATCTCACGAATGGATTGATCATCATGGTGTAATATTAAAATATCAACCAGTATGAAAATTAGTTGGAATAAGCAACTTCAAGCGGTTGCAGGCGAAAAGTTACGCGATGAACTCACCTGTACACGCGGACATCTCTAGTTTTTTTTCTTTTTCCCGGCAGACGAACTTCGAAAGAAAATGCGCCAATGCGTCATAAAATGCGCAGGTTTGGTCTAAAAATGTCACTGTTATATCAATCGTTTTCGTCTCGTTTATGGGGGACTGTCTCCCAATTGGGGACCCTATGTATTACGCAAAATTTGTCAAATGTCACCCTCATAGGAGACCATCCCCCGTTCAGGAGACAGTCTCTTATTTGGTGAATGACGCCTAACTGACAAAGGATGTTTATTTAACAATTATTGACTGAATATCACATTGTGCGCCTTGTGTGCTCACACTTCGGTAAGACACTTCGTAATTATTTTACGTTCTGGTACCCCGTTTTCTTGAGTATCTTAATTTTCGGCGGAATTTTTTAGGGATTTTTTTTTGGTATCTAAATAATCGGCCTCAAATTATTTTTATTTTTTTGTGACCGAACATATAGGTGAATTACGGTATTATGCAAGCGCTTGTCATCTCAGTTCACAATTTGTTGCTAAATTACGCAGCTGTGTAGGTCCGAGACTATCTGAGTTTGCTGTCTCGCACAAAGCCTCTATTCAATGTTTGGTTATTGTAGGGATGAAAACGAACGTTAATAAGATTTAAAATCAATTTTTAATTAATTTGTGGATCTTTTGTCTCGTGAAAGCTAACGCGCACGCAATTGTGTTGTTTCTGTTCACTCTGCTCAGAACTTTATATTGATGTCATCTTTTTTATCCATAGTGTTTTGCTAAAAAACGTTTACAAAACTCGGAAACTTTTAAATGGTATTTTTAAAGATTCGAAATTCTACGGGATGTTTTTAGTCGGGTCCATAATCATCACGACTGTCCAAAGTGCCATGTTTTCTTATACCGAAAACTTGACATCTTTTTCTGGGTTTTAAGAATTATTTACAGCATCTTTTGTAAGTATACCCTTTCATCGTTTAAACAGACGCCGCATAAAATAATTCTCTTTACAGTACGTACGTCTTATCATTTGACGCGCATAGGCCCGACGTGCACACGGAAATTTTCCCGATGTTTTTTCAAGAACAAAGCATGGATAATATACATGGATTTTTATGATCTATTTAATTTATAATTTATAAATAATAATTTATAATAAAAAGATCTTTATAATGCACCAATTATCCAATCAGTACTACAAGTTCAGCTGTAGTATCGATTAGAACAGTAAAAAAACACTAAACACGTCTATATGAACATAATGCACCTATCAATATTTTACCCCAGGGGGGAGCGGCAGGCATATACGGGACTTCAGACTGAAAGCAATTCCTGACTGGCGGGAATTTGACAAGCCAAATGATTCCGGGTCCCGGGAAATATACTTTGTTCGGATTTTAGATCCCGATAATATTGGCCCAGTGGGCCATTTGATACACCAATTAAGCATCCCCCATTGAGGGGATTTAGACAAAATGCTTGGCTCTAGCGCGGGGAATTAGATCCCCCCAAAACAATTAGTCAATTTCCCCTGGAATTGCCCTCCGCTGCCCCCCTGGGGGAAAATATTGATAGGTGCGTAATAAATCGAATAAAGAAGGCTTCATAAGTAGATAGTGTGTAACCTTACGATTCGATAATGACGAGAATAGTGGGTTTGAACGTGATGTCACTGCGCGAATGTGATGCGCACTGGTCATAAACATCCGGAAAAAATTGATTACTTTCAGTTTTGCAACAACAATGATGCTTTTGCTTTTAAAAAGCTAGAGGTATACAGTACTGTTAAGTGTTGATGTTGTGTGTATTTCATTTTGTTTAAATAATAACCAAAAAAATGAACACGTGTTAGCTTAATTTTAAGCAGTAAAACGTACCAGATAACGTCATTTGACACATGCGGCATGAAACAAATCTACGTATACATCTCTAACCCACCCCTCCGGACCGGGGCGCCTGAAAAAATATCGTGGCAAGCACTGTTGAGAAATCTGTAGTAAGCACATATCAATTTTAGCTCGGTCAGTTGTGTAATGCTGAATTTTAATGTCAGACATTAAAGATATTTTGAATTTGATACAGAATATTGCTATATATTTATTAATATCCATGTTTTGTCATTTTGTGGTAATAAATCTTTGTTGTGTAAAACACTGGTTGACTGTTAGTTACTACTGACAGATACCCCAAACTACTGATACAACTTTGTCCGACTACTGACAAAGCTTGAAAGGGGTAAACAGGTCTGAGAATGTGTGTTATGGCAATGTATTTCGAAAAATGTACTCGAGTAACATTTTAATTTTACTTTTAATATCTCTAAACATTTATATAAACATAATTGTCACAAATTTAATGTTTTCTTTAGCTTCTTCAGTATGCATCTGATGATGGCAATAAGACTTCGTAAATAACTGGGCTCTTTGTAAACATGTGTTTCTTGGGTTGTTTATTGCATGTGTATGAATGAGAAGTTAATGCAGAATTGTATACCATGTGTTTTTATGGAATAGTTTTGTTTTGACATGTTGTTGAAAACCGGTGAATGTAAAATAGAGACCTTTATTTACACCAAGTAAGTAAATGTAGGATGAGCATGCGACCTTCCAACAATGGTGAATAACAATTTCACAGATCATCTACATTTAGTTTACCAAAAAAATGTTTAAAAGACACATTTCCAATAGACCTTTCCCAAAACTCGGTGATCTCCCTTGGAAATTACCTCCGGTTATTGCGAATTCACATCCGCCATAGTTGAAACCCGACTTCCGGCGACGTTTTCCCTAGCTTGCCATATATAGTATTATAGATCCAAGACCAAGCGGCTTTCAAAACTTGTCATGGAAATTTTTAAAACCATAAATTTTTTATTAAATATTATTAAAAAGAAAAAAAAAAGATTTATCTTACAAAAATAAATTATTAGAACTAAATCCAGTATCGTTTTAAACTCATTACTAAGGCCACATGTCCGTATGACAGGTTTTCGGAAAAAAAGAGGTAGTCTCGTCTTAAACGTTTGTTTTCCATACATAAATACCACCACATGTTCTCTCAATGGATACTTAGTTATCTGACTGAAGAGTGGAGTCATAAAAATACCAAAGCCACAAACCGGTGGGATCTTGTCAAATTGCCCTTAGAACAATACCGCTAATCAGCGCAGTTGCATAATGCATTGATGATAAGGATCTACATGCAGAGAAAACTCACATGTCACACTTCGTCTCCATTGTTAGCGTCTCAAATTAAAGTTTATCTCACATTCTAAAATGTTGTTGTCTCCGTTGTTGTTCTTTGCCTATCACCCTATGAAATTTCGCCACCATATTGAAAAGAACAGAAAAGTATTAAATACTTTTTCGATTAATTGAAGAGCGAAATAATATATTTAATTTTCAAATTTGAAAGGTGGTGAACATTTAAGAACTCATCCTGTTTCCTTTTTCTAAAACATAGGGGAATTACCGAAGCTGCTGCGAGAATAACATGTTTGTTTACCACGATTCAGACAAAAATGAAGAAATAATCTCAGTGTTATATACATAAAGGAAAACTAACTACTTGATCTAACAGACTCTACAAGTGTAAAATATTTATTCAAACGTATATTAGACTCTTCAGTTGGCTTAGTTAATTACTTACTCTGAAATGTGTAAACTTGTTCAAAATGTATATATCTATGTATGTTTTATTATAGGTACGATCACCCTATTGTGTACATAATAATAACATATCTATTTCCTGGTGACATATAGACCCATTGGGTCGGGTGTTATTTGTTTCGTTGATTATATGAAGTTATCATGAACATTGTTTAAACACATGACACAATAATAAAGAAATTACTTAATCTATTTAATACAACATCAGTTATAGCATTTAATGAGGAGTGACATCATTGTTAGTTATTGTAATATTTTGTTAACTGTAATTAAAAAGATTTTGTTGCATTATATTTCAAGATTAAAGCGGAGCCTGTTCAAGCACCGTATAATATTTAGCACACAACAAGAATATCTGCAACGAAAAAAGCTTTAAAGTTAAACACAAATGTGTATGGAATTCAAATAAGTTGCTGCAAAAAACATCGGAATTACTCTCAAACTTTCTGTAATGATACCTTTATTTTATAATTTTAGTCGCCAGAAGAATGTTAGCTTAAAGTTACTTAGCAAAATCATTTTACTAAAAACAGCTTTTTATTTTATTTTATAATGCAAATTTAATACATGATGAAGGCATAAGTTGTTGAGATACTGAAATCGCTATTTTTGTGTTTTGTTGCATAATAACTGTAAGTAATAAGTACATGATGGATATTATATACGAATGTTGATATTTGTAAATTTATTTTTATAACATCAACACAATTTTAAGCTTGAAAATCAAATATATTGCATGTTTTTTTGGTAAATATCAATACCCTTATCCAGCCTTATAATCAATACACGTTGCCGGAAGTGAATAGGGGACATCACTCGTGATTACGCAAGGGAAGTAACCTAGTTTTGGGAAAGGCCTATCATTTTGGTCCTCAAAAAATTGAGAAAAACAAACAGCGAGAACAATTAGTGATAGGCATTGTGGCATTGTTGTTACATACAAAGTTTCTCCCAGAATTGTGTTCAATACTATCCTCAATATTTTAAGTCGGAATGTTTATGCTTCTTATGTAGAGTACCATGTTCTCCATTAGAAGTGAATCAGGGACCATTGTTGTTTGAAATTTGTATCGTTCGACTGAACCATGGTTGCTGTAAAATGGCTTAAAAGTTGGTATTGCCTAAAGATCTAATAATGAAAATATTTTCATCATTTAAATAGGCATTTTATGTGACTTGCAAATCTTTCTTTGCAAAAGATAACTTGTAAAAGCATGTTTATTTCTTCATTTTAACAATCTTCAATTTAATAATCATAATACTTTCAGCAAATGTTCAGTGTAAGGGTTAGTAATTTTTCTAGTAGTAATTCTTGCTCTAGCCTTTCTTTCATGCTGTTTTGTTGAGAAATACTTTATTTTTACTGTAATAAAGTTTCATTTCATTTTTTATATTATGTCTGAGTATGGTATTTTGCAGAAAATAATAAGCAAGTAACTTGTTTTGAAGCAGTATTTAGCAATATTTGCTGATAATAAAACAGATTTGAGTAATAATTGGGTAATAATTGTACGTGAAATTCACTGCATTTATCAACGTTTAAAATTTGATCAGAATTAAAAAAACATACTACTGCTACTTCTGACCTCAAAATAAAGTATATATGTATTTGGTAATAAAAAATTACTAATCAATTTTAGATCAATTTCAAATTATAAATGAACAATTCAGAAAAAAATGTGTAGAACAAACATTGGAGAAATGAGTTACTTGAGAATTAATGGAGAGAAAAAAGTTAATAGAATAGTGTATGTCAAAAGAAAACTATTGAAAAGGAACAAAACAAAAAATACACAAAATTACAAGAAATATTAGCAGACATTCTGCTTCTGTTAGCAGACACAATATTTCCCCATTGTCAGCTAAGGGACCTGGGAGTTGCACTTCTTGTGAAGGTCTCCCTTGGTCATCTTAGGCTACACTGCAGTAGTTTGATAAATGTCGTTGGAACTTTGAAGGGAGGTCCAAGAATTTTGTCCCTATAACTGCTGTTCAGTTGATGCTGGGATAGTCTGATATGTGATATAAAACTATAAAAACAATTAAGAAAATGATAGTAGTCGGGTGTGTTGTAAAACACTTAGAAAATGATAAAAAATTTAAATTACTGGTCAGAAAATGTACAAAATGTAACAAGTGAAGACAAACTGGGACTTATTTGATCCAGTTGTAGGTCAGTTGTAGGAGAGTACTCTTTAAATGCACAATGTTTTATTGCCAATTACAAAAAAGGCCTTGATTTTCACTACCATAAATATTACCCTGCTGTAGAGCCTATTCCTTCGATATCATTTGACCATTTCTAGGAATTTCATATCTTTTGTGTCTTGTTGAGTAAAAGCTAAATATTCCTGAATATTCATTTTTTACTTTTTGTGTACATGCGCCAAAAACTTACATGCAAAGAGCATGTAATTTGCAATTTGATGTTCTTCCATATTATTTTCAATTTTCAAATGTTCACATTAGTAATTTGAACATCATTTGCATTATTTGAGCAACATTTACTGTAGTTTACTTCTGAGGTTTAGCATACCAATATCATATGTACAATAGAATTAATAAACATGCTTTTGACCGCTGTAAACTAAAAAAAACATATCGGAGATGTGGATATTTTTTGCAATTGAGCAATTGAATTTTTATTGAAAGTGTAATTATACCAAGATAAAACATTTCAGTGGGACAATAAATAAAAGGAGTATACAAGAATTCTTGTTTGCCAAGGCATTGATTAATAGTTTGAATGAATTTGTTCTTTTACAATCAAATATATTTAAAAAAATATCGCTGTGTTCTACAAAATCCTTGCCACATTGATTTAAACAACTAATTATCAATGTATTGGACCATGTTTCGTAAGGGCCAAAATAATACTGGAGATGTAATTTAAAAATCATAGATTTATAAACTGAAAGTAGATGATCTGTGACGTTGTCTTTGCTGTTGCTTGAAAGTCATATGCTGATTCTGTATTTACTAATTTGTTGTAAATTTCACTATATATTCATTTCTTTTCTAACACAAAGCAGAATAGTTATATTATTACCTCGTGGTGTATGAATTTGCATTTATTTCTCGTTCATTCACTTTGCAGTAAACTGCTGATTAAACATGATGTCTACATAAAGCTTGAGTATTTGCTGAAAGTTATCAAATGCATATATGCACAGTTAAAGAAATCGTTTGATAAGTTGGAGTCTGTTTTCATAAGATGTTACAATTAATTGTATTAATAATTACAATGAATGTTCTCGTATCACTGGAAAAAATCTTTACAGTAAATAGAGATTATTTATGGGTAAATTTGTTTATAATTATTATAAAGTACATGAACTGTTAATAATGTACTGCTAATCTGTAGTTTATAAAATGATATTGTTGTTGACATAACTTTTTCATAAATTGTTGAGATATTTTAATTAAATATAATTGATTTTGTTGATTATTATTTGAAACCTTGTGTAAGAATTGTGGTAAATTGGGGTTTATTTTAAGATAACTTGTTTCCTATTATATTTAAGTATGTCTCTTTATTTTCTAATGAACTTTTTCTGCAAGGTGTGCTGGATACGAACTTGCAAAATACTTGGATTTCATTTGGTCTCCAAAAATTGGTATATAAGTCTCCAACCTTGGGGGGTGGGTTTGCATGGAGTTGTGACGAAGACTTTAAAATGCCACATTTTACAACAAAGTGTATTCTGGGCTGTTTGTGGTGAGTTTGGGACCATTTGTGATTAATAAAAAATAAATCAAATTTTCAAAAATATACAAAAGTTGTTATATAAGATTGCCTCAACTTCATACAATGAGATTGTCTCGAGGACCTTCACTGGTTGCACTTTATTGTCCATCAAATATAGGTCGACTGCTCAATGAGAACTGGAAATAACACTTGTACGAAAAATATATTTATACATACCTAATTGAATAAAGAACAACACTTGACAACATTGTTTGGCTAAATGTTTGAAGTATAATTCTAAAAATACCCTTCTGATTGTGCCAGTCCTCATATCTTATGGCTGTTGGTACTGTGCCTCAGTGTTCACCGTACATGCCATAATTTTTTCAAGCCAAAACGGGACATTGCCAAAAAATCGCCCGGACATTTGACATTTGACCGGGACACATTAATATTAATAATAATAGTTTATCGTATCTAACCTAAGTCCTATTCCGTTTTGTGGTCTATATAGTTTAGTTCAAACCATAAACACCCAAAATGAAAAAACACAAACATACACACGCCTATATTTTAATGATATTTATTCAATAATATAAACGATGTCATGTATTTGTAATTATGACATCAAAGAAATTACAAGAAACACGCAAATATAAACACTGATTGTCAAATAAACAAATGCGTTTACAAGGGAGACAACTCCAGCAGACTTATACCTGCGCTACGTTTCACTATACACGGCGTCATTAACTGCATCAACTTTTGCGATGTGAACAAGACGAGTTTACAGAAAGTTAGGATTGTTTTTGCATCTGTAATTCTCGAAAAGTTCTCTATTTATTTTCATACTTAACCTTCAGACGTTACCAAGCTTACTATGTGATAACACCTATTTTAAATCAAAATAACATCAAACACAGTTCATTTTCTATTCCGAAACAATGCAACAATCAGCAGCAATTAGCGACCGCTGATATATGACCCCCATCCTGCGAAAATGTGACAAACGATCAATAAATCGCTAATGGGGTATCATTACTGCTCTTCTTTGACATGCGGCTAGCGGGTATTGTTGTCATAGGGACCGATAAAGGGATTAACGATCTGAAGTTAATTGTTGGCCCAATGTAAGTTTTATGGTACACTAACATCGATTTTTGTGATTGACCGGGACAAAATGCATCTCACCGGGATGCAGGAACAGACCTTGCGAAATCGGGACAATCCCGGTCAGACCGGGACATACGGCATGTATGGTGTTCACATTCAGGGTCCTGCTCCCACATCCAGGTGGAAATGTATTAGTATAATTATTGTGTAAATCGTCTCGTTTGATTGTTTGCCACTTGTGCTCTGGTATTTTGGGTGCATTATGGGTACCATCAGCAAATAAAGGTTGTTGCATTGTACACTTGTTTGTCTAATCCTAATGGCGACTTGTCTGTTCGTTTTGTTACCCCAGCAAAAGATATTTTTGCCGGCGTTCATGTGTCTTGTTAGTTCTGTAGCAGCTTGGCACACAAAAAGTTGTGATTAGATTTGCAGTTCATTTTCTAGGAAATTGAAAATAGACCAAAGAAATGACTTTGGTGGACTCGTCTCGGTTTTAACTGCTGGGTGCATTTCGCTCAAACTTTCACAGCTAAAGAACCTCAATGTTTAGGTGAATGATCTGTAGCATTACATAAGTGTGCTGCATAGTAGAAACAGGGTGCATTAATAATTGATTAAAACATCAACATTTTAATGTTAACCTGACACTTGTGAATATAATTATGCACTGGAATAATTTACTATATTATTTTATACTCCGTTCTGCTTGTGCGCAGGTTTCATGTGTTATTGATACCACTACTGTATTTCAGTGGCATACTGATACAGCTATTGCGTTTTCCTTCATAATAGATTGAAAATATATTCATGCGCAAAGGTCAGTGTCTGGTTAATGTGTCTAAGCAAAAATGTTTGGAAGTTACTATATCTATACAAAAAAGTCTGCATTAGAATTAATGTTGATAAATTGCAAAATTCAAATTATATAGATAGAACAGTCATACATATATACATGCATTCATAAATACATACATACATACTTGTACATACATTGGCGTATGTATGTATGTGTGCATATATGTATGTCTATATATTACAGATATACATACGACATACATACATATATACATACTCATACATACATTAGAGTATGTATGTATGAGTGTGTGTGTGTGTGTGTGTATATGTATATATATATATATATATTGCTGTTAACATACATACATACTGGTACATACATTTAGTGATAACATACTGAATGCATACATAGATCACACACTTGTACAGATATACATGCACATGTACATACACTTATACAGACATACATATATGTGTACATACAATGAAACAGTCATAAGGGAATACATACATACATACATACATACTTCGTTACTCTTGTGTTACCGAAATTTGAACACAAAATAAAAATTATATAACACTTTTCCTGGAACTTAAAAACCGTCCCTCGTACATAAGTTATTCACTTCAAACTTGGAATATACCTGTCATTCACTCCAGCATCAGGTGCCAAATTCCCTATTACTCTGTTTTGTATTTTGACAGAGTTATGCCCCTTTTCCACAGATTTTCTGGTTCAAGTTCATATTTAAAAGTACTATAACTTCAAAACTACACAAGTTATTTACTTGAAACTTGGAATGTACCTTTGTAATCAACTCCAATATCAAGTGCAACATTCCCCATAACTCTGTTTTGTATTTTCACAGAGTTATGCCCCTTGACACAGATTTTCGGGTTCAAGTTCATATTTAAAAGTACTATAACTTCAAAACTACACAAGTTATTTACTTGAAACTTGGAATGTACCTTTGTAATCAACTCCAATATCAAGTGCAACATTCCCCATAACTCTGTTTTGTATTTTCACAGAGTTATGCCCCTTGACACAGATTTTCGGGTTTAAGTTTATATTAAAAAGTATTATAACTTCAAAACTACACGGGTTATTCACTTTAAACATGGAATATACCTTTGTCATTCGAAGAAGTGGGGGTATCTTGCTTTGCACCCGTCGGTCGGTCGGTCCGTAGACCATTTTGTGTCCGCACGATATCTAGATAAAGCTTTGACCTACTACGATCATGAAAGTTGGTATGCTGGTTACTTGGGAGGAAAGGAAGACGCCTATACATTTTGAGGTCAAAGGTCAAGGTCACCATTGCAAAAAATAGAAAAACGATTTCTGCTTAGTTGAGAATGCATAGAGATATTTTAATGAAACTTTATACAAAGATACCTTGTATTGAAACATCGCTTGGGATTGCATATGGGGTTGGTTGGGTCAAGGTCAAGGTCACCATTACTAAAGATATAAAAACAGTCTCTCCTCAATAACTTGAGAACGCATCGAGATATTTTAATGAAACTTCATGCATATATACCTTATATCGGGACCTCGATTGGGATTGCATATGGGTTGGGTGGGTCAAAGTCAAAGTATTTAATAAAAGTAGAAAAACAATTTCTGCTTAAAAACTTAAGAATCCATAAAGATATTTTAATGAAAACTCATAGGTAGATACCATATATCAAGACCTGGCTTGGGATTGCATTTGGGGTGGGTGGGGTCAAGATCAAGGTCACCATAACTAAAAATAGAAAAATGGTTTCTGCTCAATAACTTGAGAATGCATGGAGATATTTTAATGAAACTTCATACATATATTCCCTATATAACTTGTATCGAAGCCCTGCTTGAGATTGCATATGGGTTGGGTATGGTCAAGGTCAATGTGACAGTAACTAAAAATAGGAAATGGTTTACGCTTAATAACTTGAGAACATATTTTAATGAAACTTCATACATAGATATCTTATACTTGGACCTCTCTTGGGATGGCATATGAGGTGGGTGGGGTCAAGGTCACCATTACTAAAAATTGAAAAACGCTTTTCGCTCAATAACTTGACAAGCATTTAGATATTTTAATGAAACTTCATACAAAGATACCTTATATCGAGACCTCGCTTGGGATTGCAGATGGGTTGGGTGGGGTCAAGGTCACCATTGCTAAAAATAGAAAAACGGTTTCCGCTCAGTAACTTGAGAACGCATCGAGAGATTTTAATGAAACTTCATACATAGATATAATATATCGAGACCTCGCTTGGGATTGCATATTTAAAAAAAATCTTCAAAATTGCACATATTCACAACTTGGCATCTCTTGTTTTGACAGAGTTATGCCTATTTTCACATTTCAGGTTCAAGTTTTTGTAAATTCAAAACATCAGTTTATTCACTTTAAACTTGGAATGCATCTTTGTAATCAACTCCAGCATATATTGAGACCTCTCTTGGGATTTCATATGGGGTGGGTGGGGTCAAGGTCACCATTACTATAAATAGAAAAACGGTTTCCGCTCAATAACTTGAGAACTCATAGAGATTTTATAATGAAACTTTATTAATAGATACCATATATCGAGACCTCGCTTGGGATTACATATGAAAAAAAATTCATGAAAATTACACATATTCACAGCTTGGCATCTCTTGTTATGACAGAGTTATGCCTATTTTCACATTTCAGGTTTAAAGCTTTTGTAAATTCAAAACGTCAGTTTATTCACTTTTAAACTTGGAATGCATCTTTGTAATCAAAACCAGCATCAGGTGCAGCATTCCTCATAACTCTGTTTTGTATTTTGATTTAGTTATGTACCATGTGCACATAAATTATCAGATTATGTTTTTATTAAAAAGTTTTATAACTTCAAAATTTAATAAGTTATTCACTTGAAACTTGGAATGTACCTTTGTACTGAACTGTAACATCAAGTGCAACATAAACAATAACTTAGACTTAGTTCTGTATTTTGACAGAGTTCTCCCCCTTTTCACAGGTTTTCAATGTAAAGTTTTATTCAAAAGTCTTATAATTTCTAAACCAGTGATTTACAGGACGCAATTTTCTGCATCAAAAATGCATATATTGTCTGTCAAGACTCATTATTTTTAAAATCTGCGCCCCATCGGAAGCACAATTGTTCTGACGTATCGGTACGCTGATCATTACATGAAAGACAACTCCTGTTAGTCTTGTTTGTACAGCATTGTATAAGTTGTGTTTCTTGTTGACTATTGACCAAACGTATGGTCACGCATCAAATAGTCACTTATTCAGAATATTAAGATATTTATCTTGCAAATGTAATAAGTTTCATTGTAAGCTATATTGGGTGCTAATTGAAGAAAGAACAAAAGATGATTAGAGATTAACTTTTTTTTTCGGTGTGGATGTGAATAATTTACAAAAAAATACTATATAAATGTTTCAGTTGGGTTTAAATATAACACTAAACATTTATCATCAAGAAATGGATTATATTTTTTACAAATAATCGAATACGCTGTGTTCTATTTTTAACGATGGCTCTACGTTGGACTCGGTTAGCATTTATTCATACTCCTAATGGTTCAAGTGGCCTGCAAGTAAATATTTCTGCATTTCATTTTTGCTTCCCCAAAATGTAAAATGCCATGTTTAAATACTCTTAAGTATTTTTTCATTGCATTAAATCACAAAACAAATACACAGTAAAAACAAGCAAACACAATGATTGGGACCTCCACTTTTATTGACAGGGCCCCTGAAAATCATCCATCTGGGGACCCCTAAAATTTCACATTTATGTAAAACCCTGCTAAACTACAAAGGTATTCACTTGTAACTTGGAATACATCTTTGTAATCAACTCCAGCATCAAAGTCCAAAGTCTTGTCGGTTATTCACTTGAAACTAACATAAATTGATGATATAATTGAAATAACTTAGCTTTGTAGTCGAGCGCGCTGTCCTCTGACAGCTCTTGTTACACTTAGAAATTTTACATTCCCACGGGTGGGGTGACAGCGTCAACTTTTGTTTCCCTCTCTCTAACTCGAGAATGAATAGTCATATATAGATACCCAAAGTAATACTTTACTAAGGATTGCATTTGGGGTGGGGTTGGTGATGTCAAGGTCACTGTTACTAAAAATAGAAAAAAACAGTTTCTACTAAATTACTTGAGAACAAATTGAAATATTAATAATAATCAAATAATAATAACTTAATTTATAGATACTGTATAGCGGGACATTGCATGAGATTGCGTATGTGGTGAGTGTGGTCAAGGTCAGGGTCACTGTTTTGAAATTAGAAATATGATTTTCACTTAGTAACTCAAGAACAAAATTAACTTTGTTTAATATGCCCTTGCTATCCGTGCGGTTTGTTTTAGCAAAAAATGCCAGTAACTCTGACAAGCACAAAAAAGTTGAGCATGCTGTCCAGGGTCAGCTCTTGTTTTAAAAAAAGTAGTTCAAATCACACGCCCTGTACCCGGATAATCCTAACGCAGTGCCAAAATGGCGGATGGAAAGTTGGTGCTACTTTTGTTTTATGCATATTTTTCTTATTTACAGGCATGTTTTGGTTGTAATATCCGTCACCATTGATTAAATAAATATTTTAATCAATATACCTTATGTTACATCTAGCAATAAGTGTGTTGCTCAATGGAATGACGAGGAACAAGGCCAAACATTCCATTAAAATATTTATTAAAAAATCTTCAAAAATACTTGGAGGCTTTAAAGGACCATACTATTTCGCTGTTCGGAAGCAAACGTATACTGCTTCCGCACCCTTTGACACTGTGTTGTTATCTCACTGGATATGGACACAATACTTGTTCAAATCTGGAGACTGCGAGAAAATGGATAAAAACCTAATTTCTAGTTGATAACCGAATGCATAAAAACCTAACCAACATAAAAAACCTGACAAATAAACACATAACCGACTACTATTCTATATAAATGAATGAATATACATGTGTATGCTGAACGACTATACATTTCAATTTTCATTCCAATCGTATTGTATAATTTGCTGGTTCACCAATGACGACGTTTATTTACCAATGCACACTTTACCATGAAAACCTGTGTTTAAAGTCTCTAGCTTGTGCTGGACGAAGATAGTTGGAGAAATGGGTATGGCTCGAAAGTCTATCCTGATTAAGTGCCAAACGATTTGCAAGGACAGAACAAATCAATTATTTTTAATGACAATGTAGTATATATAGTTCAAAATAATGTAAGTGGAACAGGTAATGTGAAAACCCCTTAAAATATGAAAGCATAGAACACGTTCAAAGTGACACTCATAGAGATATTCATTCAACTTTTTTAGTGTTCAAGTTAGGTAACAAAGATTGTTCAATTGATGCCCCTGGGGTCAAAACTGAGCACACACTAGGGGACACCAGGTTTATATGGACTTAAATAGCAAAATGGCTTTAAAAATCTCCTCTGAAACTGCAAAGCCCAGAGGTTTCATATTTGGTATGTAACATTGTATAGTGGTCCTCTACAAAGACTGCTCAAATGATGCCCTTGGGGTCAAAACTGGCCACACCCCAGGGTTCACATGGTTAATATGGACTTAAATAGCAAGATGACTTTAAAAATCTTCTCCTGAAACTGCAAGGCCTAGAGGTTTCATATGTGTGGTATGTGACATTTTACAGTGGTCCTCTGCAAAGATTGTTCAAATGATGTCCCATTGGTCAAAACTGGCCCTGCCAAGGGTGTCACATTGTTTATATAGACTAAAATAGCCAAATGACTTTAAAATGTCCTGATACCGCAGTTTTTTTCGTATTTGATATGTAACATTGTATAGTGGTCCTCTACAAAGATTGTTCAAATTATGCCCCTGGGGTAAAAAGTGGCCATGACCCGGGGCGTCACATGATTTATATAGACTTACATGGCAAGTGGGCCTTAAAAATCTTCCTTGTTGAAACCGTAAGGCCTCGAGGTTTTATATTTTGCGTGAACATTTTGGAGTGGTCCTCTATAAAGATTGTTCAAATGATGTCCCTGGGGTAAAAATTGGCCACCCCCTGGGGGTCACATGGTTTATATACATTTAAATAGCAAAATGACTTGAAAAATCTCCTCTGAAACCGCAAGGCTCAGTGTAATCATATTGGGTATGTAACATTGAAAAGTGGTCCACTACAAATATTGTTCAAATTATAACCCTGGGGTACAAGGTGGCCATGCCCTGTTGGTCACATGGTTTATATAGACTAAACAAATATCTGAAATTGCAAGGCCCAGATCTTTATACTCTGGTAAGGCATTTAGTGCCATTTTTCCCTCTTGTTATCAGCCATTATGCCTTAAACTCAGGTGAGCGACCTAGGGCCATCATGGCCCTCTTGTTTTCACCAGAGGCCAAAGGTCACGTGACTGTTACTTAAAATAGAAAAAAACTCAAACTGTAATAATTCAAAAAGAACATAACATATGATCATGAAACGTGGTACACAGAAAGGACTAGATGTTTGCCCTCTGTCAGTTTAGTACTGCAATAACTCAAAAAGTAACTCAAATGTCTGGTCAATGTTACTAAAATAGAAAAAACAACAACTTAATACTGCAGTAACAAAGGGGATTTGAATGAAACTTTGTACATCTACAGATAAAGGGCAATTTGACGGTATTGCACAATGTTCAATTAGTAGCGGTTTTCACCGGTAAGGAACTCCTGTATTGCTTGCAATACTATCAAAGCCTTGTTTTAAAAGGGTCGGAAACATAAAAATGTTCTCTATGAGGGTTTTTTTCAGGTACATTCTAATGACTTCAAGCACCATAAAGAGTGATTGTCAAGCAAAATATAAAGTACATAAACCACTGGACACATAACTATTAAAAGCTTTGTGTTTATACTTAACACAAATATAACAACATGATAGCAACATGAAAAATAATAGCTTATTTTGTCTTTGTGGCCGCCATTTTGGCACTGCGTTAGGGTCGCTGCAATGTGTTAGGATTGCTGCAATGCATAAGGATTATCCAAGTACAGGCCGTGATCAGGCTTGTGCGGACAATAACTGAGTTTTTGTTCAATTATTGCACAATTTTTGAATAGTGTTTTAATTATACACCCACAAACAAACGATAATAGCATTTATCGTACTTGAGTTACACCTTTTAAAAAATACTTCAGAACTGATAAGGCTTGTGCAGACAATAGTATTTGTAATCATAAAAAGAAGGTTAAGTTCAATTTTCAGCATGAATGCTCATATCATACTTAAGTTATGCTCCTTAAAAAAAAAAAGGATAAAAAAAGGCTTGTGCAGACAATAACTTGAGAAGTTTTTGTGCAATCGTCATGAAACATTTGGGAACTGTTAGTATGCATAAAAGGAAGGTTACGTTCGGTTTTCGGCATTATTGCTGTTATGCACAGCTAGGAGACTCACCGGATCACCTCATTTCGAGGTGTTAAGAAAATGTCCGGTGGTGTTCCGAGGTGGTCCGGTGGTGAAAAAATATTGTATGACTTACCAATTTTGTATTATTTTCTTATGATAAAGGTGCTTTTTAAGAAATAGGCCAGTGTCATTACCAGTACGAATGATAAAAGAACACTCATTCATAGTTTCTTTAAATAATGTACAAAAATTAAGGCTGTAGGATTTTTATAAGTTGAAATTATTGAAAGAAAATGTTTATGATACTCGATGTACTGACAGACATGCTTACCCGTCTGAGTTCTTACTACAACTCGTAAGGAAGTGTTTGACGACTAACGATGATCACAAATATATTAATGTCCCGTCTGAGTTCGTACTACAACTCGTAAGGAAGTGTTTGACGACTAACGATGATCACAAATATATTAATGTCTTTCAATACGCATTACCTGTTTTGCAATAATTTGTAATTTTGTTTAGTTTTGTGAGAATTTCTCACAGTTTTTATGCCCCCCACCATCAATGATGGGGGGGGGGCATATATAGTTTACCCAGTCCGTGGGTACGTATGTAAGTGTGTATGCATGTACCTGTGATCATACGTACGTATGTTCGGATTTTGTCCGGACATTAACTTTGTCCAGCATCGGAGGATTTTCAAATAAATTGACAGAAATGTTAAGCATAATGAGACGGTGTGTAGCGCGCAGGAACCAGGTTCCAAGGAAAAGGTCACACTTAAAGGTCAAAGGTCAAATATAAGAATTTAAGCCTTCTATCCCTGTCTGAAGCATAATATTGTCCAAGATGGAAGGAGTTTCAAATAACTTGGCACAAGTGTTAAGTATAGTAAGACGTAGTAAGAACTAGGTTGAGCTTGGTGAGACAGTGTCATGTGAAAGAACCAGATCCCTTGGTCCAAGGTCAAGGTGACACTTAAAGGTGAATGGCCATTTAAGCCATATGTACTGTCTGAAGCATTATTTTGTCCAGCAGGGAAGGATTTTAAACTAACTTGGCCGAAGTGCTAAGCATGGTGTGTCGGTGTGTTGCGCGCAAGAACCAGGTCCCTGTGTATATTGTCAAGGTCACACTAAAAGGTCAAAGGTCAAATAGAAGAATTTAAGCCATAGACCTTGTCCAGAGCATAATGTTGTCCAGCAGGGAAGGATTTTCAAACAACTTGGGATAAGTGATAAGCATTATGAGGCGGTGCCACATGCAAGAACCAGGTGCCTTGGTCCAAGGTCAAGGTCACACTTTAAGGTCAAGTATATGTATATATGTTAAGATTCTTGTCAATAACTCCGTCCAGCATTGAAGGATTTTCAAATAACTTGGCAGAAGTGATAACCATTATAAGTGTCGCCTGCAAAAACTAGGTCTAAGGTCAAGGTCACATAAAGGTCAAAGGTCAAGTATAAGAATTAAGTCCATGGATTCTGTCTGGAGCATAAAAAAATTTCTAATAACTGGGCAGAAGTGGTAAGCATTATGAGACGGCATGTGGCGTTCAAGGACCAAGTCTGTAGCTGAAAGGTCAAGGTCATTAATCAAGGTCAAAGATCAATTAATTTTCCAGAGCATAATATTGTTATGCATGCAGGGATTTTCTGATAAATTGGCAGAAATTATCACAATCATCAGATGATGTGTTGCATGCACGAAACTGACTTAAGTTAATGAATTACTTCCCTTAATTCAGGATTGTGCAAAGAATAATTCAAAAATGATAGAAGGCATTTTGTAGATTTTGCACAGAATGATTTAAGATTGCAAGAGTAAGTGTAGCCTGGTTCCTGGTTTGTACTAAGTTAGTATGCCTGGCACAAACCAAAAAATGTCAGACGTGATGGTTTGTGTGCAGTTATGCAATTTTGACAAAAATTAGTCCTTCCAGAAACTACACCGGCTTTGTAAATCAAATGTATGTTAGAATACAAAAAAATAAGCCATTTTGTAGCACGCGACATATTTATGCTAAAACTGTGAAGACCGCAAGTGGAATATATTTCGGATATAACAGTCCAGATTGTAATTCGGTTAAATGACTTGTTTCAATACTGTTTGTGTCTGTATTAAATAGATATTGACTACAATGGGAAAACAATATTATGTAAAAAGCTTGAAACTTATTTACTAAATGTAACACCACAGGTTTATTTCAGTATTCACATTTTGTGAGTGTAACATGGAATATCCTATTAACACTTTAACTCATATTATATAAAGTCAATCCATACTGCTGCATACATCTGTTTCTATCCTTTTTGGCTGATTTTTTGTTTACATAAAGATATTTCTATAAAGCCAGATTGGCAGACAAGAATCCTTGTGTTTATTTGCCACGAATCAAAGCAAATGCTGTTAAAATAACATTATTTAAAAAATAATTCAGTCTCAATAATTACTTTGTAGCATTAATACACATTTTGGTATCACCGAGGAAATATATTCATTATACTTAACTTTATTGGGAACACAATTTATGCTTTAAATAGTTACTATAAGAAATTATTTGAATGAATTTTTTTTGTACTTTCATACATTTTTTAAAGTTATATGTTATATGTATTTTTAATTAAAACAGATATGCATATAATTCAAGAGATATTCAGAACCAGTCACTTACTTTTACATGTTTAGATTTCTATTAAACAATGACCTAATTTTACATTTGACAAAACTATTTTATACTAATAGAGTAAACAACTTTGGTTTAAATATATTTATAACTTTTATTATACTTCTTATTGAACCATATGTGATGATTTATTTTTACTGAAATGTTCAATAGATGATTGAGCACATTTCATTTTCAAGCAGGTTGTACTAAACTAGTCCCAAATATGAAAACTGTAATAGAGAAGTGTATCCTGAACGTTTGCCATGATGACTTGAGTTGCAGCTCATATGAGAAGTGTATCCTGAACATATGTCATGATGACTTTAGTTACAGCTCATATGAGATGTGTATCCTGAACATGATGACTTTAGTTACAGCTCGTATGAGAAGTGTATCCTGAACATGATGCCATGATGACTTTAGTTACAGCTCATATGAGAAGTGTATCCTGAACATATGCCATGATGACTTTAGTTACAGCTCATATGAAAAGTGTATCCTGAACATGATGACTTTAGTTACAGCTCATATGAGAAGTGTATCCTGAACATGATGACTTTAGTTACAGCTCATATGAGAAGTGTATCCTGAACATGATGCCATGATGACTTTAGTTACAGCTCATATGAGAAGTGTATCCTGAACATATGCCATGATGACTTTAGTTACAGCTCATATGAAAAGTGTATCCTGAACATTTTGACTTTAGTTACAGCTCATTTGTAAAATATGACAAATAACTAAATTAAGGTAACAATTGTTTTATATAGTACAAAATGAAACATTTTAGTTTTGTAAAGCATTCATATTGTCCATTCACTATTTTCAGTTTTGTAACTAGATTTTAGGGTAATTGACTATACTCCAGCCAATTTTGTGAACTCTAGTTTAAAATTTGTCAATTATAGGCCTTTTTACACTTAGAAATGTTGCATTCCGGCGGGAAGGGTGGCGGTGGCGGAGTATGAATCTTTATACACAGATAGCCTACAGTAATACTTTACTTGGAATTGCATTTGCGGTAGGGTGGATGGGGTCAAGGTCACTTGCTAAAAATAGAAAAAAAAAGTTTCTGTTCAATTACTCTAGAACAAATTGAAATATTTCTAATAATGAAAAAATAATAACTTAATTTATAGCTACCATATACTAGATATTGCATGAGATTGCAAATGGGTGGGTGGTGTCAAGGTCACTGTTAAAGGCCTAGTTTAATCCATCTTTATTTGAACCCCCCCCCCCCCCCAATCTGGGGTATTGCACCCCTGTGTATTGGCACCGTGCTATGGTCTCGGTGTGGACACAGTGTGGCGACCCTTATATGCTGCTATCAATACACTGCTGCAGAGGAAACAGTGCACTTGGTCATTGCTCAGTCAGTTGTGAGAAAAATAGCAGATAATGATACGAGATTTTATGGTGGACCAATACAACGAGTGGGACACTGGTGAGTATTTGTATTTGTCGGACGAAATATGCATTTATTTTGGGACAGTTTTATTTCGTGAACGAACTCAATGATGAAAATTCGCGTGTAACATCCTGGGTTGATCACCCGTTTGCGTATGTAAACAAAATAAGTTTCACTTTTGCGCATGCGCAACAATAGAGGCCCTGAATGGGGTACATAAAACACTGTCTTTTTCAAGTTGACAGTAGTATTTTCCGGACGTTTTTTTTAACAGTGAAATATACGGAGAAATGCTTTATAACTTTATTTAATAATCTATATTAGATAACATACAAATGATCAGATGCGTAATTTATATCAAAATAATACCACTTTATCAAATGATTAAATAATTACTAGAGGATATAAGTAAGGCGTTGAAACAAATACGGAAGCATGACGTTCTAAAGAGTTTACTAGACGTTACGTATCTATGTAGCTACTACGCACGTCCTTAACGTCGTAGCGGGTTAATGTTCTTCCAAAGTTCGTCTGCTATAATGAGCAGACAGCCAAAACTATCACAAACCCTGTCTGGGCCCCAATTAGGGATTTTATCGCGCATGCGCACGTCATTTTACTTCCCCAGACGACAGTTGCTTGCGTGTCAGACTGTCAACGTAAACATTTGGGGTTTTACCAAAAAATAAACTCACTATTTTCGAAGAAAGATGAAATGTACTTGAAAATATAAGCGTTTATTTGTATTATGTTAATAAAATACGATAAGCGGTTACGAAACGCGAATATTAAAAAACGTCCGGATAATACTACTGTCCGATAAATGCTCGCTAATCAGTACCCCATGGAGAGGCCAGACATTCCTTAAACTAGGCCTTTAACACGAGAACGAAATTAATTTTGTTAAATTGGCCCCTACTATCCATACAGTTTGTTATAGGAAAAAAAAGCCAATAAATCTGACAAGCACAAGAAAAGTTGAGCGCGCTGTCCTCCAACAGCTCTTGTTATTGTGCCTCCTGGCATCTTGATGCGGGAGGCATACAGTGATTTCCTGTCCGTCCTTAATTACGAACAGGGTTAACTGCATTTTACCGTTTTGTCTAGCACCAACACCAACACAGTTCCACCTATTTTAACCAACATCAAGTTGTCCTTTACTTAATTTGGACCAACCAGGGGCATACGTGTTGTGGTTGTTTGATGAACACACATGCCATGTTTGTTTTTTTTCTATTAATATTTTTCATGAATTTTTTAGATACGTTTTTTGTGTGCAAGGTTTTACTATTTTCCTTGAATGTTCGGCATTTTGTGTGACGTTTCACTTAAATAGTGTTGTTGTTTTTTTTGCAATAATCATCTGCAGTAATTAGCACTATTTTTGACTAGTGAATGAGATTAAAGTGAAATAAATTGTGTGTATTTTTCAACTTGTTAAATCTTGACAATTTTTTTTAGCACTTTCCAAAATTACAACTTCAAATTATTATTTTTACCAGTTGACAAAATTACTATTTCATTTATTTTTGGGACACATTTGCAAATATAACAACATTCTTTTTTAGCACTTGCAAAAATTACGACTTCATTTATGTTTGGGACACCTTTGCATATATATATATATATATATATATATATATATATATATATATATATATATAATGCCACTTTTATATAGCACTCTTTTCATAATGGATATATGTTCAAAAGTGCTTTACACTTTATACATTCAATGTATATTCTACATGCATATGTACACAATTAAGTGTCATTATAAAACATAGGTAATATGAATAATTATAATAATATAATACATAGCATTTCAAGCATAGGCATTAGATAATGAATAAACAAAATAAAACATAAAACCTTATATACAGTCAAAACATCTAATTCAAGGAAGTTCAATATTTGCTGTGTTTCGCATTTTCGAAAGGAATTTAACTTTTAGTTGTCTTAATTCTCCCTAACATGCGTGTTTTTTTTTTTAAAGTGTTTTCTTGAATGTAAAAAGTGTATCACAGTTCTTAATATCTGCTGGTAGAGAATTCCATAATTTTGGAGCAACATAGACAAAACTTCGATCCCCATAAGTTGCAGTTCGACTTCTTGGCATCACTAGAGAGCGATTATCATTCTTGGATCGTACATGTAAGTTTCTTCTTGGCTTATACACTTCTAACAAGTTTGTATGTACACTGGCGATAGACTGGCGATTCACCATGTAAGGCTTTGTAAGTGTGAGTCAGGATTTTGAATTGAACTCTATACTGTACAGGTAACCAATGTAGTTCTTTTAGTATAGGAGTAATATGACCGTAATGAGAGGTCTTTGTAATGAGCTGTGCGGCAGTATTTTGAACATTTTGCAGTTTACTGATGATGGTTTTTGGCACACCATATAATAAGGCATTACAGTAATTGAGCATTGTGATGTAACTAGACTTCACGAGGGATTGTGTAGCATTGACAAATCTGACGCAACTGAGCATAGCAAGCATATCGAGTTTACATGTTCTATATCTATCCATGCATCAAGTAAAACACCTAGATTTCTAACACAGGCTAATGGTTTAATTTGTGAGTCTTAGGGAGTTTTAACATGACAAATTCTTTTTTTAGCACTTGCCAAAATAACGACTATTTAATTTTGGGTTAGAAACCAGTAAATCCAATTCCGATAGGGTCCCATTATAAAACGGCAAACGTTCCAAGCATTTTTTCTAGCATTTCCTTTATTTCAGATTGTGCAAGCCTGGTATCGATTTAAAGATCAATCTGTCCTCTTCCACAATTTGCAATTAAACAGATATGTCATGTTACTTCTAAGAAAATGCATCTCACTTGAATGCAGGCACCGGTAGAAAACAGGGTTTCGGCAGTCATATGTCGACAAAAGCCCCATACCACAGTAAACACACCCCAAAAGTTCACCTTTCAAGTTAGCCTCAAATGAAATGCACCAAAATGTTGCAGACACGCATAGGATAATAGAAATAACCACAACAGGCATGTCTGAGATACCTAAATGGCTTTTATGCCAGAAGAGAAGAGGAACTCTAGTAATAGGCAATGATTTACTGGGGCACCTTTGCAAATATTATGACAATTTCTTTTTGTTAGTACTTGCAGAAAGTACAACTTCATTATTTTGGGGAAACCTTGGAAAATATTACGGCATAAATATTTTTAGGACTTGTAAATATTACAACATGATTTTACAATGATGATCCGTGGGTACGTATGTATGTATGTATGTGTGTGCATATGAATTATATATGTGTGCACATATGTACTATATATGTGTGTACATATGTACTATGTTCGTGTGTACATATGTACCTATCTATGTTATGTGTGGATGTATTTACATATGTATGTGTGGACGTATGTACATATGTTCGGATTCATGTCCTGTCAACAACTTGGTCTAGCATTGGAGGATAACTTGGCAGAATTGTTAAGCATAATGAGACGGTGTGTGCCGCGCAAGAATCAGGTCCAAGGTCAAGGTCAAACGTAAAGGTCAAAGGTCAAATATAAGAATTTCAGCCTTAGATACTGTCCGGAGCATATGTTTGTCCAGCAGGGAAGGATTTTAAAATAACTGCAGAAGTGCTAAGTACATGCGGCGGTGTGTTGCGTGCAATAACCAGGTGCCTTGGTCCAAGGTCAAGGTCACACTTAAAGGTCTAGTATATGTATATATGTTAAGATTTTTTTCCAGGCAATAACTTTGTCCAGCATTGAAGGCTTTTCAAATAACTTGGCAGAAGTGATAACCATTCTGTGGCCCGCCATAACTAAGTCTAATGTCAAGGTCACACTTAAAGGTCAAAGGTCAAATATGAGAATTAATACCATGGACTCTCCCTCGAGCATAATTTTATTAGGCATGGAATAATTTTTTATTGACTTGACAGAGGCAACAAGCATTATGAGACGGCATGTGGCATGCAACAACCATGTCCTTTGGACCAAGGTCAAGGTCACACAGGTGAAAGGTCAATTATGAGTTTAAGCCATTGACATTGAAGTATAAGCATTATGAGACGGCATGTGGCCTTCAAATAGCAGGTCTGTAGCTGAAAGGTCAAGGTCACTAATCAAGGTCAAAGGTCAAATAATTGTTCATGCAAGCAGGGATTTTCAGTTAAATTGGAAGAACTGATCACCATCACCAGATGGTGCATCTCTTGATTGAACCTGACTTGTGAAATTCCTGAATTACTTCCCTTTATTATGCCCCCCTTCGAAGAATAGGGGGTATATTTCTTTGCACCTGTCGGTCCGTCGGTCGGATGGTCGGTCTGTCCGTAGACCATTATGTTTCCGCACGATATCTAGAGAACGCTTTGACCTACGATCAATCATGAAAATTAGTATGCTAGAAAAACGGTTTCCGCTCAATAACTTAAGAACACATTGAGATATTTTAATGAAACTTTATACATAGATACCTTATATTGAGACCTCGCTTGGGATTGCATATGCGGTGGGTGGGGTCAAGGTCACCGTTACTAAAAATAGACATGGTTTCTGCTCAATAACTTGAGAACGCATCGAGATATTTTATGGAAACTTCATACATAGATACCATATTTTGAGACCTCGCTTGGGATTGCGTATGGGGTTGGTGAGGTCAAGGTCACTGTTTCTAAAAATAGGAAAACGGTCTCCGCTCAAAAACTTGAGAATGCATCGAGATATTTTAATGAAACTTCATACATAGATACCTTATATTGAGACCTCGCTTGGTATTGTATATTGGGTAGGTGGGGTCAAGGTCACTGTTACTAAAAATAGAAAAACGATATCAGCACAATAAATTGAGAACGCATGGAGGTATTTTAAAGAAACTTCATACATATATACCTTATATCGACACCTAGCTTGGGATTGAATATTCTGTGGGTGGGGTTAAGGTCACTGTTGCTAAAAATAGAAAAACGGTTTCCGCTCAATAACTTGAGAACACATCGAAATATTTTAATGAAACTTCATATATTGAGACCTCTCTTTGGATTTCATATGGGGGGGGGGGTCAACGTCAAGGTCACCATTGCTAAAAATTGAAAAACGTTTTCCGCTCAATAACCTGAGAACGCATCGAGATATTTTAATGAAACTTCATACATAGATACCTTATATCGAGACCTCGCTTGAGATTGCATATGGGGTGGGTGAGGTCAAGGCCAAGGTCACCATTACTGAAAATAGAAAAACAGTTTCCGCTCAATAACTTGTGAATGCTGTAAATATTTTAATGAAACTTCATACATAGATACCTTATATGGAGACCTCGCTTGGGATTGCATATGGGGTGGGTGGAATCAAGGTCAAGGTCACAGATACTAAAAATAGAAAAACGGTTTCCACTAAAAAAAATTACAACACAGAGGGATATTTTAATGAAACTTAATCTGTAGATACCTCATATTGAGACCTCACTTTGGATTGCATATGGGGTGCTTGGGGTCCAGGTCGCCATTGTTAAAAACAGACAAACAGTTTCTGCTCAATACCTAGAGAACAAATTGAGATATTTTAATGAAACTATATATGTAAATACCTTATATCTTGACCTTGCCTGCAATTGCATATGAGGTGGGTGGGATCAAGGTAAAGGTCACCATTCCTAAAAGTAAGAAATTGGTTTCCACTCAATAACTTGAGAACTAATTTAGATATTTTAATGAAACTTCATATGTTGATACCTTATATTAATACCTCGCTTTAGATTGCAAGGTCAATGTCACCATTTCCTAGCCATAGGTGTATAACATTCACCTTGCACCCAGAACTTTCTTTCATTATTGTGCTGACTTATGAATTTCGTTCAAAACATTTGGAATTTCCACGTTTCTTGTTGATGCTGTTGCACGCCAGCTGGCTCTGTCAGGATGTGGTAGCTCTTTGGCAATAGTTACTTTACTAAATTTTACCGTTTTAATGGTACATCGTGATAGTAAATAAATAAACAAGTCTTATATAAAGTTTAAACGTTTAGTTTTTGACTCCTTGTTCAACCAAAACGTAAATAACAATTGTTAATATAAACATTTCGAGTAATAGTTTGTCAGTAAATATATAAGATACAGCACGTATTCCAAATCACTTTACAGAGCTTAATACTGGTGGTAAAAATTAAAATAAGGCACTACAATTCTTCAACATTAACAATCTCTCAAAGCTCACTACTAACAGAAGATCTAAATTAGTGTGGACAATGACAACTACAAAAGTATTCGGTTCTCCATAATTTATAAGCTCTATATAGGTACTTGAACTGTTAAAATATTAACGAATAACTTATACTTCAATAAATCTATATAGGTTTGAAACAGATCTAACTTGCAATAGTAAAAGAGTGCAATTTTTGTTATTAAAGTTTCTTTAATATAAATTACGCTTGAGTTCTAAGTCTTATTTTCAAATACGACGATGTTACGGCCTCAGATGTTACGACCAGACTGCTCCTCCCAAACAATTTTCTAGGTGCTTTTATACGCCAGTGACCCAAAAAGATGGTCACTGACCAAGTTTACATGACCCGACCAAGCATTTCTGGTCGATCGTCCAAAATAAATGGGCCGCGGCCAAATAGTTGGTCAGCCGTGACGTCAATCGACCAAAAAAGTGGTCACGAACGCTCTAAACAGAAATCTGCAAAAATACGCAGCCATATTGGATTTGATGTATAAACATTGATAAAAGAAACAAATGAGAGATTTAAAACAACAAGATTTACAGTTTTAAATGTACACGACACAGCGATTACACCATGTCTAATAATAACCTGTTTTATGGTTCATAAAACAGCCGCCGAAATAGTTTAAATTCGACCACAATGCATTGCAGCAAAATGGCTTCTACTGACCGGAAAATGCGAGCGTTGTGACAACAAAATACAACATTTATGTATTAATTCAAGTATTATTAATCCGACATGCAGCAAAAATGAAAAGGTACTGTTACTCAGTATTATACTAGCTTAAAATCGTGTGTACTCTTAGTCAAAACAATATGAATCACATGAAATCGATGCACAGACTCAACGACAACAACAACAACAAAGTTGGAATTTACACTTAAAAGTTAAAAATGGATTAATTCATCAGCTATGTCACTGGTTTGTATGTTTTCTGTGATATCAACAAGATCACATGCAAATTTAAAGCATGGCTATTGAAATAAACGTCCAGTGTAAACAAGTACGTGAAATAATGAAGGTAAGTAAAGTGTTCATTTGATAAAATTAATAGCAACAAAGTTATTTTATTTGCAGGGCATATCAATACCCCCTTGTCTTTTTGGCAAAACTCCTGTTGCCACACTTAATGTTAATGCTCACCTGTTTAAAATAACAAATTGAACGCTAAAGTAGTCACGCAAATATTTTTAGGGTTAGGGTTACGACAACAATAATAAAACACTAAAGAACAGTAAAACGTCTTAACGGTTCATCTCCCGAAGGAGTTTGTGTCACAATAGCAATTTAACAGGTAAATGTTCTGCCACAACGTCTTCACTGGTTCCACACTCAACCCGCACCGTCAAACGCACCGCCTAGATGAGGCCTACCCAGCCTCTGCCCACATCCTAGACGGGCAGGACTGGACCCGCGCAATCTGCCACGGGCGTCCACAGAGGCGTCAGCTCCTAAGGCCGAGGGGAACACTGTTCAACATTGTCTAGAGCCTGGCGAAGTCAGACCCACTATTGCTTGTCAAAAGTCAACTCAGACCGTTTGCACCTTTCCTGCGACTTCTCCGTTTTCTGCTCCTTTGACGGTTTCTGAAAGGACGATCTGCGTGCTACGTCAGAGTTAAATCGAATTGACTTTATTTCCTCACTCATGTGCGCCAATTTCTTATTAACGGAGCGCAGTTCCAGCGTGTTCTCCCTTATGGCTTTCACAATTTCTTTGTTTCCTCTGCTAACCTGGTTAACAAGATCGGTGAAAGCTTGCCTAACACTTCGCTTGAGTTGTCTGGTGGCTTCATGGTGTTATGTTCTCCTTATTTGTAATCGCAAGTGGTTCTCGCTCCCCCTCCAGTACTTCAAACGACTTGCCACTGTCTTGGGGTTTGGTCGAACATAGTTCCATCAAGAACGAATCTGCAATTCCTTCGTCGAGAAGATCTGACTCATCTACCACCGGTGTTTTCCCTATAGCTGGGACAAGGGCAGACTGTGAAACTTCGCTGCCAACCGGCGCTTCCCGTTGGCGATCATATCTAGCAGAACTTCCAATGTACCTTGGCATCGGAAACGGTATCTTAACCGGCTTGAGGGTTGGGCTTAACCTGCAGGACGCTTCCTTCGTCTCCGTATCCCTTGGCGTATAAACAGTGGCGGCGGTTGGAAACAAAACCGGCTTAAAGATCGCACCTGGTGTTGAATGCGCTTCTTTGCCTTCTATTGTCCTGGGCACATATGTTGCCGTGGCAGCTGTAACCACTTCAGGCCGCTCCACTCGAGAGTATGGAATGAAAGCTGTTGTGGGTGTTTGTGGCTTACACACCGGCATCCACTCGGGGAAAACGGGCTCTTCTGCATCTTGTTCAAAAATCCCTTCTGAATCATCTTCGACATCCCCTTCATCAATGTCCATCAGATTCTCCACCTCTGCTGGCCGTGTTACTTTGTGAAGAATTTGCGAGTAATCTAATACTCCTGCACGCCTCGCCTCTTCTACGTGCCTCTTATACTTGGTGATATGGTTTGTTAGGTCCGAAACTTCAGTACAGCGAAAGTTGCACAAACCACATGAGAATGGCACCTGATCCATTGGCACATGATGCTTGAGAATATGGCCTATTAGTCGCCCTCTTCTATCTGTCTTGCCACACGTCTTGCATCGATACCTTCGTCTTGAAGGCTGTGACTGCGCCTTTGGAAACATCTTGTTCTGAATGTACCAATTGTGTAATAATCACTTGTAACAATGTTATTGTCATAGTCGACCTTATCCTCTTACTTTCCATCACTGTCACCCAAACACAGTTTCGGTCCCACAACATTTAATCACTATCACTAGTCTTTACACTATGACACGAGTATCACATCCTGCACATTCACTAACGTTCATGAAATTTTCTATGCTACATTAAAATAACGTTTCAAAATTAACAGGTCATTTTTATTAACTATTTAGATCATTCATTCAGTATCTACTGTTTTAGAATCTTCTTTCGAGTGGTTAACACCCATCTTGGAAGGTTACTTCCGTTGAACGGCTTGAGCTTGTTATGGTGAACTACCTTCCTTATTCAATTGGATTGTAAAATTGGTTTCGGAGTGTTTTACTTAAATCACATATGGACCGTCGTAGGCCTTTTCTAGCTTGGTGTTGACGCAAACTTTCCTGGTTTTGTGCAGGCACCACACCACTTCGCCCGCTTGGTACCGATGAAAAGATAACTTAGCATCGTATATTTCTTTACTGCGTTGAGCTGCTTTCCCGATGTGTCTCCAGGCCACCTCGTGAGCTTTCAACATTCTCTCCTGCAGCCGTCGGGCGTATTCACCTAGGTTCTCTTGTCTCGGTGAAGCATCAATATGACCATAGATGAGACTCGCTGGCATGCGCACTTCTCTTCCTAAAGCTAGTAGGTTTGGAGAAAGTTTGGTACTCACATGTTGAGTAGATCTGTATGCCGCTGCTAGACACGCCAGATGTTGGTCCCATTCGTCCTGTTCACCAATCTTGTAAGCTTTGATCATGCACAACAATGTTCTGTTGAATCTTTCGACTAGACCATTGGCTGTTGGATGTCGTGCACTCGTCCTGGACTATCTAACTTCTAACATCTGGCATCGTTCCTTGAGGACCCTGCTTTCGAACGCTGCTCCTTGGTCTGAGTGAACCGCCAATGGAGTACCCCATCTCGCTATGACGTCGTTTAGGATTCTGGTAGCACACTCCTCAGCTGTTTGATTCGGCACTGGGTTGATTTCGACATATTTCGTAAACACGTCTGTTAACACGAGGATGTACCGGTTACCCCTTGGTGTGACCGGAAACGGACCTGTAAAATCAATTGCAAGTACATCCCAGGGTGCGCCAGACTTGACGTGACCCATTGGTGCCCTAGGTGACTTTTGTGGCTTTTTGATCAGCTTCACAAATACAACAACTGGCGATATAGATACGCACATCAGCCTTAATATTGTACCAGTAATAACCTAACGCTAATCTTGCTCTGGTTCGCTTGACCCCTAAATGACCGGATGTTACACTGTCATGCATTCTACTTAATACTGACTTCCGCAATGAGTGCGGGACAATTAACTGTAGGCAATCATGTGTCTCATTTGCCCTTTGGAACTTCCTATATAACACTTTATCTGCTAATATGAGTGAGTCCCATAACACCCAATAATGACGCGTCTCGGGGTTAATGTTAACATTTCTTCACTTGGCGCCTTCATTCCCTCGTGCACCATGCTGTATATTTTGGTTATAATGGGGTCTTCCGTCTGCATCGCCGCCATTTCATCGTGAGTATATTCTGTTGCCCATGTATACATGTCTTTGCAACTGCGATCATTTGATGGGTCAGGTTTTGGTACTGCAGATTCGGTCTCTTGCACACTATTGATCTTGTAGGTGTTTACTTTTGTAACATCAAATGCTGCTTCTTCATTTTTAGTTGAGCCCCTGTTACCTGAATCTTGACTAATACTATCTTCCATTTCATTTGGCTTTAGCAGCATTAGTTCTGCTCTCCTTTGTCATTTGTTGCATGGACCGCACTTTAATGGTTCACTTGTGTCGACATCGCTACATGTGCAAATTCGCGGGCTTCCACAGCGTGATAATGCATCACAGTGTGCTTGCTTATTACCTGCTCTATACTCAATGGAAAAGTCATACGTAGCTAAAATCTCAATCCATCTGGCTATCTTCCCGCTTGGCTCTCTCAGACTAAACAGCCATACCAACGCTTGGTGGTCCGTTCTTACAATAAAATGCCGCCCCAGCAAGTACTGTCTAAAGTACTGTATAAAGAAGACTGCAGCCAAAAGTTCCTTCTCTGTAATGCAGTAGTTTCTTTCTGCCTTATTCAGTCCCCTGCTTGCATAAGCAATAACCCGCTCGCGACCTTGTTGCTCTTGGGCCAATACCGCCCCTATTCCAATGCCTGACGCATCTACGTCCAAATAGAACACTCCACCTTCATTCAGCGGATACCCCATTACATTTTCACCAATCAGAGCGTCCTTTATTCGTTTAAACGCTTGCTCGCATGCATCGGTCCATTCAAATTGAGCCTCTTTTCTCGTCAGGTCGATTAATGGTCTTGCCATTTTAGCATAATCTTTTATAAACCTGCGGTAGTATGACCCGGTAGCCACAAACTGTTTTACCTGTTTGGCATTGCATGGTTTCGGCCAGTTGACGATTTTTTCTACATTCGTCCGATCTGGACTGATCCCTTCACTCGAAACCACGTGACCCAGAAAAACAACTTTGGGCTGGAGCGAACGACATTTATCTGGCTTCAGTTTTAGGCCTGCTGCTTTAATTCGTTGTAAAACCTCGTCGACCAATAAGGTTTTCCCACCATGAAGATCCGAACACGATAATGTCGTCTATATAGACTAAACAACTAAGCCATGTTAAACCTTGTAGAGCTAACTCAATAGTGCGCTGGAATGTGCTGGCAGCGTTATTTAAACCGAATGGCATGGTTCTCATTTCAAACTGTCCATACTTGCAGCAAAATGCGCTTTTACGAACGTCTTCCTTCTTTAGAGGTACTTGAAAGTACCCTGACGTGAGGTCACAGCTGCTAAAACAACTGGACCTGGCCACCGCATCAAGACAATCTTGCACACGTGGAAGTGGAAAACCATCCGGTTTCACTAGCGCATTCACCTTTCGGTAGTCGACACAAGGTCGTATAGCCCCAGACTTCTTCTTCACTAACACAATTGGACTGGCCCACGGAGATGTACTTTTCTGAATGACACCCTTTTTAAACAGATCTTCTAAAGCCTTCTTCTCTTCTTCAGCGTATGCTAGTGGGACTCTTCGTGGCCTTTGTTTAATTGGCTTAGCGTCTCCGGTGTCGATGGCATGTTCTACAATATGTGTAAGACCTAAGTCCCAATCATCCTTAGAAAAGGTATCAGAATATTTCAGCAATAACCCAGCAACACAACTCTTCACTTGTTCAGGTTGGCCATCCATAGACGATTTGTACAATTGTTTCAAATGTTCCGGCACATATTCTGGTGCTGCCTGTGGTAAACCTATGTCAGCGTTCTTTTCCTCTGACATTGTTTGAACTTTCCTGACTCTGGCATAATTAGATCTTTCTTCTTCATTTTCGCAATCGACCACCACACTTACTATCTTATCTATCCTCTCGGCAACTCCAACTTCCGCATTTTGTCTAAGCATCGCCGATACTGAAAAAGGGTTCAATACTTTGACCTTACATACTACTTCGCTATTTACATCTATCAACGTTGTCGCCATCATGAGTTTATATCTCTCATTAAAATCTTTATGCGGCTCAATCAGGAAATCCGCTGCTAAACCCGTATCATTGTCTTCCACCCTCTCCACAAAAAATTAACTATAACTTCGGTAAGTGGCGGTATACTAACATCATCTGCCACAGTAACTTTCCTCAATACTTTTTCCCTCTTGATGCAGGGTATCGCCTCATCATCCATGACGATTACATCTCTACTTAAGAGGATATCGGCTGGTGTCCCTCGACCCCCGCTCAGAACGTCGTATCCTAGGAGCACTTCATCTTGGATCTCCGCCACAATTGCCTCCTTAGCAATCGCTAGGGGACCCAGCGTCAACCTAAACTCCGCCTTTCCCCATTCTTTTATCGGTGATCCATCAGCCCCTCGCAACAACGCTGATCCGGACAATTTTGGCCTCCGCCCTTCTTCTATCCTCAAATATGTTCGGTGTGATATAATGGTCTTAGCTGCGCCGGTATCAGCTGTGAAATTTAACGGTACGTTTTCTACCGTTCCTCTAACATACACCCCGTCAGATAGGACATGCGACCGTACTTTCACAACTGCATACTCGTTTTCTGCATCAAGATTTTGTATCAATTGGCCCTCATTACCGACTACTGAACTTTCTAATTGGACCTCTCTTTGGGCACAAGAGATGGTCCCACGTGGTTTAAAGGCTGTTGATCCGTTGCTTTGTTCACACCTGGTCCGTTAACGCGCTCTTGTCGATCCGCTTGCTTTTGTGGGCACTCTCTAGCGTAGTGACCCATATCATGGCACCGGAAGCACTCTTATCTCTTTTCTACGCGGACGCTTGTGTGCTTCTTTGTTTTCCTCTTCTAGCTTCTCTATTCTACGCATGAGCATCTTAATTAAATCTTGATCGTCAGATTGCTTACTTATGTCACTCTCAGAACTCAGATGTGTCATGGATTTATTGTTCTTTGAAACATTTTGATACGATACTACTCTACAAGTATCGGCTTCAGTTTCATTTTCTTCTTGGTTCTCATTTTCATTCTCATCACTCGTAAAGGCTCTTCTGGTGGAATGTCTGTTGGCTCTTTCGGCCTTGCTCCCGTTTCTCGTTTGAATGAAATTAACCACGTGAAATACTGCCTCGTCAATGTCTTTTGGTTCTTTGTGGTACTCTACTTCAAATTTCACATCCTGGTCAACTAAACCATCAAGAAATCTTCTTACTAGGTCCTCATCTCTTGTATTTCGGTCCCTGTGCTTATGAGCCTTATCATACAGACGTTTGAGGTCTGCGGCGTAGTCCTCCGCTGTTTCTCCATGCCTCTGGTTGCGGCGACTATATTTGGCTGCAAACGATCTACTCGTCTCAATTACCCGATACCTTCTGGTGAGCTCAGAAATTAGCTCGTCGTAATCGGACAATGCTTCAGTAGGCAACTGGGCAAATACGAATTCACTCGCCTGCCGTTCTATCATCGGGAGCAAGTTATCTCATTTGTCGTCTGCGTTCCACCCAAACCGTCTAGCAATTGCTTCAAACTTCGCCGACCACACTGTCCAGTCTTCTTTGCCTGTAAATGATGGTATCTTCGGCCCGGGACGAGTGTTAGGCCCAGCCACATTCCTTCTCAAAGTCCCTTCCCGTGGTGTTTGTCGTACCGGCGCTTGCCGTCCAATATTGTAGTAATGACCCGCGTCGTTGGCATACTCGCTGTCTCGATCCACGTAGCCATCTCCAAATACGTGGCAGTTGTTGCAATTTAGCGGCCACTGCCGCTGGTTGCTGTCACCGCGTTCCACAGATGGTGAACTTGAATCGCGTTCGCGATATCTGCCCTCCCGTCGCAGCCTATGGACCTGCCTCCCATCGTACCGGCCATCTGATAGGTACTGGACCCTGTTGCGAACATTGCCATGTCGCTCGATATCCCCCTCATTGATGCGCTGCAGCGACCCGTCACGTTCGTAGCCTTGACGTCTGTCGTTGAAGGTCGCTGATACGTGCAGCCCCGCCTTCACCATAGCGACCTTGACCTTTGAGATCGCGAAACTCGCTGACCACTTCCTTGAGGGCACCGGCCACATCCAGCATGAAGCTGTTAGTAGCGACCACGCGTTCGTCTGCCACGCGGTCGCTATTATCTTCCACTTCCGGTCGATCATCGTACGCATGGACTCTCGGTGGAGTCGGAGATCGTGGCCCCACGTTGTCCAATCCGTTCACGAACCCCGGTCTGATTGTAATTTCCCTATCACTATCACTAGGATTGCTCATTTCGTTAAATTTAAATAACACCACTTTCGTGAAAATAATTAAATTTCTCTCGTTCAGGCTTCAATTGTTTAAGTTAAACTTTATCTGTTATAAACCTATTTATTAAAATTTTAATTATACACCTTGATATCACGCATATTCTACGGGTATTCTAATTATTTAATATTATTTACTTAAATTCCATGTGCACTCAACACTTAGCACGTATTTTTGTACCGAAATGTATGTCATATAATATTGTAGAGTTTCAATAATGAACTGTCAACGTTCTTCACAGTAGAAATGCGAATAACAACACACGCACGGGCAAAGGTCCGATCGCTGGATCCCCGAATCGTTGATTGAAAGGATCCCACTTCTGACACCAAAAGTTGTTGCGCGCCAGCTGGCTCTGTCACACTTGTCAGGATGTGGTAGCTCTTTGGCAATAATTACTTTACTAAATTTTACCGTTTTAATGGTACATCGTGATAGTAAATAAATAAACAAGTCTTATATAAAGTTTAAAGTTTAGTTTTTGACTCCTTGTTCAACCAAAACGTAAATAACAATTGTTAATATAAACATTTCGAGAAATAGTTTGTCAGTAAATATATAAGATACAGCACGTATTCCAAATCACTTTACAGAGCTTAATACTGGTGGTAAAAATTAAAATAAGGCACTACAATTCTTCAACATTAACAATCTCTCAAAGCTCACTACTAACAGAAGATCTAAATTAGTGTGGACAATGACAACTACAAAAGTATTCGGTTCTCCATAATTTATAAGCTCTATATAGGTACTTGAACTGTTAAAATATTAACGAATAACTTATACTTCAATAAATCTATATAGGTTTGAAACAGATCTAACTTGCAATAGTAAAAGAGTGCAATTTTTGTTATTAAAGTTTCTTTAATATAAATTACGCTTGAGTTCTAAGTCTTATTTTCAAATACGACGATGTTACGGCCTCAGATGTTACGACCAGACTGCTCCTCCCAAACAATTTTCTAGGTGCTTTTATACGCCAGTGACCCAAAAAGATGGTCACTGACCAAGTTTACATGACCCGACCAAGCATTTCTGGTCGATCGTCCAAAATAAATGGGCCGCGGCCAAATAGTTGGTCAGCCGTGACGTCAATCGACCAAAAAAAGTGGTCACGAACGCTCTAAACAGAAATCTGCAAAAATACGCAGCCATATTGGATTTGATGTATAAACATTGATAAAAGAAACAAATGAGAGATTTAAAACAACAAGATTTACAGTTTTAAATGTACACGACACAGCGATTACACCATGTCTAATAATAACCTGTTTCATGGTTCATAAAACAGCCGCCGAAATAGTTTAAATTCGACCACAATGCATTGCAGCAAAATGGCTTCTACTGACCGGAAAATGCGAGCGTTGTGACAACAAAATACAACATTTATGTATTAATTCAAGTATTATTAATCTGACATGCAGCAAAAATGAAAAGGTACTGTTACTCAGTATTAGTAAAAGCAATATGAATCACATGAAATCAATGCGCAGACTCAACGACAACAACAACAAAGTTGGAATTTACACTTAAAAGTTAAAAATGGATTATTTCATCAGCTATGTCACTGGTTTGTATGTTTTCTGTGATATCAACAAGATCACATGCAAATTTAAAGCATGGCTATTGAAATAAACGTCCAGTGTAAACAAGTACGTGAAATAATGAAGGTAAGTAAAGTGTTCATTTGATAAAATTAATAGCAACAAAGTTATTTCATTTGCAGGGCATATCAATACCCCCTTGTCTTTTTGGCAAAACTCCTGTTGCCACGCTTAAATGTTAATGCTCACCTGTTTGAAATAACAAATTGAACGCTAAAGTAGTCACTCAAATATTTTTAGGGTTAGGGTTAGGGTTACGACAACAATAACAATAAAACATTAAAGAACAGTAAAACGTCTTAACGGTTCATCTCCCGAAAGAGTTTGTGTCACAATAGCAATTGAACAGGTAAATGTTCTGCCACAACGTCTTCACTGGTTCCACACTCAACCCACACCGTCAAACGCACCGCCTAGATGAGGCCTACCCAGCCTCTGCCCACATCCTAGACGGGCAGGACTGGACCCGTCAGGATTAAAACTATTTTGTGATAACTCAACTTACTTCATGGAATAAGAGAATACATTAGCATAAAGTACAATATAAAAGGAAAATTCTTCTTTTGCACAAAAATGTGTATGCATACAGACAAAGCGGCGCCATGTAGAAATGGCTGCATAAGTGGGGGGGGGGGGGGGCATCGGTATCTGTGGACACATTTCCAGTTTTAGTTTTAGAACACCTTTTCAACTTTGCAAATATTATGACATAAATATTTTAGCACTTGGCAACATTATAACTTCATTTAATTTTGGGCCACCCTTGCAAATAATATGAAATAAAAATTGAATGCACTTGCCTTTATTACGTATTATATTTTTGGAAAACCATTTGCATATATGAAATAAATGTTTGAGCATTTGTCGTTATTATAATTTGATTTACTTTAGGGACAACTTTGCAAGAATATTTGGAATGACATTAGGAATATCCCTGAAAAATTGGTGGGAAAGCAATATAGTCACCACTTTGTCCATCCATCATTCTGTCATTCCACGCTTGTACCGCCTACCACGTGCATCTGTCCGTCCGATCTTGTCTGGACTGTTAATTCATCATTCATCAGTTAATTTTAAAATAACTTGCCACAAAAATGTTCACCAGGTGGAGATGGTGTGTTGCACAAAAGACCTTTGCCCTAGCTCAAAGGTCAAGGTCACACAAGTTAAGTTTAGAGGTCAAAGGTCAAATATGGACATAATTGAGCTTGTCTGGACGAATGTTAAAAAACTTGCAACAAATGTTCACCGTGTTGAGACTGCAAGTTGCTCATAAGACCTGTGTCCCTAGCTCAAAGGTCAAGCTCATACTTAGAGGTCAAAGGAGAAGATCTGTTTGTTAGAAAATGTGATTTTAAAATAATTATGGCCCGATCAAAGATGGCAGGGTATATTGGTTTGCTAATGTCTGTCGGTCAGTTGGTAGACCACTTTCATTTCCGCTCTCCAAGTCCAACAGTATTAATCTGATCCTCACCAAACTTCATGAAAATGTTTGTGGCCATAATATATCTCGACCAAGTTTGATAATCAGCTAAAACGCCCCCCGGATCGTTGAGTTATGGCCACTTTAATGATCTAAAATTAGCATTTTTAGACGTTTCCACTCCCTAAGTTCATCATCCAATCTTCGCCAAACTTACGGAAATTGGTTGTGACCATAATGGCCAAGTTTGATAATCAGTCGAATTGCCCCAGGAAGTACTGAGTTACGGCCCGTGATTTATCAAAAATTGGCCTTTAGAGCAGTATACACTTCTCCAACAGTTTTCATCCAAACCTCACCAAACTTAATATTTTAAAGATTGTATTTATCCTAGAGGGGGCATAACTATTTTACAAACAGCTCTTGTTACAGTAACTGTTGCTTTCTTGACAAAGGGCTAGACATGTTGCCAAATAGCATCTAGTTAATTGACTTGGCTCATATGTTGGTATTGGTCGCATGAACCAGGTACCTATGTCAAAGGTCAAGGTACCTCGTAGAGGTTGTATGTCAAAATTGTAACTTTGTTTGTTCGGGCTATAACTTGGCCATGAATGGAGGGATTTGAAAATAACTTGGCGCAAATGTTTGCCTATCATGTAACTTGGCCATGAATGGAGGGATTTGAAAATTACTTGGCGCAAATGTTTGCCTATCATGAACCAGATCTGTAGGTAAAAGGTCATGGTCACAATTAAAGGTCAAAGGTCAAAACTGGCTTTTTGTTTGTCTAGACTATAACTTGGCCATGGATGGAGCGATTTTAAATACTACTTGGCACAAATGTTTGCCTAAATGAGATGTCATGACACGCCCATGAACCAGGTTGGTAGGTAAAAGTCAAGGTCAAACATGGATGACAGAGATCACCGTTTTTAAAAATAGAAAAACAGTTTCCGCTCAATAGATGAGAACACATTGAGATATTTTGATGAAACTTTATACATAGATACCTTATATCGAGACCTTGCTTAGGCTTGCATATGGGGTTGGTGGGATCAAGGTCGCCATTACTAAATATTTTACTTTTGTGCATTTCATTAGAAAAATTTGGTTTTCGTGGAATTTCCACGTTTCTTGTTCTTTTTGGATTGGGTGTTTAGAGACAACCGAATCAACAAAATTTGTAAGCACAATTTTAAAACACACAAACTTGCAAACAATACACGTACGCGGTGTACACATGTATATACACGTATGTAAAATAAATTTCATGTATTCAAACGCCATTTACCTGTATTTCATGGCGAATCACCGCGATCACTTGGACCACCATGTAATCGATATGGATGAGGTCCATGGTGGTACTTTGTAATCACCGTGGACAGCAAGTGTTACAACACCCCAATAATCGCTCTGATTCTCCATGGGGAGATAAAATTGTCCAGGGTGGGAGAAAAGTATTTGCAAAAACCTAGGGAAGTGTAGCATACGTCAAACCAACCAAAAATGTTTACTGGGATATGGTAATTGGACTTTAAAAATCTACTCTGAAACTGCAAGGCCCAGTGGTTTCATATTTTGCTTGAAACATTGTATAGTGGTTCTCTACAAAGACTGTTAAAATTATGCACCTGGGGTTAAATAAGCCACACCCCAGGGTCACATGGTTTCTATAGACTTATATGGCAAGTGGACTTTAAAAATCTTTTCCAATGAAACCAGAGGGCCCAGAGGTTTCGTATTTGGTATGTCAAATTGTATGGTGGTTCTCTACAAAGATTGTTCAAATTATGCCCCTGGGGTAATAAGTGACCACTCCCAGGGGGTCGCATGGTTATATAGATTGAAATAGCAAAATGACTTCAAAAATCTTCTATGAAACCGCAAGGCCCAGACCTTCATACTCGGGTGAGCAATTTAAGGCCATGTGGCACTCTTGTCTGTCATTGTTGTCTGTTGAACTGTGTCTCTAAATTTGATATTACATTTGTACAAGTAACTATGATTTATTATACCCCCCGCACAAGAAAGTTGTAATTGGGTTTACTGGAATCTGTTTGTCTTGTCAGTCTGTATGTCTTTTTATTAGGGATGGGACCGAATATTTGAATATCGGATAATATTTGAATATAAAAAAACGAATATGAATATTCAATTTATTAAAAGATTATTTTTTTTAAAGTCATGTTTTTTTCAAGTTTGATTAAAAAGTTAATATGAATTCCAGTCGTATTTCCTGCCTAGCAGGTGGGCGGGGCAGTGTAAAGTTTTTACAACACATGCCAAACATGTCCAATTAACGATAATTAGCAGGGGAGGCCACGAATTTACAAGGGCCGCGAATTAACGGTTTGTAGGAGGTGGGAATATGACGCATTGTATCCACAAATAACAATACTGGGCCATGTTGTGATAACGGTTTCACAGTTTGCACAAGGCGTACATTGTTATTTATTGTTCTTAAGTGACATCTATACGGTTAACTTGTTTACAGTAAATTACAATTACTCTCAAAGTAAACCAATCAAAATGATTCCATTATCAGCCAATCAATTTCTTTATTAAAATTAGCATGATCTGGTCAATCTTAATTTACGTTGCTTGTAAATTATTCTCCATTATATCAACACCGTATATTATACAAGAGTCTTGATTAATAAGCAATGCCACCATCATGTGCTTGGAAGTACTTTACGCGGTCATTAGACAAAACCCAGGGAACGTGTAATCTATATAATGAGAAATTTGTGTACGGAACGATTAAAAAATTAATTAACAATACATTTAACTATATCTTACATCTCTTTATAGTTGCCTAACACTCACTAAGTTATATCGCTCATTTACCACTGAAACAATGTAAAACAACTACGTAGTATACATATTTCGGATAGGTAAATATTCGGACAGAGTGCCGTATATAGTAGTATTTACAAAACTAATTTTCTTATATATTCGAATACCTAAAATGAATATTAGAATATTGATTTCAGTATTCGGTCCCATCCCTACTTTTTATACCGCCACAAACAAAGTTTAGGGCGGGTATATAGGAGTGAGCTTGTCAGTCTGTTATTTTTTGGTTTCCAGATAATTACTCAAGAAAGGTTTGAAATATTCAAATGATTTTTGGTACACATGTGTAACTTCATAAAATACAAGTCAAGTTCGAGTTTGGTTACAAACCACTAAATTTTGACTGAGTTATGGCCCCTTTTCCACTTAAACTCCCTAAAAACATGGTTTCCTGACGATAACTCAAGATTGGCTTGACCTATTCAAATAATTCTTGTTACACATGTGTAGAATCATAATATACAGGTCAAGTTCAACTTTGGTTACAAACCACTAAATTTTGAAAGATTTTATGGCTCCTTTTCGACTTTAATTCCCTAAAAACATGGTTTCCTGACGATAACTCAACAATGGCTTGACATAATCAATTATTTCTTGGTATGCATCATAAGACACGGGTCAAGTTCAACTTTGGTTACAAACCAGTAAATGTTGACAGAGTGATGCCCCTTTTCGACCTAAACTCCCTAAAAACATGGTTTCCTAATGATAACTCAACGATGGCTTGACATATTCAAATATTTCTTGGTATACATATGTAGCATCATAAAATACAGGTCATGTTCGACTATGGTTACAAATTGAGCGATTGCAATGAAACTTCAAACATAGATACGTTATATTGAGACCTCGCTTGGGATTGAATATGGAGTGGATTGGGTCAAGATCACTGTTACTAAAAATATAAAAAGGTTTTCCGCTCAATAAGTTGAGAACGCATCAAGATATTTTGATGAATCTTCGTGCATAGATACATTATAGCGAGACCTTGCTTAGGATTGCATATGGGGTGGGTGGGGTCTGGGTCACTGTTACTAAAATTAGAAAAACAGTTTCCGCTCAATAACTTGAGAACGCATCGAGATATTTTAATGAAATTTCATACATAAATACCCGCATTCTCGGTACTATTTAAATCCATTTCGCATGGCATTAACATATAGGGGCGATACAAAAAAACATGGAAATAATTCTATAAAAAATACATAAGGAGCTTATGATTGGATACTACCATCTTTTATCACATACAGGTATATGTTTGAATTAAAATAATAAATTATTTATAAACGCCAGTTCACAGACCGATTTGATGTCAGTTCAACTTTGTGTATCGGTGATTGAGATATTTTGCTGTATTGTTGTTTTCAAAAATGTTTTAAATGTCTTTGCAACCAAGTCCATAAGCAATGATAAACCCTTACGGGTTCGAAACTGGTACATACAGTGACACTCTATAGTTACTACACTCTATCAAAACTTTCTAAATATCATCATAATGGCAGTCCTTGTGAAATTTTAAGAAAATGATTTTCTTCTTGTTTCTTGTTGTTATGCTGATTAGTTGGTCGCAGGCTATGTGTGACTGGCACTTTAATATACAAAAGGTGTGCAAGTGTGTCATCCAGTATCAAGATGTGTTCACAATGAAGGATTTTGACTTTGGGACCTTCACAACCATCAGAAACTATAGACGCGGATACAAAACAAGAAATGCAAAGAATAACATCCGCCTCTTTTAAAATTAAGAAGCTCTTCTGTTGACTTGTGTCAGATTTGTTCATAATCCACATCTGAGTGAGCCTGCTTTCCAGTATGTTTCAGCAAAATTGTGCATTGCCTGCAGAGCCAGTATTGGTGATGCAGTTGAAGTAGTCCTGTGTACGATGAATAGTGTATAAGTGGGTCAAAGTGTAGCCGTATTCGACATCAGAGAATCTTCAGGTAATCAAGCAGCCTTTAGTAAAGAAATTAAATACGAGGATTGTTCAAATATAAATAGGACTTAGACTATTGTGTTTTTAATTGTTCATCCAAGTTACAAGGTTTACATATCAAAATCACTTGGAAAGCATTCTCGGAAAAAAATTGTATAAACGTGAATATTTGTTCGCGCTATATGCGCGCATATATTAAGTTTGAAAACCCATGGTAACAAGCACCCTGCGCAGTGCATATAGTCAGCTGTTTAAGTACCGCTATATTCGTTGACAACACCCGTAAATTTGAGGTCATTTGATTGTTAGATACGGAAGTAAACAAGATTTTTGTGAGTTTAGTGACAACGTTAAACACCTGATCATGCTGTCAAATGAAAAACTGGAAATTCGCGCAATTTCTGAAATTCTGTCTACAGATGGGCGATACGCCTTCTGCAACGTTTGAAAAAAATCAAGATTACGAGGGGCGATAATTCTGTCAGCTTGTTTTCAGCTGGCATAAACGGTTCAAGGACAGCGAAGACAAGATAACAGATAGGGAGGGAAGAGGCAGAATAAAGAAAGTCAGTGGAACGTTGGTGACGTCAATTGCCGAGACGCTGCAAAATGACAGACGTTTGGCAGTTCGAACGCTTTCGGACAAGTTTGATGTCAGCGTTGGAACAGTTCATTCTGTCCTGACTAAAGATTAGAATATGAGAAAGGAAGGCCCTATGATTTTGATTTCGATTGTTCATATAATAGAATATTAATAAAAATGGTTGACCGTATTAATCGCGATTGTTTGCTCTACTTTATCGGACTCTGATTATAATAATGTGATCAATTTTATCAATGTTATTTAATATCTTTACTGTGATAAATAATTGCAGTATGTTAAATTACATGTAAATAGTCGCACTGTTCTCAGATATTATTTTGTAACAGATTATGATTTGTATAACAGTAGGTCCACGCTCGCTGGGTACCGCGGCTGTTGAATGAGCACGAGAAGGAGAGGAGGGTGACGAATTCCCGGGCCTTTATTTGGAGAGTGGAGCGAGAAGGTGACCGCTTCGTGTCACGAATCATCACCGATGAGACATGGCTGTGGCTTCATTATCTGGAAACCAAGTCACATGTTACGCTATTAATTAGTATGATACAAATTTCTTACCTATCTTGTTTATTTTAAATACCAACTCACGCGCTAAGTGAAATGGGACGAGAAATAACTTGCATCCATAATTTAAACATAGCTAATTGAGCTAAAGTTCAGTACTTCCATCCGTCAAATAGTATGAATTAGTAATTGTTTTTAATTTGTATATGTGAAAGTGAGACAAACTTTTGGTTAATCGAATCCCATTTCTAATACATGAAAATGCATTAAGCTGGATTTAAAATACGCCATTTACTCGAAACAGGTGCTCCGCCGTGATCTTATGCACGCCCTAAGAAAGAAGCGACCCAGTGTGCCCCTTGGGCGTTTCGTTCTACACATGGACAATGCGTCATCACACACTGCAGGAACCACCGCTTTGGAGGTGGCAGTTTGGGGATTCTGTATGATATTCCATTCGCCTTATTCGCAGGACCTTCGACTTCTCGATATTTCGGACCATCAAATCACGGTTAAAGGGACGAAGGTTCTCTACAATAATTGAAGACAGCAACCGCGAATATTTCTCAACAGTACTCTGCAGAGTGGTACAAGAATGTGTACAGACAGTGGATACATCGCCATCACCTCTGTATTGAACACGTGGGAGAGTACGTTGAAAAAGAGTAAAAGTTTGTGACGTTGATAACATCAATAGTAACTTTGTTTTCGTGCGCCGGGTTGCGCACACAGTGTTTGCTGTAACTGTGATATAATTTTTATTTATAGTTTTATTTTATAGTGTGTGTGTGCGTGCGTCGTCAACTTATCATTCACACAACATCTCCTCCTAAACCGCTCCCTGTCCCTTGGCAGATTTTCACCCAACTTCACAGGAATGATCCTTGGGTGGACCTCTTATAAAGTTGTTCACATCTTTCCGGTCCGCTGCATATGTAGGTAACCAGAGCTAAATATAGATTTAAAAGTGAAAACTTTAAAAATCTTCTCCTATGAAACCGCAATGCTCAGGGCTTTCATATTTGATGTGTGACATCCTCTAGTGGTCTTCTACTAAGATTGTTTAAATGATGCCCCTGGGGTGAAAACTGGCCACGCCCCAGGTGTCACATGGTTTATATAGACTTGTATAGCAAAATGACTTTAAAAATCTTCTCCTCTATAACCGCAAGGCCTAAATGTTTCATATTTGGTATGTAACATTGTATAGTGGTCCTCTACAACGATTGTTCAAATTATGTCCCTGGGGTCAAAACTGGCCACACCCCAGGCTTCACATGGTTTATATAGACTTAAATAGCAAAATGAATTTAAAAATCTCCTCTGAAAGCGCAAGGCTCAGAAGTTTCATATTTGGTATGTAGCATTGCATAGTGGTCCTCTACAAAGAGTGTTGAAATGATGCCCCTGGGGTCAAAACTGGCCACAATCCGGGGGTCACATGGTTTTTACAAACTTTAATAGCCAAATGACTTTACAAATCTTCTCCTCTGAAACTGCAAGGCCTAGAGGTTTCATATACGATTGGAAACATTGCATAATGGTCATCTACAAAGATTGTTCAAATGATGCCCCTGGGGTCAACATTGGCCACACCCCGGGGATGACATAGTTTATATAGACTTAAATAGCAAAATGACTTGTAAAATCTTCTCCTCTGAATCCGCAAGGCCCAAATGTTTTATATTTGGTATGTAACATTGTGTAGTGGTCCTCTACAAAGATTGTTCAAATTATGCTCCTGGGGTCAAAACTGACTACACCCCGGGGTCACATTGTTTATACTGCAGCACTATAATTTCAATAAGCCTCCAACACTCAAAAATCAACACAGCAGACGACATTCCAGCCAGGTGTATACAGTGTGCTATTTTTAGATCTTATAAAACCAGCTAGCAAGTTACACATTGTTGTGAGGGTGCTTTAGAGAAGCGTTGGAGATGACCATTGAAATGCATAGAAAATGTTACAAAACCAGCATGGTCAATCATGTTGTTGTGTAAGTAAATTAGTTGGATGTAATGTTTAGGCAATGTGTAAGAAATTTAGTAGTCAATCAGTCTTACTATATAAGACCGTCTTATATCATATATTTTCACTTTAGATCTACTACATTGAATTTGTTTACAGGCAAAGTGTAAATTTTTAATTTAATAATGCCAAATATAATATGATAGCATTAGATCTATAAGAAGTCTAACTTAGGTGGAACTGCACTATTTTTAGTAAGACAAAATGAATCAGCAATCGAGTCTGTGGCACTGACACGGCAGTCTGTTTCACCAGCATATACAGAAACATGTAGCATAGAGCCAAAAGTCTAGTCATCTACTTTAAACCATTCATTTGTACAGTTTAATTAAATGTGTGCAGCACACAACAAACTACACACAGATCATGTCTCTCCAACAAAGTTCTTAATGCTTTGTTGGCAGCCTCCACCCAACGACCTCTTCTCAGAGGAACTACTTTTTAGTACCAGATATTGGACAGGGCTTTCATATTTACTATGTGACATCCTGTAGTGGTCCTCTACTAAGATTGTTCAAATGATACCCCTGGGGTCAAAACTGGCCACGCCCCAGGGGTCACATGGTTTATATAGACTTATATAGCAAAATGACTTTAAAAATCTTATCCTCTGAAACCGCAAGGCCCAGAGGTTTCATATTTGGTATAGAACATTGTATAGTGGTCCTTTACAAAGATTGTTCAATTGATGCCCCTGGGGTCAAAACTGTCCGCACACTGTTGCTGGGCTCACATGGTTAATATAAATGTAAATAGCAAAATGACTTTAAAAAACTTCTCATCTGAAACCACAAGGCCCAGAGGTTTCATATTTGGTTGGAAACATTGTATAAAGGTTGTTGAAATGATGCCCCTGGGGTCAAAACTGGGCACACCCTAGGGGTCTCCAGGGTTATATAGACTTAAAAAGGAAAATGGCTTTAACAATCTTCTCCTCTGAAACTGCAAGGCCCAGAGGTTTAATATTTGGTATGTAGCATTGTATAGTGATCCTCTACAAAGACTGATAAAATGATGCCACTGGGGTAAAAACTGGCCACACCCCAGGGCTCACATGGTTGATATGGAGTTAATAGCAAGATGACTTTAAAAAGCTTCTCCTCTGAAACTGCAAGGCCTAGAGGTTTCATATGTGGTATGTGACATTTTATAGTGGTCATCTGCAAAGATTGTTCAAATGATGTCCCATTGGTCAAAACTGGCCCTGCCCTGGGGGTCACATTGTTTATATAGACTTAAATAGCCAAATTACTTAAAAATCTGAAACCGCAGTTTTTTCGTATGTGATATGTAACATTGTATAGTGGTCCTCTACAAAGATTGTTCAAATTATGCCCCTGGGGTAAAAAGTGGCCATGACCCGGGGCGTCACATGATTTATATAGACTTATATGGCAAGTGGGCCCAGAGGTTGTATATTTTGCGTGAAACATGTGGAGTGGTCCTCTACAAAGATTGTTCAAATGATATCCCTGGGGTAAAAATTGGCCACCCCCTGGGGGTCACATGGTTTATATACATTTAAATAGCACAATGACTTGAAAAATCTCCTCTGAAACCGCAAGGCTCAGTGTAATCATATTGGGTATGTAACATTGAAAAGTGGTCCACTACAAATATTGTTCATATTATGCCCCTGGGGTACGAGGTGGCCATGCCCTATGGGTCACATGGTTTATATAGACTAAAGAAATATCTGAAATTGCAAGGCCCAGATCTTTATACTCAGGTAAGGCGTTTAGTGCCATTTTTCCCTTTTGTTATTAGCCATTATGCCCTAAACTCAGGTGAGCGACCTAGGGCCATCATGGCCCTCTTGTTTCTCTTATTATTGTAAAACATCTTAGATCAAGAGCACTGCCTAGCGGTGCTGGACGCTCGACTTTCTCGTAGTTGATAGTAGTCTGGCATTCTGTTAATAGAATGTGTTCAATACTGTGATGAAGAGTGTCTTAAATTTCAAGTAAATACCTCTCATAGATATTGAGAAATTTGACCTAAGGCTAATCACTCGACCAAAATCCTTGATTTAGTTAACTCATCTTGTCTACAGAAAGGGCTCATAACTGTGATCAAGTATTTTGAGTTTCAAGTCAATGCCTCTTATAGTTATTGTGAAATTTGACCTAAAGCTCACACGTTTAAAAAGGGCAATTATTCATACGAAATACTTGATAGAGTTACCTCCTCTTGTCTACAGAATAAATTCGTCATTGTGATCAAGTACTTTTAGTTTTAAGCCAATACCTGATACAGGTATTAAAAAATTTGACCTAAAGCAAAAAATGTGTTGAAAAAAGGGTAATATCTCCAGCACAATCCTTAAAAGAGTTACCTACACATGTCTGCAGAATGCGGTCAGCACCATAAACACGTATATTGAGTTTCAATTTAATGTCTTTGATAGTTATTGAGAAATGTTATATTTAACAAAAAAAGGTCAATATATTCTAAGTTGCAAGTCCAAACAAAAAGCAGATAACTCTAGAAATACAAATCGCAGGTTCACCTGCCTTATTGTAATGAATTACCCTTTTGATAGTGAACAAGTATTGAACGTTTCAAATGGATACCTTTGATAGTTTTTGAGAAATGGACAAAAAACTTGACCAAAAAACTTGTCCAAAAAACTTTACCCCACAACTTAACTTACGCAGTTGCAGACGCAGACGACAGAGCGACGACAATAACTGGACTTTTTTTTCTTGGAAAACTCGAGCTAAATATCTAAGAATAACATTTTTTGTCTTAAAAGACCTTACATCAGTCCTAAAAAAAGAGTTTTCTTAGACAATAATAGTGCGTTTTTTATTTGTAGTTGGCCAGTATTCAGACATTTTGTAAGAGTTTTCTTATTTTAAAAACTAGAAATTTATACTATTCCGGTAGCTTTGCTGACTATTATTGCATTCATTATATGATATCACTTCTTAAAATATAATAATTATATTATATATTATATATTGCTTATATATGGTAAGAATTTTTTTTATCTCTCTCTCTCTCCCTCTCCCTCCCTCCCTCCCTCCTTCCCTCTCTCTCTCTCTCTCTCTCTCTCTCTCTCCCTGTCTCTCTCCCTTTGTCTCTCCCTCTCTCTCTCTCCCTCTCTCTCTCTCTCTCTCTATAAAACCATTTTAGCTCACCTGAGCACAATGTGCTCATGGTGAACTTTTGTGATCGCCCTTTGTCCGTCGTGCGTCGTCAACATTTACCTTGTGAACACTCTAGAGGCCACTTTTATTGTCCAATCTTCATGAAACTTGGTCAGAACAGTTGTCCCAATGATATCTCGCCCGAGTTCGAAACTGGGTCATGTGGAGTCAAAAACTAGGTCACTAGGTCAAATTTAAGAAAAAGCTTGTGATCACTCTAGCTGTCACATTTTTTGCCTAATCAACATGAAACTTCTCAGAACATTTGTTCCCATGGTATCTTGGGCGAGTTCGAAAATGGTTCCGATCTGTTGAAAAAACATGGCCGCCAGGGGGTGGGGCAGTTTTCCTTATATGGCTATAGAAAAAGCTTGTGAACCCTCGAGAAGTCACAATTTTTGCCCAATCAACATAAAACTTGCTCAGAACCTTTGTTCTTAAGATATCTCAGCCGAGTTCGAAAATGGTTCCGCTCCGTTGAAAAACATGGGCGCCAGGGGGCGGGGCAGTTTTTCCTAGAAAAAGCTTGTGAACACTTTAGAAGTCCCATTTTTTGCCTAATCAACATGAAACTTGCTCAGAACATTTGTTCTAATGATATCTCGGCCGAGTTCGAATATGGTTCCGGTCCGTTGAAAACATGGCCGCAGGGTGTGTGTGTGTCAGTTTTCCTTATATGGCTATAGGAAAAGCTTGTGAACACTATAGAAGTCCCATTTTTTGCCCAATCATAATGAAACTTGGTCAGAACATTTTGTCCCAATTATATCTCGGCCGACTTCGAATCTGGGTCATGTTGGGTCAAAAACTAGGTCACTAGGTCAAATTGAAGAAAAAGCTTGTTAACACTCTCGAAGTCACATTTTTGGCCCAATCTTCATGGAACTTGGTCAGAACATTTGTCTCAATGATATCTCGATCGAGTTCGAATCTAGGTCATGTGTGGTCAAAAACTAGGTAACTAGGTCAAATTGAAGAAAAAGCTTGTTAAAACTCTCGAAGTCACATTTTTTGCTTAATCTTCATGAAACTTGGTCAGAACATTAATCCCAATGATATCTCGGCCGATTTCGAATCTGGGTGATGTGGGGTCAAAAACTAGGTCACTAGGTCAAATTAAAGAAAAAGCTTGTGAACACTCTTGAAGTCACTTTATTTGCCCAATCTTCATGAAACTTGATCAGAACATTTGTCCCAATTATATCACGGCCGAGTTCGAATCAGGGTGATGTGGGGTCAAAAACTAGGTCACAAGGTCAAATTGAAAAAAAAGCTTGTTTACACTCTAGAAGTCACATTTTTTGCCCAGTCTTCATGAAACTTTGTCAGAACATTTGTCTTAATGGTATCTCGGCCGAGTTTGAATTTGGGTCATGTGGGTCAAAAACTAGGTCACTAGGTCAAAGTGAAGAAAAAGATTGTTAACACTCTAGAAGTTACATTATTTGCCCAATCGTCATGAAACTTAGTCAGAACATTTGTCCCAATGGTATCTTGGCCGATTTCAAATCTGGGTCATGTGAGGTAAAAAGCTAGGTCACTAGGTCAAATTGAAGAAAAAGCTTCAATTTCAATATGCACAAAATTTTGAATGTCTGTTAAGTTTTTCAAACCATGATGATTAAGGTTGCATTTCCATCAGTCCGTATCAGTATATCCATATCCGTATGTAAATATAACACGGGAAAATTGTTCGACGAATGAAAATGAAGTGAGCGACCCAGGGCCATTTGCCCTTCTTGTTTTAAAGAAACATTTTGGTTATTAGATCGGCGTATGTCGTTTCGAGCGGGCGGGCGTATTGGCGGCGTCAACTTTTCGTTTCCGCTCTCTAACTCGAGAACGGATTGAGCTATTGTAAATAAACTTCATACATAGGTACCTTTTAGCGAAACCATACTTGGGATTGCATATGGGGTGGGTGAGATCAATGTCAAGGTCACTATTACTAAAAACTGAAAATGGTTTCCGCTCAATAACTTGAAAACCAATTGAGATATTAAAATGAAACTTAATTCATAGATACTAAAAATTGAAAATGGTTTCCGCTCAATAACTTGAAAACCAATTGAGAAATTAAAATGAAACTTAATTCATAGATACTTTATATCGAGACCTCGCTTGGGATTGCATATAAGATGGGTGGGGTCAAGGTCAAGGTCACCGTTACTAAAAAAAGAAAAACAGTGTCCGCTCAATAGCTTGAGAAGGCATTGAGATACTTTAATGAAACTCCGTATGTAAATACCTTATACATAGAGCTCGCTTGGGAGTGCACATGGGGTCGGTGGGGTCCTGGTCACCATTACTAACAGATTTATCTTTGTGCTTACTTTAATGCATTTCGTTCTAAAAATTTGGTTTTCGTGGAGGTTTTCTCGTTTCTTGTTTAAAATATTTCTCTGTTGCGTATATTACTATTTTGTGCCGGTTTCTTGTTTAAGTAAAACTTCGACTGTTTATCAACGCTTAAATAATACTGGATTTAAAAAAAACTATGAATTGAAACAATTCCAGTAAGTTTGCTGAAATTTTTTATTCCACTCATTATATGCTAAAATATATTTCTCTAATTATAATATTATATATTACTAAAATATGATAACATAATAAAATGACAACTATGTACATATTTAAAATTATTTCTCTGTTGTATATATTGCTACTTTGTGTTTGTAATGTTTGGAGCAGTTTAATATTGCCTGTTATTGTACGTGTTGGTGTTATTATCATACTGACTTTTTGCACAGATACTTGTGAAGGTATAATAATGGTGTTAACTTACTTAGTGTGTCAGGGACTTAATTATTATTATATTATTGTTTTAATACGACAGCATTTTTCACTTTTTCAACCTTTTCTTGTACCATGTTATAAGGAAAAATATTAAAGTGATTACACTAGTACAATAATGTAACGCAGAACCTTGCATTGTGTTTCGACAAGGTATTGCATTAGATATTTTTCAATTGAACTATAGCTGAACTTTTACATTGCTTAAGACATAACTGTCAGTAACAACAATATGCAGCTACAACAAAATAAATTGTACTTGTGTTTGTCTGTGGCATAATGTATGATACAAACGCATACAGATACAAACATCTTTTATAAAATGTTTGTTAAAATGCAATAATAAAAAAATTAGTAAGCATTGGATACTTGTACGGAAGATGTTTGGATACTTGTACGGAAGATGTATCTGTAAATATTATCTTGACACATTGATTATTCCTTTAATATTGTGTCCATATATACATCGATTTTTTTATCAATGTCGGCTCTGCTGTATTACTGAATGTTTGTACAGACGTATAACGTATATGAATTAGAACTAGTAACATGTCAATATTTTTACCGGTACATTTTAGCATTCGATAATGTATCCATTCTGTACGCGCTAAATGAAATATATATATATATGTTTGTGTATATGTGTGTGTGTGTGTGTGTGTATGTGTGTGTGTGTATGTATACATATATATATATATATATAAATTTTATTTATTTATTTCTATGTATGTTTATATGTATATGTGTGTATGTATGTATATGTTTCTGTATGTGTATATGCATAAGTGTTTGTATTTATGTGTATGTATATGTATGTATGTATGTATATGTATAACAATTTATATTTATGTTTATGTATGTATCAAATGAATAACATGAAAATATACTGCATGTAAGTAACAGCCGATATATATGCTATTGTTCAATTAGCGCTTTGCTGTTGTAATATTTTGTAACTTACACGACTGAAAAACGTTTTATTTACAAGTAAACAACTGCCTATATTTCCAATCCATCTATTTCATTCACCGGATTGTACCATGATCAGAATATTTATCTCACTAAACGCTCAACATCTTGCCCTAAAACTGTAGACATTTCATTGTGTACAATATTCCATATATTTAAAACATGACCCTTCAAATATAAAAATATGCAGTTTTAATGTTAAAGGCTTATCGTCAGAAAACAAAGGTCAACAGGTATTTAAGTGGTTAAACAAAAAATTTGATATTTGCTTTCTCCAAGAAACACACTTTTCCAAACAAAAAGATATTTGGCAGAAACAATGGGACGGTGAAATGTTTTTAAGTGGAAATTGTTCTACGTCGCGAGGAGTTGGGATTTTAATTCATTCAAAAATACCTTATGAATTTATCGAACACAAAGAGCCAATAGAAGGACAGTATCCAATTACTGAAAATTAAAATACAAAACAATAACATTTGTCGTATTAATATATATGGCCCAAATAAAGACGATACGTCGATATTTCATGCTTTGGAAAACCTTATTTTAGAACAAAACAATAAATCTCTTATTATAGGCGGTGACTTGAACACAGTTATCAACTACGAATTAGACAAATTAAATGGTCGAAACGATACGAACTTCGAATATAACAAAATGATCAATGCCATTATAGATAGCCACGATGTTCACGATATCTGGAGAATATGCAACCCTACTAAGAAACTTTACACATGGCATTCAAATACAAGACCAACCATTTTCTGTAGACTCGACTACTTCCTTATTTCATCGAACTTACTAAACTATGTTACAGAATGTAAAATATGCCCTGGTTATAAATCAGATCACTCAATAGTTGTCTTTACTTTTAATTACATAGAAAATAAATGAGGACCAGGATCTTTTAAAATAAATAATTCAATAATATTGGATACAGAATACCAAACCATGATACAAAATTCAAATGTTGAAATAACAGAAATCAATAAGGAAGCTAACCCTAACGCATTATTGGAAGTAAAGGACCGAATTCGGGATGATACTTTCAAATACTCCAGCAAAGTGAAAAGAAACAAAATAATAGAGGAACAATCTCTAGAATCTACAAAGAAAAAACTATCAACCAAACTAAAAACGAAGAAGATAGAATATTAAACGATTCAAAAGAAGTTCTTACATACATTCAACGTTCTTTGAACATCTGTATAAAAAGGATTACAAAGTAGATATTTCAGAATATCCATCATCTTTTGAAAATGAATGCAACAAAATCGAAAATGATAATCCAAACAAGTTCAGTATACATTTATCAGAATACGAATGTGCGATTGCTTTAAAACAAATGAATAACAATAAAAGCCCTGTGTCAGATGGTTTATCAATCGAATCAAAGATTTTTTATAACGAAATAAAGATATTCCTACTAAACTCAGTTAACTTTTCTCTTGATCGTAATTGCCTAACAGATTTACAACAACAAAGTATAATCACACTATTACCCCAAAAAGGAAAAGATACACTATCATTAAACAATTGGAGACCAGTTTCACTCCTGAATGTGGACTATAAAATTGCTTCCAAATCCGTGGCTAACAGAATTAAACCTTGTTTAAACAATATTATAAGTAATGCGCAAACTGGTTTCATGAAAGGCAGATACATTGGAGAAAATGTACGATTACTTGAAGAAATAATTCATGCTATTAATGAACAAAATGACCCAGGCCTCATTTTCTTTTCAGATTTCAATAAAGCTTTTGACAGCCTAGATCACAATGATATGTTTAACTGACTCAGCCATTTTGGTTTTAGTGATTACATAATCAAATGGGTACAACTGTTCTATGACAATGCAAAATCATGTGTAACTAATAATGGATCCTTTTTAGAATTCTTCAAAATTAACAGAGGTGTTCGACAAGGTTGTCCATTGTCCCCTTATTTATTTATTATCAGTATTGAAATTCTAGCCATTAAAATTCATAACGAGAAAAATATAAATGGTATTAAACTAAAAAAAAAAGGAAATAAAACAGACATTATTTGCTGACGATGCTTGTTTTTTATGAATGGTTTACAAAAGAGATTTGAAACACGGATTACAACTTTAGACAATTTTGGGAAAACATCACGGTTAATACTAAATAGGAAAAAATGTATAATTTTACGTTTAGGATCATTGAAGGATATTAATACTGAATTTTGCAAGCAAAAATAAATTTACTTGGAGCTCAACCCAAGCAACATCATTAGGTATAACTTTTTGTAATAATCCAGATGAAACTATTGCATTAAATATCAGTAATAAAATACAACCAATTCAAAATTGTCTTAATTCATGGAAAAAATGGCATCTATCATTGATCGGTAAAATTACTGTATTGAAGACCTTCTCATTCCCAAAGCTTGTGTATCCTTTAACTGTTCTGCAAAACCAACAACGCACAAGCCAAAACAATTTAAAAAAAATGTTCTTTGACTTTCTTTGCGATGGGAACTCCGACAAAATCTCAAGGAATCAAATAAAACAGGATTATAAAGAAGGCGGGTTGAAAATGCTCGACATTGAATTATTCATAGATGCTTTAAAGGCAAGTTGGGTGAAAAGGTTCATCCATGAAACAGATTATTAATTAAATTATACCATGCAATGCTAAACCCACACGGAAGAAATACAATTTTCAAATGCAACATTAAACAAACTGATGTTGGAAAACTTAAAGTTCCATCAGTCTTCTTGCAACAAATTCTAGAAGCCTGGTCTAAAACAACGTATAAAGTAAACATAGATCATATATCAAAAGAAATACTTAAGAACAATTCGCATATACAGCGAAACAATAAATTGTTTTATTTTGAATAATGAAACAATAGAGGCATACAATCTATAGAACATGTTTACGATTTTCGAAGTAAAACCTTTTATTCTTTTGAGCAGCTCCATGGAATGTATGACGTTGACAAAAAATATTTTTAAAATTGTTACTCACTTATAAACAGCATTCCATTACAGTGGAAGCAAAAACTAAGACTCGAGCCTATATCATATGCATCTCCAAAATACTTTTTAGATCATATAAAGTTAACACCAAAATATGCAAAACTGTCTATAAATGCCTAGTTAACACCAATAAACGCATACAAATGGTATGCGTAGAAAAGTGGAAGGCAATGCTTAACATATCCACGACTGATAACGCCCAAATCTTTTGCCAAGCTGTTTTTCTTACTGGTGACACAAAACTCAGAACTTTCCAGTATAAATATTTAATGCACATTATTCCAAATAATGCATATTTGTTTAAATGTAATCTTGTGGAGTCTAACATGTTTGACTTTTGTTCTGCATGTACTGATTCCACAAAACACATGTTTTAGGAATGCCAGAAGGTCCAGAATTTCTGGTCAGAAATTACAAACATTATTCGGGACAAGTTTGAATTTGAAAACAACATCAATCTTATTTTTGAAACTATTTATTTCTGTTGCTTAAAATGCACACATGAAAGGAATCATATGGCCATTAATTTCATTATGCTGTAATCTAAAGTATTTGATTTTTAAATGCAAATGTGAAAATGTAACCCCATTTTTTAATCAATACTTGAGCTAGTTAACACATCGACTGAAAATAGAGGAAACGATATCACACATTAAATGCACACACGAGCTTTTTAGGCAAAGGTGGATCAACTTTTTCGAAAATACATCCGTATGAACCCACCATTTTTGTTATCTCTTTAAAAAAACAAAAACCTATTTTTCAGAAATCTTAACCGTGATCAGTCATTTTTGTTGTAGCATAATTTGCCAAATGTTATATGTTTGTAAAAATGTATGTAAAAATGTTTGATTTCAGAAATAAAAATGTTATAACAAAAACGAGTTTTCTTATTTTTAGCTATGGTAGTTATTTTCTTAGATTTCATCTTAAATAGTTTTACAAAGAATTCTTAGAGAACACTTGTCTGAGAATATGAAATATATTTTTAAGAAAAACGTGATCTACCATAAAATTAGTTAACAAATAAAACGCAGACATTCAATCTTGTATATGGATATCAAAATTAATACAAAATATTACAACAAAACCAATAAATGGGAATTGTGCATAGATTTGCAGATTGACAAAAAGTAGTTTCTACTCAATGTTAGATTTTATATTTTAGTGTATTACAATTTACATTAAAATTTACGTTGTGCTCAGGTGAGCTAAAAATATATTGTCCGAGACCACCGATTGTATTAAGCAAAAAAAAATAAAATATAAATTAGGCGACTCGACCTTAAGTCCTTAAAATCATTTTGATTTGTCGTTTGTCGTTGTTGTCCGTTTGAACATTTTACTTCAAACATACCTGAACACGCCATTAAAAGTTTACAAGCCACTAGGATTCGTTTAACTCAGGTGAGCCATGCAGGGCCATCTTGGCCATCTTTTTTATATGGTGGTAAATTTTTATGTTATAGCTGATCAACATTCAGTGCACTGATGTATGAGTTAAAAACATTGCCTTTTTTCTGTGAGTGATAAATCGGGGACATAATAAAATATGTTTCAGTTAAGGTATATTTTAAATATTACAAATTGTTTATATTTATGTAAACAGAGCATTAAATATCTCTTGAAGCAATCTTTCGGACGCCTGTGCAGACATTGCTGCGGTAACCACGTTGAAGAACCAATGTGAATTCCGGCAGATATTGCTGCGTTACTGGATGGGACATCTAATTCTCAAGACTGCCCTAGTCACATGGATGCAGAATACGTGAACTTCAGTTTACTTCCGGTCATCTGCTGCGCGTAGATCTCGTCGAACATCTCGCTGTCGGCAACCGTGAAGTGAGTCTTCCAGTCGCCGACGATTCCTTGTAACACAAGAAGTTGAGAACGATTTTTTTTTGTATAAATGTACTTTGATAACCCGGAGACGCTTTTTGCTTGTATCAAACTATACGGGATCTAATGAGGTACGAAATTAAATGGATCGAGGCAGTGGCCGTCTCTGATAATAACTAATTTTTAACATACATGTAGTTATATGCTTTCAGTATACAACGTGCGTCATAAGAAAACAAACGCCATAATATATGGTGTTTAAACAAAGTGTGCGTCCGTTTAAAATTTATTCTGCATTATTAAAGATTAAGTTTAACGTGTCCAGATAATTTTAATATAATATTTCGATTCTGATTTATGTTCACACATATAGTTTGATATCAATTATATACACCTACAGCTTTTTTAAAGATACTTTTTCATGCGGACCTTGGGTTAATTAATGCTCTTCGGAATAAGTTTAGTCTTACCTTTCCTATAAAACGAGCCGCCGGGTTTCCATAAATTTTCTTTGACCACTTTGGGCATTTCTCTCTTCTCGGCCATGTTTTGGAAGGAGCAGCTGTCGTGGACTATCTGACAAAATTCGTCACTAGAGTCCACACCGAGGAAGCGTGCTATCCTTTTAATCTCCTCAACTCCGTTCTGTAAGAATTGGCAAGGGTCGTAATGTAATAATTAACGTAGGGAAAAATTGAACTTACAGTTAAAGAAAAAAAACATATTTAAATAAAGCTTTACATTTGTGTGTTTCAGACTTAAGTTCATTTAAATATTGTAGGAAATCCAACAAAGAAAGTAGAATACCATTTTCAAATCTTCGTACATGACTAAACAAATCCTGTCGGGTTCTGACTTCATCTTTTCTTCGAATTCTCTCAAATAGGAAAACATGTCACCATAGGGCACTGAAATGTGGAAAGTGATATAACAATAGTTGTAGAAGCCCAATGTAGCTGAAAATACGACCAAAACTATCAGGAAATTATAAGGATAAGTAAAGACAAGAGGGCATTCGTTGCCCTCGGTCGTTCCCCTCAATGAGCAAAATGTCGCAGCGTCTCGAATTTGGACGAGGGTCAACCAAGTATCATGTTTGTGAACTGATTGTGTAATCCAGCCAGTGGTTCCTGACAGGAATATGTGTTAGTTAGTTTTAAGGTTTTTGAGCTTTTGTTTACCATGGCAACCAGAACTGTCATTATTTGCGATTGAATTGAATGCATTTGGTGAAGGTCCATCCAAGGAACATTCCTGCTAAGTTTGGTTAATTTCCACTACCCGTAATTGTTTTCAGGCAAAAGAAAATGGGCGTTGTTCATGTGAGCTAAAACAAAAACAGAACCATGAACAAATGCAACATAATACAACTTACGTTTCCCGTCGACGTACAACTTCAAGAAGTTCTGAAACTTCCCTGAATAATTAAAAAAGTGCATCCCAAGCATGTGGTAATACCAGGACACGGCGCTGTCCTTGAGGTTACGCAACACTAACACTATCTTGTTCTTCTTTTCCTCCATTTGTTCAGGCAGGAATCTTAGAGGCAAATGTGTGCATAAAACCCTGGGAGATGGCATTTTATCGAATTTTTCCTCGGATGTAGCGTCAAACAATGTAAAATTCGTCTCCATCGACAACTCTGTTTTTCTTGACAGAAGCATGTTCAAAATTTCGTCAACCCAATGTGTTCCTGAAAATGCAGCAAACTGAGTTTGTTTAACACATGTTTTAAGGATATCAACACGTTTACAAACATGGTCCCGTGAACCTAAATGCAACCTTTTATTCGCCGATATTTGCCTTTATTTTAAAATGGTACTCTTATAATGATAATAGGCGGTTTTAGAGGGGGCGGAAGTGGCGTATGCCCCCCTCTACAATTGTCCAACATTCGATTTTTCAACCACAAATAACCTTAAAAGTTAAAACATATGCATTTTGTTACGTGGAAGTGTTTATTCAATCAATTTATTGCAATAATCAAACCCATTATTCGGTATTTTCGTTAGATTGTACCGTTTTGTAGATATCACACCTTTCCGAAATTTATTCCAACATGTATAAGAGACCAAAACACTCTTTCCTGTAGCCTTTTTGGTTACTGAATATTTCCGCCTCCTCTAAATAAAATCCTGAATCTGCGCCTCGTGATGGTAAATGTAATTTAAACAATGACAAAATTCATTAACATTACTTAAATACTAGTACGTTAATTAACTGTGCAAGTGTATGTAACAGCAATGTGAATCAAGTGTAGATTATAAATGAGGCCCCAAAAGTTGTTTCTTATGTAAAAGTCACGATACTCACAAAATGATATACCGGGTAATAACAATACATGCAAATTATAGTGGACTTACAACTTGTATGGTAAAGCCCATCTTAAAATAGACTGCCACTGTTAGGTGTGTGATGTTGAAGATGAGTGCTCATTAAGCGGCACATATTTAAATTTACATGCAAGTTTAAGTCAATATAAATACCACAACAATGATTCGAGATTTCACCTGCTTTGGGGAGTGTAGCCAGCACAACGTCATCATCGCGCATCTTCCAATTGCGCATACTCAGAATGGTCTTCCCCCGCTCGACGCCATCTTGCATGAACGTAGGCAAAGGGTACCCGTCTATGGTGATCAGTCCTTGGCACGTGGCCCCGTCGGCGTCCGTTATCTCGTACGGTTCCACAGACATCGTCGTCTTTCGAGGATTTCCGTAACGTCACGTAGTTCGAGAGTGCCTTACTCTTCTGTTTGCGGGCACCTGCGGAAAAAAACAAGAAAGAATCTTAACTCCCCACTTGTCCCTGAGAACGTATTTTACGAAAACTTCCCAAAATACATGAACTAATACTGAATATCTTCAATAGACTGAAGTTATATGCTCTTAACATGTTCACACTGTGTTCTTGCTTCAAGGAAAGCAGAGAGCTAATATTCAATGCAAAACTATACAAACATGTCACAAAAGTTGACATTCCAAGTATGTTTGTTAAATCATGTTATCTATGGCTTCTGCTGTGGATCTAATGCATACATGCTGGGTACGCTGAAATGCCGTATAAATGTTATTGGTCACACTCAACTGCATCCATTGTAAACACACGAAATTGTTCGTGTCAGGTTGCACATTGGAAAAGTCGGCACAGTTAGTACGTTTAACGCTAATGACAAAATAGTTGTGGACACAGTAAACAAACATAGTTGCCGGGATACTATAGTAAACCGCGATTTAAATGTATATATTAATATTAGCATCTGATCTGAAATAACATCGTTCATTGTTAGTTTAACTAAGAAAAAATGGTAAGTTTGACTCGGAAAAATCACTAGAACAAAACTGACAACGTGTCTGACAATTGAAGATGGTTGCATAACTTTACTTTCATATACGCTTTGTATACCTTGTACATGTTTGTCTACTGAGAAACAAAGTAAAACAACCCAGTGACGAGGACTGAGACGGTCTCGTGAAAATATAACGACAACTCAGGATCCACAACGAGCTTCATCTTGTGGGGCCAATACAATTTCAATAAATGGTCAAAAATATGGTAAATACATGGAGTTGACAACTGTATTGAAGTGTGTGGGCTAAACTGAAGCAATACAATGAGAAAAATCTGAAATCGCAGATATTTATTTAGAGTCTGTCAGTAATATGGCAAAGTGGTATTATTTATCAAAAAGAGTGCCATTGTTACCAAAATACGCCCGTCATATTTAGGCGCTTTTTAAAGGTAAAGATTCAATGACTAAAGCGAAACTATCTCTGTTAGTTAAGTTGAGGAACCAAAAATATCCCATCTATAATCATTAATCGGAAATGGAGACAAAAACATAGTGAAGAGGGGGGGGGGGTTAATTAAACTTTGGTAATTATTAGTTATGGTTCTTGTATGGTTCACTTCCTCATCCAACGATAGCGAACAATTCTGCTGATATGAAAATCCCTCTATGTGTTATGTAACCGGTCGGGCAATTCGTGACAGTTTGTAAACTTAACAATATAAATTCAACACAACTCGCTTCTCCTCTTTTTCCTTTTATTCCATCTGTTAATTTCAATCCTAACTACCAGAACTTCCTTCCAATCTGATTTCTTTCTTCGAACTGACCTCCCTACCAAACTAAACTCTTTCTTCCCTATTACTGATAAGCCGCACCCACACACACCACTGACCAATCACATCTATCTTGCATCTACCAATCACACAATACATTGATCCCTTGCTCTCATTAAACTGGAATTAATTAGCACCTAGAATTAGTATCGTTAAATCTTTACCTACAGTTGTTTCTTTATAATTAAAGCTGATAAGCATAGTGTCTGAATAACTTATGTGAGAAGTAAGATATTAAAGGGTTTCTCAGACAGTAACTACATCTATGTAATTATTATCAAGTTAAACATGTGGTTAGAACTTACTTATACAGTAGACAAAGACATATCAACAATCTGAGCAAATGTTATTAATTATGTTCAGACTTACAGAATATTTTTACTATATGAAAAATAGAAATAATCAAAAATCAAATTTATATGTATAACTCTGTGACAATTACACTATTAAACATAAACCTTCGACCTTTAAATGTGACCTTGACCGTGGACCTACAGACCTAGCTTGGATGTGACTTCATGCTAACTTATTTAAAAATCCCTCCATGGATGACACATTTATACTATGATCAAATATTTGACCTTAAATTGTGACCTTGGACCTAATGACCTGGTTGTTGCGTGCGACACGCCATCTCATCATGCTCAACACTTTTGCTACGTTATTTGAAAATCCATCTATGCTAGACAAAGTAATACTACGGACAAAGTATATTAGATTAATTTCTTATATTTGACCTTTGACCTTAATTTATTACCTTTGACCTTGAATTGTGACCTTGACCTTGGACCTAGGGACCTGGTTCTTGCGCGCGACACTCTGCCTCACCTTGCTGATTACTTCTGTCCAGTTATTTAAAAACCTTCTTCGCTGGACAAAATTATGCTCCGGACAAAGATTTTCCCGCCGACCACCCGCCTGGGCGTTCCCATTATACGGCCGTTTTTCAAATTATAATATGGTGCAATATTTAATTTTCGGGATAAAATTCCTTCGAGTGCGGCTATTAACTGATGCACTTAAGTCCTTTTATTTTGTATTTAATGTGTTGTAATTAATCTGCAGTGGTTGTTGTAAACTATCCCTGCTTCCAGAAAACAAGTTTTTAAAGGCACTTGGATCTTGCATACAATGATTTGAACACATTGATTTTAGGATTTCCTTATTTCAACAAACAATTTCACCCAGTGGTTGTATTTTCTTGTTCTTGCATTTCAATGTTAACTCAAATCGGACCCTGTTCCTTTAATAAAGCTCGTATTTCTTCTTTACTTTTGTTGTCTTAATATTAAGTATATTAAATTATGTCAATTTTTCTTCAAAATATGTGTTAATTATAGATAGACAGATATAGTCGGGCTAAACATACATTTACAATACCAACCATAATACAAGGTCCATTTTGACATAAAAAACGTATAACACTTTAGTAAGTCTGTTTTGTAAATCTGGCGTTTTCTTGACTTACTTTTGAAACTTATATCGTTTCACTTGGCAGATCATTTTATGAGAATTATTTCAGTGATATGTATTACAATGTACTTGTGAAAAATAACTCTACGGACAAAAATAATGTAGGCCAACACGAAAAAGGTCCATTTTACTACATCAACGTCCAAACTGTAAAGCAGATGGTGGGAATTTTTCGCTTTCTAACACAATGGTTAATTTAATAAGTTAAATACCCCCAACATATGTCAAATGTGGCCAATGCATTCAACTCCAACTCGGGATTACAGGCAGTTGACGCGTTGCTTATGGTACTATTGAGTAAATGCAAACTTTTTAATGACAATCAACAAATTCTGGAAAAAAAAAAATCTGAAAAAAAATCCCTGTATCCAATATCACGAAAAGACGAAACAACACAACTTTGTGTTCAGAAACGTAGTTTTGTCATTTCTTGTTTCATTTCATTAATCGTGAGGTTTAATTTTACTAATTACTATCACAGCAACTCGTCAAAATGTCTTGTTGCTACACACACTGGTTATTGCAAATATTTGCATAGTACAGTTTTGAAATATAATATAGTTTATTACATATACTACGGTGCCTTTTGACTCGGGTATCGTGGCTATTGTAATAATTGATACAATTTTCGAAAAATAATGACGAAAAATTATGTGTGCTTTTTAGTTGTTCGCAGAACAACTATATGTACCGCTTCTAACATCCGAAGGTGAAATTCACTATGATTTTAACTCAGTTATTATCACGCGACAGTTAGAAGAGCAGTTTGAATATCACGTACGTTTCCCAAATGCATCCATCCTTTTGATGAAATGTGTGATTAGAACAAAATATGTTTAAAACAAACTAAAAACCGTCGGGTAATTCACAGCTTTCAGTGTAGGATCCATCCTTTTGATGAAATGTGTGATTAGAACAAAATATGTTTAAAACAAACTAAAAACCGTCGGGTAATTCACAGCTTTCAGTGTAGGATCAAATTTTGATAATAAATATCGCGGAAGAAAGTAGTCCACTATGAAGCGTTCGAACTCATTGATAAATGGTTTTACCCTAACATATTCATCTCGCTTATTGTCGATTAAGGTGTTTATGCGTGGTGTTTAAAATGTGTAACTTTTCATTTTACCCTTAATTATTTTATTACTTATTGTATTCTTCTCTTGGTCGTACTAATAATAATAAAGAACGAAATGGAATTCACAGTTTATCGGTAATTACGCAGTATAGATACTAGCAAAAGCAGTCGGTTACACTCTATTAAACTAATCAGAAAATTACGGTGCACATGGAAAAAGACTCTGTGGCCGAGTGGTAACTCGTTAAATCACACGCCGGCGGCCGGGGTTCGATCCCCATGATTGGCCGGATTTTTTTTTCTCAATTTTTATTTATTTTATTTTTGTTTCACATAATATAAGCGTTTGCTACTCCAGATGCTTTATGAATTAAAAAAAGAAGACATTTCTAAAATATAATATTCTGTGAGTAACTTCCTTTAAGCATTTTAAAAGCATTTTAAAACATAACCATACATTATCGCGCAACAACTTTGCTTATACGGTTGAAAAGCTTAACACTGTCGTTGCATTCATAATAATGTTAAATGTTTTAACCGTCTCCGTGGCCTAGTGGTTAGGCCGTTTGCCTACCGAGCGAGAGGTCGAAGGTTCGAGTCCTACACAGGGCGAGTTCTGATATGGCCTGTTGCCTACCCTGCAGCTAGTTAAATCAAGGGGTACCTATTGCCTTCCTGCCAAGCGCCCGGCATATAGGATAGGAATCGGGGGTAAAGATGTTCATCAGTGAAGGTGTCTCATAAGTCAAAACTGGCTAGCCCTAAATCGCGAGGGGTGACACTATAATAAACAAACACACACACACACACTATTTAGCATAGTGTAAGTTTAAATTGAGTTTTGCTTTACGCCATGGTTATTTCTCTTCGGCAAATAAATCTACTGTCTTCCACGGAGACTGCCCGGTAATAAAACTGATAACCATCATTTTTCACTATATACCCGGTAGATACATTCGGAGAATGTTTTATGAAAATGTAATGACAGAATGTCGGATTGCCAATAAAAGTCAGATAAATATGTTTGTTGCCCAAAGAAAGACACACCGGACACAGAATTTGGCTCATCAGGTTTCTTGTCCGACAATATTTTTCATTTTCAATTGAAAGTTGTTGTGACAGGCCTTGTATATATAATTCGTACATAATATTGTTAGCTGCTGTAAGCGGCTGTCTAGTTTTCACACGTGTTAACGTTTTACTTAGTGGCGTACATTTTACAATGGACCTCTATTCATCAGTTGCACATTTGACAACAGATACAATTCAAATCGGCATTATAGAGAGACAAAAACTAACCTAACTACACAATGGCGATATATATTTTAAAATCTGATGTTATTACTTGGCAATATCGATTTAACGTCGCAATATCTATTTTAATGTCGCATTTTGAAGATTATAAATCGCCAAGCAATGTCTCTGTTCAAGTTATCTTTATAATGTTGACACAAATATTATAGTAAAACACGGAATCAAGGATTTAACTAGTGAACGAAATTTTATACATATTTTCGTTTGATGTTTGACTTTTTGGAAAGAACATTTTATCATGTATAAGACGTCGTGTTTGTTAGTTCTGGCTTCTTAACCAGAATTTAAATTCAGGGATTTTTATTTTCTTCACATAAGAACACTGAACAAGCTATTAGCGCAACTATCATGTTTTACCAATAAAACGTTTATAAATTTATAACTTCTGTATTTAAGGTGACATATGATATGGCATACCTCTCTAATTGCCAGATTGTCCATGATAACGCGTCGGGGTTTTCATTTTAAGTTATTATATGGTCATCTAGGTGACTTCATGCAATTTGATTCTATTTACTGGTTGTAATATACAATTGTAATATTATGGTATTTTCAATATACTTGCAAAACATTCTGCAAAGTGCCTATTGTACTGATTTATTTGGACGAGTCGATAAGATCCATCGGACGCTATGATACTGAACAGTGCACAAACATTTTCAATAACTACTAGTACAAACGAATGTTGTATCAGCCATTGAATTTTCTTGCTTTCTAATATTCAAAACTGTAGACAGATTTACATTTAGAAACGATCTCAATTACTCTGTTGAATATGTTCTGTTTAATTTAAACTTGCTATTAACTTTGAATTTAGTGAGTTGTGCCCAATGTTACGCAACAGCGAGCAACTGCAATGCCTTCAGCGCTTTGATTTGTACTACACAACTAGTATCCAATATTTTATCATGTACATACCGTTTTACAACACTTCCTTGCTGTGTCCGAATTGTAACTGAACGATTTTTATTAGAGCAAACGCTTAACATTTAGATTATATCCATGCAATCGAATCATCTACTTGCAACATTCTCCATGTAAAATCTGGCCATCTAAAAATTAGACACACCGAGTTCTAGTTTTTAACGTGTACAAACACAGAGTTCTAGTTCTTCAAGTTCTTCAACATCTAGATTATATCCATGCAATCGAGTCATCTACTTGCAACATTCGCCATGTAAAATCTGACCGGCTAAAAATTAGAACAACCACAGAGTTCTAGTTCTTAAACTTGACAGTATACACAGGTACCTGGGTAGCCGCTGAAACACGTCTTGATATTGCATTATTTCTACGACTGCGCAGTGGAATCATTAGTTGTAATTTTTTGTGCAGACTCAAAACAGTTTTTGTATAGACATGTATTGTGCGATTTTATTGACCTTGCACTCATGAATATTTCGTGTATTTTCGTAAATCTATTTTAAGCTACTAACCCACATAGGAGACTTAGACATGCATATGTGTTGATTTAATCCTTACTATATAACAGTTGATACTGTAGTGCAGTGGTAAGTACGCAATGTTTATAAGCGAGATGTTTTGGGTTCGAATCCCAGAAAAGACACTTTTAATTATTTTATTTGATTTATTGATTTAATTTAATTTATTAAATTGATCAATTTGCTGTCGTCATGACACGGACTCGCATCCTCAACTTCGATTCTGACACAGACGAGGGCAGCACCGATACTGCGAGCGAAACAGAGTCTTTGAGAATGAATGTTTATGTAGATGAAATGAATAAACTAATAAAAATATAACAAATGAAAACGGGAAAAAAATAAAGAACAAATGTCACGACAATAAGTGACGTTGAAGAATAAGGACATGATAAAAAAGAAAGATTTTGGGAAGATTCGAACCACAATCATTGTTATTCAGAGTCTAAGACACTATACACCGCGCAAAGTCTAAGACACTATACACCGCGCAAAGTCTAAGACACTATACACCGCGCAAAGTCTAAGACACTATACACCGCGCAAAGTCACACTATACACCGCGCAAAGTCTAAGACACTATACACCCCGCAAAGTCTAAGACACTATACACCGCGCTTTTCTTCCTGACAATTGTTGATGGGTGCTTTTGTTTTATGCCTATGAAATCCGTGCTTTAGACGCTAACTAAATTTAAACCGATGTAAATAGAATAGTCGAGCGCTACTGGGCATCAATGAGTGCCAGGTCAATAAAATCATACAGTACCAGCTGTATTGTGTTGCAGATACTATCTATAGCTAAATAAATAATAAACAATCAATATCTTGATGAAAACGCTGACAGCGTAGAAAGACTGTTGGCGAGAAAAGAAACTAAGAGCAAATGAATAATTAGAGTATTTTAATATTAGAAACATTTATTGAAGCAAATCACCTGTCTTTTATATCATGTCTACAAAAAAAATCTCGAATGTTATAACTATACACTCTACTTAAAATAAATTGGTATAAGCTAGTATTTGACCTAAGTGAAGATTGAGATATAGGCCACTGTTTTTTTTTTCAAATTAAAACTAATATAGCGCGCGTCTAATTCAATGCTATTTATCTACGACATTCTTGGGAGGCAAATATTTTTTGTGTCAAACTATTTAAAACGCAAACAGAGTTATATGCATACAAGTCAATCTGCAACGGTAAAAATAGTCGATGAAACGTATAAGTTCGAATATTCAGTGCTTTTTATCACAAGCGCTAAATACCAATTTAAATAAAAAAAAAAAAAAGTTTAATTAGTAAAATACATTCAAAACTCTCTTTAGAGTACAATGCTTTTCCATAATTCTTATGCATACGTCAAAAACAATACCAATCGTCAATCGATTAGTTACGATCGCTCCGCTATCAGTACTGACTCAATACACTGTTGTCAAACTTACGCAATATTATGTAATACGCAGTTAACCAGTCAACAGCACAAACATCTATCATACTCATGTGAATAGGCCTAACATGAATTCACTTGTAAATGTGGACTAAATGGACTATTATTACTGTTTATTAGTGTTTTAAGTCGGACCTATTTCTTATCATCTAATTATAGAAAGAAGCATCGATAACAGGAAGCCTCACTGCTCAGCCAGCGAAGCGCAGTAATTTATCGATTTAATGACTCGTAGCCTGCAAAGAAAAGTAGTTCCCTCAAGACCGATTTCTGAATACACCTACTAAATCCTGTTGGCTTAAATCCAGTCTAAAAATATTCGGCTGTGCGAAGGTCAAGCTTGGCCTTTTCTTAGACCACAGTTGCTGTCAGCCAGCCAATAACAGGCAAGAATAGCCGTTTACGAAATCCCATAGTAAACGGCTTTATTCTTCCCTAAGTAACCCGCATTGCCTGTGCAATGTCTTTAGTTACGGTTCATTGTTGTTGGGTTAACAAAAGGCCAACTACATTTGGCCATGGGTTTGTGTACTCTGTCATATGGGATTTTGGTCTTAAAATATTATTCTTTTGTAAATTAAATCTAATGCATAGTTATAAACTAGTTTATAGTGTGAATATTTCCTTTTATATAGTCACCAGTTTTGAATACATGTATTAGTTAAATGAAATTATGAGGTCTTCAAAGACACAGTACCCTTCAATTTGATACAAAATGCGAATAGAATGTGCACTAATAAAATATAGTTAGAATTTCATTATTGGGTTGTAAAAAGGGCACAAATAGAAGTTTGGCATAGTGAAAAAACTGTATTTTGCTATTATACGCAAAATGTAAACACACTTTCAAAAACAGTAGTTTCGCAATGTTTATATTATTTGTAATATGTCAAAGTTATATTTGTGTATCATTTGACTTATTCTTAAAAATATTTTTTTTAAATGCTTTTAAAAAATATTTTTTAAATCCATTTGATAAATATCACAGATTTATTATTTTATTTGATTATGACATTTTCTTGTCTTTATTATGATTGTAAAATCTATTTTCCCGTTTATTCGGGATTGCGTTTGCGATTACTTGTTTAACGGTAATGTCACTGTACCAAAATGATCGATCATAATTAGAAACCGAAAAGGCTACTCGTGATTTATCCTATACATAGATGATGTTCTGTCATGTCATGATTAACGATGTCAATGCAGGCTGTGAAGCCATCAACGTTGCATCGTACTGTCACTCATTTTGCATTATCAAAATGGTAACAGTGCATGCATGCGCACCGGCATTTTGTCTTGACTGGATAAAACATTAAATCTCTATCCTGCATATAGTTAAATTTGCATGTTCTTGCGCAAACATGAGGCTATAACTCTGGTGTTTGGTGTCGATCTGGTCAATGTGTGGCTTATGCTAACTAAGATCATATAGTCAGACTTAAACTGTATAAGTTTTACTAAGATTGGATTAAAAATGAAATCTCGATCCCGCAACAAGCCCATCACAGAAAAGTTTCTTGGGTGACTTTCTACCTATTTCCTTCAAATAATTAGCCGCCACAGTTTTCATCATATGGTTATATTGAACAATTTGAAATTCTGCTTGTCTGAAACGTTTTGATGAATTTTGAAATAATTTCACAGAAATGTTCCTTTGGATACCGACTACAAGATTCCTTTAAATCATTTTGATTCTTTAAAAAAATGGCTGTCAAGGCAGTTTTACTTTTATGGGTATATTGAATAATGAACAAAAATATTGTTAGAAACAACCGATTGAATTTCGACAAAAATAAATAAAATGTCCCTCAGGCGACTCGACCAAAGCCCTTCAAATTATTTTGAGTTGTTTTCTCTTTGTTGTCCGTTCCATATGTTACTTAAAACATATTTGAACACGCCATTAAACTTAACAAGCCGCTACGATTAATTAAACTCAGGTGAGCTGTCCAAGGCAACAAGGGCCCTCTTATTTATATGGTGATAGCTTCTTTAAAGTGTATATATTTTATAGATGTTCTACAATCAACGTACTGATGTATGAGTTCAAAGCATGTCATTTTTTCTGTGAGTGCTAAATTTAATCAGAGTAATAATAATTACCTATGTTTCAGTAACAAAATATTTTAATTATTACTAATTGTTTAGATTTCTATACAGGTAGCTGCTTTATAAAATTGGCCCCCCTACCCGATCCCAACCCCATGATCCCCAGGACCCTTAAATGGTTTAATTGTGTTCATATGTTATTTATTTCATTGTAACTATCATCATATATAACACAATTAAACCGTCCACAGGATGGGGTCCGGGGCGGTTGGGGGGGGGGGGCAAATTGTATGATACCACTGCTTATGTTTCTATACACAAAGTATTAAATATCTCATGTATTTATATTTTTTCGAATAGATGCAACACGGACACTGTCTATATTAATATAAAGTTCAAGACTATAACATGCGTTACAAAAAGGTTACACAGGTTCTAGTCCTAACTGAAGCAATCCTTCGGACGCCAGGGCAGACATTCCTGTGGTAACCGCGTTAAAGACCCAAATGTGATATCCGGTAGATATCGCTGGGTTGCAGGATGGGACATCTAATTCTCAAGACGGCCCCAGTCACCCGGATGCAGAATACGTGAACTTCAGTCTACTTCCGGTCATCTGCAGCGCGTAGATCTCGTCGAACATCTCGCTGTCGGCAACCGTGAAGTGTGTCTTCCAGTCGCCGACGATTCCTTGTAAAACAAGAAGTTGAGCACGAGTTTGCGTTTAATAGGTGTACTGTTATAATCCGGATACGCTTTCTTCTAGTATTAAACTATAAGGGATCTAAAGAGATACGAAATTAAATGGATCGAGGCAATGGCCGTCTGTGATAATTACTAATTTCAAACATACATCTGCGTCCGTTTAAAATCTATTCTGCATTAGTGAAGATTAAGTTTAGCGTGACCAGACAGGTCTAATTAAATTATATTTCGATTTTGATTTATTTTCAAAACATATAGTTTAATACAAATTATTTATACCTACAAGTTTTCCAAAGATACTTTGTTAATACTCACCCCGAGTTAATGCTCTTCGAAATACGTTTATTCTTACCTTTCCTATAAAACGAGCTGCCGGTTTTCCAAATTTTTTCTTTGACCTCTTTCGGCATTTCTTTCTTCTCGGCCATGTTTTGGAAGGAGCAGCTGTCGTGGACTGTCTGACAAAATTCGTCACTAGAGTCCACACCGAGGAACCGCGCTATCCTTTTAATTTCCTCAACTCCGTTCTGTAAGAATTGGTAAGGGAGGGGTAGCCCGATTAATATTACTCCTTACGTGGCAAACGGAAACGCTGAATACAGTCCTTAATGCGTCAAATATATGCAGACATTACTTACAAGTGAACACTGATGAGACTGTCAAATGCGTCAAAAATATGCAGACATTACTTACAAGTGAACATTGATGAGACTGTCAAATGCATTAAAAATATGCAGACATTACTTACAAGTGAACATTGATGAGACTGTCCAATGCGTCAAAAATATGCAGACATTACTTACAAGTGAACATTGATGAGACTGTCAAATGCGTCAAAAAAATGCAGACATTACTTACATGTGAACATTGATGAGACTGTCAAGAAAGTACACGTAACAATGCTTAATGTAATAATTGACGTAGGGAAAAATTGATCATACAAACAGTTAGAACAAGAACTTTCGGAGAAAAGCGCGCCCGAATGTTCTTGTACTTGTCAGAGTTACTGGCATTGTTTCTTCGAAAAGTCGAGCTAAAAAGACATATTTAAATACAGCTTTATATGTGTGTGTTTAAGAATCAAGTTACTGTAAATATAGTAGTATTCAAGAACAAAGTAGAATACCATTTTCAAATCTTCGTACATGACTAAACAAATCCTGTCGGGATCTGAATTCATCTTTTCTTCGAATTCTCTCAAATAGGAAAACATGTCACCATAGGGCACTGAAATGTGGAAAGTATAATAACAGTAGTAGTAGACGCCTATTGTAGTTGAAAATACGATCAAAAGCAGGAAATTATAAGGATACTTAAAGACAAGAGGGCATTCGTTGCCCTCGATCGTTCCCCTCACTGAGCAAAATGTAGCAGCGCCTCAAATTTGGTCGAGGGTCAACAAAGTAACATGTTTGTAAACTTCTTTTTGTAATCGAGCCAGTGGTTCCTAACAGGAAGAGTCGTTAGTCAGTTTTTAGGTTTTTGAGCTTATGGTTACTATGGCAACCTGAGCTTTCCATAATTCAATTGCATTTGTGAAGGTCCATCCAAAGAACATTCCTGCCAAGTTTGGTTAATTTCCACTGATCGGTTTTAGGCGGAAGAAGTTAAAGTGTTGGTCATGTGATCTAAAACATAACAATGAACCAATTTTATATTAAAAAAACTTACGTTTCCCTTCGATGAACAATTTTAGGAAGTTCTTAAACTTCCCTGAGTAATTAAAGAAGTGCAACCCAAGCGTGTGATAATACAAGGACACGGCGCAGTCCTTGAGGTTACGCAACACCAACACTATCTTGTTCCTCTTTTCCTCTATTTGTTCCGGCAGGAATCTTAGGGGCAAATGTGTGCATAAAACTCTGGGAGATGGTATTGTCTCGAAGGTTTCCTCGGATGAAGCGTCAAACAATGTAAACTTTCTCTCCATTGACAACTCTGGTTTTCTCGATAGAAGCATGTTCAAAATTTCGTCAACCCAATGAGTTCCTGAAAATGTAGCAACTGAGTTTGTTTAACGCATATTTTATGGATATCAGCAGGCTTTACAAACATTGTCGCGTGAACCTAACTGCAACCTTTTATGCGGCGAGTCATTCGTGTTAAGTCTTCTTTTTTTCAAAAGTTACTCCTGGGCCTAAAATAAAATAATGTTTGTTTCCCCTCCCGCGACACATGCTAATAAAGGGTGGGTCAGTAGTTCGGAAAAATATTTTATTTCTATACACAATAAGTCATTTTCATTCATGTTTTCCTTATGCTCGAAATGCTACGGTATAGTATAAATTCTTAATATTTTCGTTGTTGTAGATTAATAACGTTCTGCTTATTTACGTAATACTATGTTCTAATTACCTTACAATAATTGTTGTAAGCAACAGCGATAGCAACAGTGACTGTTACACGCTTAGCACGTGGATAGTATTTAAAAGCATCGATCTGCAATACTGTATCTGAACAACGCAAATGCCTGAGCATAAATGAATTAGCATTCTAGACTTTGTTCATTAATAAAAAGAAAGCAACAGAACATTTTCGATAAATAAAAATAAAAAGAAAAGGCGCTGAAGTTTATTTACTTTCATTTTTGACAAGGACTTTAGTTCCGCTAACTTTCATTCAAATGTTGCCTCAGCCAAAGTTTTTGTATAATTCTAATCCGTGTGCAGTGATGAGTTTGAATAACACTTTCGTTCATTATTACTAGATCTAGTAATTTTTTTTTTTTTTATAAAATAAGACGTTTGACGCGATCAGTTTGTCGAGTTACATGACGTCGTAATTAATATTCCTAGTAAACGGTTCCTTTCACCAAAATTCACCAAAATTATGAAATTTATTTATAATTATTTATTTATTTACTATTTTAATTTGTAGTAATTTATTACCAACGCGGCTGTTAATTAAAAACAACAACATGCATATGCGTTGCGCCCTACAATCTGACACTGAATGTTATGGCGTCCTTTCCGTAAAAGCATGCGTCAAAATACGCCGAATTACGCGTTACCGAGAACTGTCCGTTTAAAGTCATTTTATAAGCGTCTTATGAAAGTAAGATTGGTACACGCTATTGCATCCTTTTTAAGGATTCGCACCCCGCATTTTCACACACATATAAAATAAAATATTGTTTTCTTTGGTCTATAAATTTTTTGGGGGTCCCGGCGATTTTGCTGGGTCGGTCGCGGGAGGGGAAACAAACAATATTTTATTTTAGGGCCTATAATGATGGTAAATGTAATTTAATTCAAACAATGGCTAAACTGATCGACAATAGGCTACATACGTTAATTAACCGGCAAGTGTATGTAACAGTGTATATTTAAATTGACACGTTCAAGTGACGGTACTATATATACCAACAATGATTCGAGATTTTACCTGCTTTGGGGAGTGTAGCCAGCACAACGTCATCATCGCGAATCTTCCAATTGCGCATACTCAGAATGGTCTTCCCCCGCTCGACGCCATCTTGCATGAACGTAGGCAAAGGGTACCCGTCGATGGTGATCATTCCTTGGCATGTGGACCCGTCGGCGTCCGTTATTTCGTACGGTTCCACAGACATCGTTGTTTCCCGAAGATTTCCGTGACGTTAAGTCGTTCGAGAATTCGTTACTTTTCTGTTTACGGGCACCTGCGGAACAAAAGAAATCTTAAATTCCCTCGTGTACCTCAGAACGTATTTTACGAAAACTTCCTAAATACTTTAACAACTTAAAGAGAATGAAGTTATAAGCTGTAAACATTTCCAGTCGTTGTTCTTACTACAAGGAAAGCAGATAGCTAATATTCCATGCAAAACTATACGAAAATATCACAAAGATGACATTCCTAAATATGTTTTGTTAAATCCTGTTATCTATGGCTTCTGCTCTGGATCTAATTCATACATACTCGGAACGCTGAAATGCCGAATAAATCATAAATCATCGATCATACTCAACTGCCAAACTCCTCGCAGTGGTTACTTCCCCATTGGTACTCTCAGTTAAAAACTTAAGATTTGGAAGTTTTCAGGGGAGACGATTGTAAGGAGGTTGAAGATTTATTTTTTACAAAATTTTAATTGTATCATTATTATTTTATAACAATGACATAGACATGTTAATATTGGCCCAGGTATATATATAACGAGTTAAAATTAAAAAAAAAATAATTAAATAAAATAGTAAACATAACAACGCTATTTTACGTTGTGCACGTTTTTATCGTGTGCTTATCCTGGACTTTATTTGGCGCCAAGTGTTTGCCTATGGTTACATGGAACTTCGTGACGGCAGGTATTTAAATCGAGCTATGCTCGGACACAGTTAAATCTCTGCGCGGAGGTTGACTCAGCTGCATTCATTGTGAACACATACATAGTGTGTCTGTTTTCACAGTTGGTCGAATTTTAAGAGTTGGTCGGCACAGTTAGAAAGTTTAACGTGAATGACAAAATAGTTGTTGACAAATTAAACAGTAAACACACATAGTTGCTGGTTAAGTATAGTAAACCCGTGAATTAAATGCATATCAATATTAGCACCTGACTGACAGAACATCATAGATGGTTACGATTACTACGAAAAATAAAAACGCTGACAACGTAGAAAGACTGTTGGCGAAAAAAAGAAACTAAACGAAAATTATGAGAGTATTTTTATAATAACGAACATTGATTGAAGTACGTCACCTGTCTGTAATATCATTTCTACAAAACAAATATCGAAACTCATAACTATACACTCTACTTAAATACATTGTTATAAGCTGGTATTTTACCTAATTGAAGATGGCCAATTTTTAAAATGTTCTTTTCAGAAACCACTGGTTGGATTTCCAAATAATTTCACAGAAATGTTTCTTGAGTAGTACTACACCAAAGTTGCTGAAATGGTTCCGCTCCGTTAAAAAACATGGCAAAGGCGTAGCTTGGGTTCAAAAAATGTATAGGCACAATAGGTGGAATCTATAAAAATGGAGCTGTAAGCGATAATTTGGACCAGGAGTGTATATACTCGTATGTGGCTACAAACAACTAACTTCCGCTAAACCCCGATTCTACAAAATAATTGTAAAAAAGCGTGTGTTTCAAGAATTTTTCGGCGTAGCTGTCTAAGATCACTTTTGACCTGGATTTCTTGCGATAATTATGCAGCGGGAAAATTGAATGCCAATTGAATTTAGCAAATTTTCTATTTTTAGATAATGCAAACTTACAACAATGGTTTAATGTATACCAACAACTGTTGCATACTTTTAGGGATTAAAATGTACATTATTGTTTACATAAGAGGTTAAAATAAAGTTATAATCATATCTTCGACATACACTCTAGAACTGAACATAATTATGAATATATTTTATCATTGTATGTCAAGATCAGAATATTATATTCGTTCTCAGAATTAATCCAATGTTTTGTTTAGCCTAGCGACACGCTCTATAAATAACAATTGATTCTAGCGAGTTGAACACACTCACGATCATTCTAAAAATAGCGCGCGTATCAATTAGCGTCCAGAGAATCATAAGAGCGAATATTTCAATAAATGGGAAATTTATGTTTATAAACTAACTTTTCATGTTAATTTGAAGTTGAATGGCGGTTGCGTTCTATTAAGAATAAAATAGAATTGCACATTTCTATCAACTTCTCCAGTAGATCAACATATAAAATGATATCTTTCAATAAATAAAATGTGGTGAAATATGTAACGGAATACGTCGAACTGTTATTCATGTTACTTTTACTTCATTTTCGTAGACTTAATACATTATTTGCAATACCAGTTATACACAGAAACTCTTGATGCATCATATTCCTACCGAATATAATTTTAAATCGCCATAGTCTAATGAAAATTTATGTTTGTGTTATCAAAAATGGAAGTCATCATTATTTCCAATACGCTGAATGTTCCCTGAAGATTGCTTTTCATATTAACTGACTTAGAAATGTGTATGTATTATGCATAGATAACTCCCTATATGAAGGTAGGGTATATTACTTAAGAATAACTATACGCGTCTGAAAGAGAATAATTTTCATTCATTCCCGCAATTATTTTCGTACAATGTTAATTTGTTAAATTTGGCTGACAAATTTATAAAATAATGATGTTAACGTAAATTATTTAGGTTATTCATGTATCACTGGTGAAAACATGGGGCGGTATGATCGGTTTATTCACGGTACAAATATTAATAATATTGACTTAATCACACATTAATTTTGGGATATGAAAAGTTTTTATGATGCTCAAAAAATCTGGGGTCCGAGAAGTCGCCTTGTCTAGGTGGGGACCGACAAATCTGGGGTCCGAGAAGGCACGTAACCGATCATCTTGGCCCTCTTGTATTATGAATAGGGTAAAATGATATCACATTATTCATGTCAACGCCGATTGTCTTTTAAAAAATAAATTTCTTGTTTTATTTCATATTGACGTAATCGACTGGTTAACAATGAAGTATCAACAAAGCCAAGAAAGATCCCCTCACCCCATCCCTCCTCTTGTTTTTATTGCATTTTTGGCACATTTAAATGTGTCATCTCTAGAAAAAAAAGTATAGGCACGTGCCTATGGTGCCTAAAGGAAGCTACGCCCCTGCATGGCAGTCAGGGGTGGAGCCATTATTCCTATATTTAAATATAGGAATTTTACGGCTATATTTAAAACCAAAAAAATTCGTCAGAAAGCACTGCTTGGATTTCGAAATAATTTCAAGGAAATGTTCCTTAGGTGTTTATCTGCCAAAATACTTGTATTCTTTTGATTTGTTAATAAAAAAAATGGCCCCAAGACGGCGGGCATTTTTTCGGCGTAGCTGTCTAAGATCACTTTTGACCCAGATTTCCTTGCGATAATTATGCAGCGGGAAAATTGAATGCCAATAGAATGGGGCAAATTTTCCAATTCTAGGGAACGCAAACTTCCAACAATGGTTTAACGTATACCAATAACTGTTACATACTTTTGGGGATTAAAAATTTACATTATTGTTTATATAAGCGGTTAAAATGAAGTGATGCACATATCTTCAACGTATACTATACAACTGAGGCTAATTATGAACGTATTTTCCCATTGTATGCCATAAACAGAACGCTATATTCATTCACGTAACGAAATAACTATTTGGTTTAGCCTACATGTATATAAGCTGTACGCTCTATAAATAGCAATTGTGCAATGTGCCCATTCATAAATCTCAGTCACAGTGTTGCCGTTCCATGTAGCCCATTGATTCTAGCGAGTTCACCACATTCCAGAAACAGTACTTAGTGTCATTCTAAAAATAGCGCGCGTAGCTAGCAACCGTTGTATAGCTGTGTTAATATACTCGTACATGCATCAATAATAGCGTGCAGAGAATCATAAACCTAAACATTTCAATAAATGGGGAATTTATATTTATAAACTTACTGTTATTTGAATTAAAATTGTGGTTACGATTTATTAACGATTATTTATAATTGCATCTTTCTATCAACTTCTCCAGTATATGTTATTTAATCCATAAAAAGATGGGACATTTTCTATAGATAAAATGTTATGAAAGAAGATTCGTAATACGTCGAATTGTTATTCGCGTAGCATGAATACACAAGTTGCAATACTAATTGTACACAGGAACCCCTTATATATCATATTTCTACTGATCTAATTTAAAATCGTCATAGTCTAATGAATTTTTATGTTGCGTTATCAAATATAAAGACTTAACATTTCAAAAATCGCTGAATGTTCCCTTACTATTGCTTTTTATTGGGATACACAGAATAAATGCTTATTTGACTTCGAATCGTTATTATATTAGATAACTAACATGAATGGTACATTACCGGTACTATAAATAACTATATAGACTCGTCTGATACATAATAATTTTAATTCATTCCCGAAATTATTTTCTGACATTGTAAATTTGTTAAATTGGCTTGACAAATTCAGATAAAAATTATGTTAACCTAAATTATTTTGGTTATTCATATATCACTGGTGTAAACATGGAGCTGTATTGGTTTATTCACAGCATAGATATTAATTATAATTTTATTTAATTTTTAAATTAATAAATTTATCTCAAATTAACTTTTGGGTCCGAGAAGTTTTCTGATAGTGTCCTAAAAATCTGGGGTCCAATAAGTATACTATTGGTGGGGACCAAAAAATCTCGGGTCTGAGAAGTCACGTAACCGATCGTCTTGGCCGTCTGTTTAGGTAATTTTTAAATGACATCTCAATATTAATTTCAACGCCGATTGTCTTTTTTTAAAGACATTTCTTGTTCATTATATCAGGGTCCTTTTGCTTCTGACACTCCTTATTTAATTAGTCATTGGCACTCGTGTGCCTCTTGTTGGTAAATATACTTCAATTATGAATAAACGTATCGTTGCTATTGTAAGGCAAAAGCATAGATATAAACTAGACTGTCATTTTAATGACAGCAAAATAGGTTGTTGTTTTTTCACAACTAATTTGTCATGTACATACCTGTTTACAAATTACACTTCACTGCTGTGTCCAAATTGTAACTGAGCAATTTTTAGAACAAACGCACAACATTAAAATTATGTCCGTACAATCGAGTCATCTACTTAATTGTATCCTGTACCAGAATGCAAAATCGGGACGCATACAAAATTAGAACATGTAAATACACAGTTATATTTTTTTAAACCGACAGACCGATAATAACACAATCACTCCACGTGTATGCTGTGACATTTGATATAGCTTTATTTATATGGCGGCGCAGTTGGGACATGTATATACCACTCTAGGCACGTAAATGGCGCACGGGGCATGTATATTGCGCACGGGGCCTAGATTACCATTAATCAGACCTCGATGTGTCAGAACAAAGTAATTGTCCAACATTCGAAAGTTTAAACCTCAAAATAACTAAAATAAGTGCCATTCGTTGCCAATGACGTATTCTTCTATCAATGTACTGTAATAATCGAACCCGTTATGCGGTATTGTCGACACTTTGTTCTTTTTTGTCGATTTGGAACCTTTACGGTTTATATCCCAACATGTACAAGTAAGCCAGACTAAAATCTGTTTGTTGACGATTACTGAATCTTTCCGCCCATATAACTCAAAATCCTGTAACCGCGCCTGTAAATTGTTTCTAAAACCGTTCGCCAGATTCTCGACGATATAAACACCAGATAGTACAGATACGTTTGGTATATAATTTAGATCGAGGTTCTTTTTTTTCTTTGTTTGTAGAATATGACTTCGATGTGCCGGTGTTGGCGCCCACTCGATACGCCCACGCGCCGACACGATACGCCGAAGCGCCAACACGATGCGCCGAAGCGATATAAACGTCGTCTCTTCGTTTCTTCGCCCAATTTTATAGCCTCATACGAAAAATCACACGAGATTGCGACGATTATATAGCTTCGGCGCATCGTGTCGGCGCGTCGGCGTTTCGTTTCGGCGCGTCGGGGCCGTTTTATAAGTACATGTCGAAGTCGCGAAACTACGATGGCATTAACAGGACACTTTAAAAATAAGTTGTTTATATATCGGTTTTACGTTTCATTGGCTAATATTTAAAGTTAAGTCTTAGTTTGGGCGAACTGTCGTCTATTGATGGGACTTGGGGAGGAGTATAAAATAATACTAGCAAAAACGGGAAAGTTTACTCAACTTAGTTTGACTCAATTTGGCTTGTTACAATAAGCTACACACCGGAGGTAGCAATATTATGGATGCTACATAGGATATTAAAAAGTTTACCTCGTTAGTTTTACTCAATTATTTGTCATGCTCTATCGATTTCCTCGGATATTTAAAAGTATCCGTGTTTTAGGGTTTTTATGACGTCATCAATTTCCACGTGGTGCACCTGCAAATGGACGTGTTGGCATAATTCGTTATCATTTGTGTGAATGTATGAAAGACAAGCTAGATTTGTGCAACATCATGTGATGTTGACAACTTGCGTTTCGTAAGTTCTTATAGTTGTACTGTTTTAACTTAGCATATTTGTTACACAATTGTGACGTAGATGCATAGGTGGATGTAGAAGGGGTGGAAGTGGAACGGGAAGCTGCGTACTCCGAATTTACACTGAATTAAGATAAAATTAAGGGACATTATTGACATCCCAGAATCAGAAAACGTGTGGATTGTATGCGTCACCGTTAATAGCCTTACTAGCACACTAGATGGTGTTTCATAAATGTCTTTGCAAAATGAACATAGTCTAACTTACGTGGCTACTGGACACATCTCATTTGCACACACCAGCAACATGTAGATGGGAGAACTACCCACAAAACAAAGCCAAACACAGACTTGGCTTTGCTGAGGGATGAGTTGGCATGCGTCTGGAATGCTTCCCCAATCATTCATTAAATGTCAATATACCCCCAATTTTAACAAACAACAAAACTAAATCCGAGAACAGTTACTTTTTGCAACTTTATTGTCATTTGAATAGAATTTAATTTGCATCTTCAAAGCAATAACAAACATCACATAAGGAATCAATCATTGAATGCCATATGTTTTCAAATAGGTACTAGCAAAAATGGTAACGGAATGGAATTTAATCAGCATCTTCAAAGCAGTATCTTCAAAGCAATATAAACAAACATTACATAGCAATCAAGGCCATGATGTGCCCAGTTATTTAATGGGAAGATTATGTCCGTCTACATCAATTATAGCAATAATTAATAAATAATGAAAGCACTGATAGCAAACATAACATAAGTAACATAAGAAATCAATGTCATGGTGTTTCAAAACTGTCACTTGCAGGATATTTAATGGACTACAATTTCACTTACATATTCAATGCTATTTAACAACAACAGCTCTATAAATAATGCAAGTTGTTCTATTAGCTTCCAGACAGCCATACATGTATTAATCAAAATTTAAAAACAAGTCAACTATGTTTTCATATTCCACATTTTCTTTAAATCACCTTTAACATATTTCAATACACTTGGGAGAGTCATCTTTCTTGGATTCCTTTTTGCAAAGATTGCTTCCACCTTATTTATGTCTCTATGCTCATCCCCCCTATGAATGCTTCATGAACATAGTGAAGAAAGGCCTAGAACACTTCTCTTACATTCACACAATGTCACTGGAAATACAGAGCATATTTTAGCATTGTATGTGTGTAAAGATACACCTGGATGTTGCACACTTTCATGGTTTCTTTGTAATGTGGATGGTGGAGATGTGACATGTTTCCATTTCTGCTGCCAGAGATGTGGTTCTGACTCTAAAAACTGCTTTGATGGCAAGTCATCATGGTACCATTCAAGGTCTTCAACCCTAACTGTAAGTGAACTATTTGCAGGTATTAAAGCTAATCCCGTAGCGGTCTTCTTTTGTAACTCACCAAATCTTTCTGACATTTGAGAAAACAAACTATCCACAAATTCAACAGTCAGATTTCTTCTCAAATATTCCTCAGGTGTACTGGTCTCAGCATTTGTTCTCTTGGTCTGACGTCTATATGTTCTTGGTTTGGAGGGTTCAACACTCAAGAGATTCTGCCAGTCTCATTGCCTCCTGGTACCATCTCAGGTGGTAATCCTCCATCTATTGCATACCTCATGTATATATATATCATCACAGACAACCTTGACCTCTGTCATCACCTTTACCACATCTACTGCCCTGCCTGTAATTTAAGTAATATTAAAAAAAAAAAAAAACCTTTAAAAAACCCACTAAATCCCGACCCTGCGGAACTTTTTTGAGAATGTTGCCTGAAACACACAATTGATTTTGTTTGGCCTAATGATTCATTGAACAAAACTTCAAATTACCATATACAATATTTATCCTGTAGGGGTGTGACTGACGTAGATTCTAGGATACTCACTGATGACAGGGAAGGGAATGGGAAGGTACGGGTAACATGAATTTCAGGTTGATGTTTTCTGGAATAGCGAAGAAATGTTAAAGATGCTATATGACTGTGTCTGTTTATTGTATGAATATGTTACTTGAAAAAACAAAACATCGTTGTTTTTTGTTGTTGTTTTTTTCGAAAATTCAAATGTAATCTCTATCATCTTCAGTACAAAATATACGTAAAAGTGTTGCTATGTTTCTTTGGCTTTTGCACTAATAACTTATCCCAGTAAGACTTTCATTTAAAGATGTTTTTCGCAGTTATAAATTTTTGATTTTTCAGCCAAGTGTATGCACATGCCCACAAGTGTATGCATATGCCTGGGCAAGCCCCAGTCCTGTAAGTTCTTATTATGCAACCGTATTCATAGATTTTATGACATAAAAACTTGTTGCAACATGTATACATTGTATAAAATACAGGGGGGTCACCAGTGATCTTTTTACCTCTGCGTCCTGCGTCCAGGACGCAGTAAAATTTCTGTTGACGCAAAGTTTCAGTTTATGTGCGTTCTCAGGATGCATGCATTTTGTAAATGGCAAGTCCTGTCTGGCCGTTTCGAAGCATTTTGTGTACGACTACTGTCATAATAGAGGGTAAAATTTACCATCACATCGTTCCGTCTATTTTTATTACGACCATTCTTATTGTTTAATCGATTTGCGAATAACCAGTGGCAATAGTCGTGACGTTTCTAAACGTAATGGTGTGACGGTAAAATAATATTTAATTTGTTGGGAAAGTTTTTTTAAAGTTCGTCTGCAACATGGGTCTGAAAAGAAAAATGACACACGACTAAACGCAATACTCCTGAAGTGAATTCTGGTCAGGTTCTACCAAAAATCGTCCGAAAAAAATATGTTAATAAAATAAAGATTGGGAGAAGTTGTTTAGTTGGTGAGCATATACAATGGAGCTACACAATTTAATAACATGTACTGCACTTTGTGTACGGTCACTAAAAGGTGCAATAGTATGGTAAAAGATGCACACTGCACAAATTTTCAACATTCTACTTACTCTAGCTAGACATGCATGCTTCTCAAAAAACACAAAGTTAAAATTACTTGTGTTATTATATATAATAAAGAGTTAATTGCATTATTGCCTTACTCATCTTATTAACTGACTGCTAATATTCCCATTTGAATAAATGAAAATTTTTGAACTCACACATTTAACTTTGGGACTCATAGATTTTTAGTCCAGCAAGTCCTAGGACTCATGGCTGAGAAATTGTAAAAAAATAACTGTGGTCACTATAACTGGTGCTATTGATGATTTAGACCAAGAGAAGGGCAAATAAAACAAAATCCTTTAAAAGATTCCTGGATCCAGACGGTGATCCGGAACATCACCAAAATCTACCGGAAATTATTTGGCGCGTTGTGGGAAAACCGGTCTTAATGCATGTGCGTAAAGTGTTCTACATTTCGAAGAAAAGGCAAGCTATTCTACTCGCCCCGGCGTCGGCGTCCACTCTAGGTTAAAGTTTTATGGTATACTTGATGACAAAGGTATATTCCAAGTTTCAAGAGAATAACTTCTGTAGTTTTGAAGTTGCAAAACTTTTGAATATAAACTTTAACCAGAAATTCTATGTGAAAAAGGGGCATAACTCTGTCACTATACAAAACTGAGTTGAGGGGAATATTGCCCTTGATACTGGAGTTAATGACAAAGGTATATTCCAAATTTCAAGTGAATAACTTGAAGTTACAAGACTTTTGAATAAAAACTTTAACCAAATTCAGACGCAGACGAGTTGCAACTCTTGAACATAATTTTAAAAGGTACATTGAGTTATTTCCCTTTGCATCAGTGGAATTCTTTTAATAAAATCTTAATTGCTGTTGTCATTTCGCAAAATAATATTTCATAATTAATTATTTTGATACTCCCACATTAATAATGCCTAAACAATATTACACATATTCAAAATTCACAACCTATCAAGGAATGGATTACAGGTTTTGTTCAATAAGGTTTTGGGGTACTTTTTGAGATGAAACAATTGTGTATACGAATTTATGGTAGTAAAATCAATAATTCATTACTACAAATTCACATTTTAAAGTATGTTGTTTCTTTCTTTTTAAAGTCAATGATAATCTTTTTTTTTTAATGACTCATAGCTGTAAATTTTTTGAACAAACAGTGTAAACCAGGAATTTATAGAATCATTAAAGTATATTTAAAACTTCGGATATATACATGTATTATCATGAAATGCGGGGACATTATAATTTTGAGCTTTGATCAAGGGGGTCTAGCTTTGGCCCCGAACAATGCGAATTGATGTCACTAGTGGACCACATAATTATTTTTCATTTAGCATGTTCTATTTGGTGCAAATCACAACGGAATTTCAAAGAAAGAGGCAGCTATGCTCATATTAATCATAACAAATAAATAAATTCAGGAATAAAAAACTTAACAAGGAAATGTTTTTGTAGTTAATACACCAAGATATAAACTTAGGACATTTATTTTGTGACTGGGTAAGGTGATAAGGCCATAATTAAGGGGAAATTAACATTTTAATGCATATATACGCCGTTTTTAGCTCGACGTTTCGAAGAAAAGGCAAGCTATTCTACTCGCCCCGGCGTCGGCGTCCACTCTAGGTTAAAGTTTTACGGTAAGCTAGTTTCTCAGGAATGGCTTGAGGGATTTCATTCAAACTTGAAACATTTATTCCCCTAAAATGAACCTATAGGCCAAGTTGGTAACTCTAGTGTGGAATTTGTCAAAATTATGGGCCTTTTTACACTAAGAAATTTTACATATAAGCTATTTGGATAGGTTTAAGTTTTTTGGTAAGCTGGTTTCTCAGGAATGGCTTGAGGGATTTCATTCAACCTTAAAACACTTATTCCTTACATTAAATTGAACCTATAGGCCAATTTTGATAACTCTAGTTTGAAATTTGTCAAAATTATGGGCCTTTTTGCATTTAGAAATTTTACCTATTTATAAGCTTTTTAGATAGGTTAGGCCAGAGTTTTTAAATTTTAAGATTTACGGGAATTTTTTTCAAAACTGAGCACCAGGAGGAGGGAATAAAAATAAAAATAAAATAGAAAAAAGTGAGCATCGGAAATAATAATAAAAATAAAATGATTAAAAGTAAAAAAAATATTAATTTATTATAACTGCACCTAAATTGAAAAATATATTATTACAAGAAAGGAGAATCTAGAATTAGAAGTAAAGATATTTTTCCATATTGTTAGAGGGTTTTATAACTACTATTTGGATTTTTCAAGTTATATATTTTTTGAAACAAATAGCGCAGTCGGGAAATTTCGACAGTCGTCTAATTCCGGCACTTTTTTCTTTTATCGTAAACATTTACTTCAATATTCCATTATGCGAGTGATTTCGTCACAAAATGATGACGTATGTTACTGCATGACGTCACAGTATCATCTTGGTTGATCAAGCGTCTCGCTGTTTACCAAAAAGGTGAGTCACTAAAGGTCACGTATATAAACTTTTCTCGACTAATCTCTTCGTTATGCAATCGGATAACAAGGGTGAAGTTCAGTCGCAGTAACGTCCCTTTGAAATTTTTCGATACATTCGATATTTAAGCAACTTATTGAAATATGTTGTGTTTAGCATTCTTCATGCTCTATGTGTTCACGTTTTCATGCATTTTAAAACCATGATTTATAGGTGTCGAAGTTACCCTATAAAATTTCAAAGTGTCGGGTAACTTCGACACTTTATCATTAGTTTTTATTAACTTCCGCACGATAAACATGAACGTGTACTTTAACGAAATTTATGTTGCAAATAGCTCCACATATCCATGCACTATCTAATTAAGCTAGTTTTTTTTCATTGTTCTATTTCAGCACGATGTCACGGCAACTATCAGCAAAATCGAAATTCGGCAATATTCACCTTCAAAATTAGAAGCAGCAATAAAACTAGTAGAAAATGGATTGCCAAAGAAAAAAGCTGCTGAAACCTTTGGTATACTGCGTACAACTTTGATAGATAAACTCTCTGGAAAGTCACCGCTAGGGTCCACTCCAGGCCGAGCAACCGTTCTTACCAGGGCTGAAGAGCAGGTGCTTGTAGATTATTGTAAGCATTGTGCGAGAACAGGGTACCCACTCAAGCGCCACGAACTGCTCGTAGATGTGAATAAAATCCTTGGTCATGACGGCAGGGCTAATCCGTTCAAAAATAATCTTCCGGGCAAGGATTGGTTTAGCAATTTTCGTAAACGACATCCCGACATCTCGGAGAACACTGCCTCAACTCTTGGCCACCAGCGCGCACTTATTAACCAGGGCATGATAGACAAGTGGTTTGAGAATCTTAATACATTTCTTAAAGCGGAAGTGGATGATTGGGAAAATCTTCTTGGCGACCCAAGGAGGTTCTTCAACGCCGACGAAAGCGGGTTTCCGTTGTGCGTCAATACCGGCAGAGTACTTGCTGAAAAGGGAGTTCGCCATGTGTACCAGGTTACAACGAGTAACAAGCAGCAAATGCCTGTGGCGACTATGTACCGCCATTGATTGTCTACCCTGGTGAGCGCTACAGGGACACGGGCATTGATGAGTTTCCTTCGGCGATTTATGGCCTGTCCGGAAATGGTTGGATGGACAGTCCGCTGTTTGTGGCATTTTTAACCCATCTGAATGAGTTTATACATCAAAGGCAGATAACCAGGCCTGTCATTCTCTTCGTAGATGGACACTCTACACATATGAGCCTCGATGCGGCGCAGTATTGCCATGACAACCAAATCATCCTCTACTGTCTTCTTGAAAACGCCACTCACGTGCTACAACCTTGCGATGTTGGCTTCTTCGGGCCATTGAAATCGGCATGGAAACGTCAGGTGAAATATTGGCTTACAGAACATTTAGGCCAAAGTTTCACTTAAAGGCAATTTCCAGGAGTTTTCCGAAAATGCTGGGAAGATGTCACAAAGATTGAGAACGCCATCCATGGGTTCCAACGTTGCTGACTGTTCCCACTAAATCCTGACAAAGTTGATAAGTCAAAGCTGCATCCATCAGAGATACACGTCTCTGCCACTGTCATTGTCGCAGGTAATGACGAGGGCGGCAACTCTTTAGGAAAGTCAGAGACCCGTGAAACGGAACGCGGCGATAGTGACGTGAGCACAGTTATACACGCTCCTGTCGGCCTCTCAGAAAACAGCAATGGCAGCGACGCAGCAGGAGAGGCGTCGACCTGTGTCACCGAGCGCGGTGACCGACATGGGCTACCAACTGCGTCTCCGCCAGTGCGTTGCCGTCTCCGACCGGAAATGAAGAGATGCGTACAACTCCATCGGTTAATATTGTGCAAAAAGACAGAGAGTCGAGTTTCTGAGTCATTCTCACTGCTAAGGTTCCTGAAATAAAGGCGAAACCATCGGCTAAAAGGCTTCGCAATAAGCTTCCAAAAGCACTTTCAGGTACTGCCGCATTGAAGATGTTAAAAGACCGTGAGCAAGGTAAAATCGCCGAAGAAGAAGCCAAGAAGAAACGTAAAGAAGAGCGAGAGCAACATAAAAAGGAGAAAACAGAGGAAATGGAGAGAAAACGTAAGGTTCGTGAAGGAGAGAAGAAGAAGAAACAGGAGGCTAAACGTCTCAAATAGTTAACGAATTCACAGAAGAAGAGACGCGCTAACTCATCATCCTCTTCTGACTCGGACAGAGACGTCACTTTCGCTGCACCAAATGCCCAAGGAAATGGCATATCACATGCACCGGGGACGCTATTCTATTTGAAATCCCGTTTGAGCAAATTGAAAATTACCCTTTCATTTGTGAAAGTTGCATGTAATTTACACGGTTGGGGTGTTATTACAAAATGGTTATACGCTACCTTTAATTGTGTGTCTGCATTTGACTTAATGCCGTACATCTGTGTGCATGTTCTGTTTGTAAGTTCAAATGCAACGTATACTTCTTATTCGGCATTTAAGCAAATAAAAACCACGTTCGCATGGCAAATTAATACAAACACAATCTTACTTGTTATTTATTCATAACGATAAGTGTTCAATGTTACAAATACATGTAAGCGAGATTACCAAATTTTTTACCTATTTTAAGAAGTTAATTAAAATATCATTGCTGTTTAACGTTAGAATTATACATATAGACCGCTATTCATCAATGCAGTAAGAATATTATCTCACACGTATTTAGATTTGCGTCTAAAACATATTTTCTATAGGCAGAAATCAAGTGTCGAAATTAGCCACGTAGTGCCGAAATTACCCTCCTTAGTGCATAGTGTTATCTGACCTGATCTCCTACTATACGGTAGTGTTTTATAACGTACCTCCACACGGAATACTTCTTTTATCATGGTTGATCTGTCTTGGGTAAAGCGATGCGGGCAATTTCGACATACAGTTTAGTAATGAGCTAACGAAGCTTAAAGTGTCGAAATTACCCGAATTTGCTCTACCCCGTCAATCTTAAATTTATAAACAATCTGGCCTAAATCAATGTACAACGCATATTCTGTATTGTATTCTAGAATATTTTTTTTGCATAATATGCATGTAGTAGATATACATTGTTGTTGATTCACATCATTTTTAAGCTGAAATTATAAGAAAAAATATACAAGAACACAGTCTTTTTTTTTCTTCAATTTGGTACGAACCGCACTAGAAGAAAATATACATTCGTACCCATTTCGTACCCATGGAAAAATATGAAAATATACGTATTTTAAACACGAATACTTTACAGTCGTTGCATGAAACAACATAATATTATACAATTATATTGTTTATGATTAGAACGTATTTATGTATAAAATGTTGTAAATGTGTTGCGTATGAATAAACTGTTTTCGCATTTCGGGCACCTGATAAATCTTTCGTCCCATACTGCTTTCTGATATTGTTTCAATATAATTTTTGTCAAAAGAATGTAACTGTATGATTTTAATTAATTATTTTTTTCTTTATGTTTTTGGTTGTAAAATACACAGCGGTCGCGCAACTTTAAACTACACAGCGGCCGCAACTGCCATTGCTTTTTTTAGCTAGACAGGTTTTCCCGTTTTTACAATAAAATATATGCGCAGAACGCCAGAAAATAACGTCAATTTGTAAAGCAGTCTACTGGCGCGCAAAAATTACTACGAAACGACATTGTCGTAAATAGGTTACACAAGACCAATTAATTTTATAATTCGGGAAGCAGAGACGACCGGCGGAAAATATAAAAAAATTATATGATTTTGAATTTTATTTTTATTTGGGTTTTGTAATATTTAGGACCGGCGCTCCCGTAAATCGAAAAATATAAAAACTCTGGCCTTAAAGTTTTCCGGTAAGCTAGTTTCTCAACTTTTTGTTTCTGCACTCTAACTCAAGAACGGATTAAGCTATTGTATTGAAACTTTAAACATAGATACCCAGTGCTCCAGCTAGGCCTAAATGACAGGGCGCAGCGCCCTGCCACCCTTGACCCCCGCCCTGCTGCCCTCTATCCCTGCCCTGCCACCTTTGATCCCGCCGTGCCCTCTTTAATCTCAGCCTTGCCGTATATGTCTGTAAACATGTATTACGCAGTGGATACGGATACACGCTGCGTCCATTTAATCCCCTGTGTAATCACCGACCGATGGAACCCATGTATATGTGTATTACGTCACTTATCTTGTCTTTTATCAGAAAAAATAAAGCACTCACTGATTTTGCCGATCTCGGCTATTGAATTTACATTTCATCACTGGATGTATCTGTGCACAAATTAGTTAATGTATATGCAGCTTCTGCACCTGGCAAATACACGCACGTTTCCCATGAGGTGTCTGTAACCTTGCAGAATTTGATGCAAATTTCTAGCAAAACACGTTTTTCTCATGGAAAATTTAATGCATGTCACCAATGTAACGTATTGTTAGCGTCATTAGAAAGTATAACTTAAATCGACGATGGGCAATTAAAGATATCGTTTACAAATAAAGCGTGTCAAACCCACATATCGTTCTTACGTTAATAAACATACGTTAAACACTTATAATATATTTATATAATAATATTAGTTAATCCAATTTTAATTGCCCACCCATAGAAGATCACAAGTATTCCAACATTAAACACAATGCATCGCAATGCATCAAGCATACGTGTGTAGTTTTCAATTTATGGCACACAAACACTGAAACTTTTTTATGTAATTTTCATGTTTGCAGACAACACAATTTGCAGTTTTGAGCAGTAACTCGTTTTCAGAAAAGTGGTTTTTTCATCATTTCATGATTATTTGTCATTAAAAATGATGTGTTCACTAATTATTATGATAGAAACGCGAGAACCACCTGTGCTCTTGTTATATTGTATTATCCTGATTTATACTTAATAAAGTAACCAAAATTCAATGGTGAAATTTTGTTGACAATAATTTTTTTGGGTGGTAACATCTCTGCAACCTAAAATAAAAATCCCTAAAAAAGGATTAATTCAGAACATAGAAAGTTGTACCATTTATTTACAAATACTAACACCTATTTGACGATCCTTATTGAAAATAATTACTGCATTAATTACCATCATGAATAATGCAGCAATAATTAAAAATACTTAAAAGAATACAGGCATTTTTGAGGATGTTTAAAAGTTGCCAAAATGCACTTTTATGTACCTTAAAAGTATTTTTGCAAGTCAAATTATTATATCAATAAATAAAATATTTTGTAAAAGTAACTATTTCGTGGGTAGCTATCTGAGTACATGTACTGCCTTAATAAATATCTGGAAAAACCTTGATTGCACCCATTCAAAAGTAAATCTGTCGACTGACAATTTCTGCAACTCATTACAAGCGTGCACATTTTTATTGATAAAGATTTATACAGATCCGTTACTTCAAAGACGCAAACCTCAATACCCTTTCCTGTCAAAATACTGTTACGCTGAAAATGGTATCTTATCCTGTTATGACACATTGCTGCGTGAACGAGCCAGAATTCAATAGGTGACATCGCACCTTTGATAAGGTTACGTCCTTTAGAAATCGCTATCCTTGCAAGATTGTCACACATCAAATCTAAGGCCATTATGTTTTTTTATAAATTGTTTAACAGTTGTAGCAAGAGGCAATGATTTTTTTAAAATGGGAATATTTGAATGATATTTGGCAGTGATGTTATACTACTTGAAAGAAGCAAAATGTCTTTTTATATTTAAATTGGTTGAAAAATAAAAAAATTATGATTTTTAAAAAAAACGTAACAAAATAGGTGTATTTTTCTGCTGTTTTTTTTGCCAAAAAAATGGTTCATTGCCAGCAAACAACTGATATTTGCATTTAACCAGCTATTTGGGCATTTAGAAGTTTTTTTTATCTATGTGAATGCCTTCTTAGACATAAAACACATTCATACATACTTTTAACAAATATTTTTTATTGGTTTTGCACTTATTATTATACATAGTTGACGGCAAAATGAACAAAAACACAATGTAACTTGAACTTGTGCCTGCCTTTTGCTACAACAGCTTAGTTCCGTTTCTGCCTGGGCTTCTTTGCCAATGGCTGTGTCTCAAGCTCTGAAAAGATATCAGAATAAAGTATAAAATATAGAATCACATACTTCATTGCACTTGAACCAGCTAACGAGTATGACCAAGCCGCCACAGAAATCCATAATAATTATACAGAACAATTTTTAAAGGAGAAAATGTCCATAATTATATTTAACAGATACCATTACAATGATAATAATGTTGTATATTATTTTTTGTAAAGAACAATAAACAGTATAATTAATGAGCTATAAATTCTATATTACATGTGTATACTTTGAAGTGTCGTAAAATTTCAATTAAAGTCAAAATAGCCAAATACAGTCTTTTTTTCACTGACAATTATATATATATTTAATATTTATAATATAAACTGTTCTAAGAAAATTATGATAAACAGGGCTTTTTTCACTACATGTATTTTGGGAACATCACCCATACCTGTTATACAAGGAATTTTAGAGTTTATTCTTATACAATTGGGAAAAATAGTACAATTATTTGACTAATTTATTTATTAATTAATTAATATTTGTATTTATGTTTCAAAATGTCATTCTGGTAAAAGATCATTTATATTATAAGAAAAACCTTCATTGGTAAGCATTGCAAATTATTTTTTTTTTAATCTAGTACCTGACGCTGAAACTTGTGTCTTTCTGTTATTGCAGCAATGTCTTGTGTGAACTGACCCGGTGATCCACCCTCACTTTCTGCTTCAATATCAGAGTCAAACTCCGGATTTTGTGATTCTTGCCAATCCTCTTCGCCGATCTTTAACTGTGTCTGTTGTGACTGTGACACTTGGCTATCAAATTCACTGTCCAGTGTGTCAAACTCTGACTCAGTGTGGACTGTTTCTTTAATTAAATCTTGATCAGACATATGTCTGCAAAAAGAGTAATTGAAATCAAATGCAAGAAATAATATATCTATATAATATAACTGAAACACAGTGCCTGTATCGAATATAAACATACATTAATGCTATATCCGAATTACTTGCGGTCCGAATTGTGCAAGTCTGGATTTTGTATTATCCATACGTCTATTTAAAGATATACGAATGAAGGCTACCATTACGATATAATGTCGGCATAAATATATACTTCTACGATGATTAACACTTACAACACATTTTTTGTCAACTTTACAGAGGAAAAAATAAAGAACAATTGATATTTACGTAAGAATTTTCCACATTGGCAGCCATCTTGGTTGTTTTGATACGGGTCAATAGTGGGTCAATATATAAGCAATAATCAGCAGAATCACGGCATTTTGCAACCGAAATAGTGGCATGAATGGAAAGGAAAATGATTTACCTACAAAATAAAAGCAATTTTTCGACCGGGCAATGTAACTTACCTATTTTTCTCGATTTCGGAATTTTTCAGAAATGTATTTTTCCACTTCGTAAACAATGTGCGGCGACTAGAATGCTTTGCCCGCCAAAATAAATGTATTAACTAATATGATTGGTGGTTTTTTTAAGCATATCCAATCGAAAACCACCCTAAAAACGACGTAATTCCGACCCCCTATCGGCACTATTTTTATGAACGAGATTTCGCGCAGGAATTTTTCAGTAGTAAATGAGCCGTACGCAGTTGCCTCCCTTGCGCCCATCGCTAACAGTTGTTATTTCATTTGTTCAATTTTTGGTGAGAAAAAATAAAATGAAAATATAACTCTCTGCTCTTACTATACCAATACATGTAGAGTTGAAAAAAAATTTCAATTACAAAGGAAATTTAGCATTGATGTCAGCTTTAATTTTGACATTACAGCTTCAGTCTGTTATATTTAACTGATATTTGGATGCACAATTCAACATTTCTGTTTCAGGTTTTGATATATATGGAAAGAATGGATTTTATTTTTTTCTGTTTTTGACAAAAATTGGTTGGGTAGACTATTTTTAGTCTCAGAAAACAAACTGCTGAAACTGGGTATGAAATGTAAAGGTTGACAAATCCTATTTCTTGTTTTACCTTACCTTGAGTTACATTTATTTGGGAGAGTTTACAGTCTTAAGCAAGATCAAAATGTCAAGCATATTATATACAAGGAGCAGGCATTAGCAAAGTAACAGAATAAATGATGAATTCGATATTTGACAGAAACGACTGCATCAGTTTAAAATGTTGGGCGGCAGACCGTTAAACAATTTATTTATACTTAATGGCCTTAGCAGTTTAGGACGCTTGTAAATACCTGTCTCAAAAGTGCAGTATTTATGATATTGAATATGGTATTAACTATGCAATGTGTACATAGGACTATTAAATTGGTGTGTCTTATCAAACATACTCCAATACTAGTAGTTTTATAGTGGTAGCCATATCTTGTTTACAATTCTGAACAAGAGTGTCAAGTGCTTGTAATTTACATTGGATTACTATTTTCTTTTAGGTGCTTACATCTTTTTACAACTTCTTGCCTGTGTTAACATGCAGAGGTAATTGTTGTCATTCAGGTTTATTACCTTGTGTACTATTCGAACAACAGCTTGTAGTAAATGGCAATAATGTAAATACATGAATCTAACTCTCGTCCCCTCTTGCACATAGTTTTACCGTTTGCGGTTTTATGACAGTTTACTTAGTTTAAAAAGCGGTAAACTGTAGCTAAATATTTGTGATGCAAATATGATTTTGTGATGGTGTTAATGTTGGTTGAAAATTATCAGCGTATTCTGTTTTGTGAAGGTTTGATAAATGTTGTGTAAATTATCTGTGCGGTATTATTTTTGATTTAATTTGCACATTTGTGTTGTAATATTATATTTACAAGTGTTGTTATTTATTACAAAGTGTTCAGGTGGATTTAAACAGGTGTTAGTGTGGATTATTACTGGATCGTAAAAGTAACATTTACTTCAAATATCGACAGGAGAAAGGTAAAGTTGTTTTTAGTTTAATTTTCCAGCTATTTTTAATGAATTAAATACAGCTTGTGTTTAACTTCATCTGATTTCGTGATTTTTTTAGAAACATGTCAATAACTGGACATTTTAGTTTCTTCATTTAAAGTTTTTACTTTTTTTATACACATGCACTTAGTGTATATATTAGTCATGCAAAATGTGATTTGATATTTTTTTTTAATCATTTTACATTCATTTTTAATTATTTTTCATGTTTTACACATGTACTCATACATCTCAATACGGACAAAATGCATATACCCGGTAATGTAGTGTGGATTCTGCCTCACACAAAAAATTACTCAGAATTGACCAATTACCATTACCTCTAATTATTTGGACCATGTATAGATGAAATGAAATATCATGTGACATAATGTACTTTTAATCTGGTCCACATTTTTCCATAATCACAGTGTCAGTATACAATTATAAGATAAATGTTGGGACACTTTTACAGGTGCAAGGACTTACCGCAGATAACTGGCTGTACATGTACACGTATCAACCAATAATCTGTGGTGTGCCTATTTTAAAATCCGGTACATTTGAATTCCCCTATACATGTACATGTATCAACCAATAATCTGTGGTGTGCCTATTTTAAAATCCGGTACATTTGAATTCCCCTGTACATGTACATGTATCAGCCAATAATCTGTGGTGTGCCTATTTAAAATCCGGTACATTTGAATTCCCTTGTACATGTACATATATCAGCCAATAATCTGTGGTGTGCCTATTTTAAAATCCGGTACATTTGAATTCCCCTGTACATGTACACGTATCAACCAATAGTCTGTGGTGTGCCTATTTTAAAATCCGGTACATTTGAATTCCCCTGTACATGTACATATATCAGCCAATAATCTGTGGTGTGCCTATTTAAAATCCGGTACATTTGAATTCCCCTGTACATGTACATATATCAGCCAATAATCTGTGGTGTGCCTATTTTAAAATCCGGTACATTTGAATTCCCCTGTACATGTACATATATCAGCCAATAATCTGTGGTGTGCCTATTTTAAAATCCGGTACATTTGAATTCCCCTGTACATGTACACGTATCAACCAATAATCTGTGGTGTGCCTATTTTAAAATCCGGTACATTTGAATTCCCCTGTACATGTACATGTATCAGCCAATAATCTGTGGTGTGCCTATATAAAATCCGGTACATTTGAATTCCCCTGTACATGTACATATATCAGCCAATAATCTGTGGTGTGCCTATATAAAATCCGGTACATTTGAATTCCCCTGTACATGATCCTTTATTTGACATGAGTCAACAATATTATATGTAAGAATAAAATCTATCGAAATCTTATAGTTTTGTTTTCTTCTTTCCCTGCTGCCTCTATTGAACTTTTCAACATAGGAATGTAAATGAATATCTTTTGCCATTTCTTTTTTTTTGGCCAATATTCAGTGAAAAATGAAGTGACTGTGTTTAAACAAAATATAAATCATAAGTCTGATATAAACCTTAAAAAAATCTATGATTTAAGGTCTTACTGAATATGTGAATGAATGTTCAAGTAATGAACAAATGAATGAACAAATTAACAAACAAACAAAATAACCCAACGAAATAAAATAAAAGAAATAAACAAACAAATACATGAATGCAGATTTAGTCATGTTTGTAAAGCGGTACTGCAAATTGAGCAATACATTTAGTCATGTCCTATAAGTTAGTGGAGAGGGGACAAGATATACATTAGTGTCTTCCAATCTTTAAAATCACATTCTATTGTGCAGGACTAGATTTGGCCAGTGTAAATAGAAATATTTTATATCTGTATAGTACGATTAAATGGAAAGTTGTCAAATCATGTTTATTGTATCTTAATAGAGATCTTATGTCAACCGTGTATGGTGTTCCATTTAAGTTGATAGATATCTTAAATGATACCTGTAAGATTTACATAATTAATGAAGGTGAGCTAATGGCAAGGACTAATGCTTCTTATTTTTGTTTGGCAAATAAGCCCATTCAGAGCTTAAAGAATCTTAATAATAAATAATGTCAATCGTCTGTCACATACATACCTTTAATGTATCTTTAACAACAACAACAACATCATCAACATCATCATCATCACCAAGAACAGCAACAAAGAAGCAAAACTAATGTCTAGCACGCTGTCTCTTGCTACTATTTTTATCAATAGCGTTAAATGTTTAAGCATAGTTGATATAATATAGTATTCTTCTGTATTCTTAAGAATTAATCGGTCAATCAAGGCCTGGTAGATAGTGCCGGTAAATTGTAGATTGTCCTGATAAACTTTTTGTCCTTTACATTGCGGTAGTTAAATCAACCATGGAGACCTGTCCGTAAATATGAATAAAATATTGATTGTGGTAAACATTTTGATGATGGGATATGTATTGAATAACTTGAATTTATGTTCATTGACATTTGTTTACCTCTGGATTTGATATTTATGAAAAGGCAGTTGTAAGAAATTTAATTCGAAAATCTATTTGAGGCATGTCGTGGGAAACCCGGGCTTAATGAATGTGCGTAAAGTGTCGTCTTGCATTAGTCTGTGCAGTCCGCACAGGCTAATCCAGGACGGTACTTTCCGCTTTTATGGTATGTTCTGTTTCAAGGAAGTCTCTTCTAAACATAAAGCTACTGAAGGTGGAAAGTGCCATCCCGGATTAGCCTGTGCAGACTACGCAGGTTGATCGGGGACGACACTTTACGCACATGCATTATAAGCCCGATTTTCCCATGACACGCCTCATTTGTATTAACAAATATACCAATACCAGAAATTCAATGATGAATACCCATGTATCAGTAAGTGGGGGCGGTGTTGCGGTATGAACTTGGTCACTATAGATGAGGGGCCTGGCAAGCTCAATCAGGAGAAAACTCGGCCCAGGCGACTGGACCCGGGTTCGAGTCCTCGTCTGGCTGCACAATCAAATATTGTCTTGCCTGGTGACATTTGGCACCCAACAAGAGGGTGTTACAGTACAAAAGACTGCTTTACAGTAACACTGTTGAATCGAACAATTCTCAACTGAGTTCAGCTATCATAGCACTTGTGTGTAGTGCACGCATAGGCAGAATTAGAGGGGGTGGAAGCAGCGTATGCCCCCTCTAAACAATCGGTTTTAATACTCACATAATATTAGAACACATTCATGTCGTTGCCACTGATGTGTTCTGTAATTAATTCATATCATAATCAACCCCATGTTTAATTTTTAGACTGTTGGCCGAAGCCAACGGTCTTTTGAGAGGGTAATTTCCAAAACAGGTATAGCGGAAAACTACTTTTTTTCTGTGCAGGCTTTTAGTCAGTAAATCGAAACCAGAAAGGGTCCTTCTTCAAAACAGCAAAATTTCACACCCGTTTGCTTTAATTTTAATTATTTAAGATGATGTATTTAAATAGCTATTACTAGTATAATGTGTATATCATGTGATTTATTACAGTTACAGTTTGTAAAAAGTTCAATTTATAAAAAAATAACTTTAAACTAATGACACCCCTACTTTTGCAATTTACTCGTATGTAACCGAAATATTTACCAGAGTGTCATTGAATAGGCCACCAAATTAATGCGCTACATCGGTTATTGTTGACTCATTGCGAAAGTGTTTTTTCTTGTTACCCATTCTCATTCGGAATATTTTGACAACAAATTACTGCATTTTTTTTTTTTTAAACTGTACAAGAGCTTGCATCGTATGATCTATTTTGACTCAGTAAAAATGTTTATTTATAGATATTCGCCTAAGAAGCACTAACAATCGGTGTGCCTAACTACTACGCTTCATCGGTTATTCTGGCCCTTGCAGATTGACTTGTTAACTGGCATGTATGTAATTCCATTTGCATACGATAATTAGCTCGAACAAAATATATTTTGGTTACTTACAAATTAGTTTTCATTATGATGTCGTATGCTATTGAATAAGAAGCCAAGTTATAAAGTTTAAAGGTTGGAAATTGAACTTCATTCAAACAAATGTTTCCCTTGAGCAAAAATGCACTTAATAATTCACATGCTTTTAGTTTCTTTTGTCGCCAACAGTCTTTCTACGCTGTCAGCGTTTTGATTTTTATGCCCCCGGCATCTTGATGCAGGAGGAATATAGTGATCATCCTTACTGTCCTTCCGTCCATCCGTCTTTCCGTCCTTCCGTTCTTGACAAGGTTAAGTAGATGTTACCGTTTCGTCTAGCACCAACACCGCTTACTACAACACTTTGATACTTACACACTTGTTGCTTATGACCATTGCCTATCCACCCATATCACCCAACCTCACTTTACCTTGACCGTGACTAATTTGCACTTAGAATAATTCAAAAGTGCCATTTTACCATTTCGTCTAGCACCAGCACCGCTTACTACAACACTTAGATATTTACAAAGTTGTTAATTATGACCATTCCCAATCTACCCATATTACCCAACCTCACTTTGACCTTGACCTTGACCTAATTTGCACTTAGAATAAATCAAATGGGCTGTTTCTTGGTTAACATTTACCATTTACCATTTCCTCTAGCACCAACACCGCTGCACCAGGTAGGCCAGTAGTAATGGGTTTGTGTCCCGGACTAGTTAACTGCACAATTTTCTCACCCTTGGTACATCCATTCAAATATGTTTATCACTTGTGCACAAATCCACTGATCTATATTGTTATTCTGTAAAAAGACATGTGCAGGGAAAAAGGCATGTATTTACTGACAAAAATGAATCATTTTATCAGTGAAATCTACTCAGTTAATGCAAACTGCGTGCTTTATGGGGGGTACTGTATTCAAATGAGGCATTATATAACATCAATTTATGGGTTTGGAGTTGGGTTGGAAGAGATGTTGGTTGGTTTTAGCATCAAGGTGACATACCTTGAAGATGAAGATAATACAATTTATGGTTCTAAAAATGTTAACAGTTTTGATGGTGTTTGGAGACATTTAGGTATAGGAGGAAAATGACATTTATATATTTTAGGCAAATGAAAGTTATATACTGGTGTCTTAGGCAATTTGACAGTTACATTATTTGAGGCAAGTGACAGTTATGTATCTGAGGCAAGTGACAATTGGATATTTGAAAAGGTTTGTTTTGAGACTGTTGGTGGAAGCCAATGGCTATAGTAGGGCGATTTCGAGAGATTGAAACGCGTAACCTACTTTTTATCACTGTACAGTAGGAGTAATGATTGTATGGAAAAAAATCAAGGTATTCTCAATATGTTTCTGTAAATAACAGTATACAAAAGTGTTATGCAGGTATTTGTTAGCTCTTGCTTTTAAAACCAGTAATTTATGTTAGATAAATGACTGTTTCACATTTTATGTTGCTGAACATTTCGGTTAGTACCAGTATAATGTTCACATTTTACCACAGCCATGTAATTAAATGGTGTATGTATTCAGGTCGCTGATTTATTGATGACATTTTTATGTAAGGCCGAAAATAAAATATTGTTTGTTTCCCCTCCCGCGATCCATGCTAATAAAGGGTGGGTGGGTAGGTCGGAAAAATATTTTATTTTTATACACAGTAAGTCATTTTCATTCATGTTTTCCTTATGTTCGAAATGTTACGTTATAGTATAAATTCTTAATATTTTCATTGTAGTAGATTAATAACGTTCTGCTTATTTACGTAATAATATGTTCTAATTACCTTACAATAATTTATCAAAATTGAACAAACAATAACATACGTTAAAAACAAGAGCGTTAATAAGAAAAACCTGTTAAAACTAAGGAGTAATAGCGTGACGTGGCCGGGCATTCAAAACAGAACGCTGTTAGCAAGAGCCATAGCAACGGTGACTATCAAACTGCGCTAGCAGTTTGTAGCTGAAATGCGTGTTACACGCTTAGCACGTGGATAGTGTTTAAAAGCATCAAATCTGTAATACTGTATCTGAACAACGCAAATGCTAGAGCATAAATGAATTAGCATTCTATGGAAATAAAAACAAATAGGACTTTGTTCATTAATAAAAAGAAAGCAACAGAACATTTTTGATAAATTAAAATAAAAAGAAGGCGCTGAAGTTTATTTACTTTCATTTTTGACAAGGACTTTAGTTCCGCTAACTTCCATTCAAATGTTGCCTCAGCCAAAGTTTTTGCATAATTCTAATCCGTGTGCAGTGATGAGTTTGAATAACACTTTCGTTAATTATTACTAGATCTAGTAATTGTATTTTTTTAACAAAACAAGACGTTTGACGCGATCAGTTTGTCGAGTTACATGACTTCGTAATTCATATACTTAGCCCACGGTTCCTGTCACCAAAATTAACAAAAATTTTGATATTTATTTATAATGATTTATTTATTTACTATTTTAATTTGTAGTAATTTATTACAAACGCGGCTGTTAAAACCACGCATATCTATAACAAAACACATACCTAACGCAGATGTGTTACAAATGACTTACACCTTTACCAATTAAAATTAGAATGAGGGCGTGATAAACTTTCTAACGACGACGCTCATTTGCATGTTGGAAATTGTATGCGTTCTCATTGGCTTACTCTTTGGCTCTTGTTAAGCTGACTCCTCCTGCGTCAAGATGTTATCGATAATGGACACTTGGTGCATAAAGGCGAGTTTGTTAATTGCCGGTGGGCATTCTTTGTCTTTAAAAAAAACATGTATATGCGAGCGGAAATGGTTGCGCCATAGAATCCGACACCGAATGTTATGGCGTCCTTTTCGTAAAAGCGTGCGTCAAAATACGCCGAATTACGCGTTATCTAGAACTGTCCGTTTAAAGTCATTTTATAAGCGTCTTTTGAAAGTAAGATTTGTACACGCTATTGGATTCTTTTGAAGGATTCGCTCCCCGCATTTTCAGACGCAAATAAAATAAAATATTGTTTTCTTTGGTCTGTAATTTTTTTGGGTCGCGGCGATTTAGCTGGGTTGGTCGCGTGAGGGGAAACAAACAATATTTTATTTTAGGCCTAAGTTTAAATCTTTCCGATGAAATTTATTCAAAAACAGGGTTCACACACTATTTTTGTCTCTCAACCTAGACGTAATCTGCATATTTCCTTGAAAGTTTTAGATACATAATGCACATTAAAATATATTTATAAAAAATGGCAAAAAAATACTAGATTCTATTCTGTCAAATCTAACACAAATTGTGTTACATACTGGTATGCCCATCTTAAAATGTTTGTCATACAGAATTTCTTAAGAAACAATTAATTTGATAAAAATATAAACTGTAATAAATTAAATACAGGTCTTTTTATAAGAAGCTGGGGATGGGGCCCAGGCCTAATTTTTTACGGGAAAAAAAATAAAAAAAAATTGGTTAACATTTGTTAAAGAGGAACACAAAATCCAGATGTAAAGTCAACTTTTGAGGAAAAATTCATGATTTAAAATACATTTTGCTTTCGGAAGTCTTTCAAACAGCAGTCCAGAAATATGTAAGTAAAAATTAAACAGCAAAATTTGTTTCTAATTGACATCTTACCAATCAAAATAAAAAAAGCTGCATTGAAATCGGTGCAATAATAATGTTTTGGTAACTATTATCGTGTATTTTCTGTATGCGAAAGCTGGTCATGGCTCTGGAGTAAATCAGCATGTACATTTCTGTATATTCCGTCGAACCAAGTGCGTTCGAACTAAGACTGTATAAAATGCCTTTCGTAAATGAGAAACAGTTTTCAGTCGAATAAACACCATTAACGTTCATAAGAACTATTTCCAAATTACAATGTATTAATTAGATTCAGTGGACTGCGGTTAAAGAAAAGGCCCCTTTTGTTTAAGGTAAAAATGTCCTGAAATAAAAGGTTTTACTATTTCCTCAGTTTCTGCTTAATATTTTCCAGAATGTACCATAGATGACACAGGTGGAGATGTCCGGAGATCAAGCCACGTTTGTGGCTAGAATACAAGAAGCCAAAGGTGAGCTTATGTTCCTGACCTTTCCCTATCTATAAATAGAGGTCATGTCCCAGAAAAAGATCATAGAGAGATCTCTATCATATAACACGATTTTTATCCGCAAATACAGTGGTATAGGTTTTAAATTTAAAAAAATAGTATTTATAGGTGTACTTTTAAAATATCCTTTTTCTAAAGCAAATGTGAACTGATATTTATGTATTCAGGCAATGCAGCCTTTGTGCTATTTACTCTGGTATATGTTGTTGTCATACTTGCCATTATCCCTTTTTTTGCAAGAATCAAATTGTAATACAATTCCCAGAATGACTTCGGCAAATGTTATTACTTTTGTAAAATTATTGGACAGGTATATGTGATTATGGTTCAAGGTAAGGGGTAAAAAATGTGTCATCAATTTGATCTCCTTATGTCTTGCAAACAGTTGGTGATCCTATTTGATCTTCTTATGTCTTGCAAACAGTTGGTGATCCTATTTGATCTTATGTCTTGCAAACAGTTGGTGATCCTATTTGATCTTCTTATGTCTTACAAACAGTTGGTGATCCTATTTGATATTCTTATGTCTTGCAAACAGTTGGTGGTCCTATTTGATCTTCTTATGTCTTGCAAACAGTTGGTGATCCTATTTGATCTTATTTCTTGCAAACAGTTGGTGATATATTTTAACATATAGTGGTTACAAAAAACCCTTCTGCAATGTAAATTTTCGTTTTTTCAATGGTTGACATAATTTACAACAAAAACAACGAAAAGGGTCGACAGGTCTGGTAGAGAGTCTCATTGAGTTACAATAAAAACAAGACAAGACTAAGTGTCTGTAGTTGTGCATTGGCAGGTTCATACACCACATTGAATATGGTTAATGCATATACTGCTGAAATATAATTGGAAAGCACAGTATACTTCATGGAAAAAGTCGTTCAACAGGCAAGATACGTCTGTATTTAAATTCAAATACGAAACAATCCATATATGCTATGATAAAACCACGAGTTGCAAGGAACAAAATATGTGGCGCGTCATTGAAAAATCGGTCTTAATGCATGTGCGTAAAGTGTCATCCCGGATTAGCCTGTGCAGTCTGCACAGGCTAATCCGGGACGGCACTTTCTGCTTTTATGGTATTTTCTGTTTCAAGAAAGTCTCTTCTAAACATAAATCCACTGTAGGCGGAAAGTGCCGTCCTGGATTAGCCTGTGCGGACTGAACAGGCTAATCCAGACGACACTTTACGCACATGCATTAAGTCCGGTTTTCCCACGACGCACCTCATATGATTTAAGCCACACATTAACATTCAATTTTAGTAAAATAGTGCTAACATGCAGTAGATCTCAGTTAAAAACAAGTACCTGTAGTGAATGATATGCATAATTCAATACAGGTCTTGTTTTTATTGTTTCATACAAGCGAAGAGCAAATGGAAGGTTTGATACATGTATCACTATTTTTATTACAAGCATTCTGTTATTTCAACAAGAATTCTTTATGTGAAAGATGGATTCTTTATCATTTTGATGCATTCTTTCACTGAATCACATGTTCTGCACATTTTCTGGAGTCAATGAAGAGGGATCATAATTTGCTTTGTTTAAAACTGGCTATTTCTTTCAAGTGAGATGCATTTGCTTTGAAAAAAACAATATTTGTTCAGTAGACTTTTTAGGAATCAAAACTTTAATCAATCAATTTTAGAAAACCTAAAATGCAACATTTGAAGAATTGGGGGCAAGAGTAATGTCATGACTGCATGCTATTTTAGTACATGCATGCTTTTGTTTGATTTGCAATACTACCTCTTTGCAAAAAATTCCATCTCCCGACAATTTCAAAATTGTTGATTTCAATGTTTATTGTAGTACAAGTATGTGTTAGGATTTTATATGTTAGTTATAATGACAAAACAAGATAAACATTTTGACAATATATCCATTTAAAATACTAAAAACAAGCGCCGAGTAAGAAGAATGTATGGTATGAAACCACTGAGTGTATATCCCATACATCCTCAGTTACTAACAGTGTAACAAATATATCTCACCGACTACCTTTCACTGGTTTCTTTTATTTTTGATATCACTTGATAATTATACACCCTCAGTGGTTTCATACCATACAGGAGCGTAGCTCATGTATGGTATGATGCCACTGAGGGTGTATATATCATACACCCTCAGTTATGTAACAGGGCGAATTATCTCCCTGTTATTTTGATATAACTATTACCTCCCTTTAGGATGCGTTATTATAAATAACCTTTATATTTCAGTATAATAATATTTTCTATGTGTATCTCTATTATTTATAAGCATTGTTTCAAATACACATAATGTTTAATTGTTTGCTTGTATGTTTATATTATTTTGTATATAATCCTATTTCATGTATTGAGTGACAGGTCGGCCTTCCCACCTTTTGGGCAAGGTAATTGGGTTGATCCCAATGAGTAGTCGCAGATGATAAACCATTTGATATAGTGAAGGGTTTGGAATCCTGATATGTCGCTATTTCATTTCCTTGAATTTACCTCTAACTGAAGAATTAATAATAATAAAATTGCAGTGTTAAAACATCCAACATCTTGGTCCCTTTTATTACAACCTTCGTTAAGGTGAACATAGGACCCGGGTATAATAACGACGCTGTTACAGTTACTAACAGTGTAACGAATATATCTCACCGACTACCTTTCACTGGGTTCTTTTATTTGATATCACTTGTAAATTAACGAAAGAAAAACTTACAAAAGACACACAATGACGTCACGAAAATAAACAAAATGACATCATAAGATTGCGTCATTGGACTTCTATAGGGTATTAAAATGTGCCCATGGTGTATGAAAAGTACTCCATAGTCATGTGACCGCTCTTAGCCAATCGGATCCCGTCATTTATGTAGGAGGTGAGATATGATAGTATACCAATACTATTAAGTTATTTCCATGTGTGACCAGATAAAAACATAACATGTTTTTACATTCTTTAAAGATACTGAACTGCAGATGGACATAACATTTGCAGTTGTTTTTTTGTAGTTATGCCTAAATGGTAAAAACATCCGTAAAACCATCACCATTTGTATTTGTTTGTTTTGTTTTGTTTGGAGTTTTCGCTGTATTCAACAGTATTTCAGTCATATAACGGCGGTCAGTTAACCTACTCAAACTTTTCCTGGGTAAGCTGGTTTACCAGTACTGAGTGCACATACTTATGCCAGTAACTGACAACTGCCCTACTCGAATCAGAGGTAGGGGGATACTGGCCGTAAAGATAATTTCATGACCAATCCCCACACAAGTTATGTGGCCGGGCTGGGAATCGAACCCGTGATCCTCGGATTTGCAGTCCAGCGCTCTACCAACTGAGCTAGCCGGCCTGGCTATCACCATTTGTATAGAACATGGTCAGATAATGTCATAAACTGTTTATTTCATGGAAAAATAGAAGTTGAATAAGCTCGCACTTTCCTTTAACCCGGTATTTCCGATTTTAAAATGCCATAGCTTTCCCCAATACAAGCACCTGATTCAACTATGCGCATGCACGACTCAGCAAAACTAAACTGTCACATGATTATGCTAAATATAAATGGTGCTATTTTTAAATTACTTCATGGGTTATAGCTTCTGCAGACGCTATAGATTTTAGGATGATAAAACGGACCGAAACTTCATAAAATACTTGTTTTTCAGGTAAATAAAAACACTTGTGTCTAATGGTTTAATGTGTTCTATATGCTTATGTAAGAAAATCGTGTAATTGTAACAATTTTCTTTCGTTTTTACGATTCATGGACCATCGGGAGTTCAGTCCCTTTAATATGGGACTAGTTTCATAATTGAATGGCCATTTCACATAGTCCCACATACTAATATTTCAGGCCATAAATTAATGTTTGTGATCAAACAGGTATAGAGATCAGAATTAAAGGCCTGCAGTAAGTACTCTGCTTTATGTGGAGTTACATTTTAATCCTGCTTTCTTACATAGTTCTTATCACCCTTTTTTGTATGGGCAATGATATAAGAGGTGTTATCCCATTACAAAAGACCCTTAATCTTGTATATAGACTAATTGAAGTCTTTGGAGTAAAGCTGCAGTACTTTTGTTACCAAACATTTTTGAAGAGGTTTCATAGACATTTTACAAGATTAGTGTTGATTTTTCTCTTGTCATAACTCTTACTGAATATTCTGTGGCTGATGGAAGGAGTTACTTCCCTTCTTTCACCATTATTAGCTGATGAACAAAATTTGTGGCGCGTCATGGTAAAACCGGACTTAATGCATGTGCGTAAAGTGTCGTCCCAGATTAGCCTGTGCAGTCCGCACAGGCTAATCTGGGACGGCACTTTCCGCCTACAGTGTATTTATGTTTAGAAGAGACTTCCATGAAACAGAAAATACCACAAAAGCGGAAAGTGCCGTCCCGGATTAGCCTGTGCAGACTGCAACACTTGATGCACATGCATTAAGTCCGTTTTCCAACGACGCTCCTCATTTAATTTTGAATTTCTCCCTTCCAGGACCCTGCCCTTTTATTACACATGGCTGTATTTCCATGTTATAGTTGTCTACTGTATGTCTGTGACATAGATTTTGCATCTCTTTCTTCCAAACCGTTGCATTTATTTTATTTCCATGTTATAGTTGTCTACTGTATGTCTGTGACATAGATTTTACATCTCTTTCTTCCAAACCGTTGCATTTATTTTATTTCCATGTTATAGTTGTCTTCTGCATGTCTGTGACATAGATTTTACATCTCTTTCTTCCAAAGCGTTGCATTTATTTTATTTCCATGTTATAGTTGTCTACTGTATGTCTGTGACATAGATTTTACATCTCTTTCTTCCAAACCGTTGCATTTATTTTATTTCCATGTTATAGTTTTCTACTGTATGTCTGTGACATAGATTTTACATCTCTTTCTTCCAAACCATTCCATTTGTTTTATTTCCATGTTATAGTTGTCTACTGTATGTCTGTGACATAGATTTTACATCTCTTCCAAACCGTTGCATTTATTTTATTTCCATGTTATAGTTGTCTACTGTATGTCTGTGACATAGATTTTACATCTCTTTCTTCCAAACCGTTGCATTTATTTTATTTCCATGTTATAGTTGTCTACTGTATGTCTGTGACATAGATTTTACATCTCTTTCTTCCAAACCGTTGCATTTATTTTATTTCCATGTTATAGTTGTCTACTGTATGTCTGTGACATAGATTTTACATCTCTTTCTTCCAAACCGTTGCATTTATTTTATTTCCATGTTATAGTTGTCTACTGTATGTCTGTGACATAGATTTTACATCTCTTTCTTCCAAACCATTGCATTTGTTTTATTTCCATGTTATAGTTGTCTTCTGCATGTCTGTGACATAGATTTTACATCTCTTCCAAACCGTTGCATTTATTTTATGATCAGATGAAAATATACAGGAATTCTCAAATTTATATTTTTAAATATATACAAACAAAATACTTGTTACAATAGACTTAGATTGAGAAAATGATCGTAATTTAAAATTAGTCATTAGTTACTAATTGATTAGTCTGTTGTTCATTACAACGACAAAAACAAAAACAACGACAACAACAACATTTATTAGCATAGAAGCAAATTTACATTGCTTTTTGTCACAAATAATAATTATAAAAATTTACACATCACTATATGTAAACCACATTTAGAAAATGGCAGAAGTTACAGAGTTACTAATTGTATAGGAATTCAAGACATTATCTTTTTATTAGATGACACAGTTTCTTTTATAGCATTAATAAATTTAATGGTTTTAAAATTGTTTTAAAATATTCCTAATTTATGCTTTCTGAATTTGAAAGTAAAGCACTGATAACTGATGCATATTTTAATTTTAATTACAATTTAACAAATTTGTAAATTTTTTGGACAAAAAGATAACAACAAAACTGTTGGCAATGAACTGAAAAGCAAAATTGTTGGCAGATTTAGAGGGGGGGGGGGTAGTTTTTTTAAGGAAGTGGCATACGCCCTCTGAACATTGTCAACCAAGCTATATTTATTTACTAAAATTACTTTCTCATCGAAGTTTATCATCTTTCTTTTCACATTATGTTTCACAGGTAGATGTCTAAGATCTAAGAACCTCTTCAAAAAGCTGAAGTATGAAGTATGGCGCACATAAACTATCATTGTTTTGCAAAATATATAATTCATGCATGTATATGTTAGAAGGTACTGAATAGTTCCGCCCCCTCTAACTCCAAATATTGTATCCCTGTTTGAATAAAATGGCACTGAACTAAGAATATCATGCTAGAATACGGTAAATGTCCTTAGTGACACCCATGCCCTAAAAGACGCGCATGGGGTATTTTTTGGTCCGAAATATTCTTTGTCGATCTATGTTTTCGAACAATAACGAAAAAAACTAAAGTTAATTTCGATATAAACGATTAAATAGACCGCCATATTAATGTATCCGGAATTGCCTGTATATAAATAAACCTATGCCCCACTATACGGGTTACACGCAACCATATATAACGCAAGTGATTGGGACCACAAAAATTCATTACGATATTATGAATATTTATTATACGAAATAACAGTTTGCGCATGCAAAGCAAGTGTCACGCTTCCCACGTGGAGGTTTCAACAACAAGCGCTGTCAAAAGCAGTCAACCGTTGTGCATTACGTCGTGCGAGTGAGCTCGTCGTGTCGATCGACTATATTAATTTAGACAGTACCATCGTGAATTTTAACTTGCGGACAAAGCCTATCGGCCGTATTTAGATTGTACCAATGTGAATTACGTCATTGGAAAGTGTGCATACATGAAAACTTGATTTCTGGGTAATGGCAGAATAAACAAAAAATGGCTCCATTTAAAGGCGCAGGGGTCCTAAAATGACATGCGCCCTGCGCGTCAAAAAGGACATTTACGGTATTTATTTTGAAACCATCCTGACAAAATCAGCCTGTCAGTTTATTGTATGTAAAATGGTAAACGAAAATTGAGAATGATTAAACTGAATTCTGACACTAAATTCTTGTTCTTGGCATTCATCTTGAAGAATTTGTGTATGTTTTTGTGATCTACCAAAGTATAAATTTTGAACACTGTAGATGTGGGCATGTTTATAACACGTGAACTTCATCCTTGGAACATGTTCAAGATGTTGAGGAATTTTTTGTTTGTGCCTTCCGGCTTCTTTCCAGAAAGTTAACATATGTGAAATTAATTTAACTTTGTCTTAGGAATCGTTGTCAAAAGCCTTATAAGTGTATTGCGGAATTGTTCTCGGGTTGTTAATTACTTGGAAGAAGGGTGTTTACGTTTTGAGCATCCTCGTTAAATACAGCTTAGCAAGTAATGGAAACCTAGAGACTTGGATGCTTTTGGATGCTAGAGTTGCTATTTTTTAGGGTGCTTCCAGTCTGTAGTGTTTAGGTTACATGAATTGTGAACCAGAATGTGCAAGAAACTGCTTGACAAGATGCACATTTTCTTTTTCGATTTTCAGTAAAGTGTGTAAGTTCAGTTTGTGAATTGCTGGATACAGAGGAAGAATCTCATTTTCCATGTTTCTGGCAAGAATAAATTAGATAAGGAATATTTTTTGTGACATTAATGTGCTCTTGTTTAGTCTGACCTGGGTATAAACAGGGTACAGAGATGGAAAGAACTTGATTTTGGGGAAAAATAGTGCAAAAATCTGGAATATTTACTGCTTGTGTTTACAACAGTGCAAATTTTATCTTTTCCTTGGAAAAAGTGTTTTTGTGTTTTCTGTTCATGTGTGTTGCACATTTTTGGAATAATCCTGTGTTTTAAGGAATTGTAAAACATTAGGTTGAGAACAAAAGTCATGATAAAATAGTTAATTCCTGGGAAAATGGTTTAAGCAAAATTTATAGTTAGCTGAAAAGATGAGATTGGATGTCAAGCATTGTTGATATTGTTTTAATTGTAGAACAAAACACAATCATGCACATATTATAAAAACTGCAATTTTCTGTGGCTGTTGCTTAATGGTTATGTAAAACAGGTAATCTCTAAATGCAATAAAACGTTGGATTGAATCTTCATAAACATGCTATAATCTCTAAGAGCTATAAGAAACTGCTATTTCACATATATTCTTATGGGCGTAACCAAAAGTGCTAACTGCACATTGAGTGTCAGCACTTTTAGTGCATTTTCCTTTAACAATATCTGTTGAGTTTTACATTGAATTGAAAAATACATCTGGAAATACTAAAAGTGGTTACATATATATATATATTTTACACAATGTCTTGATTTTTTTTTTAACTTGTATATAATCAGTTGGACCGAGTAATGAGCATAATTATGTTGTGGCTAAGTATCATACACTTACAATTTAATACCAATTGGAATAATACTGATTGTCATGTTTGTAAATCTTAAGTAACATTAAATTTTGTATTTTAAAATCTCCTAAAATAAATAGTACAGAAGAGCAGTATATTATTTTATTGATACAGCTCCTATTGTCTTAAACAACAGCAAATGATTCACTTGTAGATAATATAGCAGTATCATGCACAATCATACTCCCCGGTACATAAACAAGAGTGTATAACCATAGGAAGTCAGCTACAGTCAAGAAGTACATTATATTACAAGCAGCAGTAACATAGATGACTATCAGTTGTAGAAGATACCTGTAGAACAGAACTTTGTTATTCAGTGTCAACAACTGTACTAAGATTTATTATCAACCACAAAATAATCAATTGCAAAACTAATATCATTATTAAAATTGAAAGGTTCACATATATAACTTAAAAGAAAGAAACAACAGACAAAAACAAACCAAACAAGAATGTCTTTAAAAAAGACAATCTGCGTTGAAATTAATATTGAGATGTCATTTAAAAATTACCTAAACTGACGGCCAAGATGATCGGTTACGTGACTTCTCAGACCCCAGATTTTTTGGTCCCCACCAATATTAGGAGACTTATTGGACCCCAGATTTTTCGGACACTATAAGAAAACTTCTCGGACCCAAAAGTTAATTTGAGATAAATTTATTAATTAAAAAATTAAATAAAATTATCATTAATATCTATGCCGTGAATAAACCAATCATACAGCTCCATGTTTCCACCAGTGATATATGAATAACCAAAATAATTTCGGTTAACATAATTCTTATCTGAATTTGTCAAGCCAACTTAACAAATTAACAATGTAAGAAAATAATTTTGGGAATGATTTAAAATTATTATGTATCAGTCGAGTCTATATAGTTATTTATAGTACTGGTAATATGCCATTCATGTTCGTTATCTAACAGAATAACGATTTGAAGTCAAATAAGCATTTATACTGTGTATCCCAATAAAAAGCAATAGTCAGGGAACATTCAGCGATTTTTGAAATGTTAAGACTTTATTTTTGATAACGCAAACATAAAAATTCATTAGACTATGACGATTTTAAATTATATCAGTAGAAATATAATATATCAAGGGTTCCTCTGTATAACTAGTATTGCAAATTGTGTATTCGTGCTTCGCAAATAACAATTTGACGTATTCCGAATCTTCTTTCATAACATTTTATCTATAAATGTAGCATCTTTTTACAGATTAAATAACATCTACTGGAGAAATTGATAGAAAGATGCAATTATAAATAATCGTTAATAAATCATAACCTCAATTTTAATACAAATTATCAGTAAGTTTATAAATATAAATCCCCCAATATAAATATAATATGTCGAGGATATGTTTATAACTTCATTTAAATCTCTTGTTAACAATTATGTAAATTTTTAATCCCCAAAAGTATGCAACAGTTATTGGTATACGTTAAACCATTGTTTGAAGTTTGCATTCCCTAAAATTAGAAAATTTGCCCAATTCTATTGGCATTTAATTTTCCACTGTGTAATTATTGCAAGAAATCTAGGTCAAAAGTGATCTTAGACAGCTACGCTGAAAAAAGCACTTAACACTTAAATGGACCTGTTTGCAGATAGGCAAATTAAAAATAAAAAAAAAAGTTATCACAGTTGTCCAAAACTAAGGTACATTAATCAAAATAAAACTCCTGACGCTTAGATATGTTGCAAATAAAGTGTTGTTTATGGGTAATCATCATTTGGATAAAATTATAAAGCAATTGTTCAGCTTTTCATAGGTATTTTGGAAAACATGATTGTGCATCACTTAAGTAGCGTTATAATACATGGTCATGCTTGTATGTCTGACTGGCCGAGAGGTTAGCGTGACAGATTTTTGATCCCGAAGGTCGTAGGTTCGAGCCATGGCTTAGGCAAATACTTCAAGATTTTTCGTTGCACACTATTTTGTTTTGGTTAGTCCAGATGATTTGTGTGTGTGTGTGATATGAAAATCTGTAAATAAGCCCCTTGATCACTAAGCCACACTGTGGAAGGCTTTCACACAATCCTAGCAACAAAACTTCTTTCGCAATAATAATACAATCGTTAGCCTTTGTTAATAATTTCATTAGCAAAATATCATTATTTATTTAATGCTAAGTAGTGAAATATGGAAAAATATCAGTGTGATATATCCCTATATAACTCACAGTGAAGGACTGTTTTTTGGGGTCCAGATTTAATACAGTAAATGAAACAGACTGTCATTGATGCCGGGCTCAAAACTGTGAAATGATGTCATTATTGTGACGTTATGATTTCCGCTATATTTTCCAATAAAATGTAAAACAAAGGTCAATAAAGCATAAAATAAAAAGAAAATTTGTTTTATTAGATACATATAATTAGATAATTTACATATTTTCACTCGTGCCAGCGCTCGTGAAAATATTAATTGTCACCCTTTCGGGTGATGATATCAGCGTTATCACACCTAAAACAAACAGATATCCTCTATATCATCAGGTATAATTACATTACCATCAATGATGTTTATTATGTCATCAGCTGTTACCAAACATTATCAGCAACACTAGTCTGTCAACAGATAACTTTAACGGCAGTTAAACCATCATCAGCATCAACCACAACAGCGTTAGCAACAGTTCTGACACTTACCAGTATTAGCAATTTCAATGACATGTTATGAGCAACACTAACAAGACTGTCAACAGATAACTTTAATGGCAGTTAAACCATCATCAGCATCAACCACAACAGCGTTAGCAACAGCTCTGACACTTACCAGTATTAGCAATTTCAATGACATGTTATGAGCAACACTAACAACAGAATGAACACAAATTGTTTGCATCCATTAAAACCTCATTTGCACCAATTACGAACAACAAATACTGGTACAACACAACTGTGGCGTGTCGTGGGACTGCACATGCTGATCCGGGACAACACTGCATTAAGCTAAATGTCTTGTTTAAGTAGCATAAGAATGTACAGCAGAAAAGCCAAAGAGCAGTCGAGATATATAGTTGGCAACATTATTTGGAATTACACAACACAATCAGTAGGCAGAAAATAACTCTGGCTGATAAACAAACATAAAACTAGATTTTTGTTCTCTTTAAAATCTCTGGAAAACCTAAGCACCTGCAAATTTAGATGAGGATCAAAAACATCTAGTTATAAGCACAGGTTTCAAGAATTCAAAGCAAAATAGATGCAGAGCATTGGGATAGGTATTATGAAGATTGCTTGATCATTCTCGCCTAATTTCAATAAATTGATTAACGCTTCAGACATCACTTAAACGTATAATTACTTATTTTCCAGGATAATGAATGTGAGGAATTTATAAGACATGTGTTGGTGATTAAGAAACCATTTTATGCAGTTTAAATACCTTCAGAATCTTCGCTATTGTGGCACATTTCGAGGAATGCCTGGCAGCAAATGTTTCGTAGTGCATAGAAAGTTTAATTTCATAGTGGAATAACAGATTTGCGGGAGAAGGGAAACTACAAAACAAAAAAGAAAATAATTATTTTTGTATCTTTATTAATTACAATTTAAAACACAATCATCTTGTGTGTGTTGTTGTTTGAAGAAAAGTGATTTAGGTTCAAAACACCTTCTTTTTCAAAGCCTGGTGCTGGGCAGATAAAGCGTTGTAATAATATTTCTTATATGTGCACTCAAACCAAATAACAAACAAAAATGGAGTCACCAGTTGAGGCTGTTGAAAAAGATTCAGAATTTACAGATCTGGATCCGGTCACAGGTTCTGCAACAGAACAGGATGACATTGAACAGGCACTTGCTAAAAATGTGGAGAATTATTCTGAGCTTGAAAATGACAACAGTTGTACTAATTCAAATGTAAACAGTGGTGCCAACATGGCAGAGAATAGGGTTGCTATGGATGAAGCTTCAGTGGCAAATGATAATAGGCAGATCACTGTTGATTTGAAAGGAGATACAAGTATTGGTCAAAATGATGAAAGTTCAGAACTTGGAGCAGTAGGTATTTCTGTGTCAGCAAATGATAAGATACACGAAAAAGAGCCTTTGGATAATGTTGTCAAAGAAAACGTGGCAACTATTTATGAATCTGATACAGATATGAAAATGATTGAACCAGTTGAAGAAAGTTCTGGTGCTCTTGAAGAGATTGAACATGTTGAAACCAACACTGCCAAAGAAGTTTTGATTGCAGGTGGTATGTGGCATGATGATCATGAACTTGCCAACCTAGAAATTAAGTGCCACAGTCATGGTACATTTGTTTGTGAAAATGTGCACTATTTTGATGAAGAAGAATGTGATGAAATTGATGATTGGGAGGAATTTGTTGTTATGGACAACCTTACTGATGAAGTATTTGTTGAGTTAACACCTGTGCCTTTTGACAAAGTCCATGTTTATGAGAATGTTCACTTTCTTTTTCCAGTGATAGAACACTTTGGTGGGGCATATGGTGATTATGAGAATGAAAAAATTGAAATACTTTCTGACACACCAGATGTTGAATCAGAGTTTGAGGAATTAGCAGAACTTGTGATACAAGAGTCGCCGACATATTCTGTATCGGAAGATACATTTAATAAGGTGGATGAGGAAATACTAGTTATAGAGGAAGCAAGGGGTACTGAGATGGGTGGTGAACAAATAATATCAGATATAAATACATTTAATGAAACAGCAGAAAATCTGATACCTGATGATGATGATTCAGGTGATCTTGTTGAAGAAACTATAGAAAGAACATTAACAAATGATTCACAAAGTCTTACGCTTGAAAGATTGCAGAAGTTAGATGATGAACATAGTTATCTGAATTCTGGTCACAATTTAACAGAATCTGAAGAATTGAGAACTGTAGATACATGGGTTCAGGAACAACAGGATGATAGTGAGTGCAAAGCCGTTTTTGAGCAAGAGCAAGAACCTGATCATGAAGATGGAGGAGTTTGTAAAAGAAGAAAATCTGAAAATCAGATTAAACTAGATTTTATGTTGTTGGGAAACAGTAATAAACAGGCATCAGAATATGTTTCTCCCGAAACAGATAGTCCTATTGTTATAAATGCAGCATTTTCTGATGATGAAGATTTCCATAGAATTATGTCAAGGCCAGATTACAGTGACCTTGAGCCCATGAATAGCCTTGACCTTATTCCAGGATCTGACCTTGAGGAATCATTTCAAGGTCATTCATTGGATTTCGACTTTATTGTAGAAGGTATGCTGTTTTAAGTTTATATTATCGTTAGCATGGAAAATATTGGCCTTGCAAAGCTGCACTTTAATCAAATATGTTTAAAAAAAAGGTTTATTATGTTTGATGATATGTTACTTATTTTGTTCTTTTGAGTAAAAGAAGTTTTTCTGCCTTAGTTTATCTGTATAACAAGACAGTAATTGAACTGACTACCGGTGCATAGTGAGGGTTGATTTTTTTTTTATCTGCTTAACATTTCTATATTAGATACAATAGTTTCTTACTCAGCCACCTTAATTAGCATTCATGTTGATTTGTCACTCAAACTGGAAGCAGGCATTCTCGACAGCTTAACAGTTACGATGAATATAATATAATTGGGCAGTAGTCGTAGCAGGTCATGTTCATGGTTACAATCAACACATAGACTTTTCCATTTTATGCAATATCTAAAGAAATGTACCCAGCTATATTTTCAATGAAACCACAGCTATATTTCCAATGAAACCCCAGCTTTATTTGCGTTCATTGTTTTGGAAAGTGTTTTACATAAATTTGTCACAAATCATGTTTTGTCTAAATTAGATTAACCATATACAATGGATTGATTATTATTCATTTACGTAATTTAACTAACGTTGACTTTTGTTGAAACTGTTGATGTTTTCTTTATGTGTTTTTGTGTTTATTGTTTTAAGCTCCATTCAAAAATAATGCTATAAGTTTACTGAAGAATTATAATTTTTATAAGAACATTAAATATGTATGACAACAATGTATAAAAGCATAATACCAATTGTTATCACTATAAAAGTTGTTCTAAAGTGTAGTGAAATATTAAAATATCGGATGAAATGACAGTTTTTTTATCAAAATTGACGAAAACACTGACACAAACTTTAAATAAGTAAATACATAGATCTACAAGCTAAAGGTAGCACTGAAACAAAAGAAGTATTCATTAGCAACAATTAATAAATATACAATTTCAAAATTCCTTTGTAAAGAATAAATGTATGGTAGGCACCATGGAATGACAGAATTGTATGGTATATAATATAGTTTGAATATGATTGCCTCATGATTTATTGCTACCGACTTAATTATGTCACCAAAGCAATATAGAAGTCCAGCAATAATTTTGTGATTGCATATTTTAACCCCTATATATATGGAATCCAATGGAAGAATAGTATGCTTAGAGTAATAAATCTCCAACAAGTTTATGATTGCATTGGCCAGAACTGAATGGTTAACATGTTAGTGTCAAGTTGGTCCGCATAGTAATATGATTTTAGATGAGAACTATAACTGACCATCAATACCCACTTATTTTATGTTGCCATGGTGAGTAGAACACTAATTTCATCTGACATCTGTGGCCCTTTTCTTCTATATTATGGATTTTCTTTCACTCGGAGCAGTTAAGTCATAAAGCAAGTGCTCCAGAGCCCTAAGATAGTTTGCTTTTGCGTTGATTTCCAATATTCATATTTGTACAGTAATACCAATGTTGACCAATCATTTCCTACTTTGATATGGAGTGCAAATTTACTGAACTTCTAAAGATTGCCATTGTAAGAAGATTGGCGGAATGTTTAACTTGTAGTTATGGCTTAGTAACTTGGGAATTCTGTGACTTATTTGTCAGTAATAGCTTACATTTAAAGTAATTCATTTTCATTTCAGTCAGTTTTCCTTCAAAGGCTTTGGAATGCACTAGTGAAAATTGTTAAGTCATTTTGAGACAACCCCTCAAAGTTTTGGAGGGAATTTAAGTGAATGAATTATCAAACAGGGACTTAAGTTGTCACTTCTGCACATGATTGAGAACGATTACTGCAGTATGACACTGCAATCTCCTTAGCAGAAGATGTTGATTGGTTCCTAGGAGACAGAGTCTATACAAATGTTGCTCAGTGTCACTGGGATGGCTTATTGATTGGTTTGTGTCGTTGACATATGGAGTATAAGCCTTTCCAGTGATCCGGATGCTGGATATGGAAATAAATGCACAATGGACTTATGTTTTAATTGCCTCACTGTTGTGTCTGCAATTGTGAAGAATTCTTATAACCTAAGTGCATAGTTTTTTCTGGTCCATTTTTCACTGTTGGGACCATGTGATAAGTGAACATTTTTAAATATTTTTTTTTTGGCAAACATTTATTCTGGGATGATACACTCTTTTGTGACCATGTGATAAGTGCAAATTTGTCAGTATTACATACATTTTGGGATGATTAATGTAAATAACAATATGTAATAATTCTGTTGATAAAGCTATTGGTGCAGAACAACGTAACAATCTGCTCTTGCATATACTCGCTTGATTGTTGTGCAGAGTAACATTTATAAATCTTAATTAGACCATTTGATTAATTCTGTCAATTATTTCATTTGCATTCTTTAGATAAGGCAGTTATCATTCACAAAAGCCTGCTATCTAGAGATCTTATTATAAAATACGACTGGGACAGTGCTGACATTGAGCATTGATTTTGCCCTGTTTACACTATTTTACAAAAGGAGAGGGAAACCCTATTTGCATGTTTTAAATGTGGCAGGATGAATTAAGTTGGTCGTGATCAGGTTCTGATTAACATTCAGAAGTCTGTGTGCAGTTAAAGGGTAGAAATAGGCTGTCACATTTAAATGCTGGCAATGATGGTGGTGGTGATTAAAAAAAAGTGCGTTTTTTTTGCAATTTTTTCGCTCTATGTTCATTTGTTTCCCATTAGTTCAGAGTTGTGCAGTGTGGATGTACAAATAGTGAATGGATTTATTGGTTTATTGAGTCAATGAAAATAAAATGTGTGGATATATCTTCAAGCAGAATTTATTAGAGTTGCAAGCATGACCTAGATCAATTTTAAAGAATTTCAAGCAACATTCTTGGGTTATATTTTTGGGCAGAATTTGCAATGCTGTATACTTCTGTTGCATCCATGATCATGATAAATGAGCTATTCATAACATTTTGTATTGTATTGTGATGCAGTGATTTTCGTATACAATAAGTGGTATAAATCTTTAATATTGCATTGTACAGTACTCAGTACATGTACTAAAACATTTTATTAATTGTCAGTGTAAATCATTTAACATCCTTCCATTAAAGTATAAATAAAGTTTAAACTTAAAAATCTTTGCAAATATGCCCAGAAATAGCCAGTAATGTGTCGGCCTCTATTAGGCAGTGGTAAAAGTGCAGCCGGCACTAATAATGCAATATGCCTAGGATATGTAAATTGCGGCTTTAATATTAGTTCGGAATAATATGTGCATTCACCATATGTGACCAGCTTTGGAGTGTCGGAATTACTCAGGCTGATTCACCGCGAAGTATATGGAAATAATGAGCTACAACATGGATGCAACAACAGCAAAATTTCACAAATTCAGAGGTAAACATGATAATTTATTCACTCTTCCATACATAATTGATACATTATGTAGTTATGTTTCATATTTAGTTATGTTTCTATTTCTGTCTTGCTGAAATGGGACAAAAATCTTGTGCTTGGCATTGTAGTTACAGGTCCTTTTTATCATATCTTAAAATAAGATGAACTTAAGTCTGTTCAGTCCAGATCTGGGGTTAGGTTCAAAAATAGCTCTGGTCCGATAATATTTGACCAGAGTATACATGTTTTGTGTGACTCAGGATATCTAGAACATTTCAAAAGAAGTACAGAGACGATTCATGTATATTATTGTTCAAAATTGCATTTCCAAAATAAGGTGTCATCCCCAAGCAGAATTTCTTTCAAATCATACACATTTCCTCCAAAATTGAATTTACACCTTGATTTTTTGTTCCCCTTTACCAATTTGTTGTGATAATTTTCCCCCTTCATCCTAGGGCCTGGGCCCCATCCCTAGCCTCGGAGAAAAAGCCCCGATTTCAGGCAAAGAAAATAAATTATTTTTAGGTGAGATTTGGGGGACTCTATCTCTTTCAAACAGACTCCCTGTCCCTTGCTTCCAGACATTTTCCCATCCAATCCCTTGCAAATGCAGGGTCACAAGTTATAATTTCACTTGACAAAGCCTGTAGCTTGAATCTTGGTTTATGGGCTTAAAATATCCTTTTACATGATACTGAAGCAGCCTGTATCAAATATCCCAGCATTCCTTGCACTTGTGTTGTTTCATGTGACATTCAATAGGCCCTCCACCCTGTAAGTGATTAACAACTAATTAATTGTATTTCCTTTCTATAAAGTAGTCTAGATATATTTGGTTAAATTAAATTAATTTTTCCAAGCTGTTTAACAAAGTGTGATTTAATTATTTATTAACTTCAAACACAAGAACAAACCTGCTGTAATTTCTTAACAAATGGAGATTGTTTGCAGACATTTAGCATTTAGATTATATTGCACAATTATATATTACCATACATGTACTAATGGCCTTGTCACACTAATGCATATGCCAGCATATGAAAAATATCATGTATACGCTGGTATATGTTGACATACACTACGGGTACATTGGGCATTGTATACCTTGCAAGCACGGTCGCATACAGTTGCATTTTGCTGGCATAGGTGGAGGCAGAATATTATTTTTGAGCATGCTTAAAAATTGTGTGCGTACTCGGACGTATGGTTTATACTGACGTATTTAACGTACTTGCCCTAGTCATACGCTACTCATACGCGAACCATATGCAGACTACTTGCTGGACATATGCTTGTCATATGCTGAGATTGGCTTACATATGCTGGCCATACGTTGGTTATACACTACCCATACGTCACTCATAGGTTAAATATAGTAAGTATACACACAATTTTGTACTTTCAAGGGCTTTTTATGCGTATGACAGTGTTTTTTTTTGGATCACATGAGCACGAAGTATGCAAAAAAATATGCAAAAATGGACATGATTCAGGATAGAGACTTCATTTTTCATCCAATCTTCACCAGTCGTGTACAGTTTGTCTATGAACGTAAGACTACAGGTGAAGTATAAAAGCATGATTGGGCCAGAAACACCCCTTGTGTTTGGAAAAAAACATCAACAAGTTATCAATGATTGGCTTGCACACACGATTTTTGATTCAATGTTGACCAAACTTACACAGTTTGTGCATGACAAACAATTGATTGATAAAATTTGATTTCCAACAGTTGCAAGACTTGCATGCAGTTATTTGTACATGCAATATTGATGTCTTCAGAGCCTGCATTAACATCATTTATCGTCATTGGACAGAAAATTATTAAAGAAAAAGCAAAACTTTACCTTATAGCACAGCCATCACAATTACCGCATTGCAACTAGTTCTCCAAAACTGTTTGCGAAAAAGACATCAAAATCTACTGTTTCTGCATTGTCCAGAATTGTCAATGACTTAATGAATAAGGGTCAGGTTAGAATATTAAGAAAAATGATTTGAGAACCATAAGCAAAAAAAACGCACATCCACTACCCAACTCGTACTTTAGTAAGGCCATTGCACTAACCTATGTTTTAAATAAAAATTGATCCTATCCCCCTCTGTGTATTGTTCAGATACCTTAATTTTCAAACCTGTCATAGCAGTATGTTCTTCATCTGTACCAGTTCTCAGGTGAGCGCTTTGGGCCATCATGGCCCTCTTGCTTTTTTTCAGACACAGCTTATACGTTTCTCACATAGGCAATAGTGCCATTATTACAAAAGTAATTATTACAAGATTAAAAAACACTTGACCTATGCAAACTAAAACAGATATGTAGAATTCCATTGACATTATTACCATAGCGATTAAAAATGATTCTGATATGCATAAAACATGAGACAAATAGCACCACGTGCCTGAGAGTTTAGAAATTATACCAAATATTAGGCTCTAAGGAAAACATTTCTTTGTGATATATACAAGGCGTGTCGTGGGAAAACAGACTTTATGCACATGCGTAAATGTCGTCCCAGATCAGCCTGTGCAGATCCGGGACGACACTTCACGCTTTTATGGTATTTTCTGTTTCAAAGAAGTCTCTTCTAAACATAAATCCACTGTAGGCGGAAAGTGCCTTCCTGGATTAGCCTGTGCAGACTTAACAGGTTAATCCGGAATGACACTTAACACGCGTGCATTGAGCCTGATTTTCTCTCGACACGCCTCATAATTATTTAATCAGACTTATGCTTTAAGAGACATCATTACTAATGGATTTTTGCCGTTTTTAAACCACAAATCTGTAACATTAAACAACTTTCAAAGAATTACAACAACAACTAGCAAAAATGATGAACAACAAACTTCCACAAAACATTGAGCGCCAGTGGTTTGAGATTCTTTCTCTTTGATGTTTCTTTATTTTTTGTCAGCAAATTAACAAGTGCTTTTATCTAATGACTTCCTCTGTGGTACTATGGCTTCTGATGATTAAAGAGTAGAAGTGGCATGCAGAACATGTCAAAAGTTGAGTTCAAAATATCATAATTATTGTCTGGTATGAATTTATGCTATTAAATCATTTTTGCATCCAACATGAATTGTGCACATGTAGTTTGAAGTTATTTTTGTCATTTTATTAGATACTTTAAGGGTCATATTACTGACTATATGTTAAGAGTTATATAAAATACTAGAAAATACATCAACATTTATGACGCTAAGATATTTGTGTATGTTTATGCTGTTTACTATGGTACGGAGTCCTGAATCCGCCCATTCAATTTCACCCTGTGCTTGACAGCAAAGATGCGACATTTTAACTTGTATTTTCTGCAGATGTCGGGCCCTGTTAGCTCAGTTGGTTGAGCGCTGGACTGTCAATCCGGGGATCGTGAGTTCGAACCCCAGACCGGCCACATAACTTGTGTGGGGATTGCTCATGAAATTATTTCTACGGCCATTCTCCCCATACCTCTGATTCAAGTAGGGCAGTTGTCAGTTACTGGCACAGGTATGTACAGTTAGTACTGGTAAACCGCTTAGATCGGCTAAGCTTGCCCAGGAAAAGTGTGAGTTGGTTAACTGGCCGCCGTGATATGACTGAAAAACTGTTAAAAACGGCAAAATATCCAAACAAACAAACAAGCAAACAATTTTCTGCAGATCTCGCACTGAGAAATTATCTGAATAATTATCATCCAAATTTCGCGTGTCTATGCAATTGTACACAGCGATAATTATCGCCCAATTCTTGCATCGTCGTGGTCTGGCACACTGTGTGACGATGCGAGATGCGACATTTGGGTTTAATTATTGCTGTATACAAGACCGCAACAATGCAAGATTTGGGCGATAATTACGGTCAAAATTTTGTGTGTCCACGTTTTTTCAAAGTGCTAATTCTGCCGAAAATATAAATTACAAATGTTTATTGTCAACAGATGATAATGCTGATATGATACAATTTGACACCTCGGGATACAAATACATATTAAAATAACTCGAAAGGTCAACAAACGAGTGTTCTTTTATCATTCGTACTGGTAATGACAATGGCTGATTTTTTTAAATGCACCTTTATTATAAAAAAAATAATACAAATATGGAAAGTCGTACATTCTGTTCACAATATTTTTGCACCACCGGACCACCTCGGAAGTCACCACCGGACATTTTCTTAACACCTCGAAACGAGGTGGCCCGGTGAGTCTCCTAACTGTGTTTAACTTGGGTGACTGACAGAGGAAATTACATTTTATTGTACAAAAGTCGGTCACTTCTCCTCCATCTTGCAAACATGCAATAGTTCAATGTACCGAGTAATTCGACTGTCTTCAAATTACAGACGAATTACACACTCTAGTTGCAAGCAGGGACTACTGATGCAGCTGGGCGGGGTTCGGTTTCCAGTGGGGAATATTGTGTTTCTCAACTTGTAATTACGCCATTCTTTATGCGTTTCATTCATTTGTATTGTGTGTGTTAGAGGTCGGTGAAGAACGTTGTTACTTGTAAGACAAAACTGTCGACTCTGACTGTTTGGGGGATTGAATTCAGTGGTTAATTAATATTATTCATGCTTTAGTATATTATTGTATTATTTTGTATACAATGAAATTTATTTAATCTAATTCTGGTAGCTGTTTCATGAGAAGTAATAAACTAAAACCAACAAACAAGAAAACAACAATTAATTAACAATAACAAGAAACATGTAAAAGGGCAAAAGAACAACAAAACAACAACATCATAAAATGTGTCCGAATATTGCATGCACACGCATTTAAGTTTCTTTTTAAGGGGCGTATCGACGGTTAATACGGTATAATATTTTCAAAAATTACAATTTATAATATAATTTATAAGTAATAAGTAGTAGTAGTGAATATGATATGAATGAAATATACATGAAGTTCCTCTATGCGCATGCTCACTGCTGATAACTGTACTGTATCCTGGGAAAGTTTTCATTGAAGTGTGCGATTTTGTAGGCTTAAGTTCGAGTCCTGCTGGAACCGTGTATAGAAAAACACATTTTTGGCATTGTTTTAATATGTGTCTATATTTATGGGAAATACCGTCAATATGCCCCTTTAACTCAATCTGCAATACTAGTTTTGACCCAATGAGGAGTGAACTTAAACATTTTCGTTACAATTTTTTGAAAATAATTGTTACAGTTTTACATATAAGTGACTCAAAAAGTTGTCAGGTTTTATGCAATAGTGAAACATTTTCTGTGTAAAATATATGTGATTTTGTGCAGGGAAATTTCCAGGTAAAAATTTTGGACTATTTTGGCTCTATGTCTGGAAATTCTGTCGTTTATGTCAACTTTTATTCAATATAAGCCACCAGCTGTTAATATTGACAACTGAATAAGGAAATTACTGATAGACTATTGCTGGTTTGTTGTTGATTATATTGCTATACAACAGCTGTGGCTGTTATGTAACAGAAAATAAATGAAGGACATAATATAAACCGTGGGTGCTAACCTGATGTACATGTGCGCTATCAGGCATTTATCTACTGTCCCCACAGGTCAGACTGTGTGACCCCTGTCATGTATTCAAAATATTGTTAAGAAGTCCCAAGGTTTCAAATTTGTCGTCCTAAAATTCTCAATTTCCACTTGGTCCCTGTCTCAAAAAAATGCCATAAAATGGCCTGTCTCTATGTACAAAGCATGTTCACAGTTGCTTCCTGTTCAGAACAATATCTCTTTAACAGCTTATATTTTTGTTTTGTCCCTTTACCCATAGATGCCAGAAAAATACTGGTATAATATATACAACCAGGCGCAGAGACCGGATTTAGAGTTAGAGGGGGCGGAAATATTCAGTAACTCCCGACGTATACTAAATCTGTATATTTTTAATCCGCCTATGACAAATCATTTTCACATTCACTGTCTGTTTGAAGTCTAAACAGCTTAAATCTGTTAGCAAAGTCAGTGTCACCTTTCATAAAGCTAATTCAAATAGCTTGAGTTCAAAGTTGCTATAAGTGTCCACCCTACACCTTATATGAATGAAATGTTTGCCAGAGTGTTGGTAATAGTAATGGGCTGACAGTAATTTAGGTGGTTGACAGCCTTTCAGTTGACCTTTACTACAGACAGCCACTTGTCTAGGTGCATTAACACCTTCCAATTTACTGTGCCCATACCTTAGGTGGTGCAAGGGGTAATGTCAAAGTTCTTCTTTTTGCCAGACTAGGTTGACCATTGGTCAGTTTAAACTCAAATATTTTTTGTATATAATTATAGGACACTTTTGATTTCAGTTAAAAATTCTACTTTTGTTTCTGTTTTGTAGCATTAATAAGTTTTTGTTTAATTGCTCAAATTTCGATGTACAATAAATTTTTATAGATCTACTAGTTTTCAAAGTTTGAAATTGCATCCAGCTTGTTCACACATGACAAAAACAGGGACTGAAAAGCTCAAATAAAAGGTACATTTGTAAGATTCATGTTTTATCTTGTACATGAAAAGATGTCTTGTTTGTACCATATCATGGTACCTGACCTATTAACTGCTTATGATAGCCCTTTCGAAACATATCAGTTTGGCATAATTAAATTTTGATGATCACTTTCCAATAAATTCCTTAGGTGCTAAGTAGCAATGGCCAATTGATTTGAATGACCTCACAAGACGCTAATATTTGCTAATATACTTTATAGCAGGGATATTGGTGTGGCGCTTTCTTGCAGTGAGACTCTTATTGGTCGTGCCAATAATTGCAAATGGCGATTAACCAAGATTTTTGGCGGTATAATCCCCGTTCAGATTTGAATATTAATAAAAGTTATAGATTCTGGTTTTATTGCTACTGTATGAATGAGTGGTTCATATTACTAAGTATTTAATAGATTAGTATAAATGTAGTGTGTCGTGGGAAAACCAGGCTTAATGCATGTGCTTAAAGTGTTGTCCCGGATTGGCATGTGCAGTCTGCACATGCTAATCCGGGATGACACTTTCCGCCCATAGTGGATTTATGTTAAGAAGAGATTTCCTTGAAACAGAAAATACAGTAAAAGCGGAAAGTGTCATTCCGGATTAGCCTGTGCAGACTGCACAGGCTAATCCGGGATGATACTTTAAGCACATGCATTAAGCCCGGTTTTCCCATGACATGCCACAAATATTTTTATGCCTGTTTCTTTTTGGTTTCTCCTATGAGTGCCTGAAATGCAATGCTACGGATGCATACATTGTGGAGTAAGAATAACTGATTTTTCAAGATGTTTTCTCATACCTACAACATACCATTCATGGCATTGAAATTTAAACCAATTGTCCACGTCATTTTTCACCCAACTGTAGAGTTGACCCTGGGACATTTCAAATAAAGGAAAAAACTCTCATACATTTAGAATTACGAGATCTTCATATCTGTTTAAAATGCAATATGCTTTATTGTTATGTAACATCATAGTAACTAAGAAAATGACTGATGTATAAATTTCTGTCATATCATCCATTTGTTTGAATTTGTTTCAGATTGGTGGAGCATATAGTTTCATTGTGTCAGTTTACTATATTAGTATAGTAAAATATCATTGATAATATTTATTATTGCATAATACCTGCTTTTATGATGCCTTTTCTTATGGGACACTACAGGTATTTACTTTTATAATTAAACCACTCGAAATATTGGCATTACTGATTAGCTCCGTTTGCATTCACTGACCAATGTTGACATTTGATTTCTGATCAAACAAAGTATCCTGCAAAGTTTTATGCCAGGATATTGGTTTCCTACCCTTAACAATTTAACAGGTCTGGATTAAGTAATATTTGACCTGTCTCAATATGATAAAACTGGACAATACTCAGACTGATTTATATTGGTAATATTCCTGCCAGTTTTATTGGCTGTGTATAGATAGAGACATTGGCCAGAAGTTCCAAATAACAGCTGTTTTATGGCACTGTTATGAAGTTTAAATCAACACGTGGACATACTTTTACCTATGTCACTTGTGATTATATTGTAAACATGTTGTCTATCCGGTGTCTAATGTCACAAACAGAGTAGAACACAGTGGAAGTCGGCTTATATTTTTGTGGAGCATAAATTCAAGCGAAAATTCAAATGATGGAGTAGTGATTTTAGAAGACTGTGCTGTGAATCTTTTTTTATAGAACACAGTCTGTTAAAACGTATGGTTAAGGGATTGAGTGGCAGTTTTTAGAAAGTGTGTCACTGCTTTAAGGGAATCTTTGAGGCGCGTCGTGGGAAAACCGGTCTTAATGCATGTGCGTAAAGTGTCGTCCCGGATAAGCCTGTGCAGTCCGCACAGGCTAATCCAGGACGGCACTTAACGCTTTTATGGTATTTTCTGTTTTAAGGAAGTCTCTTCGAAACATAAATCCACTGTAGGCGGAAAGTGCCGTCCTTGGTTAGCCTGTGCGGACTGCACAGGCTAATCCGGTACGACACTTTATGCACATGCATTAAGCCCGGTTTTCTCACGACGCGCCTCCTTTGTATTCGTATTTAGGTTGTTACGAATTTAGTGACATGTCGGACAGATTGGTAAATGTGGCAAGGAATATGTGAACAACCAAAGGAATTCATTTGGAATATATAATTTCCCATTCTTCACACCTTGATTAAAGCAAAATGAAGAATATTGAAATTGTGAAATCTGTATTAAAATAAAATTATAACTGCATGCTAGAATATATAGTAATGTTGTGGTAAATTGTACTGCTGAAAGCACAATGTGCTCCTTTGGTTCATAATTGTGAGCAGTTGTGGAAGGAAGGGTTTGAAAAAAGGCTATTTTCTATAGTTTTATTAATTTTTTGTGTAATGGGAGCCATATTTGAATATCAATGAAAGCAATGGCTTTACACATTTTTGGTAATAATTCTTCTAAAGGATTACCATCCAAGATACTTCGGTTACGGAAAGGTGTGTGGATGTAAACACTTTTTTCTCTATATCCAGTGAATATTTATGAACTAGACACAAGGTCAAATGAGTCTCAATGTTCTTAACCTCAGTTTTATTCATAAAGGGACAGATTGGCAAATTGACAAATTCCAAATTTTGTGTAACTGATTATAACTAACAACAACTACGCTACATATAACAGAGCGAAATAACACTCCTGACACAGTAATAATTTTGATTCAAATGGCATAAATTATTAAATGGCATAAATTATTAAATGGCATAAATTATTAAGCATTTTTAACGCTTTTCGACGCTATTTCTCACAACTCATAATTATATCAGTACATGACATTAAAATTAAACACCAAAGTATGTGAGTCCCTTTAGCCTAGTGGTTACCGTATCAAACATTTGATCCAGGGGTCGCGGGTAGCCTAGTGGTTAGCGTATCAGACATTTGATCCAGGGGTCGCGGGTAGCCTAGTGGTTAGCGTATCAGACATTTGTTCCAGGGGTCGCGGGTAGCCTAGTGGTTAGCGTATCAGACATTTGATTCAGGGGTCACTGGTAGCCTAGAGGTTAGCGTATCAGACATTTGATCCAGGGGTCGCGGGTAGCCTAGTGGTTAGCGTATGAGACATTTGATTCAGGGGTCGCGGGTAGCCTAGTGGTTAGCGTATCAGACATTTGATCCAGGGGTCGCGGGTAGCCTAGTGGTTAGCGTATCAGACATTTGATCCAGGGGTCGCGGGTAGCCTAGTGGTTAGCGTATCAGACATTTGATCCAGGGGTCGCGGGTAGCCTAGTGGTAAGCGTATCAGACATTTGATCCAGGGGTCGCGGGTAGCCTAGTGGTTAGCGTATCAGACATTTGATCCAGGGGTCGCGGGTTTGATCCTTGACAGAGGCACTTAACCTTTTTTTTCTTTTAAATGTTTTTTTTTGACTGAGTATATACAGTTCTGTTCGTCCTGATGCAAAGGTAGAGAAGACCTTTCTTAAAAGTAATGAAAATCGTTGAACAAGTCTCTTTTATATTTAATTGAGCCATTGAAATTCAAAGCCAGAATGTAACAACTGATGTGGCTGGAAACCAGGTAGGTTGGTTTCCTCAGGGTACTCCGGTTTCCTCCGTGTACTCTGGTTTCCTCCGGGTACTCCGGTTTCCTCCGGGTACTCCGGTTTCCTCCGGGTACTCCGGTTTCCTCCGGGTACTCCGGTTTCCTCATGGTACTCCTGTTTCGGTTTCCTCAGGGTACTCCGGTTTCCTCAGGGTACTCCGGTTTCTTCCTCCGGGTACTCCGGTTTCGTCCGGGTACTCCAGTTTACTCAGGGTACTCCGGTTTCCACAGGGTACTCAGGTTTCCTCCGGGTACTCCGGTTTCCTCAGGGTACTCCGGTTTCCTGCCACAGCACAAGACCACACCAAAATTAAACACGGTCATTTGGCCAGATACATCATAATATTGTTGTTGCTTCAATCATCAGTTCATGTGTTGACTAAATATAAAACAGACAGTTACATTTTTTTATTGTCCCATTGAAAGCCACAAGGTGTTATCAGCATATGTGCTAAGAAGGCTGATAGCCCATTCTGGCTTGCAAGGGACATTATTTGAAAATCCTTTTAACACCATATCATGCTGCTCAATGTGATTTTACTAAATTCTTCACAACAATGTATTGTAACAGATAGAGGGGTGATCGCATTTCACTCTGCATAAACATGGCCACATAGTTATACAGAAATGCTGATTTATGAAGGATGAAATTTATAATGTGCTTTCTAGTACTGAATTTGAACATGATATATGGTTTCATATTTTCTCTGTGCATACTATGTATGGAAACTTGAAAGTCTACTTTAGTCAATGTGAATGAAAGATGTATTTTGCTACTCAATTTCGAACACATTGGCTATGCAGAAAGTCAGAGTCATTCTGTCATTGGTAATTAAGGCCATTTTAGGATTATCTAATCTACTATCTATTAGTTCCCAGCTAGCACCAAAACGTTCGAATAACGTTTTCTGAACGTTAGCCCAAACGTTGCAGGAACGTTGAACTGCAACGTTCTACTAATGTTAAAATGTATGGTTTGTTTGACGTTCCCAAAATGTTGCGGAATAACGTTACGATATAACCTTTAAATAACCTCATTATAACTTTACTTTAACTCAGGTTGAAAATATTACACACGTACCTTAGTTTTACATTTTATTGCATAGAAGTTGAACATTACAAATATACGAATATACATAGTTTTGAAAAATGCATATTAACAATTCAATAATCATATCATTAATAAATTATCATTAAAACAGCACAATGTGCACACAAAAACATGCATGTGTAAGAAGTTATCACTGCGTTCATCATAGAATCATTACACTATATATGTCTATGTTCACGAAGTGCAGACATCATACATGTTGAGTTGTTTGGATTCTTGATTCATCGGTTGGTGGGACACCGCCGACCATGGAACTAAAAGTTTTTAAAAAAGTCAATAAAATATAAATGTTTGATTTACGAAAAACGGGACAAATTTAATTAAAGTTACTATCTGTTAAGATCTGCTTACCGGTAATTTATTTAAATAACGATATTACTAGGGTTAGCTCTATGTTTAAACATATAATACATGTATATTCAGTACTTTTTATTTGCGAACATGCACCAAGTTATGCTATATTGAGATAGTAAACATGAATGTTAAGTGTTAAATACATTATACATGTTATGTTATTAATTTGAAAATAATAATTTAAAAAACCACATATTTTATGTATAGATCTACAGACTTCGCGAAAGGCCAAAAAATCTGTCAGACATCCGGTCTGACAAGACAGAAAATTGTGTCAGACCAAATTGGTTTTTGTCAGACCGAAAAGAAAAAAGAAAAAAATAACAATTTCTCATAAATAATGTCTTCCATTTAATATTGTTAACAAATATTAATAGCTGTGTATGCTATTAAGTCATTTGTTATTAAAATGACATAATCTAGCAATAAAACATTTGCCTACACTATGATATTTTTTTGGTCTGACAAAAACAAATTGGTCTGATAGATATTACTCTCAATTCCTGATAAAGGCATTTGACTTTTCTTGTTGACTGTCATTCTTATAAAATTCAATGCAAACATTGCAAGACATTGTGTTATTTTCCTTATTAAAATTTAACCATTCTCTATTCGTATTCCAATTTTCATTAAATCTTCTAGTTTTTCTGTTCTTTTCATACTCTTTAGTTTTTTCTTTTCGTTCTTCATCGCTTAGTTTCCGTTTTTTTCCAGGCTTAGTGCCTTCGAAGTATCGAAGCGACGCCATACTTGAAACAAAATTTCGAGACAAAAGTATCGAATAATACGATTGGTTTGTTTGCACGCACCTGCCCAATCAAATACGACGTTACATTTAGCGATTCGTTCGAAACGACAACTCTGCAAATTTCCGGTATGGGTTAAAGAATCAAATCGGACGTTATGAGACAGAAATTTTTACCGGACATCTGGACCGACGGTATGGCAAAAAGTGTCGGACCGACGTGAAACATGTCGGACATGTCCGACGGTCCGACGCATTTGGCGAAGTCTGGATCTATTACCTAATACGATGTCAGTGGTTAAATCCTTTGCATCGGCGATAAATAACTACTTTCTCTTGCGATAAAAACACTTTCTAAGTATAGAAACAGTAGAAATTCAACAACAGAACTAGTCAGTTGGAGAACAAAGAAAATCAAATGTGGCGCGCATCCGGTTAATACCCGCTATAGATGGCGAGATATAAAGGAATGGTGTTAAATAACATCAGTCAGTAACTAATTTGGTATTATATTTACATAATTACTGCTTATAATTATGTTTTAGAATACAGCAAATAATCTTCTGGAATATATCATGGGATGCTGAAATAGCTTTATAAAAAATAATAATTATAAACAAATATCACATAAAATTCACGTTTTATTCATGGGTTTAAATATAATCATATATGATGTTAATATGCTCAAATCTAACTATGCACCACAGAATATGGACTATAAGCCACATGTGCATAACATAAAATTATATAACTTCACATGTTTTATAAAACCTAAATTATATTGCTTATATTTTATGTGCATCTTAATATAGTTAACAGTTAATATAGAATGTTTTAGAAACGTTATACACTAACGTTGAAATAAAGTTGAAAAATTGTGCTTCACAACGTTGCAAAGACAACTTTCTCAGAACGTTGACAGAATGTTAGATTTTTTAATAAAAAAATGTAACAAAATTGAAACACCATTACATTTCTGAAACCTATCTCTGTTAAATTACTATCGATATTCTTGAAATACGTTGTTTATAGTGACATATAAATTCTCGTGCAACGTTACCAGAACGTTGTGATTACGTTCTGCAAAAACATAACCAAGATAGAACCAAAATGTAACGTTATAGTTAAGTTGTGTGCTAGCTGGGTTGGTATCTACTGTCTATTCATTGGTACTCCCGATTGAAAATTGATGCGATTATTCGCTCTAGTTGGTGTAGTAATGTAGTAGTAAGTCGAGACATCATGACTATTATTATACTGAAGTTATGAACCATGGTAGATTGAGAGTATGCTGAGAAGAAACCAACAATAATGCTATGAAATATAACCAACTTAAATTCTTTTCAAGGGCATACATGGGCCAAATTTGACAATTTTATGCACTCTATCAATTTTGATGACTCTACATTGATTTTTAGCTTGACTATTCACTGAAAAGTCTGAGCTATTCTACTCACTCATTCGTCGGCGTAGGCGTCAGCATAATGCTTTAGTTAAGGTTTGCGTCGTGTACAATAAGGAGATACATTTGGACTCGTACACAGCTGACAAACCATATTGGACTCGCCTATCGGGTTTGTCAACCGTGTACTTGTCCAAATATATCACCATATTGAAAAGATTGCTGTTTAAAAAAACAACAAAAACAAAAAAAACAATAATATTCAATATATATTGCTAATAACCAATGACAGATGAAAAAAGTCAACATGTTTGGCGTTTAAACTAATAACAAGAATGCAACTTATTAGAAAATATCAACGAAATGGTACAGCTTTTCCCCATGCTCATTTTGAACAGCTCCGTGTACCTTTTTGATTCTAGATCTTTCCCCACAAACCTTTGAGAGTGAAATGAATGCTAATACATTGTTTCAACAGACTTTTGCTGTTTCTTTCAGATGAGAGGGAGGATGTTCAAAAGAAGACTTTCACCAAGTGGATCAACTCCCAGCTCTCTAAGGTCAGACTGCGCCCTGCTGTCACCTAGCACTAAATGTGCTGTAGTTCACTTAAGAAATAATTTTTGGTTTAGAGTTGTTTATCGGCTAATAAACAACGATTTGGCGTTCTGATGCGTATGAATTAAACCCAGAGGGCGTAAGCATGAGTGGTTTAATATACTGCATCAGAACGACGTATCAGTATTCATTAGCTGATGAACAATGATAATGCGAAAACTATGTCGATTATAACATGACCTGACAACATTTTCTGCAATTATGATGAAAACTATATTTTACAGTTTCAGAACTATTTTTCGGGTTGTTTATTGGTAGTTTATCAATGGTGAAGTTTGTTCTTTGTCTATAGACAACTTTATGCATGTCGTGTTAAAATTATAGATTAAATAGCAGCATGGTAGTAATGGTGTCAGTTTTGGTTAGACACTTCATATTTTATGTACAATTTAGATCTTGAAATATTTGTTTTCCCCGAGCAACATTTCTTTGGTAAGATTTTAATCAGAAAAGTTGTTGAACTTTGTCATATAAAATGTATACAAGTGTGAAAATTTAAATAGGGTTGTGGCATAAGGTGTTTCAGGAGTTGGACGTCTTGTCACAATTAATAACACAGTCATCATATACACTGAAAGGATAAAGAAATGCATATACATTATTTTTATGCCCCCGAAGGGAACTTGGGGTCATATAGTAATCGCATCATCCGTCCGTCCGTCATGCTTCCTGTGCGGAGCATAACTCAATTAGTATTGAAGGGATTCAAATGAAACTTCATATAACGATAGAGTATAATGAGAGGAAGTGCAGAGCACAGGACCATAACTCTTTTTTTCAGTATTTACGGAGTTATTTCCCTTTGTTTAATTGTCTTGTGCTGAGCATAACACCATTAGTATTGAAGGGATTCAGATGAAACTTCATATAATGATAGAGGACAATGAGAGGAAGTGCAGAGTACAAGGACCACAACTCTTTCTTCATTATTTACAGAGTTATTGCCCTTTGTTTTATTTTCTTGTGCAGAGCACAACTCCATTAGTAATGCAGATATTCAAATGAAACTTCATACAATGATAGAGGACGATGAGAGGAAATGCAGAGCACAAGGACAACAACTCTTTCTTCAGTATTTATATAGTTATTGTCCTTTCTTTTGTTTTCTTGTGCAAAGCATTAATTTTCTTGTGCGGAGCATAACTCCATTAGTATTGAAGAGATTCAGATGAAACTTCATATAAGGCCGAAAATAAAATATTGTTTGTTTCCCCTCCCGCGACCCATGCTAATAAGGGTTGGTAGGTCAGATTTTTTTTTATACACAATAAGTTATTTTCATTCAAGTTTTCCTTATGTTCGAAATGTTACGTGAAAGTATTTATTCTTAATATGTTCATTGTAGTAGATTAATAACGTTCTGGTTATTTACGTAATACTATGTTCTACTTACCTTACAATAATTTATCAGAATTGAACAAACAATAACATACGTTAAAAGCAAGAGTGTTAATGATAAAAACCTGTTAAAACTAAGGAGTAATAGCGTGACGTTGCAATTTGCCGGGCATCCAAAACTGTACGCTGTTAGCAACAGACATAGGAACGGTGAATGTCAAACTACGGCTAGCAGTTTGTAGCTGAAAAGCGTGTTACACGCTTTGCACGTGGATAGTGTTTAAAAGCATCAATCTGTAATACTGTATCTGAACATCGCAAACGCTAGAGCATAAATGAATTAGCATTCTATTAGAAATAAAAACAAATAGGACTTTGTTCATTAATAAAAAGAAAGCAACAGAACATTTTTTATAAATTAAAATAATCCGTGTGCAGTGATGTGTTTGAATAAAACTTTTGTTAATTATTACTAGATCTAGTAATTTTATATTTTTAACAAAATAAGACATTTGATGCGATCAGTTTGTCGAGTTACATGACGTCGTAATTCATATTCTAAGCAAACGATTCCTCTCACAAAAATTCACCAAAATTATGATATTTATTTATAATGATTTATTTATTTACTATTTTAATTTGTAGTAATTTATTACAAACGCGGCTGTTAAAAACACGCATATCTACAACAAAACACATACCTAATGCAAATGTGTTACAAATGACTTGCACCTTTACCAATTAAAATTAGAATGAGGGCATGATAAACTTTCTAACGACGACGCTCATTTGTATATTGGAAATTTTATGCGTTCTCATTGGCTGACAGTTTGGCTCTTGTTAAGCTGATTCCTTCTGCATGAAGATTTTATCGATAAAGGACACTTGGTGCAGTTTGTTAATTGCGGGTGGGCGTTCTTTGTCTTTAAAAAACATGCATATGCGAGCGGAAATGGTTGTGGCATAGAATCTGACACTGAATGTTATGGCGTCCTTTTTATTTCGTAAAAGCATGCGTCAAAATACGCCGAATTACGCGTTACCGAGAACTGTCCGTTTAAAGTCATTTGATAAGCGTCTTTTGAAACTAAGATTTGTACACGCTATTGGATTCTTTTTAAGGATTCACACCCCGCATTTTCACACACAAATAAAATAAAATATTGTTTTCTTTGGTCTATACATTTTTGGGGTTGCGGCGATTTTGCTGGGTCGGTCGCGGGAGGGGAAACAAACAATATTTTATTTTAGGCCTAATGATTGAGGACAATGAGAGGAAGCGCATAGTACAAGGACCACAACTCTTTCTTCAATATTTACAGAGTTATTGCCCTTTGTTCTGTTTTCTTGTGCAGAAAATAAACCCATTAGTATTGAAGGGATTCAAATGAAACTTCATACAATGATAGAGGACAATGAGAGGAAGTGCAGAGCACAAGGACCACAACACTTTCTTCAATATTTATGGAGTTATTGCCCTTTGTTTTGTTTTCTTGAGCAAGCATTAATTTTCTTGTGCGGAGCAGAACTCCATTAGTATTGAAGGGATTCATATGAAACTTCATAGAATGGTAGTCAACAATGAGAGGAAGCCCAGAGTACAGGTACCTTAAATATTTATTCAATTTTAAGGAGTTATTGCCCTTTGTTTAATTTTCTTGTGCCGAGCATAACTTCATTATAATTGAAGGGATTCAAATGAAACTTAATATAATGATAGAGGACAATGAGAGGAAGTGCAAAGTACAAGGACCATAACTCTTTCTTCAATATTTATGGAGTTATTGCCCTTCGAGTTTTTTTGTGCAGAACATAACTCATTAGTATTGAAGGGATTTTAAATAAAACCACATATATTTATAGAAGACGTTGACAGGAAGTTCAGAGTACAAGGACCATAACTCATTTTTAATATTTGCCAAGTTATTGTTCTTTGTTTCTTTTGTGCAGATAATTACTACCTTAGTATTGAAGGAATTTACCACATTTATTGATTGAGAGGAAGAGCCGAGTACAAGGACCATAACTCTTTCTTCAGTATTTATGGAGTTATTGCCCTTCAGTTAATTTTCTTGTGCAGTGCATAACTCCATTAGTATTGAAGTGATTTAAAATAAAACCACATATATTGATGGAGGATGTTGAGAGGAAGTGCAGAGTACAAGGACCATAACTCTTTTTGTAGGAAGCAACATCTTTGACAACATGTAACAGACATTGTGTTGCCTTCCTCTGACAAGCATATGCTTTGGGGGCATACTTAAACCTGTGACAAGCCTTGTTGATTTTTGAAGCGATTTACGGCAATAGACTCATAATAATTTTGTTTTAGACTTTTGAATATAAGATCGATATAAAAGTGTATTATTTGTGGGTAGCGATTTAATAGTTGTAGCATAACACACCTATGGTAAGAAACTCCATTTCCTTGTGCTAAATACTCGATTTCTGCAAGGGGTTGATATTGACCTGAAAAGGATTTTGTCGTCAGTGGTCTTGTTTTAACATCTAGATTGATTTAAGACTATTAAGAGTACAATCAGTTTAATGAAATTTGTGATTTATTTATCTATTGACTATTTTTCTTTACTTCAGAAAACTGTAAGAATGGAGTTGACTTACTATGTTAGTAAATTTCATGATACGAAAAAAATATGCCTTTCTTTATACTTTCAGTATACAAGAAAAGTAGTCCTGTGATCATTTCTCTGGAAATGAGAAATACTGAGTTATCTTTCATTGGAATTTCAAAACTGGATTTTGTTAGTATCCTGTAAACTTAACCACTAATTTTGCGAGAATTCGCAACTCCCAGTTTCACTGCTTGTTGTGTTATGTTCCAGTCAGGACGGTCAACGCTGGAAGACCTGTTCACAGACCTGCGTGACGGCACACACTTGCTCTCCCTGATCGAGGTCCTCAGTGGAACACCACAGGTTTCAAACATGATTGATTATTTACTATTTAGTTTATAGTTATTTCATGGGCGTTTCGGGAACAGTTAAAACTGTTGTCCCAAGGTGTCTGGGTATTCATCACTCCTGCGATAGCTCTAGTTTTAATTTCGATAACAACACTGTTTATTGGGTATTTGAATTCATATCATATATTGTTGCATGTGTGCAGACATATTATAGACAGTGTTGTGTTGAATTGACGAAAACACTCATTAGTCTTACGAATATTAGACTGTTTTAAAAATGCAAATAATTATGCAAATTTATGCAAAATTTATGCAAATTTCAGATTAGGGAGAAAGGTCGTATGCGTGTTCATCACATCAACAATGTTCTCCGAGTACTGGAAGTCCTTGAAAAACAGTGCAATGTAAGTGTCATTCACGACGAACATTTCAGGCAATAAGAAATTGGCCAGAAAAATGAACGATTGGTCACAAAAATATATATTCGTAATGGGATGGTGGCTGTTTTTCTGACAAAAAACATATTTGATTCCGTATTTGTCGCCCTGTCGTTGTCTACGTCAGCGTCGGCGTTAGTTATGTTTTTTGGTTAAGTTTTTTGTCAGAGTACATTTCTCAGAAACTATCAAAGATATCGATTTAAAACTTCCGACACTTGTTCACTATCAAAAGGGTACTCCATTACAACAAGACAGGTAACCCTGTAATTTGTATGTCCAGAGTTATCGGCCCTTGTTTGGACTTACAATTTAGCATATTTTGACAATTTTTTTGGTAAATAAAAATTTCTCAATAACTATCAAAGACATTACATTGAAATTCATTACATTGTTTATAGTGCTGACACCAGTCTGCAGACAAGATAAAGTAACTCTTAAAAATATTTTGCTCTGTTTTGTATTTTAACAGAGTAATGCTCCTTTTTCACATAGATTTTCTGGTTAAAGTTTATATTCAAAAGTTTTGTAACTTCAAAAGTACATAAGTTATTCACTTGAAACTTGGAACTAACATTTATCATTAACTCCAATATCAGGGGCAACATTCCCCATAACTCTTTTTGTATTTTGACAGAGTTATGCCCCTTTTTAACAGATTTTCTGGTTAAAGTTTATGTTCAAAAGTTTTGTAACCAATACTACATAAGCTTTTCACTTGAAACTTGGAACTAACCTTTGTCATCAACTCTTATATCAGGAGCAACATGACCCATAACTCTATGTTGTATTTTGACAGAGTTATGCCCCCTTTTCACTTAGATTTTCTGTATAAAGTTTATATTCAAAAGTTTGGTAACTTCCAAACTACGTACGTTATTCACCTGAAACTTGGAACTAACCTTTGTCATCAACTCTAGTATCAGGGGCAATATTACCCATAACTCTGTTTTGTATTTTGTTATGCACACTTTTTACATAGATTTTGTGGTTAAAGTGTTTGTTCCAAAAATGTATAAACTATACAAGGCTTCACTTAAAAGTTTTGAATTTTAACAAATGTACACCCCTTCCACTATCCAAAATATGTACCAACTGAACTACTTCAAAAAGTCAAGCCCGCTGTCCTCTGACAGCTTTTGTTAATTCATACAATTGAAAAGTGAAGATTCCCCATTATGCGATTTAATGCAAAATTGTAAATTGCTGAACTTTACATAGTCAAATTTGCATCAGTCACTTTTGCACACATTCGTTTATTCTGTTTACATTTATTTCCAATAAGAGAAATTATTTTCCAATAAGTAACAAATTGCATCTATTCAGTAGTTAAAATACTGGCCTGCAATTCATTCATAAAATTTACATACCGGTATAACCAATAGCCCGTTTGTCAATATCATTAACATTTTACGCATTTGTAATTGAGTTATGAAACACAATGGTCCAATGATAGGTTAATGAAGCGAAGAAATGTAAATAGTTGTTAACAAGGGGTTTACCTTGAGAGTGTAGATAACTTTGTTATTAAACGGAAACAATATACATTATATATGTAAGACATAAAAAGGAGATCGAATAACGAGAAAGTGGAAAGTGGTGCATTATAGTTTAAAACTTTGTTAAACTAGTTTTGTTGGTTTACTGCAATTTGAAAACATTGCATTAAAGAATTAAGTAACAAACAATATAACAAGCCGTGTTTAATGTAAACAGATTGGACATAAGTAGGTTTATTGGCTCTTAAAGGTTTTATGTTTCAGTATGTTTTATTGTTATTGTTGTGGTCAAATATAGTGGATGTGATACATTCATTTAGAAAATACTCAAAAGTATTCAAGGTTTATTGTAGGGTGTTAATGACAGCTGCATATGGTTTATAAGTCATTCTGGATTCAAAAGACCAATGCAAATCTGATATATACTCGGCATCAGTATTCTCGCGGTATCTCTATTTTCGTGGTAATTTTCGGATTTTCATGCTTAATTGTCAACATCTAACATATTTTTTGTTTTCTGTAAGAAAATAATAAGTCATAAATTAATTCATTCAAATTTAAACAAGTAATATGATTTGAAACCATAAATATAAATAACTTTCGTATCAGCGTGCAGCTATCGGTAGACATTAGGGGTCAATGTCTACACTTTCGCCTGCTTGAGTAAATATAAATGAAGACTCAAATTATTGTTTTGTTATATATGTTAAAGGTTAAAATCCTACAATTTAAAGTGTATTTGTGTTTTGTTTATTCACTATCAGCAAACTTATTTCAAAACAAATGTTTTACCGCAAGATTACCGATGACGCAATTTTTCAAGATGGCTGCATGGGGCATTGAAAAACAGAATAATTTAAGGACGAATACTTTACTTTTAAACAGGATTTCCAGTTGTTATTTTCGTGAAAAGGTTCAATTTATAGCATGTTATTGAAAGAAAATGTTTTGTTAGTTGTTTTTTTGCTCCAAATATTTACTTAAAGGTTAAGTACTGCGAGAATACAGATGAACAGTATACATGTAATTCCTTAAATTATTCTGGGAGTTTTGTAATCAAAATTGCGTAACATTTCAATTCAGTATAAACATATAACATATGTTAATTCTTTATACAATTTATTCTATATTGCAAAGAAGGCATCATCATTCATAAGGAAAGTTGAATATACTGAGTTGCTAGTATTGTTCTAAGGGGAAAAACTCTGTGAGCCTTGTCAGCTCTTAAAGAATATGTGCACTCTTCCCATTGGAGGTGGGGGTAGTTTTGATTTTCATTCATGCTGTGAGTATCAAAAACAAGGTCTGGGATATTTTATCTTCGGTGTTTTAGGAAGGCAGAACATAACACAGATCTTTTGGCAGGATGTTCCAGTGTGGTGATAAATGTTATTCAAAGTGGCAGTAAGATTGGAGCAATTAGTATCAGATTAGGTTGGATTTAAGTGTTTTGTACTGTGAAATTTTCACTGGAGTTTAAAGGTGAATTGTGAATCAGTGTTTGTTTATCTGTGCTACATAATTTGCACGGTTCATTGTCCTCTATGACATTGTGGAGTACTTAAGTTTGAAAACCAAACACAGGTTTGTTAGTGTTATTTATCTGAGGGAGATATACGTAATTTATCATGCCTTTAAACTGAATGTCTGCAAGCTATCATAAAATGCATTAATTCAAATTAATTCAAGCTGGGTTGTTGGTTAATGTTTCAGAGTTGCTTTGATTAAGATCATTAGATGCCATCAGTCAGACAAAATTGAAATATATTTTGTGTGTGATAACTTTTCCTCAAGGCTCAAGATTATTTGTTATACAAAAGTGGTGGTTCTAATTTTAAGATGCATGTAATTTTGCAATTGACTTCCTATGAAAAAATCCAAAAATATTGCAGAATTTGTTTTTTGCAAATAATTACTAGCAGAGTGTATTTTGTTTTGGAAAGCTTTGAAAAAAATATTTGAATGACATTATTATGGTTCTGATGGCAACATTTTGAAACTTACTTTTGACAGGTTAGATCTTTTTTAAATAAACTAAGATCAAATATGAGTGTGAGTTTCAGTTAAGTAAATGTGCGACTTAAAACTCTACCAATACCAATGCATATTATATATCATTAAATACCAGTATAATTATAAACCTTACTTTTTTATTCTCCATTTGTCAAAGAATTTAAGGACAACCCTCATGCATGTAATTATATTGCACATTTCCACTTTAAAATTTAGTAAAGAAATATACTGTATGGCACAATCCCCCTACATTTAATTTGTTGTTGTTTCAGTTTTGTAAAATATAATAACGTGTTACGCCGATGACAGCTCTATAATAAGGAACTCATGTTGCATACTGCATAGTATATCATGTACCAATATTGCACATTCCTCCATGACAATTTTAGGAACCTATTTACAAAACGCAATTGACAATGTTTAAAATTTGTGTGGGAGATTCCAAAAAGAAAAGTACATTATACATAAAGAAACAAAATAACAATTCTGACACAGAAATATATGGGAATTATCGTATCGTTTATGAATAATCAGTTAAAATTGATAAAAAATTAAGCATTTGTAATGATTTTCGTCGGTATTTTGCAAATGGTTTATCACATACATAGCGAAAAAATTGCAAGTTAGTACATCTAAGTCCGGCTGGCTGAGTGGTTAGAATGACAGATCATCAGCGGTCTCTCTCTGGTTTGGGGAAGAGTACCTGTACCCTCAGGTGGGGGAATTTGAGCGTCGTTTTACACAGAAGGGGGAATTTTGACTTTACAAACAATTCAAAAATAAAAACTATTCAATATACATTTCAAATCACTTTATTTAGTCTAACTCTTTCCCTAACAACTTTATTCATGATTAATTATCAATAAATTGAATATTATAGTAACAAGTTAATTTTGTAAACATCACCACTTGACCATTATTAAATGGGAATGTGGAGAAGTGCAACAGATAATTGTTCATGCAATAAGTTTTTCACTTCCATTTGTTTTTACAAATAGTTTTTTACAAATAGTTTTTTCACTTCCAATTGTTAACCTTAATTAGGTTTGATAAACTACTAATACTAATTCTTATACAGTAATAGACTGTGTTATCGACTGTCAGACACGGTATTTGTGCCTTTGTGCTGTAACTGTTTTGATTACTTTTTAGCAGAAGCCATTTTCCCACAACAGAAATTACGGTTCCGGGCAAATAAGCTACATGTGGCAGTTAACTATATAGAAATGAAGTTTTATTATAAAAGCAAACATTATCGGGAACCAGACAAGTCAAAACAGACATTGAACATGACCATGTGGAGTTGTTCGGATTTTATTGTTAACCATTAAACAGTGTAAAAGTAAATTGAATACTGGAAAATCACTCCCATAAATAAAAACAAATTCAATGGCAATTCTTTTAGGGTGAATTTTGGCCTGAAATGGGGGGAAAATATATACTTTTTCATTTGGGGAATGATGCCGAATTTCGGCATTAAAAAATGGAGATCGAGACCCCTGATCATGGATGTTGTAGGTTTGAGCCCTGGCATGGGCAAATCTTTTACTTTGGTATTTTTTTCGTTATATAATATTTTGTTTAGATTGGATCAGATGCTTTAGTTTTTGCAGTTAAGACATTTAATGACATTTTTCAAAATTACGAAAATCTGTGAATAGGTCCCTTTAAAAGCTCAGTTTTATAAAAGTAAACATTTTGGGCAAACAAATTAAAGATTGCATATTGCGTATTATATCATATACCCCTCCGCAAGTATTATTACTGTTTTGTAAAATAATTACATGTTTTGCAGTCATTGAAATAAGCAGTTTGGTCAAGCATGCCTCAATTCTTATATTATCACCAGAGAGCAAAAAAATTTTACAAGCCCACCTATATCATATTGAGAATCAGAGCAAGCCCAATTCAGAATGTAACAGGGCAGGTCTTACGGACTTATGATAATTTCGACCACAGGTTTTGCCTATCAAAAGCTCCATATGAGTTGCTACTTATATATTTGCATATTGTATAGTAAATGGCTCTGGTCAGAAATATACTAGCTCATGTATAAACTGCATAAAGTTGGCACAGTTTTGCACCAACCATCAATATTATATCATATATTGCACACACTCATGGATCACAAGAAGTTCTTGAAGTCTGATTAACCTACTCTGAGTGCCAGTAGACAGTAGACAGCCCAATGTGCCTGTTGGTGGATTTTGATTTAACATTCTTCAGATTAGGAACTGCAATTAGGTGCTCATATATTACTACAGTGTACATTGTAACTTCTTGTATTGCCCCAACTACTGTTCTGAGTCATGAAATGTTTTTTCAACATTCTAACTTTCAGAGCAGGAACCTAATTTACCTGCTAATGTATTGCCACAGTAAAACCTCATGTAATGCACCAGCTATTGTTATCAGGCATCAAACTTAAAGGCCCTTTATGTTATATGAAAGGTAATGCACCTATCAATGTTTTGCAATTCCAGACAGGCGGGAATTACACATTCCGAATGATTCCGGATCCCGGGGTAATAGACTGGTCGGATTTTAGATCCCGGTAATACAGGCCCCGGGCCATTTGATAGACAGATAGCATCTCCCACTGAGGGGATTGAGACAAATATGCTTGACTCTAGGGTGGGGAATTAGACCCCCAAAAATAAAATTTGTCTAATTGCCCTGGGTCAGCCCGCTGCTCTCCCCCTGGGGGAAAATATTGATAGGTGCATAAATCTTGATAAGAGTTCTAAAAATCATAAAGGTGGATATATCACATCTTCAATATATATATTTATATTTGTATATAGGAGATACGTGTATCAAATCAGCTTGAATTTGATCTAACGGTAGCCCAGTATTGGCCTTAAAACCAGTGAACCTGCTTTTCATGCATGAGAAAGAACCTGTAATATTGCTGTATAGAGTAAAATGTTTTGGCTTAGAGACTTTTTGTCTCAGTCTTTAATATTGGCCATAAAATGTAGCTGTTGCATTAGCAGTATGAAAAGTTATTTGGCATAGAAAATCAAAGTTTATTGTCAGTCACTAAGGTGTCTTCTGAGGATTGTGAAATAGAACTTTCAGAGAGTCATGTGCAGTGTTTTGATAAAATAGCTATGAGGTGCATTGCGGGAAAACCGGTCTTAATGCATGTGCACAAAGTGTCGTCCCGGATGAGCCTGTGCAGTCCGCACAGGCTAATCCAGGACGACGCTTTCCGCCTACAGTGGATTTATGTGTAGAAGAGACTTCATTGAAACAGAAAATACCATAAAAGCGGACAGTACGGTCCTGGATTTGCCTGTGTGGACTGATCCGGAAGGACACTTTAAGCACATGGATTAAGACCGGTTTTTCCACGATGCGCATCCTATTAATTCTAAGATCAATACTTTGGTATACATTTATTCACTGAATATTAAATGTAAAAGCTGGGTTCGTTTTTACATATTGTAAATTAGGTTTACATGCACAAGATCATGAATTTTTTTCAGTGAAGTATGGATTTGTTAATGAACTATTCATACATATGTACATATTGATATGATACACTTGTGATGCTTGTATACCTAGCATGTTGGAAACAGTTTTTATTCCCCCACAATCGAAGTTTAGGGGGGGTATATAGGAGTGAGCTTGTCGGTCAGCCGGTGTGTCGGTTTTTGGTTTCTGGATGATAACTCAAGAAAGGCTTGACATTTTCAAATAATTTTTGGTACACATCAGGGATCATACTAGCCCAAAATTTTAGGGAGAAGTGACCTCCTTTTGCCGAATTCAGGGAGAAGTTTATTGATAACTTACACTGGCGCGTAAAGCAGCTATTTAGCCAATCAATCAATTGAATTATGTATAATTAATTAATTACAAAGACTACAACCTGTAGTAATGAAAGATAAACACACAATAGCTTAATAAGTTTTATTGGCATTAGAAACAGTATTTTCAAACAACAAGCACTCATGTTTATGTTTATGACAATTGATACTTACACTTCATAAGGCAGTCACTGGTTTCCTTTCAAATACATTATAATGTGTCAAGTAGTAATGGTATATGTAGAAAATTTACTTAACACATTTCTTTATCATGCACAAAAAACATTTTCAACAACAAGCACTCATGTAAATGTTAATGACAGATGATACTTACGTTTTATAACTTAAGGGACTGAATGATTTAATTTAAAATACATGCTGACATTGGTAATTAAATATGCTAGAAAACATTACTCAACAAGTTTCATTAGCATGCAAACTCAACATTTTCCAAAACAAGGTTGCTCTACATGTACATGTGCATGGCAAGTACATTTTATTTTTATTTTATTTGTACAGCTTTCTGATTTTTCTGCCTTCCATTTTGCCAAGGCACGAGTGAAGTCAAAGTCACTGAAACCAGGCCCCTCCTCAGAAATCCTCATGAGGTCATCAAGGGTTTTGTTGTTCAGTGAGATCTTTTATTCTTCAACATTTGTACTTACAAAAGGCATGACGATCGTGGTTTGTTGTTTTGGCAGGTGTCTGGTGCCCTCGTGCGTAAAGATTGTCAAACTTGGCAGTCCTACACAATGTGCAGTGCCACAGACCATTCTCATCTTTCTCATACCAATCATAAAGGATTGTCAAACTTGGCAGTCCTACACAATGTGCAGTGCCACAGACCATTCTCATCTTTCTCATACCAATCGTAAAGGATTGTCAAACTTGGCAGTCCTACACAATGTGCAGTGCCACAGACCATTCTCATCTTTCTCATACCAATCATAAAGGATTGTCAAACTTGGCAGTCCTACACAATGTGCAGTGCCACAGACCATTCTCATCTTTCTCATACCAATCGTAAAGGATTGTCAAACTTGGCAGTCCTACACAATGTGCAGTGCCACAGACCATTCTCATCTTTCTCATACCAATCATACGAGCTTTGTGAATTATTCTTCTTGAATTTTCGTTTGTGCGCTTGGGAAAATTCATCCTGTTTCCGCTTGGTACCGCTGGCCGAATCTCCCCTTAACCACGAAGCTAAAGACATTTACAATGTATTTTATTTAACTCTCAGATATCGTGTGCTTAATTTGAAATCTCGGACAAGTTACCACCAAACACCGATCACACTTACTTGGTACTCGTGAAACGAATTCGTGATGTTGTTACAACAATTAGTGTCAATTGCTTAATTGTTTCCAAAACAAACAATAAAGTCGGCAGTCTCTCGTCACCTAGCGGATCCCCTTATACAAACATTGCCCATCTCAATAAACAAGGGGCCATATATTAATTGGCACTCTATTATTCGCGCTTCGCACCTTGGGTCGCCTTGAATGCGGGAAACATGTTTGTAGGAACGCACGTGCTAGCGTCGGGCGACATCACGCTCTCATCGTTAAAAACATGCATGTGCGCCAATGTTCTATTTTCAAAATATACACGCAAAATCTCAATTAAGAACTAGAAAACATTATCTTTATTAAGACTAAAAAAGAATGTCATCATATAAATTGTAAATGTGACAATGTAAATTATTAACGCCTTTGATAGTTCTCCTAATAACGCTACGTTATACATTGATCAGGTAGACAAGTATTGTACACCACTTGGTTGTCAGCAAGCTGCACGTGGAAATCGTGCAACATAATTTTCCCGCCGTTAGTCAGCGTCAGGACAAAGAATCCAAAGGAGAATGAAATAACGTAGTGGTGTCGCGAGCTGTTCAATGCTTTTGTTTGGATGACGTCATTTACTACTAAATGGGAATTGGATTATCTGTTACTTTTCATATCGCCCAGTGTGCACTCGCTTTCTTGGTTCCCGACAGCCTTTGCGAATAACAGATTTACTTTGAAAGCAATTAAGTGAAGTCGGGAACCGCAATTGGAAAAACCTTAGCCGATTGGTAGATTGATTAACACAATGCCAGGTCAGTGATGTGTAACAAACTTTCTCACGCTGTCTACAGATCGATTATGGATAATTGTAGCAGCGTTATCTCCACAATCAGATAGACCATGACAGTAGTGGGCATAAGATTAGAGGAATAAGCAATAAGTATTGAAAATTTTCGGCGATTTTGATTTCGCTTTGATCAAATCACAGGGCGAAGTCAGACACCATCGGGCGACGATTTCGCCCATGTCGCCCTCTAGGATGATCCCTGCACATGTGTAACATCATAAAATACAGGTCAAGTTTGATGTTGGTTACAAACCACTAAATTTTGACAGAGTTATGGCCCCTTTCGACTGAAAATTCCCTAAAAACGTGATTACTCAAGAATGGCTTGACATATTCAAATAATTATTGGTATACATGTGTAGCGTCATAAAATATGGGTCAAGTTCGACTTTGGTTACAAACCACTAAATTTTGACAGAGTTATGGCCCTTTATTTGACTTAAATTCCCTAAAATTATGGTTTCCTGACGATAACTCAACGGCTTGACATATTTAAATAATTATTGGTACATATGTGTAGCATCATAATACAGGTCAAGTTCGACTTTGGTTACAAACCACTAGATTTTGACACAGTTATGGCCCCATTTTGACTTAAATTCTCGAAAAAACCTGGACAATAACTCGTGAAAGGCTTCACATATTTAAATAATTTTTGGTATATAGGTGTAACATCATAAAATACAGATCAAGTTCAACTTTGGTTACAAACCACTAAATGTTGACAGAGTTATGGCTCCTATTGAAATTAAATTTTTCCAAATACACTGTTGACCATTCACAAATTAAAGCATTCTCTCTATCCATTTCTTTCGAATGGATGTCATAGTTTTGTGACAAGGCCATATTGTGGGGGTATATCCGTCACTCATGTGACAATTCTAGTTATGACAATTCTAGTTATGACAAATTTCGGACCAGTTTTATCATATACCAATATATCATCACCATCTGGCCTAATAAGCTATGAAAGTTCTCAATTGCAAATTTAGTCTTATCTTAAAAACTGACTGACCATTGAAAAAACTGTTGTTAAATGTGTTTTTATGCCCCCCCCCCCATTGAAGATGGCGGGATATATTGGTTTGCTAATATCGGTCAGTCTGTCGGTTAGTCTGTAGGTCGGTAGACCATTTTCGTTTCCGCTCTGTACGTTTAACAGTTTTCATCTGATCTTCACCAAACTCCTTGAACATGTTTGTGGGCATAATATCTAGGTCAAGTTCGTTAATCAGCCAAATTGCCCCAGGAATTGTAGAGTTATGGGCTTAAATTATATGAAATTGGCCTTTTTAGCGGTTTCTGCTCTCTTAAGTCCAGCAGTTTTCATCCGATTTTCACCAGACTTAATGGAAATGTTTGTAATATTAATTCTTGGCCAAGTTTGGTAACCAGTCATATCAACCCAGGAATTGTGGAGTTATTGCCCTTGAATTGTCTGAAATTGGTCTTTTTAGTGGTTTCCGCTCTCTAAGTCCAACAATATTCATCCAATCTTCACCAAACTTAATGAACATGTTTGTGGGTATAATATCTCAGCCAAGTTTAATAATCAGCCAAATAACGCCAGGAATTGTGGAGTTATGGCCCTTGAATTATCTAAACTGTGCGCATTTCCACCAAACTTGGTGAAAATCTGTGTGGGCATATTATCTCGGTTAAGTTCGACAATCAACCAAATCGTCCCAGTAACTGTGGAGTTATGGCCCTTGATTATCTAAAATTAGCTATTTTAACCTAAAGGGGGCATAACTGTTTAACAAACAGGTATTGTTTTTAATAATACCCAAAACTCCCCACTAATAAATGTCCGCATTTTTCTTTACACTCAATGTAAATGCATGTAGAACACCTGTTTTTGTAACTCTTTTAAGGAAACGTTTGCAGAATGAGCTGCTGGTCTTAGCTTCCATGTGTTAGAAGTGTTTTATAAGTTAGTGTGATTGCAGATTTATATCTCACCATAGTTGTTTGACAGTACTTTATAGTGCACATTGTTTACTTGTTTCGTGAGTAGCTTAACTTAGTTCTTCTAAAGTCATATTCTGGTGTTTTCTGTAAACTTGTATACATGACTTAATTCTAAGAATAGGTTTCAAATTAAATACCCCCCTCCCCCTCCCAATGGGAAAATGTTAAGCCCTCGAGAGCGTTTTATTAGGGAATATACATAATTGTTTAAAGTGTTAAGGCTTAAATCTAAAACCAAGTATCTGTAATTCACTAGTATAGTTTAATGGTTTTATCGTGAAGTCATCAACAATTCACATATTATTATCTTTTGATACATTTCTTGACTGTCAACCTATTAATTATAAATTTCATGACTTAAGTTTCAATTTCATAACTGCAAAATTCAATTTTAAGTAGAAACTAAAAGAACACAATAAAAGCACACAAGATGCAAAAAAAGTTAGACAAGGATTACGCCCTTTATCTGTATAATCCTTTATCTGTATAATGACATGACATTAACTGTTTGGGAAGCCTATAATTTTGTCAAATGTTACCAAAATAATTGGCTGGATTGTGTGTGACATTTCTCATCTCGAAATCAAATGCTGTGCTACAGTCAGGAAGGAATGTAAATTTTACAAGTTGTTGAACTCATAGGGCACACATTTATTTTATGATCACTTAAGTACTGTCTATGAAGCTGGTGTTATTTATGAGTCATTGCTTAGCTTAAAATAGAATTTAAAAAGCTAAATTTAAGTAAATTACAAAACTATAATTTTGAGAGCATTATTTAAATTTAATTTTGATGGTTTGAAGAGTGGTGGCAAGAGCAGAATGCTTCCATGGTTTCAGAAAAAAAGTTGGTGTTATCAAAATAAATGTGGCGTGTCGTGGGAAAACCAGGCTTAATGCATGTGCGTAAAGTGTCGTCCCGTATAATAGCCTGTGCAGTCCGCACAGGCTAATCTGGGACGACACTTTCCGCCTACAGTGGATTTATGTTTAGAAGAAACTTCCTTGAAACCGAAAATACCATAAAAGCTGAAAGTGTCATCCTGGATTAGCCTGTGCGGTCATTATAAAGGGCTATTTCTTTTTCAATTTTAATTATACGTTTTAAATATTGCGTGAAACATACATAATTAGGGAAAAGTTGTTTTGATTTCATGTGACAGATGAATGACTTCATAAGTAGTATTTTTACATAATTTATTATATTTACTTCTATTCATTCAGATGTTTCTTGAATTCCAAATCTTATGATATAATTGTTGGGCTAATTTAGAATCTGATTTATGATCACTTCTAACCATATTCTGTCGAAGAATGATCTGAAACACTGAAGTATATTAGGATATTTGAAGCCAATATAGATTCTGATTAATCTGGAGACATAGTTTGTAAGTGCTTTAGGGGCTGATTTAGGATCATTTCTAACAATACTGCTCAAGAATAATCTCAATCTCTGAAAGCAGTTGTTGGGAAGTTTGCACCCAGTATAGATAGTGAGTACTCTGCAGACATAGTCTGTATAATAGGTGTTTTAGGATCTCATTTAGGACAATTGCGACCCATGCTGCTCAAGAATGATCTGAAACACTGTAGGCCATTGTTGTAGGAAGGTAGTAACCACCTAGTGTAGATCCTGATTATATTGCCTATCATGTTTGATTACCGTAGCACCCAACTACTAAATTTGTTTTCTGGACTTTAGTAAAGTGAAAATACTGTTTTTACAAACAGACAAAGAAATAATATATGAAATACAAAAGAATTTGGGCAGCATTAATAGTCAAACATTGGCAAAAGGTTACGACCCATTTTGATCTGGTAATGGGTGATGAGATATCACAGTAATTGATCAATTTTGCAACATCTAACCTTATGTGTGTAAAATTATAACTGTCAGGGCTTTCATTATGCCATAAAGATCATATTCTGGTCTTTAGAAAGACTGTCTGGCTGGCACCGCTTTGAAAAGTGTATGCAAATATTGTGCAAGGGTTATATGTCAGACATAAGGCCAGTAAAGAGGGAGTCTCAAAACTAGGTCTTTGATCCAACAGAAGTTATCCTGATTCCTGCTTTATTCTCCTGAAAGTTTCTAATGTTCTGTCTGCATTAATCCATTTAAGCTCCTTGTAGAATGTATTTGGTGAAATATTGGACAGCCCTAGTCTCTATCATCTATTCATGTTGGTGCTTTCAAGTGCTTTTCTCTTACAATGATCAAATGTAGGTACACTACGTCTAGGGTGATTTCTGCCTTTATTCCGAAGTTCCATGTTCGCAGTTGTGTTGTGAAATCGTAAACAAAGAGTCAAGGGCATTAATACAAGTCTCGCGAAAATTCGCAATCTGCGTGAATTGACAGTTTGACGTCTTCAAAGTAAAGCCGACAAGGAACCATAAAATAACACCTTTCTCGGCGATAAAATTGGCTTCTTTTGTTTAGAGAAGCGACATGCTTAACCAATCGCGTGTTTGTTACTCAGTGGCAATCGTCCTATTATGAATGAGCACGTGCATAGCTCCGCCTTTCGAACTTTTACAGAGAACAAAGGTGTTGGTTATGTCAATCATTGTTATAAAATCACGTTTTTTACCGACATGTTAATCAATTGTTTTGATAGTCATATTAAAAATGCAAAGATTTGTCATAGAATCGGACAACGAATTTGATGAGGTCTTTGTGATTTGACTGACGCATATTTTCATTTTCCCGTTTTGTCATAATGTTCCGTATTTTCCGAAAACCATGTTCTTGGTCGTACCTGAAATAAAATGTAAAATATTTTTTAAAAAGCTCAATGTGAAATTATGACTCGCTAAAATCACCTCGATCCACGGCGATTTCTTATCAAAATTTTTTATTGAGACTGTCACCGCGGTCACCGCGATTCGCCACGGCGACATCACCGCGTTCCACAGTGTTCCACGGTGTATCGCGGTGACTATAGTAGTGTGTCACGCTGGGCTGAATCACGGTGGTGCGTCGCAGAAGGCAGAAATCACGCTAGACGTAGTGTAACTTGAATCTTGTATCACAAAAATGAATTCAGTGCACAAAATGTTCACATACACAGTAAAATTAAATGGTATAGTATTTCTGTAATTATTAAACCCACATTAAGTTGTATAATTTCAGCCACAATGCCAAAACATTTCTCGTGTTCTATGACCTAACAGATAAGTTTTAGAGGAGTTATAACGCTCTATTAAGTGAAGTTAGAATAAGACATGACACATAGAATTTCTTGTTTATTGTACCAATCTTTAATATGCAGTAAACCATTTGTAATGTTGAAATTTGCAGAGTTATTAGTGTAACAGACACCTGCATATATAATTGCATCAATAAATCACAAAACGGTATACTTGTATGCATTTCCAAAATTTTCACAATAAAATAGAACCGTGTCCATGCATGCATGAACACAGTTTTTAAATACAATGAAAATTATCGAAGATACAATCAGTTTTAATGAAAGAGTTATGGGAAATGCATGTAATACCATAACTATTGACAAAATATAATGAACATTCTTAAACAACCACCAACTGCACAGTTTTATGTGAAAAAAAAATGTTCATGTCCATTCTATGTTTGATGTCTTATTCTAACTTCTTATAATACAGTGTTATTATGCTGTATCAATACTTTCCCCCAGGGGGTGAGGGGTGGGTGGGTGGGGGGGGGAATTGGCGGGCAATCCCAGGGGACATGGACTAATTGTATTTTGGGGGATCTAATTCTCCACCCTAGAACCAAGCATTGTCTAAATCCCCTCAATGGGGGGTGCCTAGTTCGTGTATCAAATGGCCCGGGGGCGTGTCGAATTGCCACCTGTCGGGAATTGCTTTCAGTCTAAAGTCCGGTATATGCCCATCGTTCCCACCCTGGGGGAAAATATTGATAGGTGCAATACTGCCCCATTTGAAATTATTGTTATAAGTTTATTGATAATCCAGGGACCATTGATCTCATGTTTTATTGCTGTATGAGACAGTAGCGCCATATTAAGTTGATTTATTGTGAAAGATCTGACATCCTAATTCTAAAGCGCCAAATCAAAATGTACTTCATGTTCTGTGGTCCTTTTTTTAATGTGGATATGACAGGTCATTGACATGATAATACAACAGATATATAGGAAACGTTTGATACCATATTATTGATTGTATAGATGATGTGAAAAAGTCAACATTTTATTGGGTTATCTGTATTATATTTACGCCATTAATTCAGTTTTAGTATATATAGGATTTAGTAATTATGCCATTGGAGCTTTTGTGTATATGATTTCAAAAATAAGTCTGTGTTGAAAATTAAATCAGCTTTGGGGGAAAGCATTTTATGTGTATTTATAACATTAGGGGCAGCTTTTGTAACTATGATGAACCATTGTGCAGTGTTTCATGTTGCTGTTTCCTATTTTCAGATAAAGCTGGTCAACATCAGCAGCAACGACATTGTCGATGGCAACCAGAAACTGACCCTTGGCCTCGTGTGGTCAATCATTCTACACTGGCAGGTAGGGTGCTGGTAGAGTTGTCATGGCAACCAGGTCTTCAGGGCTTTATTTCAGAGATTGAGCAATAGACCTTTGGCCCTATGCTTGTGGGGAATAGTGTCACAATAAATTTACAGGCAAGCCAAAAACTTTAATTTAGGTGTAATGTCAGCTTTCAGGTAGGCGTGTATGATTTTTGCAGACACTACCGGTATATCTTTAAAACACACACATTGGTCTCAGCTGAACACAGTTTTTCAGATCCTAGAATTAATGCCCAGGATCAATTAAGTTCTGTTCTTTTTTTCATAAAAAAAAAACAAAGTTCTCAATTTTAAATTTGAAGCATCGATTTTCCAAGAACCAATTTATTTTTGCCATTTGGTCTCAGTGTTTTCAGACATAGTTTTATTCTGAAATGTTGGGTGGAAATAAATTCCAGGCTAAAATATAGGAACCATTTTCACTTCTTAATGTCAGCCTAAGATTAATGTTGAAAATACTTGTTGTCTTCGTGCTGGTATCATATAAAATTTATACAACACAATTCCACCATTTTATTCTGAAAAGTTGTGCACACTTAAACCACTTGTTAGTGATAAATCCAGTTTCTTTCTGCTTCATAAACACTTGTGAATTCTCTGAATGTGTTTTTATGTTTCTCTTCAGTGGGCATCACTTTTTGCTCTGAAATCCTATGGGTTCTCAGACAAAATCTATTTCCAAAATATTGGCCAATAACTTCCAGGCTTCTAGCCAAGATCAATTTACACTTCTGAGTACTGAAAAGTGAGGCAAAAGTACTGTAAAGTTAGAGAAAATTGGGTGTTGCAAACACTGGCCTTGGAGGATGAATTTTCCCAAACTTAATTGCAGTCATATTGAATTTCAGTTTTAACAGAGCTCTCAAAGCCAAACGGAATTTTATTTTTGGGAAGGCTTTTTTGTGAACACTTGGGCATTCATTTTATGTTGCACTTTTGCTGGCAGCTGTTTTCGCTCAGAGGTCTGAATTGTTTGATGTTTATGTTTGCTTGTGTAAATATTAACTTCAAACCTGCTTGGCTATCAATTGCTGCACATGAGACCTGTAATGATATAACATTGATTATCTGGCACTAGGAGTTCGTTTTTGAAGGTTAAACGTGTGTACTCTTGGATTAGCACATGATCACCTCTAAACACAATTGACCTGAATTGAATGCAGATTGAACACTTAATGAATTAATGTAATGGATTTGTGGGATTTTTTGTATCCTGTATAAATAGTTACACAAGATTATAAAAAGCCATGGTGCTTGGTGTTTTCCCCCCTTAGTCTTAATTTTGATGAAAAAAATCTATAGTAGTTGTTTAAGTACTAATTATGATACATCAAGGTTTTAGGGCAAAAAGGAACTTGGGAATTAGATAAAACAGTTTTAAAAGATCCAGTTGAGCAACACAATCATATTTAACTTGCCCATTTGATGAGCTGGTTTTCATCCCGGGCTAGTAAACTGCTGGACTGTCAATCTGGGGTTCGTGAGTTTACTCCCCGGGCCGGGAGTTTAACTGGAAGACATGTTTTAAGGTTTAGACACTTGCTTTGATATTCTTTTTTGGAGATGTTGGTAGGGTAAGCATTGGTATGCACAAATAAATCACTGATATGTTTTAAGATTGGAGACTACAGTATGACACTTGCGTTGAGGGGGGTAACATTCAACTAGAAAGTAGCCCCTAAACAGATGGTGATAAAACAGTCAACTTTGTTTAGTGTCGAGTTCTTTCTTACATAATACATGACATACCCTTTTTATTGCTTAAGTTAATTCAGCTTAGAATGCTCTTTAAGAAAAGGTATGGTTATGAGGGTCCCTATGTGCAAAATGTTGCATTTATTTTTGGTTAAAGTTATCGCTTTTACATTAAATTACACATGGATTGAAATTAGTATATTGTAACCTTATTACTTGAGAGCCAAAAAATGTAACAAGCCCGCCTAAATAAAGAATGAGAAATTGAGCCCTGTGCGAAATTTACCAGTGAAAGGCATACATTATTGCGCTTATTTTGACCATTGTATGTTACTTAGGCGAGTGTTTTTTAATTTCTTGGTTCTCGGACAGTTTTGGAAAAGTGTCCGGTTGCAGGAGGGAAAAAAGTAAAAATAAAAAACAACACAGAATTGAGTAAATTAATGACTAGAATTTCACAAATGGACAGTGATATTAAAATCTTAATGCTTTATTATTTACAAAAATCATATTACACAACATTAACTTAATCACTACATGATAACCATGACATTAATATTTTTTTGCATTCCGTGTAACAGGTTGAAACCCTTTCACATTTTTACGATATCGGTTACATTCTTAATTTATTTTTTTTTGCTTTTTGGAAAAAATCGGCTTCGCGGATCCGAGAACCAAGAAATAAAAATCACTCGCCTTAGCATCCAGTACAAAATTTTCGCGGATCCGAGAACCAAGAAATAAAAATCACTCGCCTTAGCATCCAGTACAAAATTCAGAATTCTCAAGCGCTTTTCATAAGGTATGCAATAAAAGTGCTCCTGTGTTCCTTGGTGCAGGTGAAAGATGTTATGAAAGACCTGATGGACGACCTACGGCAGACCAATCTGGAGAGAACGCTGCTGGTGTGGTGTCGACAGTCCACCCAGGGGTAGGGACTCTTATTGTTGATACAACTGTTTAAAATATATAAAGTGCATAATAAGTATGTAGTTATTCAAAAGTGCTGTAGCAGTGTTTGTTTGGGGCTAGGAGTTGCTGGAGTCATGGACCTAACTAGGTATACTCCTATATATATTTTAATGGTAATGTGGACATGGAAAGTGCTATAAACGTTCAAAATACATTGCAAGCCGAGACCTATAGGGGTTTATTCGTGATCTACCCTATATTTCCTAATGAATGCCCCCACACCCTAAATGTTAATAACACCTAAACCTCCATGCAAATTAATGCCGTCACTTTTGTTAAAACTCTATATGCAAATGCATGCAGGACAACTGTTTTGTAAATCTTTTTGAAACAGACGTAATTACAATGAGTCATATAATTATGTTTTCATTAACTGATAAGTATGGCAAATCACCAAGAAATGGACTCGTATTAAATGCCCTCTTTCGGAAAATGTGAAGACCCCAGGGGCCTTGATTAGGGTATATAGGGGTATGTATTATATTTTCTGATGATAATTTTATGTAATTGCAAGTGCTGTAAAATCTGACGTTAGTAAATAAATGTTTGTGAATTTCATACAAAAATGTAAATTTTACATCACATAAATTTGAAGTTGTATTTAGCCTATATGTATACAAATATTTGGTCCAAGTAAGCATCTGGTAAAAACAACCCTAAGGTGTTTGTGATATGGATACACAGAGAACATTACATGACTGGTGTTCCATTGGGTTGTATCACTCGAGTTAATAGTGTAATGTTGTATTCCACGAGCATTCAGGCAGACTGCATATCCATTACATCACATCTGCAACCTCTAAATCTAGTAATAAATGTGTAACATTTTTTCTAGGTACGCGGAGGTAGACGTAAAGAACTTCACAACAAGTTGGAGGTCCGGACTGGCCTTCAATGCTCTCATACACAGATACAAGTGAGTGGACACAACCTGTGGTTACCGTGGTTACCAACACATTTTTGCTTACCTGAGCAACACATTTTTAAGCTCAACCTGTGTAACAGATTTAAGCTAACCTGGGCAACAGATTTTAGCTTACCTGAGCAACAGATTTAAGCTCACCTGAGCAACAGATTTAAGCTCATGTGAGCAACAGATTTAAGCTCACCTGAGCAACAGATTTAAGCTCATATGAGCAACAGATTTAAGCTCACCTGAGCAAAAAATTTAGCAACACATTTTGTCAGCAATGTTCCTTAGGAATAGCTCAGACAATTGACCTGACATTCTTGAACACTTTTAGCACAATTATGCCTTTGAAATATGTCCTATATTTATGCTTGGTTTTGTTCATGCACATGTTTCAAGTGCTTGTTGATACCATAACTGTATTTTCAATGCAAGGAATTAACTCCAAACCAGTACTGAAACTAATATAGTCACTTAAATGGATTTGTAACATATTCATGCATAAAGCTCAGTGTCAGTTGATTTATTTGAGCTATAAATAAATTAATAAATTACCTGTACCGAATTCCTTAAAATCAAATTTATTAGTCACTTCCCTATCTGGGATGTGACACTGCAACACTTTGCTTACATTCAGGTGAGCGTCCCATGGCCACTTGGGTCCTCTTGTTTTAAGTTTTTGATCTCAGATTAAATAAGTTTGTGATGAATAAATGTGTCTGCTACATGTGTACATTGTTTGCTTGACAAGAAATTTGTATTTACTTACACTGTACCAAAAACACATAATTTGCTGTTATAATCAAGATTTCATTGAATTATTTACTACTTTAAAAGATGTGTTTTGACAATGACATATTTGCTGACATGCAATTCTTATGACATGACATTTAGCATTTAATGAGCAATTATGTTTATTTGTTTTTGTGTGTTATTTTTGTTAATAATGTTGTTTTTTATGCAAGCTTGAAACAAGGAAACAGCTAACAATTTATTAAGTGTGAATTCATTTATAACTTTGTTGCATCCTTTAACTATTAATACAAAAATAAAAGCCTTACCAATTGCTAAAAGTAATTTTATGAGCAGTACATGTACATAATCCTGCTATTTTGCACACCTTCTATTTTGATGTGTTATGAATGCATTCATGTAAAGTAACATGATCAACGACAGCAGTAAAAACCTTTAAAACAGGATCTGTCAATCCAGAATGGAGGATTTAAGTCTGATTTCCTTTTTTATGGAATTTATATCCTTTTCACATGCAATTGAGATATTTAGAAGCAACTGTACACATCTTAGGATGCATTTTTCACCATGCTAATTGCCAATGAATAGGTGGGCTATTGACCGAAGTCTTGGCTAATAAGTCAGTATTGACCTAGATTTATTTCTTTATGTCAAACATTGGAAATGTGACAGAAGCCTATGTTGATTTTTTTCATCATCATGATAAAATGTATTAGAGCTTGAACCATGTATCTATAGTTCTCTTATATAGCCTCTTACATTGCTTTTGGCTTAAACACGTCAAATTATATAAATCATGATGATTTTTTTTATGTATTTGATTTTTTTATGGCAGGGACAATTTCCTTATTTTAGCATATTTTGAATAAACGTGGTTGAATTTCACATTTAATATATGTTATGAAGTTTTCATTTCAGTGTAATTTTAAGTTTAGATTTTCCTTAGGAGCTTTAAGGAAACCAGTCCATGTAACATTTTTAAAGCATATCAATAATTGCACAATACCTTAAATCATTAACATCTAAACCACATTCCAAATTGTTCACTGTTTATTCAGTCCAATTCTTAATTCATTTCTATTTGACCTTGACCTTTAGTTAAGATTTACGTAGAAGCTTTATGCATACCCGCCCATGTCATATTCTTAATTCATTTCTGTTTGGCCTTGACCTTTAGTTAAGATTTACTTAGACGCTTTATGCATACCCGCCCATGTCATATTCTCATTTCATTTCTGTTTGGCCTTGACCTTTAGTTAAGATTTACTTAGAAGCTTTACGCATACCCGCCCATGTCATATTTGTAATTCATTTCTGTTTGGCCTGGACCTTTAGTTAAGATTTACTTAGGATCTTTTTTCATACCAGCCCATGTCATATTTGTAATTGTTTTTTGTTTGACCTTGAGCCTTATCCATACCAGCTCATGTCATATTCTATATTCATTTCTATTTGATTGACCTTTAGTTGAAAGGTACCATGTCATATTTGTAATTCACCTCTATTTGACCTTGACCTTTAGTTAAAATGTACCATTTCATATTTGTAATTCACCTCTATTTCACCTTGACCTTTAGTTAAAATGTACCATTTCATATTTGTAATTCACCTCTACTTTAGGTAACATTTATGTATACCAGCCCATGTCATATTCTTAATTGATCGCTATTTGACTCAGACCTTCAGTTAAATTTACTATGTCATATTTGTAATTCACCTCTATTTGACCTTGACCTTTTCCAGGCCGGAGCTGTTCAGTTATGACAGCCTGCTGTCCCGGTCTCCGGAGGAAAGACTCGAACATGCCTTCAACCTGGCGCACGAGAAACTGACCGTGGATAAGCTGTTAGACCCTGAAGGTGAGATTTGCTTAGTCAGCAAAATTATTAGCAAAATAAAATTACTAAATACAGTCTTTGAAGTACATCACTTTCTTATTGTCGAAGGAAAAGCTGATACCTTTTAAGGTAGTGTTGATGTGGTCTTCTTTAATGACACCAAGAACTGGTTCTACCCAGGATAAGGACCCAAAATTGTCTCAATAAATCTATCCAATTTGACATTAAAAAGCTGAAATAAAACACAATATAAGTAAAAATCTGGCATTATAAAGCATGATCACTGATTGGTTGAGATGCAAGTAAGAAATTAAGAAATCTTCAGAATAAAACAGTGTAAAGGTTGTCACCAGATCTAACGATAGAAAGATCATGCTCTTCAGTCAGATTTGTAGACAGTCCTGTCTGGATATCTGCTTTCCATAGTTTGTTGCTAATCGGAATCTATACTGGTTCCTATTCAGTCAATAAGATCTAGTCTAGTCATATAATCTCCCTAAAATGAATGATGGCTTCCCACAGTTAAGGAAAAGGCAATTAATTTTTTTGATTATTTCATCTGATTTATGGTAAAAAGCAACATTATTATATCTAATAATGCTCCATCATACCAACTCCCATGTTGAAACAATGTCTAATTTGCTTTAAAGTTTTTTTGTTATTTTTTCTCGTGATTGAGCTGCAAATGATTTTTGGTTTTCATGGCAACAAATTTTGTTTGTTTAAGTAGTTATATTTACTAATTCATCTCTTTACCCATTATATGGGGTTTATGTTGTGAATTTTGTTTTAATAACTTAAAAGTAAAGAAAAACAACAAATACAAATCTTTAAAGAATAATTGAGAAGCTGTAAACAATTTGTCTGGTGAATGTTTCAGTCCAGAGGGGTTGTTTATGAATAAGCTAACAAACAAGCAGGACCCATATTCACCAACTGATTCTTGGACTTAAAGGGACTATGTCAATGAAAAACTGGCTTCCTATTGCACTATAAATTATATTATTTAATAGAAATGCGCTTTACTAAGACATGTGCATTAAATAAATAAAAAATAATACAATACACAATAAGATATTTGATAAAAACTAATAAGCGAAAAAGTCTGAAAAAATTAAAACCCCAAGTGGGTATCGAACTCAGGACTTGGGAGTCATACAAAGAAATGACAGTAGATAGCGCTTTTACCAACTGGGCTATCATGCTTGGTAATGAATCATGTGTTAACTATAGTAATAAAAAATGCTCGCCATTCTGACGTCAAACTGTAAACAGAAAAAGGGCCAAACAAACACAACCCATATTATAAATAGATTTTTATCTCAGAATGCGTACACTCTTTTCCCATTATGTATACCCTGTTTTCACCGTTATTAAATGCCAGTATTAATATCTAAATTTCAGATTTTTTAGGAATTGCCCACTTGAGGCCCTTTTTGAGAATATTCTTAATACTGTTCTGTTCTAAAAGGCTGGTAATTTGAATTTTACTTGGCATTCTCCAACACTAATTTTAGCATTAATGACATGAGCAACATTGGTACCCGGTATATTTGAAAACGGCACAAGTATTATTTCTTGAGTCTTAAGTCTATTCTTTATTCTTAAGTCTAAGAATGGGTTGTTGAACATGAGCCCTGGGCTGGTATTCACAAGCTCCTAAGGGAAATCTTAACTTAAGTTGTACTTAAGTGGAAATTTCAGATCAAATTTTCACATGTGAAATTCAATGATTTCTGTACAAAGAAAGCTGCAATACTAAACATATAAGCAATATTTACAAGTTTACAACATTTTAATGTTTAAAGTCCTATACAAGAAACAGCCAGAGACTTAAGGAGTTTTATGAGTTTAAGGAATTTAGTTAAGTTTTCCCTAAGGAGCTTTGTGAATAGGGGCCCTAGTGTGACCTTATTAGAGTAATTCCTTGTGAATGAACATTTTGTCTGATAAGCAGCCTGTTCGTAATCTTGTTCTTAAGTCACATATTCTAATGAGACCTTTTGAAAGTGAAAAACCATTGTGCCAGTTCTATATGTTCATAATTTGTATGATTATAAACACTAGAATGAGATGGTAGAATTATAAAGATGCAATCATAGAATTAACTCTTAAATAACATTTATATTTTATGTGAAGTTAACTGTATGTAATTAAAATGTTATTAAAATGTTTTGCAAAGTAATAAGTACAGTTCACATCTTCCTCCATGTCTGCATCTATGAATCAAATTTTACCAAACACCTGCATAGTGTATGTACTTTGTAACTTTTCACAATAAAATAGAGCAATGTCCACAATAAAATAGAGACATGTCCACGCTAGATATCTCATTCTACTTCACAATTATAATAGAGTGTTTTTTATTAAATAAAATTTCTCTCATATTTCAGGACATGTAATATATGTTAACCCTCATTATAATTAATTAACATTAAACTGAATTCTATTGTTCGTTCATTTTTCCAAATGTAAAATACATGGTCACACTCTGTAGAATGAAATGACGTTAAAATGAATTCACTGGTTCTTTCAAATTTACAGATGTGAACGTGGAGACCCCAGACAAGAAGTCGGTGATGATGTACCTGATGTGCCTGTTCAAGGTGCTGCCCCACTCCGACATCCCCCTAGACCAGGACCTTGACCTGCCCCTGTCCCCTGCCACGCCCCTCAGCCCAGGATCCAGCTCCCTGACGGGGTCGGGGAAAATAGGCATCCAGGAGTCCAAGACATCCGGGGTATGTGGGGGCATTGTATGGTCTTCTATTTTAAGTGCATGGGTGAAAGTTTTCCGGATTTATCCGGAAGTTCCGGATTCTCCCGATCGCTAGAGACCATTTTTCTAAATCGTGTAAATCCGGTGAGTTTTTTTCGGGGGGGGTGGGGTACGGTACGGGTCTCATTTCGTTCCTTATGTACTGATTACTAAAACAAAATTCTTATTTTTATGCACAATCTATTTTTAGCGGTGTGTTTCTTCGCGAACAGGTGGTTCTTTACGGACATTCACGAATATACGTTAGTTTTTGTCCGTACCAAAACGTAATTCAATATTTACGCAGGCAAATATATACCGATATTTACCGAATAACATCGTAACATATCGGGGGGATAAATGGTTTCCCAGATGTCTCGAGTTTTTATACAAGGGTTTTCATTGGCTTATTTTCTTCAGTCATCCAATGAAATATCGGTTTATAAAAGTCTGGTAACAACAAAGAAAACACACACAAAAAAAGATGAACAAAAGATTTTGACAAACAGCAGCGTGTAAACAAAGAAAATGAAGTTTCTGCCTGAGGGATTCAACACAAAAGAATTAGAAAAGACCGTGAAAAACAAATGGCGATGTGAATGGTTAAATGAAGTGGACAGCAATGGGGACAAATGGGGAAATTGGTTACGAAAAACCGATACTGCTGGTGTCGCTTTCTGTGAGTTTTGTGGAAAAACATTGAAGTATGCGTCGAGTGGGAAGAAAGGAATAAAAATTCACGCTGGCGAACCAAATCATCAAAAACAAAAACGAAAGAGAAACGAAACTTTGAACAGTGAAAAACGTTGGAAACGAATTAAAGTCCAGTAATTTGAAGCATGATGTTGTCAAATGTGTTACTGGTACATTACATTAAATGAGAAAAAATAATATTCACCACTTTATTTCAAACTGAATTAATATTGTGGTGTGATAAACTGCTGAAAGTGTGCCTAATTTAGGGAATAATAGTGGATGTCAATGTTGTTTAATTGTGTGTGTTTTTTTTTTTTTAAGTTGTGCTTAAGTTTAATTCAAACAAATCAATAAAATGTTACTGTATTGAAACCAATGTTGTTATTTCAAATAAAATATATGAATTATCCAAAAGTTTGTGTAAGAGTAAGTTTTGTTATTCTATTTTTTAAGCTAAACATAAATTTTTTTACTTTTTTTGGTTTGAATTAAAAAGTTTTATACATAGGAATATAAGCCTGGCCCCCAGCTATTTTTTTCAGGATTTTGGATTTTCCTAACTTTCACCCATGTAAGTGTGAAAGAGACAAGAGATGTTAACATAATATAATTCTAGGGTTGATCGTGAAACAGTTGCATCTGCTGAAATTTTCTGTAGTAGATACAATAGTTTCAAGGATAACCCCGTTGCAGCACTATGATGACAATGATCATGATGAAAAAATGATAAAAATGATAATATTCATCATCATCATCATCATCAACAGCTGCAGAATAAACAACTTTTTTTCTCCTTGTTGTCTTCTGCTTCAGTTCTTCTTCTTCACAAAATATATTCAAATATCCAAAATATTGGGAGTTAAAATTAGACTTTATGAAGACTGCATGTTAGAAGGGAAGAGGAAATGTATTATTGTTGGAGAATGTAAATTGCCAGTTTGCAACACAGAAGCATTGTTTTGTACATATTACATTGGACATGGCTTTCCATGCAACCACAATATGTTGAGCTTGGCCCATTTGTGAGCTGGTTTGTTTTAAAGACCTTGCACGCTTGTTTTGCATTGACCTTCAGTTTCGAGGATTACAAATAGTTGTTTATGTCGGCAACTGAAGTATTCGTTACTCAATCTTACTAAATCATCACCCAATCAGTTCATTGTCTCTGGTAATTAGTGGTCTTACAATATGGAATATACATTTTATTGATGTGAAAATTGCTGACATCTTCAGCATTATTGCAGTAAATGCTTGTGTACGAATATAAATATCATGGGAAGTAAAGTGTCCATTGATAGTCTTTTGTAAGATACAAACACATTGTCAGACAAGTGAGTGGAATTTGTAATTACTTTCAAGACCTTTGCTGTGGATTTGTAATCACAAAAACTTAACACATAGTGTAATTTAAAACATTAATTTCAAGCTTTGCATTTTTGTAGTAATTGAGCATTCATGCTTTTACATGTATACATAGAACATTATACGAGGTGTGTCTTGGGAAAACCGGGCTTAATGCATGTGCATAAAGTGTCGTCCCGGATTAGCCTGTGCAGTCATCACAGGCTAATCCGGGATGGCACTTTCCGCTTTTATGGTATTTTCTGTTTCAAGGAAGTCTCTTCTAAATATAAATTTACTGCAGGCAGAAAGTGCCATCCTGGATTACCCTGTACGGACTGCACAGGCTAATCTGGGACGACACTTGACGCACATGCATTAAGCCCGGTTTTCCCATGACGCGCCTCATATACTTACATAAATCCTAGGTACGCCTTTGTGTATGGCAAACTTGTATTTTAAAGCTTTATTATCGTTCATTCCCATCATGCAGTCCTTAAGTTCAGATTTGTTTCTGTATTAGGGCTATGTATGTGTGGAATTTATTGTGGTGGCATTTATAGTGACATTTTCTATCTTTCTGATTCACAAGTGATAACAAAACATGATTGTGCAGTTAGATTTTGTTAATCTATGTTGTCCCTCATAAGACTGCATGTGTCTCCTATCTCCTGATTTTAAAAATGCTAACTCATCTTTTTTTCCTGCTTTGAATTTTTTTTTCTGCAGTGCAATCGAAAATATTTTTAGGGTTAAAGAACTTGCTCAACAGGGAGTTTTCCTCAGCCTTTTATCCATTTGGTCCATTTTAAATCAAAAATATAAAGTATGTTGATTCACTTTCGACACGCAAAAATGTTATCATTATTTTTATTGTAAGGCTGTTATTCTCCCATGTAAGTCATAATAGTGCAATTTATGTTCAACAAACTTCAGGGTCCTTTATTGAAAGCAAGTGAAAAAGTGATTTAAACCTGTGTGAGCTCATTGGGACAGACAATGCAAAAACTGTGCAGGTTTAAAGCAATAAAACACTTTAAATCGGGACTGACACAGCACACAGTGGTATTTGTCAAATCAGTCTATAGCTGTAAAAACTTTAATATTTAGCTAGAGAAAATTCTGTTTGTCTATGATATTGTCTTAATAATAACCCACCAGATTGTCAAAAATGCATGTTTGCAACAATGTACAGTAAATTTGCCTGAAGAAAAGTTTCAACCATGAGATTCCCTGTAAATTTGAGTTTCTGTTACAGAATTCCTATAATATGTCTGTCCACAGTAACATTATTTTGTCACCGGACTCATTGTCCGACTTTACAACTGTTACAAATATACAGCTGAGCTGACAGCCATCCGGTATGGGGCAAACCATGAGGATGAGTACAGTACCCCCAGACGTATTGTCCAGTATTGGAAAATTTCAGTCCGAGCATTAAAATTGCTATTGATCCTCGAGGGAATATATTCCCATCTATGCTATTGATCCTCGAGGGAATATATTCCCATCTATGCTATTGATCCTCGAGGGAATATATTCCCATTTATGCATTGATCCAGGGTCACGTAGTTTGCAATAATGTAACACTGATGACTTAACGAACAAACAAGACTTTTGCATGATTAAAATCCAGTAAATTACCTCGCCAACTTGTCAAAGAAGTAATTTTAGTGTTTAGATATGCATTCATGCACTTCACAAACCTTAGTTGAAGATGTAGAGTGGCAAATGTATTAGTTGATAGATTGATTTATTGGTTGATTAATTGATTACTAACCTTAAATGTGAACATAATTATATTATTTTATTGGGCCTTAGTAAACATGTTTGAGAACTGAGTATACGAGTCAAATTGTAAATATGAATTCATATCGCATGAGAAGCGCTGTGCAATGCTAGCAGATACACTAAACAAATGGCTGACTTAACCAAATGCTCTATGCATATATTGTTAGATGTGAGTCCATGTGTTTGTTTTGAACTTCTGATTGTTGCATAATCTTTGATTAATACAATTGCATAATAGTTTAGCGCTGAAATATTAACCGAACACTAACCTTTAGGCATTAATATTTAATGAATGAGTTCTGCATTATGAGTTATGAATATTAGTTTCCATATTGGAAACATGTTATTTTGAAATACAATTATATTTTGCTGAAAATACAGTAATTATATAAATGCTCATCACTAAACTTGAGGTAACGGCATAACTCATCTCTTAAGTAATCCAGCTATAAATCTAGAAAATAATCCAAGCATGAAATTATGCTAAGGCGTAAAAAAAAAAAAATGTTTGTTTCAGGTAACATGCCCCAAAAAATTAGGGTAGGTAGGTCGAAATTTATTTATTTATTTTTAATTTTTTTATTTGGTAAATGGTCAACTTGAAGATTCTAAAACTGAATAAATATTCAAAACGTATCAGTAATATCCTTAAACATTGTTTATAAGTGGATACTATCAAAACAAAACACTTATTTATCCAAAAACACATTTAATTATTGAAAAAGGTAAATAAACCAAAAATCAGTCTGACAAACCCAATAAAATGTTCTAGGGTCGGGGCATTTTTTTAGGGTAGGTCGGGTTACTTGAAACAAACATTTTTTTTTTTACGCCTAATAGAGTTCACTGTCAGTGTCAGGTCAGTTTGTCCCAACCTTAGTAGGCATATTAAATATGTTGAAATATTGACCTCCATCTAGTGTGCTATATAGAAGAAGCTTCTTGCTCCTAGCCTATAGTATAAAGCCCTGGCATGTGTAGCATGTATATAACGTAGTGTATAAAAAGTAGTTGGTTCATCATCTGGGAGATAAGGGCTAATTACAGGTTTAGATTGCTATTTCTAATAAACATTTCCTAGCTGTGAACTGTCATGCCTGTTGTTGTTGGCTTATGCCTGAGCTCTAGTTTTGGGGAATTATTGAATACCTGACTTAGTTATGCATGAGTGGCTAGCTTGAATATAATAATAATTCAGTAATACAGTAACTGATTTTCTGCCTGAGGTTGTAATGGTTAAGGTTATGTTAGGTCTATGATTTATGTTGTTGTGTTTCAAAGGCATTTGTATTGCACAGCTTGTCCCAGAACATGTACAAGCAAGACTTCCAAACACTATTTGTCTTGCCCCTAAGTCATTTGTATGACTGTATGACTTCCAAACACTACTTGTCTTGCCCCTAAGTCATTTGTATGACTGTATGACTTCCAAACACTACTTGTCTTGCCCCTATGTCATTTGTATGACTGTATGACTTCCAAACACTACTTGTCTTGCCCCTATGTCATTTGTATGACTGTATGACGTCCAAACACTACTTGTCTTGCCCCTATGTCATTTGTATGACTGTATGACATCCAAACACTATTTGTCTTGCCCCTAAGTCATTTGTATGACTGTATGACTTCCAAACACTACTTGTCTTGCCCCTAAGTCATTTGTATGACTGTATGACTTCCAAACACTACTTGTCTTGCCCCTATGTCATTTGTATGACTGTATGACTTCCAAATACTACTTGTCTTGCCCCTAAGTCATTTGTATGACTGTATGACGTCCAAACACTACTTGTCTTGCCCCTAAGTCATTTGTATGACTGTATGACTTCCAAACACTACTTGTCTTGCCCCTAAGTCATTTGCATGACTTTTTGCCAGACTCCTAGTCTCGATCAGAACACTGAAAAAACTTCCACGGAATAAAAAGTTGAACATCTGCCAGCTTCATGCTGCCATAATCTGGAAAATGGCTGATTGAATGATGGAGGGATAATGATCTTAACTGCGAAGGCTGTTTTTTTCACCCTCCTCTCAGTTTCAAAGGGAAGATTCCAACTTATTGTGATTTTCATCTAGTTTTATTTAATGTAAATGTCTTGTTTTGCTATGATTGCGAATGTTATTGCATAATTGGTTAGGTAATGTCGCAAAAACCTACAACATAGGGATGTATTCATGAAAACAATTAGTGTTATTATCTGCTACAGATTAGATTGAAATCTGATGGCATTAGCATTTGTTTGAAGCTTGTTAACTTGTAACTACTATACTATAGGTCATAATTAATGAACACTAAGCACTATGCGCTGTACAAAATTAATGATGCAAACAGTTTAATAAGATGTTGATTTCAAGGTTTAGGATGAGATATTATTTAAGATGTTTCTGGAATGCGGACACAATTTCTTGATTATCCTCATTTTTTCCTGCATTATTACAGTGTTTCAACTACCACAACAAAACCAATATCCAGTAACGATAACAGGGGACAAAGGCAGTTGCATCTTTTTCTTTATAAACAATATCAAATAAGAATCTCATATGAAATGACAGGTTAGGGTGAAACATTTTCAGTGACAAGCAATGCTTATCATCTGTAGTTTGTTTGTTAAATCACAGTTAGAAATAACTTCTAACATCAGACACTCATAAACTCTATTAGCATAAATTCTGCGCTTGAATTATTTCCTATATTTATACTCAGTTTTGTTCGTGCACACGTTTCATGTGTTTATTGATTCACAAAGCTCCTTAGTGAAAACTTAAGTAAATTCCTTAAATTCGTAAAATTCCTTAAGTCTCTGGCTGTTTCGTGTATAGGTCTTTTGACATTAAGATGTTGTAAACATGTAAATATTGCTTATATGTTTAGTATTGCAGACTTCTTTGTACAGAAATCATTGGATTTCACATAGACAATTTCATCTGAAATTTACACCAAAGTACAACTTAAGTTAAGATTTCCCTTAGGAGCTTTGTGAATACCAGCCCATAACTCTGTCTTCAATGGGATACTCTTTCTTACATCGATTTAACTCGATTCCAGTAAGGACACTAATATATTCGTCGTAACGTATTTGTAATATATTCATGTTACATGTCAGTGTCTGGTGAATGTGTCTGAATTATATCTGTATTGGAGCAAATACAAATATGATCATAGCATTCGTTCTGTTTTGATCCTTTAGCCATCTTGCCTAAATGCTGATTGACACTAGCACGCTTAAATGACCAAAAATGAAGCCCTTAGAATGCTTATTTCTCTGAAATAAACATTAAGCTGTGTTCCAGGTCTAATTAAATCTATCCTAAAAATTGACTAGAAAACATCACTTGTTTTGTTGTATCAAGAAACCGGTTGAGATGCTAGTGGCCATTTCAAACTATTTTTCTGTGTGATATGTGTCTGACTTTGAGATTATAAATTGTGATTGAGGACTCCAGTAGTCATATCACAGGTCGTAGTCATATCACAGGTCGTAGTCATATATCACAGGTCGTAGTCATATCACAGGTCGTAGTCATATCACAGGTCGAGATGTGTTTTATAGACCTGATTGGTGTATGGCACATGATGCTCTTTCCTGATCTGTGGTCTATAATGTCAAAGCAGTATGCTCACCTCATGTTATATTAGTACTTGTATTTATTTACTTGCTCTACATGATTTAGCTTTTTGTGTTCTTTTTTCCATGTTGTAATGATATTTTTTTTCGTTGGTAACATACTTGACTCGTTTATTATCTGTGTGTTCCTTTAAAAGATGGCCACCTCGTTAAATAGACCAAACATGCTATACTTTCACTTATAATCTGTATGTGTTCTCATATTACAAGATGGCCACCATGTTGTATGAATATTTTTCTTTAATTACTATAAACCATACAGTTGCAATTATTGTTGTTCTCTTTTTCCTAGATGGCTGCCTCCCTGAGTTCCGCATCAAGTCGTCAGAGTACGATGAGTTCCTCGGGCTCGGTTGACCTACTTTCGTACCAGGATGCGCTGGAGAACGTTCTAACATGGCTGCTTGAGGCAGAAGAGGTGATTGACAAACAGGAAATACTCGGGGAGACGGTCACTGTGGTCAAGAAGCAATTTAGTGAACACGAGGTTAGATATTTAACATTGTTAGTATGGTAAGGATAAGGCGTCATTTGTGATTTGTCATTTATTAAAAGATTTACTTTTGTCTTGTATTGGTACTACGTGTATTGTCAGGGTAAGATACAGTGATACAGTGGTAATGACAAATGTTATGTGTAGCATCTTCATATGGCTTAACTATTTAATTATTAAATATATTTTAGTAAATTTAATTTTTGAAGATACTCATATCAATAAATTCACAAGACTTTGTATAGATGTAATGATAAAGGACCATTAAATTCATTATTAATTCAAAAAAATTCTGGAACACAATAATTTTGAAATATATTGCAATTATTACCTACAAACCGAGTTTTGCCAGTCATACATTTTAAACTTCTCCCCAGTTATTAATTAATAGATAAATTTCCATTCATTGAGCAACACAGACACACCACAAGCGTACCCATGTGCTCTTTTGTTGAAAATACATGTAAATTAACCGTTCAGGGCTTTTTTACCTAATATAACAGTATCGAAATAAAAGCGTCATCCCCAAGCAAAAGTTCTTTCCATTCATGCTTTTTTCCCCAAAAGCTTACTTTACAACTGCATGTTTTGGTTCCCCATTAGCAAATTTGTTGCTGGGATTTTTTTCCTTAAATCTAGTCCAAGGCCTGGGTTCCATCCCCAGTCTATGAAAAAAAGCCCTGCCATTACACACATGATATCCAAGTGCAATGAAGTTGTAGATTAATTGCATAATTATGATTGACATAGCGAGGGTTGAGCATGAAACTGTATCTGCTTAACATGTCTATATTATAATATCATGCTCAACCCTTGAAACGTTTATTCCAGGAGTTCATGCTGGAGCTGACAAAGCACCAGGACAGTATCGGGACCGTGCTGCGGGACGGCAACGACCTTATTGTCGAGGGCAAGGTCAAACCGGACGAGGAGAATGAGATACGGGTGCAGATGGGGCTCCTTAACAACCGCTGGGAGGAGCTGAGACTGAAGGCACTCGAGAGGCAGAGCAAGTAAGTGTGTGGGAGAGGGGTGTAGGGGTAGGGTATGGCGTTCCCCCAACAACGGCAGGGAGGAGCTGAGACTGAAGGCACTGGAGAGGCAGAGCAAGTAAGTGTGTTGGGGTGGGGTTGGATGTAAGGGTGTAGGGGTAGGAGAAGGGGCTGCTCAGCAACCGCTGGGAGGAGCTCAGACTGAAGGCACTAGAGAGGCAGAGCAAGTGTGTGTGTGGAGTGTATGGTAGGTTTGGGGCTGCTTAACAACCGATGGGAGGAGCTTAGACTGAAGGCACTAGAGAGGCAGAGCAAGTGGGGGTATGGGGGTCCACAACAACCGTTGGGAGGAGCTCAGACTGAAGGCACTAGAGAGGCAGTGCAAGTGGGGGTATGGGGGTCCACAACAACCGCTGGGAGGAGCTCAGACTGAAGGCACTAGAGAGGCGTTGCAAGTAAGTGTGTGGGAGTGGGGTGTAGGGGTAGGAGATGGGGCTGCTCAACAACTGCTTGGAGAAGCTGAGACTTAAGGCACTTGAGGTAGAGCAAGTGAGTGATGGGAGGTTAATGTTAGAATAGTCAGTATTTTAAACTGGGTATGATACAAAAACTTTGTTTTGTCAAACTAAATTATAGTGAAATATTGTTAAGTTCCGAATATGTCAACAGACAGAGCAAGTGAATGCCAGGGGATTTATATTGCAAATAATCAGTATTTTAATATATGATATATATGCAGCTGATATTCATTTTTGCAAACTTAATTACTGCGAATTAGTGTGAAGTTTAGAATAATATGTCTAAAGGCTGTGCATGTGAGTGCCAAGCGGGGGAGGGGGGGGTGTGAGTGCCAAGCGGGGGGGGGTGAGTGCCAAGCGGGGGAGGGTGGGGGGTGTGAGTGCCAAGCGGGGGAGGGGGGGTGAGTGCCAAGCGGGGGAGGGGGTGTGTGAGTGCCAAGCGGGGGAGGGGGGGTATGTTAGATTTAGATATAAAATGCATTTTAATACATTAATACCGGTATATACAATACACCTCAGTTGACACAAACATTTGATTCCCTGTTGCTATCAGAATTGTTTATTTGCATAACTACTTAATGTATGTACTAAGATTCGCTGATTGGTAACTGATGCTAACCACACATTAAGGCAGAATAACTCTGATTGCTGTAACTCGGATGATTTATGTCAAGTTCTAATGCATATGATAAGTGAAGAAAATTGTATGTCCTGTTAAACTTGTTAATTTGTCTATATGAAACTACTCCCTTTAACTCGAGCATTTTTAACTCGGACTCATATGTTAGTCACTGTTCTTATCATTACATTCCATTTATTTTACTCTCAGTGATATGATGTCACATCTTCTGTTGTCCCAAATTCGCCTACCACTCCTCTGTAATAATATCTTTGGCACCATTGTGAGCGAGCCTGTAAACAGCATTAGTTTCCTCAGGTGCATTCACTTGTACAATTACACTACATCATAAAGATTGGGCAAGATCATGACACTAGAACATGAACAATGTGACCTTATCAGGTGACTTTCTCATAATTATGCAAAAAGTGACTTTCTCATAGTTGTTTGGTTGTTAATTAGTCTGGTTGTTATCAGTATCCTTGTTGACCCAGGGATGGGGTCACAGACAGTGTTTTCATGATACTTGACTGCTGTTGTGTTGGGAAGATAATGGTTGCTTGTTTATGACCTGCCAGTGCAGACAAGGATTTATTGCTTTAGAAACAAATTTCTCTCACAGTTATAATGGCATATGTTCCAAATTTAATGCATGTGGTGTACTGCAAAACCTTTTAATAAATAGTGGAGTAAAAATAATTGTTTAAATACTATTGATATTTATGTTTCATAAGATTCCTTGTTGAATAATGAATTTTGAAGTTAATGTGCAGTTATAACATTAAGGCCACAACAAATTGATCAGATGTTCGTCGGATTTGCCGCACCTTAAGCGTAAATCGAAAAAAAAATAAAATTATTTTGCGCCCGCACCTACAATTTTGCCCCGCATCCGATTTTTTAAAATGAAGTTTTTCATCAACGAGTCTCATTTTACGTTAAACGCCGACTTCGTGGTGTACCCAAATCATAACAAGCAATTGGTACTGATATAGACGTGAATAAGGCACTTTGCAGCGCCGACTGGTTAATGTCCAGAGCACATAATTTATGACCCAGACCCTTTACTCACCAATAGCCAGTCTGGCACAGCTGCCATGTGTATTTCGACTGGGCAATTTCTTATCATGTTTTATCAAACTTGTGACACAATGAGCTGTTTGTCAGCATTCATTGCCTCATTAAAGATTATTGCTAGCAAGCTCTCCTAATATCAGCAGTTAATTAACAGTTAATTAAAGGATTATCTTGTTGATAAAGGATGTGTGAAATTGGATGTCAGGATTATGTCAAATGGACTGATTATCTGTGTTATTTTACATTTTGCACATATAAGTTGTTTCTGGCATGTCCATTTTATAAATTCAACGTATCTGTTTGGTGTACATTTTGTTCAGCCTTTATATATTAAGGTACATTTAACAGGGCAAGCCAAGTCATTATGTTAGTTTTTAATTTCAATTTATTTATGGATATATTTTGTTAACATCTTTTAAGAGTGTATGTTTAAATAAAAAATAATTATCCAAGTTTACTGCAAGGAACAATTAAGAAAAATGTCAATATAAAAATCTAAATATACTAATGCTTTTGTTAATGCCATAATGCAATTAATATACAGCACAGTGAAGTATAATTTTATAACAATTAAAACAGTAAGGTATAACCATTCCCTGACATGGAAACACGCAACGATGTTGCGAGTCGATATTTAAAAAATTGGCTGAAGAAAAATAAGAGCCAGTGTGAGTCCTGGTCTACGGTTTAAAAAAATGGTGGCGTCAAGTTGTTTCGTCGTGTCATTTAAAGATACAGATCTTATACTAGTGATTCCTTAATTGTTTTGTGTTTATTGTATGACATTTCATATAAATGTTATTAAACTGTTGGTAGTGAATGACTTGGTGTATCAATATCTATTTTGATAATGACAATTGCCTTGTATAAGGTCTACTTTCTTCTAGTTAAGATATGGCTATTTAGTATTTACTGCCGCGTGTTAATTTAATAGCAGAATCACTATTGAAGACTTGTTGCACAAAACCCTTTGCAGGACATGGTCGAAGAAGAAATGGAGAAATTAGTTGCTTAGTTTATTACATATATATTGATTTTGACAACAATTTATGGAACAGTGCAGATGAAGAAGAAATTCTTGACAAGATATAAAGTTATGATGGCGTTTGGGAGTAATTTTTAAACACTATGGGCAAGATAGGATTTTTTTTTATTTTGCGCTTTTCGCCCGCCTCCAATTTTATTGAAAATAGAAAAAAAATATTTTTATTTTTATTTCGCTCGCTTGCTCCAATTTTTTTGGGACAAAATCCGTAAAACAACTGATCAATTTGTTGTGGCCTAATGGGTGGTGAGTTGAATTGACAAAAAATGTTCTAAATTATAAATATTATAAATAATATTGGTCAGAGCCAAAGTAATACCACAAGTAGTAATTTTAGTGGCAGAAGTATAGAATGATCCGGGTTTTGCCACGAATAGTTTAAATTCCTCCCCAGCTATTGTTAAAGGATTAATGTCCATTCATCGAAAATAGCAAAAATAACCACATGCTCTTTGGAATATCATGTATATTATGCACGTGCTCTTTTGTATGAAATAGTTTAACCGATTTGCAAGTGCGATGATTGGATAATATTGCAGATTAATTTGAATATGATTTTCATCAGTGAAAGCGTCATTTATGTACATTGTGTCTCCTAGCAATAGATGGCAAGTTCCATTCCTACAGTGAGCAATTCATTTCAAGTGATCTTCATGAAGGACTTTAAGTACAGGTTCTACCAAGATCATAGGTTTCAGAGGGTGTCAGAAAGCTTCTGTCTTTTAACATAGTCCAGATGAAAATAGGATTAAATAACATGAAGTCAAGTCATGCAAAAATAGGCTTTGATTTCTCTGAAAGTATTATCATTGCCTTTCAAACAGTGTAAATCATTCTGGTAATCATAATTTTATGGAAAACCATTTTTCAGACTTCAAACAGCCCTTATGTCCTTGCAACAGCTACAACTTGATGACTTAGCAGAATGGCTGAGCAAAATGGAGGCCAGGATAAGTGTCCAGAAGAAGCTTGGATCTGATGTGGCCCAGATCAAGCAGCAGATTGAGGAGCACACAAAGCTTCAGGAGGAGCTAGATCAGCAGCAGAAGAAGGTGGACAGTCTGCAGAACATGGTGGTCGTGGTGGACGATAACAACACTGAGTTTGGTGTGTGCATGAATTAAACCCAGTTCCTCTGTTAAAGCATCTAGTTTTAATGCGAATTAAACCCAAATTGTAGATTTTTTATTGTCCAATTTGCAGATTTGCAACAGTTAAAAACTCCAATTCTAGTCAATACTCAACCTATTCATTAAAATGTGAAACAAAAAGTTGTTATATAAAATAATACAATTTTGCAAAATGTTACAATTAAAATCACAGTGATGTTTGCCATGAGATCAGGCAATTGTGCATTTGATTTGTTTGACATTCAAGTAATTCCTCTACCCACAAAAATAAATAGTGTCTAGGTCCCGTTTGGAAATAAGCATTCAGATTTATGATGGCCATCCTAGATTAATTACTACCAGATTCAAAATCATCATCGTACAATCTCCAGTTGAATGTTTACTAAACCCTTGGTTAATGACAGTAAATCACTGAAAATGATTGTCAATATTAAGTAATTGTTTTGTGTCCCCCATGCAGCATGTGAGGCGATGGAGGCTCAGCTGCAGTCTCTAGGAAAGAGGTGGGCGGCCATTTGTCACTGGACCGAGGAACAGTGGCTGCTTCTTCAACAGGTTCTTGTCAAGGTCAGTGATGATTACTACTTAAAATATGAGGCACATCATGGGGAAACTTTGCTTAATGCATGTGCTTAAAGTGTCGTCCCGGATCAGCCTGCCTGGACGGCAATTTCCGTCTAGAGTGGATTTATGAAGAGACTTCCTGGAAACAGAAAATACCATGAAAGAGGAAAATGTCATCCCGGATCAGCCTGTGCAGACTGCACAGTATGATCCGGGACGACAATTTACCCATGTGCATTAAGCCCAGTTTTCCAACGACGTGCCTCATATTTTTATGTGCTTCCATTTGAGCAGAATATGAAATAGTTCTCATTGTGGTCAACATTAATTTTATTAGATGAATTTTTGGCTGAACAGCTAAGAAAGTTATCAGATTTGTTCTAATACGTACATCTAAAATATAAGCCACTGGAAGTAATTATTACTTATCAAACTTTTTATTGACTTGAATTTTAAATGAAGACTAATGTAAAAGTATATTTAAGTCATACATCTGGGTGAGAGCTTGGTCACGTAGCCAAATGTTTCAAACTTCACCGAATTTAACCGTCTTAATACTGTGATGGAACGGAACATAATACATCCTAAGTGTGTGCTAATGCTAGGCATCTTACATTGCATTTATTTTGCAAGAATTAGTCAGACAATCTATTATCTGCTTTTATTTTTATTTGTCACCGACAGTGGCAGAATTTCTCTGAGGACAAGATGGCGTTCGCTGACTGGCTGTCTGACAGGGAGACGATAATCCAGAAAATGCGGGTTGCAGATTTGTCTGACACCGATGTAGCCATCAAGCAAGTGCAAGAGTTAAAGGTTTGTGTTGTTTCTTAAACAATATGAGGCGCGTCGTGGGAAAACCGGACTTAATGCATGTGTTAAAGTGTCGTCCCGGATTAGCCTGTGCAGTCTGCACAGGCTAATCCAGGACTGCATTTTCCGCCTACAGTGGATTTTCGTTTAGAAGAGACTTCCTTGAAACAGAAAATAACCTTAAAGCGGAAAGTGGCGTCCCGGATTAGCCTGTGCGGACTGCACAGGCTAATCCGGGACGACACTTTACGCACATGCATTAAGTCCGGTTTTCCCACGACGCGCCTCATATCATGGTTGTCTATCGTTTTTTGTCTGTTTAACTTAAAAAATCTCTAAATATGCTATTGAATTTTTACAAGCCATTATGATTTCTTAAACTCAGATGAGTGACCAAGAGCCATATTTGCACGCTTGTTTCATTGTCATTGGTAAAGAATGACCATTTTTGCAATTGGGAATGGGACCATTTATGGGATCCTATCTAAGAAAAAAATTACTGTCCTATATACATGTATTTCCTTATTCCCACAGACAATAGAGCGGGACATGGTGGTGCAGGTACAGAAGTTTGAGGACCTGTATGAGATTGGTCAGCAGATCGTCCAGTGTGTGGACAACGAGGAGGTGGTCAAGAAGATCTCCGCTGACCTTGAGGCTTTCCAGGACAGATGGAAACGCCTGGTGGAGAACATGGAACTACAAAGCAAAAAAGTAAAATAATTAGATGAATAATGTGTTGTTGTGATGGTGATGGAATTTTATTTTGTCTCTTTATGCCCCCGGCATCTTGATGCGGGAGGCATATACTTATTGTCCTGTCCGTCCGTGATTCCATCTTTGATTCAGTACAAGGTTAACTAGATTTTACCATTCTATCAAGCACCAACACCGCTTGCTACAACACTTGGATACTTACACAATTGTTGCTTATGACCATTCCTAATCCACCCTTATAGCCCAACCTTACTTTGACCTTGACCTTGACCTAATTTGGACTTAGAATAATGTCCAGCACCAACTGGGAGCATGTGTGTTTATCCAACACAGTGTCTTATTGTTGTTGGTAATTGACTGAGATCTAATGTGACAAAAAGTTTTATGTTTTAGTGAAAATTATTGTACAGAGCAAAAACAGGCTAGTATAAGAAAAATGGATAGAAAAAGATATTTTCTATGTTACAGTCACTGATATTTGGAGTTTTATTTTGCTTGATTGCTGAATGGTCTCAGACGTTAAATGTGGCAAGAATCTAAGCGTTTTGCTCGTTCTACATGTTCTACTGTTTGCTGGCTTGTACACGTAGAAAACTGGCATTGTTATTCAAATATTTTTTATTCACATACTATAGACTGATCCAGGATTTGCCACAAATAATTTAAACTCCTCCCCAGCTATTGTTAAAGGATAAATTTCCATTCATCTAAAATCACAAACATTACCATCTGCTCATTTGCATATCACAAACATTACCATCTGCTCATTTGAATTTCACAAACATTACCATCTGCTCATTTGAATATCACAAACATTACCATCTGCTCATTTGAATATCACAAACATTATGCACGTGCTCTTTTGTATGGTATAGTTTAACAGCTAAGCACGTGATATCCAAGTGCGAGCATTGGATAATATGGCAGATTAATTTGAATATGATTGACATTTGTGGAAGCGTCTATTATGTATATAATTTAGTAATCAATTGTGTGGAAAGTGTTTCACCAATTGAATGGTGATTGATTGAATCAATTGTGCTTATTTCTGTTTATAGTGTTGTGATTTTGACTTTCGATTTCTAAATTAATATGTACTTGTTAATGACCTATAATATAGCCAATGGTTTAACATTGTACTTTGCTGCCATGATGTTTGTAACCATTTTGGTAGCTGTAGGTACATGTTTCCTTCCAGATTGTTGGTTTGGGGCTCGAGCTTGGGGACGTCCCCGAAGTCTCCGAGGAGATTGAAGTGAGCGAGGATGCCAAACTGCAGAGCACTGACCCCGTGTCTGCAAAGAAACGCAGAGTGGAATCATCCATCAGACTCGAGTTCGAACAGGAAATGGGTCAACTCAGTGACTGGTTTGAGAAGGTGGAGTCGGCGCTGGAGTTGCTCTCTCAGGACGAAGGGGTGGGCGAGGAATCCTTCACCCCTGAAGAACAAATGGTGTTAATTGAGGTAAAGACATAATTTTCTGTAATGTTTATTGTCGTTAAGCAGAATGATCATTCTGTACTGCAGTTATTTTGTCTTGTTAATAGTTTGATGAACATTGACTTACGTTGCTTTCGTAAATGTTCACTTGTGAGTGTTTTTGTGAACATCAGCTAAAAAATGTTTTTCGTAAACATTTATATGTGATTGTAGACATTAACCTGAGATTGGTATTTCTGAACATTGACATGTGCTGTTTGTGATACAGGACTCCCAGAATGAGATTGATGCCCAGTCCAGCAGTGTAGAGCGCCTTCTGCGACATGGGAGATCCATAGAACAGCAACTGCAAGATGGTAGGGACCTTGTAGTGATATAGATTTATATGGTTTATTTTTAGTCCCCTACAGGTGTTTCACCGGAGGGGACTATAGGTTTGCCCTCCGTCTGTCCATCTGTCTGTCATGCCGTCCGTCCGCAAAATTTTGTTCCTGCGATAACTCAAAAAGTACTGAAGATACTTCGATGAAACTTGGTATACATATAAATGGCAATGTGAGTATTATGCAGGACCTTTTATTTTTCACCAGAGGTCAAAGGTCACGTGACTGTTACTAAAAATAGAAATAAACTAAATACTTAATTCGAAAAGTACATAAGATATGACCATGAAACTTGGTCCAAAGATTGAACTATAGGTTTGCCATCCGTCTGTGTGTCTCTCTATCTGTTCGTTTGAATGTTTGTCCGTCCAAAAAGTACTGAACTTATTTCCATGAAACTGGGTGTACATATAAACGGCAATGTGGCAATGTGAGGATTATGCACGACCTTTTTTTTCACCAGAGGTTAAAGGTCACTTGACTGTTACTAAAAATAGAAATAAACTAAATACTGTAATAATTTGAAATGGACATAAGATATGATCATGAAACTTGGTACAGAGATTGAACTATAGGTTTGCCATCTGTCTGTGTGTCGTTCTGTCTGTTCGTCCCTGTGTCTGTCTGTCAGTCCGTTCCCAAAACCTGATTACTCGGAAAGTACTGAAGACACTTTGATGAAACTTTGATACATAGCAACTGCAATGTGAGAATTATGCACAACCTTTTATTTTTCACCAGAGGTCAAAGGTCATGTGACTGTTACTAAAAATAGAATTAAACTTAATACTGTAATATTTTGAACAAAAAAGTGCATATGATCATGAAACTTCATGAAACTTGGTACACAGATTGGACTAGGGGTTTGCCCTCTGTCTGTGTGCGTCTGTCTGTCTGTTCGTTCGTCGGTCTCACTCTGTCTGTCTGTCCCATCCCCAAAACCTGGATCCTGCGATAACTCCAAAAGTACTGAAGATACTTTGATGAAACTTTGTATACATAGAGCAAGGTGAGGATTGTACATGACCCTTTATTTTTCACCAGAGGTCTAAGGTCACGTGATTGTTACTTAAAATATAAATAAACTTTATACTGTAATAATTCGAAAAGAACATAACACATGATCATGAAACTTGGTACACAGAATGGACATATGATTGCCCTCTGTCAGTTTAGTACTGCAATAACTCAAAAAGTAACTCGAATGTCTGGTCAATGTTACTAAAATAGAAAAAACAACCACTTAATACTGCAGTGACAAATGGGATTATGAAACTTTGTACATCTACAGATAAATGGCGATTTGACGGTATTGCACAATGTTTAATTAGTAGGGGTTTTCACCGTAGGGGACTCCTGTATTGCTTGCAATACTATCATAGCCTTGTCTTTATATAGATATTATAATGAACATTTTAAAAGTGTGGTTGACATACCACTTTATTAATCAAATCAGTGAAAATACCCAGTAGTTGATTTAACATGAACACAGCCATGAAACATTTTTGTGTTGTATAAGTTGCAAATGATTGCAATGTTTTATTGGTTATTGGTATGGTAAAGATGTCTTTCCTTGATTGGTTAGTTTATTTACAAACCATGATGGATTTGTATTACAACTACATTTTATTATAGCATGGTAGATATAACTTGCCCAAAGGAGACAGCATGTTAAATAATGAAACAGATGTCCAGGTTGAAATGGTTTTATTGGAAAAAGGATTAACATTTATAAGTTGAAATTTGTCTTTAGCTGGAGAGTCAACAGAAAGCGTTGCAACTGCTACAAACAAAGTAGAGAGACGCTGGAACGCATTAAAGACACTGTTAAGTGCGACACAGACATTGGTAGGAATGAACTTTAACATGAAGAAGTTTTATGATGAACTGAAGTCCTTGCAAGAATTAGTGTCGAGTTATGAAAAGTGGGTCGTTTCTACGGAAACCACGGCAGAAGAAGGGTCCGATATTACACGTCAAATTGAACAGTCAAAGGTTGGGTTTCTTTTCAATTCAGATTATTTTACACATGTTTAAGGTATTTGAAGATATATGTTTGCATACACATGCTAAGAAAATAATAGAAAGAAAAATGATACAAAAACTAGATTCGGAAAAGAATTTTATGCCCATGTTTCTTTGTGTGTTCAACATTTAAAAAATGTCCTGTTGTATAACATCTAAAGTACTACACTAAAAATAGTTTTTCTACACATATCCTATACATCTGATTGCTTAGATACTGCTTGAGCTATTTCTTCTTGTTACATTTAGTCACTATAAACTATTGTCTGATCTTTGCTCACAGGTGAAGCAGAAGGCAATGAAATCTCAGGAAGACCGTGTAAATAAACTAGCGGCTCTCGCCAAAACTCTGTCCACTTCCACCAACTCTGTCTGGCAGGATTTTAACAGCTTTCATCGTGGTTGGGACACTGTACTGCACAAAATAGGTACCCTTTCCTACATAATTTTGTAATTTTATCAGTATATTCTTTGCTGTGCTTGATTTTCATTGAAAATGTAAAAAAAAAAATTTACTTTATAAATTTTGTTTACTGATTTGTTTATGCGTTTGAAACAGAGTTGTATGATACTTTTTGGGTTAAATCCTTGTATATATATATATTTATTTATTTGATATTTTTGAGCCTTGATACCCTGATCATGAAATTGTGTTTGATTTTGTTTGCAAAATCCATATCGACTGTTTGAGTGTAATGCTGTACATTATGTTTATATACATTTTGCATTTTTTGGTTTTTCATCCTGTAACATATTCCTACATTTTTTGTCATTGTTCTCTTCATCATTAGGCTAAAAAAGATAATGATTTGTTTCTCAGGCAGTGTCGCAAGGTTTTTTTTATGGCCCGCCACAAATTTTATTTAATGCCAAAAAAATGTATTAATTTTTTTTTAGCTCACCTGAGCACGAAGTGCTCATCGAGCTATTGGTATAGGGGACCTCTCAGGCGTTGTCCGTTGTCCATATGCCGTCAACAATTTGGACCATTATCGCGATAAAGACTACATTTTTATATTCAATCTTGACCAAACTTGCACAGTTTGTATATGGCCATAAAATCTTGGACCAGGAACACCAGAGTTATTGTCCCTTTTTTTGGCCCCAAATACATCTACTCCTGAATAATTCACCTGGTAAAGGGAGGTAAATGCAGTATCTGGAAGATAAGTGCCATAAATGTGTTATTTCCCTTTAGTCACCCATATAACCCAGAGTGGAGTCTGCTTATCAGTAAAATCAATACATCACTCTGAGTCAACATGATACTTCTATTTTAGATCAGCATGTTTAGCCTGCTGCTGACCTATATTTTGGCTATGTGTGCAGCAGTACATTTTTCCACTGTCTGTCTTGGCATCCAGTCAAGAAAAAGATGTAAACTACAAAATATAGCTAAAATTCATGTTGTAAACAAGCAATCAGAATATAGGATTAATATCATGTGATCTAGTGCCTGAAAGGGTTAATTATTTTCTGTAGCTTTTGGACTGTTAGTTAGTAACTTATTCAGTATCATGTAATCATGTAACTGTTGGACTGACTTATACTTTTGAATTGGGATTTTGGAAACTCAAGTTATTATCTTACATGAGTTTTGAAGCTTTATTATTTTCTCCTTCATTGAAAAATACTTCTGCACTGTTTTGACTCAAAATTGGTGTGATTATTAGTAATTTTTTTTACACAAATCAACTAAAAGGTTGTATAGTTATTTATAATTTAATCTGACAATGTTGATAGGTGTATGGTTCTTGATGTTAACAATGAGTATTCCTATATAACATAGACATTTCCATTTTCCTAAGAGTACATTTGGAAAGTTTGTCTCTGTGGGTGTCATTGACTCAAAATTATTAATAAGTTTTTACACCAAAAAACTAAAAGGTTGTATAGTTATTTATAATATAATCTGACAATGTTGATAGTTGTATGGTTGTTAATGTTAACAATAAGTATTCCTATGTAACCTAGAAAGTTCCTTCTCCTAAGAGTACATTTGGAAAGTTTGTTTGTTTGGATTTTTCACCTTATTTACCAGTAATTCAGTGATATAGTTAACCTACCCACACTTTTTCTGGGCAAACTAAGCAGATGTTAGTGGTTTACCAGTACCAAGTGCACATACTTATGCCAGTAAATGACAACTGCCCTACTTGAATCAGTGGTAGGGGGAGAATGGCCGTAGAAATTATTTAACGACCAATCCCCGCACAAGTTATGTGGCTGGGTTGGGGCTTGAACTCAAGAACCCTTGATTGAGAGTATAGCGCTCTGCCAACTGAGCTAGACGGGCCCGCAAAGCCAGAATAATCTACTTGAATTGATACATTTATATGTTGCCATTATGATGATATTTAGGAAGTTTTGGTAGAGTGTAGTAACTATAGAGTGTCACTGTAGGTACCAGTTTCGAACCCATAAGGGTTTATCATTGCTTATGGACTTGGTTGCAAAAACATTTAAAACATTTTTGAAAACAACAATACAGAACAATATGTCAATCACTGATACGCAAAGTTGAACTGACATCAAATCGGTCTGGGTACTGGTGTTAAATAATTTATTATTTTAATTCGAACATATACCGGTATGTAAAAAAAAGATGGTAGTATCCAATCATAAGCTCTCTATGTATTTTTATAGAATTATTTCCAAGTTTTTTTGTATCGCCCCTATATGTTAATGCCATGCGAAATAGGTTTTAATAGTACCAAGAATCGGGTATTTACGCGTACCTGTTGCATCCCTAATGGTCGCCATAGTTCTCAGACTCAGGTGAGCGCTGGGCCATCATGGCTGTCTTGTTTGACGATCGCACCTGGGTTTTAAAAAGCAGTCCAGAAATATGTTAATAAAAAATAAAACTTTGCAGAGAGTGTTTCTAATGGGCATGTTACCAAACAAAATACAAAAACTATGCATTGAAATCTGTGAATTATTAACATTTTGGTAACTTGCTATGGTCCATTTTCTGTATGTGATAACTGGTGATGACTTTGGAGTAACAAGCATGTACATAATAGTATATTACGTTCGTACCAAGTGCTTTTGAACTATGCTTTTTGTAAATAAGAAACGGATTTCGGACCAATAAACACCATAAACGTTCATAAAAACTTTTTCTAAAATTACGATGTAAAAATATATATGACAGTGGCTTAAAATTAAACGAATCTGCATTTTAACATAACTAAAGAAGAGTAACCCGGTGGAGATTTCTGTATTTCCAGTAAATTTCTTCCTGTCTGATTAAATTATATGAATCGAATGTACACACATTTTGAAATACTGTGTAAATTTTGCAACAAAAAAGTCATATTCGATTGGAAACCTTTATAAATATCGTCTATTTGTTGAGTAAAAGTTTTGTTTCGTAGATGCTTTTGCTTGTGTTATAGCATTCCATATTTTTTTTAAAGAAAATCTGTGTCAATATCAGTCCTATGCAAACAAATGTAAATGCCAGTTGCATTGACAAGTATTGATTTTCTTTTCCAAAAATTATTGGTGATTTATTGCAAAAATAATTTCTATTTTTGACAGTTATAAAAATATGAATTACAAAAAGTTAAATTTTATAAATAGAAGTGCATTAATGCTGATGGTATATCAATTTTAAGGCACTTATGTTAATTATGAACATTCAAATTGATTGTCTTCTTATGTCAGCTTGCTTAGATGACCTTTTGTGATTAATAAATTTATATTTAGAATTTTATAAAAAGGGATGCTTATGTTGTTATTATAACTTAACTTAACATTAATTTCAAATGCTATGAGGTTAATTTTTATTTACACTCACATGTTTTGTGAATAATTCTGGGCCAAGTGTGAGGTTCGTGCACACATAAACCGGTTTAAACCCCTAATGCTTTTCATTGACCGTTCCAATGCGGTAACCCCAGTTCATTCATGTGTGGTTTATGTTTGTTATGTGTTTTTGTAGTGTGCTGTGTAATTTTTTGGCGTTTGGTCGCTTGCTATAAATAAAGGACCTCGGGCTGCTAATAAGAGTTCTCTCCTGCTGTCGCAACTGGCGTTTTGCTTTGTTTATATTCAAATAAAATATTTTGTTGTCTGCTACAAAATTCAAATTTCCCTGGAAAAGACAATCCCACCCACAAAAAGGTCATGAACTTTACACAGCCAGTAGAAAGCTGCTGACTCAGTGCAGTGTTTACATCATGGGTCTCATCTTGTCAGTGCTCTCTTGTTCAAACAGGTGTCTCTGTTTACAAACTGACTGCTCTTATCACCAGTCACTGTCTGATAAGCTCTGCCCACTCGACTGCTCTTATCACCAGTCACTGTCTGATAAGCTCTGCCCACTCGACTGCTGTTATCACCAGTCACTGTCTGATAAGCTCTGCCCACTCGACTGCTGTTATCACCAATCACTGTCTGATAAGCTCTGCCCACTCGACTGCTCTTATCACCAGTCACTGTCTGATAAGCTCTGCCCACTCGACTGCTCTTATCACCAGTCACTGTCTGATAAGCTCTGCCCACTCGACTGCTCTTATCACCAATCACTGTCTGATAAGCTCTGCCCACTCGACTGCTCTTATCACCAATCACTGTCTGATAAGCTCTGCCCACTCGACTGCTCTTATCACCAGTCACTGTCTGATAAGCTCTGCCCACTCGACTGCTCTTATCACCAGTCACTGTCTGATAAGCTCTGCCCACTCGACTGCTCTTATCACCAATCACTGTCTGATAAGCTCTGCCCACTCGACTGCTCTTATCACCAATCACTGTCTGATAAGCTCTGCCCACTCGACTGCTCTTATCACCAGTCACTGTCTGATAAGCTCTGCCCACTCGACTGCTCTTATCACCAATCACTGTCTGATAAGCTCTGCCCACTCGACTGCTGTTATCACCAGTCACTGTCTGATAAGCTCTGCCCACTCGACTGCACTTATCACCAATCACTGTCTGATAAGCTCTGCCCACTCGACTGCTCTTATCACCAATCACTGTCTGATAAGCTCTGCCCACTCGTCGAATGTAGGTTAATAGACGAGTTTCACATTCCCATTTTTAGCGATTTATATCACAACACAATAACTTATTGGCGAATCGAAAACGAGGCTCGCGATGTATTGATAGTGGTTAATACTGGTTGCATAACGGTCATTTAAAATGTTATAAATATTCACTTAGTTTACTTCTTAATAAACAGAAATGGCATTGTTCGTAATATAATCATGATATATGAGAACAGAGTGTCAGTTTAATTAGTTTATCGTCGCTAAAAATGAAAAAAACAACTTAGGTACTTTCTGTGAGACTGAGAGACTTCGTATTGTTCAAACATGGTCTTATCAATTAAAAGACCATAATCTTGTATAAACACAAGACCATTATTATGTAACCAGAATGTATATATATAGGTTCTAATTTTAAAATAACATGTGGCACAATTACGTAATCAAAGTGCATACCAATTAGTGAAGTAATACAAGGGTCATTGTCTCTGCAGCTATGCCACTGACATCATGAATCTACTTGATAATAAGTGAAATAACTATCATGTAAAATAAAAAATTACTTTATTTCAGACAAAAATTTAATGTTAGTAACAATTATCCTGATCATTTCCTTTAACTCATGATAGTTTATAAATGGAATGCATATGACGTAACGTCAAATACTGGTGATAATTAACAAATTTCCTTACATGAACTGCCAAGATCGAGATTAAAAAAAATAATGTATCAACGCATTTAATTGAACTGCATATCAAATTAAACCCAATGAAATTGCGCAGCAAACGGATTTAAAAGAATCGAACTTCATTGCAGCTTACAGAAATACAGATCCTTTAAAATACATGAATTATGAAAAGATATGTTGTCCCGTGTTACATTTAGTTTTATCTTTTGTAGGTTTTACCCAAATTATTATCCCAAAATGCACGCGAAAATGTAGAAGAAGTGTCCACGTAGTAATGTCGTTTCTGTTCGTGATGCAGATTTTTGTTTTCGTATAAAACGTCATTTATTACAAAAATAAGGCGAAATTGCAAAGTACTAGGAAATGTCCCAATTGAAAAGTAACTGATAAGTTTTACCTTCAAACCATATTATTTCTGTTTTATGTTGTTAAAGTGTAACCAAATTTTATAAATGAAATACACTTGTATTCCTATTTATACAAATTAAATTTTGATATGGAGTTGACGCAGTATGTGTTTCTTTGCTGAAGTTTTTTTAAGTCCCAATTAATGTCCACCGACCGTTCAAATGTCGTTTGGGAACATACATGCGCTTTTTAAAGCGATCCTATATTTTTATTTTTAAGCGTATTTTTTTAACAATTATATATTAAAAATATCCTTTTTTCTAATTACATATTATTAAATTTTCACACTGATTTGACGTTGCATTTCGCTATAAACACAAAATTACTAAGTCCCAATAAAATGTCCCCAACATTTCTAAACACATGGAGTCGTACTTTAAGAGAATGCAGGATCCTATTAAAAATGCAGAAAAAAACAACCCTCTGTTAGGGCGTATGAAGAAAATGGTCAAGCAGTCAAAAAGACCACATATCTTGAGAAGAAATTAAGTAATATGTCGCACAAGAAAACAAATGTATAGGCAACTAAAAGGCAAGTAAAAGACAATCAAAGACAACACTAAATGTATAAAATCATTTTCAAACCGGACGGCAAAACACTGCGCTGTAAACAAACTGGAAACATCACTTCCAAAAACACCAGAAAAAGGAAAGTCCGCCACGTGTTATTCCTGCGGCTTCATTGTTATTTATATATAGAGAGAAATTAAAGCCGATAGCTCAATCGCTGTGTCAGAGGAACTGCACTCCTCAAGTTTAGAACGTGTTGAATTGTGCAAATATTGATAATTACTTATATACATAACATAAATAAAGTAGATCTAAATATTTGTGTATTTTTTTAGCGTCAAATTTTGTGTAACGTTTATTATCGCCATTATTTGACATTACGTCATACGTGTTTGTACACAGTTTGAAGACATATAACGCTAATTAACACTGCTTTTTAACGTTTTGATATTAAATAACGATGTTTTATTTCTTAGTCATATTTTTGTTAGTTTTGGTTCTCTATCATTAGAGAGTATGAAGAAAAACCGTCTTTGATCAATTTTGGTTAACTTGGTAGAATTCTTAAGTTGTTTCACTCAAATGAACAAAAAAGCATACTCCGGGATGTCACTTTCTTGCTCATACTGCATAATAATAATAATAATAATAATAACGATAATAATAATAATAATAGTAATAATAATAATAATAATGTTATTTGTAACTTTCAAGCTGTTATATAATTACCCTAGCCAACAATGAATCCGGAATAAACAAGCTGCTTCTGTTAATTAAATACTATTTGATTAATAAATAATTAATTATGTAAACTACAATAAATTCATCATTTATAGACTTATTTTAATCATTAAAAACTCAGAAATGAATATGAAGTAACATAATCATGATGTCAAACATATTTTCGTTAGCAGATATGGCTTTGTTGTAATTGTTACATTATTTGCATTATTATTTTGTATTTGAAACATATCCACGTATACATTATTAAGTAAATAAAACAGAGACAAGTTTAATGAAAAAACAAACAACATTTTATAAGTTTATTCGGCTTTTTCTCCACTGAACATTAATACTTTCCGTTATTGACAATTACAGCCAATACATTGTCAGCCTCATTCTTGATTTGCTTTATCAAGGGAGACAACTCCTACAGTACTCGATACCGGGAATGTGAAAAGGGTCTATCGCTGTACCACCGCAAAATCAGAGCTGTGGACCCCGGCGTTTAAAATTATCTATTTACTTGTTTTAATAAGTAAATAGTGCCAATAGAAAAGAGTCGGAGAAAAAAAAATAAAAATAAAAATGCGCCTTCCCAGCTGATTTTTTGTAAAAAGTGCCTGAGAAACAACTCATTAACTTTTTTTAGCTTAGTATTAGTGTTAATATAAATCAAATGACTTCGAATTGTCCATTTTCATGGTCTTTCATTTATTTAATGAACAGTCTGTTTTAAAAGTTACTTTTTACAAAACATTTTGTATACAATTATAGTTTTCTAATATTTCCTTTATTTTTGAGTGGAAGAACATTTTTGAACAAAGTGTCCCGAAAAGTCTGTTTCAGGTTGTAATAGATTTTGGTCTACATGTATTTTCATGTATATTTTATTTGTTTAAACTATGCATACTTTAATATGCGACAGTTTTACCAAGAAGTATAGCTAACTGAATATCATGAAAAGTCAAGGTCAAATAGGCACTGTCATTCTGATGCTCTAATCCTTTTAAGAACTTGATTATTAAGTATATTTTTTCCCAAAACAATCTCTTTTTTGCTTTTGTAGAATTTTCTTCATCTTTCATATCTTTATATGCAGCCATATTAAACTTCAGTACATAGCTGTATTGTAAGTTACAGTGTTAGTAACTGAGGGTGTATGTGATATACACCATACCATACAAGAGCCTTGCTTGAATGAACTAGGCTTTCGTATGGAATAAAACCACTGAGGGTGAATATCCCATACACCGTCAGTTACTAACAGTGTAACGAATATATCTCACCAACTATCTTTTCTTTGCTATCACTTGAAAATTAACGAAAGAAAAACTCATAAAATAACAGGAAACTTGATACAATGACGTCACGAAAATAAACAAAATGACGTCATTAGACTTCTATGGGGTATTGAAACTACAGATGAAATATACCCATGGTGTATGGAAAATACCCCATAGTCATGTGACCGCTGTTAGCCAATCAATCGGATAGCGTCATTTATGTAGGAGGTGAGATATAAATGCAAGCCATAAAAATTTAAACAATCGAGATATTGACCTGTCACCCTGTTCATTTTGACCTACTTGTTGGCAGATAAACGAGAGAGTGAGTAAAACATTTATCACCAAGATATGTACATTATATAATCATGTAACCTACTTGTTTCGGCATTTTCATGGTGCATAGTTGATTATGTTGCATAGTTGATTCACACCTTACCCTAACCATGGCATGTTTTGTCACCTTACGTTTTGTAATTAACAATATTTAACAGTCATCTGAAGCAGGCTTTATTATATATTTATTGGGTTTATTTGGTATTCCATCAACAGTGTTATTATCAATTTTCTAGCATATGTATGTTAAGAAAAGTAAAGTTTTTCGTTTTCAGTTATTTTTTTAGCTCACCTGAGCACGAAGTGCTTGGTGAGCTATTGGTATAGGGGACCTCTGCTGCATCGTCCATGTGCCGTCAACATTTGGGTTTGTATTCACACTGGAGACTTCACTTTTTATCCAATCTTAACCAAACTTGCACAGTTTTTGTATGACCATAAAATCTTGGATGGTATTGTTATTGGGTCAGATCACACCAGTAACACCAGAGTTATTGCCCCTTTTTCATGCAAAAAAATTGCAAAAATGCCTTTTTTCAACATTTATTTTCCATCCAATCTTAACCAAACTTTCCCAGTTTGTGTATGACCATCAGCAGATGCCAAAATGGGGCCAGATCGTGTTTCAAACACCAGAGTTATTGCCCTTTGTTTATTTAAAAAATATACAAAAATGGACATTATTCAGGATAGAGACTTCATTTTTCATCCAATCTTCACCAATCTTGCTCAGTTTGTCTATTACCATGAGATTACAGTTGAAGTCAAATATCAGCAAGATCGGACCAGAAACACTGGAGTTATTGCCCTTTGTTTGTGAAAAAAATATGCAAAATGGACATTATTTAGAATAGAGACTTCATTTTTCATCCAATCTTCACCAGTCTTGCACAGTTTGTCAATGACCATAAGATTAAAAGTGAAGTCGAATATATGCAAAATCGAGCCAGAAACAACAGATGTATTGCCCTTTGATTGTGAAAAAAATATACAAAAATAGACATTATTCAGGATAGAGACTTCATTTTTCATCCAATCTTAATCAATCTGGCTATTTTGTCTATGAACGTAAGACTACAGGTGAAGTCGGATATAAGCATGATCAGGTCAGAAACACCGGAGTTATTGCCCCTTATATTTGGAAAAAAACACCAACAAGTTTTCAATGATTGGCTTGCAGACACCATTTTTTATTCAATGTTGACCAAACTTACACAGTTTGCGTGCGACCATAAAATTGATTGATAAAATTTGATTTCCAACAGTTTCAAACCTTGCATGCAGTTCATTTATCATCATGGGACAGAAAATTATCACGAAACAGCAAAATGTGACCTTATAGCACAGCCATCGCAATTATCGCATTGCAACTAGTTCTCTAAGACTGTCTGCGAAAAAGACATCAAAATCTACTGTTTCTGCATTTTCCAGAATTGTCACTGACTTAATGAAAAAGGGTCAGGTAAGAATATCGAGAAAAATGATTTGAGACCCATTAGCAAAAACACCGCACATCCACTACCCAACTCTTACTTTAGTTAGCCCATTGCACTAACTGATGTTTTCAATCAAATTGATCCTATCCCTCTTTGCGTATTGTTCAGATACCTTAATTTTCAAACCTGTCACAACAGTATGGTCATCATCTGTACCAGTTCTCAGGTGAGCGCTTTGGGCCATGATGGCCCTTTTGTTCTTTCTTTTTTGTCGATTTTAATTTTAACTATTTCATTTCATTTTTTTAAGGCAACATGCACAGCATACACTATGCATGTACTTTGGTAGTGATAACAAGTTTTATAGGTTCAGCGCCTATTAAATTGCATGTACACATGGCATGCACACATTTCTAAACTTCACACTCATTTATTGACCTGGTCCCATATTCAAAAAACTGCTTAAGGAAACCATAAGTAAATTTCTTAAAATCATAAAATTCCTTGTCTGTGGCAGTTTCATGTATAGGTCATTTTTACATTTAAATAATTCAAACTAGTAAATATTGCTTAGATGTTTCATATTATACACATTTGTAAACAGAAATCATTGGATTTTTCATTGAAAATTTGATATGAAATTTTTACTTCAGTGGTCAAATCCACAAAGCTCCTAAGGATAATTTTAACTGAAGTATCATTTAAGGGAAAAATTCAATTACAATTTTCCTTGTGAAAATCAATATTTTACATTTGAAATATGGTAAAATATTGATCATCTGTTGATTATTTAGTTTTTCGTTTAAATTTTCGTTTAAAGCCCTTTTTAAGTTTTAATTATATTTTGCTTTGCTAAAATGTAAAGTATTTCCCCTGAAGATTTATTTGATCTTACTTTTTTCACATGGAATGTAAAATATCTTGTTTAACAAACTAGTATCATCTATTAAAATCATGTATAAATCGCTCACAGGTACTTGTAACAATGATTTTTTAATGTTCCATACATACTGGCGCAGTGCCTAAATCCGCCACTTATCTAAATCCGCCACCCCATCCGAATAAGCGTTTTTTACCGGCGATTTCTATTTTGTTGATCTCGATCAATCAGATACTTTCCCTTAACAACGCTGACGAGTTTTTATCTTGATTTGTGCATAAATGAATATTTTATCCAATTATTTTGTACATAACCCCTAAATGCAAACAAGCTGCATGCGGGGAATCTATTTCATACTGTGCATGCGCAATTTTAAGGCCCCGCATGGTGTCCATGATAAAATTAAATTATCGTGTTTTAATATTATGTCTATGGGAGCATGTGCAGCATAAAAGTAACCATTATTCATTAGCGTTGCATGCAATAAAATGCGGAAAGAACAGCATATTAAGAGCGCAAATGTCTCGCTACTCAAAACCCTAATTATTTGTCCCACGTGCACGCAGGGCCTCAGTTTCAGAGCTATTTTTAGAAATACAAATGAGTATTTGAAGAAATTGAAACATTGTATTAACAACAGAAAACGAGCTGCTTAATATAGAAAATTAAATAAGAACAAAGTCAAATGTGGAATAAGCAGGGCACGGGTTCCTGATCTACGATTTTCACCAAGGAACTTCGGATAACCATGTTTATTTTTAACACTAGAAAATGAACCTTAAAGAAACAAAAGTGGGAGTTTTGTCAATAGAAGTCAATAGAAGTTGCTTTGAAAACAGAATTCATAAAAGAATATTATTTTCGAGCAATTTGAACATTTAAAGAAGGGTGGCGGATTTAGGCACTCAGACGCTCATTTTAACACCACTGTTTTGCCCTTTGATTTCAATAAATATTTTTCGTTTGCCAAGTATTTGAAATGTAACCAAAACACGCCAGTAAATGCACATTAAACCTAACTTGATTTATGTTAATTTTTATGTCAATTGGTAAACAACTTTTGAAAATATCGTAAAAATACCCCCCAAATATTGCGGATTAAGGCACTGCGCCAGTATATATACTATAATAAGAGAAAGGTAAACAACGCCCCCTTTTTACAGTCACCTCACAATGTCTTGGTACAGTGCTCTAAAACCGCCGATTCTCCAGATTTCCTCTTGCTCCACAGTATTTATAGACCATTTTTAATCGTACTGAGTCCAGTTCTCTATGTTCTATTATTTCCATCAGTGTTTAAACAATGTCGTCACAGACTTTGCTCTGCATGAGTCTGAATTCTGTTACAACCTTTTCTGTTAAGGTGGAATTTTGTATGCAATTGCCAGGTGAGCGACAGAGGGCCCTGTCAGATCTCTTGGAGCGACAACCGCCCAAGGCATACATAGAGGCCATGGACGCTCTACTGAGGTGGCTGGAGAACAATGAGGAGGTAATCCAGTCTGAGAGGTTCACCATGAAGGAGTTACCTGCCTTGGAGAAGCAGCTCAAACATTTTAAGGTAAGTGCCTTGTATTTAAGTGCTACTGATTGTTGAATACGCATTCATCATTACCATACCCACTATGATTGCTTTATAATTGTGTCACCTTTGTGTGTGTTGGTTGTATAATAGCCCCCACCTGCATATTGTCCACTGGCACCAAGTTTTTCAAAACCTACAATGACCTGTATTCATTTCTCATTTATAAAATATGTGCAAAATAGTGACTTTGGAGCTACAGCAAAACATATCTATAGATTTATATATTAAAATCTCACCCTTTCTGTTTGCTCATATTACTACATGCAGTGTTTATTTCTTGGGTATTTTAATATGAACTTTCTGTCAAAGTTTCATGTTTCTACACCAGAAATAATGTACATTTAATCAAGGCTTTAGTATTAACAGTGTTCTAAAAATGTCCACACAGACTCTTGGTGAGGATCTTCATGAGCAGAGGAGCAGTAGAGATTATCTCAGCAGGACAGGAAATGACCTCATCATGAAAGCGCCCTCTGGGGAGAAAGCCTGTAAACTGGAGACGGATTTAAAACTGCTCACCAGCAGGTGGAACAGCGTATCTGCTGCCATGGAAACTAGAATACGGGACTTGGAGATTGCTGTTCAGCAGCTGAAGGAATATAGTGTAAGTTTTTTAAAGGGACTACGGTATGTCAAGGAAAATGTGATCTTCTTCAGCAACTTAAATGTTATTATGTGATAGTAAAAAACAAATAAACAGCAATAATTGAAAAAAGAAAACCGAGAGTGGGATCGAATTCTTGACAACGGAGTCGTGAGAACAAATGAAAATTGACCGTGCTGTAATCAACTGCACTATTCTGATTTATGAAAATACATGTGCATACTATGGTTATATACATGTAAGATACCACACATGGGATGTAAAAGTGTAAACAAGAAAAGGGCCAAATAAAAATTACGTATAGTATATAATGATTTTTATCTCCTAATGCTTAAATTATTTTTAGCTCACTGAGCACAACATGCTCATGGTGAGCTTTTGTGGTCGCCTTGTCCGTCGTGAATTGTGAATCGTCCGTCGTCAACATTTACCTTGTGAACACTCTAGATGCCACATTTATTGGCCCTTTTTTATGAAACTTGGTCAGAACATTTGTCCCAATGATATCTCGCCCGAGTTCGAAACTGGGTCATGTGTGGTCAAAAACTAGATCAAATTGAAGAAAAAGCTTGTTAACACTTTAGAAGTCACATTTTTTGCCCATTCTTCATGAAACTTGGTCAGAACATTTGTCTTAACGGTATCTCGGCTGAGTTTGAATCTGGGTCATGTGGGGTCAAAAACTAGGTCACTAGGTCAAATTGAAGAAAAAGATTGTCAACACTGTAGAAGTTACATTATTTGCCCAATCGTCATGAAACTATGTCAGAACATTTGTCCAAATGGTATCTCGGCCTTGTTCGCATCTGGGTCATGTGGGGTCAAAAACTAGGTCACTAGGTCAAATTGAAGAAAAAGCTTCAATTTCAATATGTACTTCAAAATTTTGTATGTCTGTTGTAACTTAAGTTTTTCAAATCATGATGATTAAGGCCGCCATTTCCATCAGTCTGTATCAGTATATCCATATCCGTATAAAAATCTAACACATGGACAATTGTTCGACTAATGAAACTCAGGTGAGCGACCCAGGCACATTTGGCCCTCTTGTTCCATTATTTTTTCATTATTTTAACCTTCATTATATGCCAATATTAATATTTAAATTTCAGATTTTGTACTGCAGTTGCCCTCTTGGGCCCTTTTCGTAGACATTGCCCCTTTAACTATGCCATAGACGTTACATGTGACAATATTCAAATTCAGACCAAACTTGTCTATGCTCTAAAATTAAATTTCAGACTTGATGAACAGTTTCAAGAAATATCTTTCAGTGTTTATCATTGTTACCGGTATAAGTCACTAGATATGTTACACCATAAGGGCTTTACTTTACCTACTGTAATTTATGAAATACCTGACATTGAAATAATTTAACGGAAGATATAGCATATGTTGTAATTGACTGTAATTTATTGAAATACCTGTATCCTGTTTTGAAACCGGTTGTTGATAACAGATTATTTTGTAAGCTATTCTGACATTTTCAGTAAAACGTTCTCACATCATTTTTAATGCAGACCACTTCAGTGTTGAATTGTTACGAACAGTTGGACTTTATCTCGGTATACTATCATTTATGTATTGTCCCTGCAGACCACTTCAGTGTTGAATTGTTACGAACAGTTGGACTTTATCTCAGTATACTATCATTTATGTATTGTCCCTCGGAGAGGTCTTAAGAGCAGTAGAACTGGCATGGCATTGAAGGAAAAACAACGCGCAGATGATCAAATGGGGCAAATATTTAAAATTAATAAAAAGAGGAATCTTTAAACAACTTGTATTTTATTATGCAATATGAGAATTCAATTTCTTTGGCCATTATCCCATTATCTTTCATGCGTATCTTTATTCACAGACTCTGCGGCAAGGCCTTATGACATGGATGACAGAAATGGACATATTTCTTCACGCGGAGGACCCCACAAAAGGTGATCTACCCACACTGCAGGCTCAATTGGAGGAGAACACTCGAGTCCAGAAGGATATTAAAACTCTACAGAAAAATATGGACGACATAAATCACCTGTACCGCAGCCTTTCGTTAAACATTGACCCTGTTTTCGGTGCTAATCTTTCTGAGGAGGTGGAAGAATTGAACACGAACTGGAATAAAGTGTTAATACTCTCTGAACAGCAGCACGATCGATTGAAAGGGTCGTTGGACTCTAGTGAGGAGATATACCGGGAAATTCGACGGATCATTTCGTGGCTTGAACCAATAAAGGATGAGATTTCTAACAAGGATTATTCTGTGGAAAGCTTGAATGATCTTCAGTTGAAGAACAAGCGCTTTAAGGTATTTGTATTGGCATTACTTTGTCTCCCGCTATACTTGCCAATCTTTTATAATGTCAGTCTAAATGTTTTTTAAGTGATAAATGCAATACTTCAAACGATTTCTAAGGAAGTGAGGTTGTTTTAGTAACTCCTATATTCCCCTGTAATGATATTCAATCTAAATGTTTTTTAAGTGATAAGTGCAATACTTCAAACGATTTCTAAGGAAGTGAGGTTGTTTTAGTAACTCCTATATTCCCCTGTAATGATATTCAGTCTAAATGTTTTTTAAGTGATAAGTGCAATATTTCAAACGATTTCTAAGGAAGTGAGGTTGTGTTAGTAACTCCTATATTCCCCTGTAATGATATTCTGAAGTTTCTAAAGAGAAAGCTATTTATTTAATTACAGTGTTTTTTTTTAAGGGCCAATTCGGAGACGCAATTCGGCCCCATTCCCCTGCTTAAATAGTTTGTAATTTTCCCCTATTTTTACCTTTGAATTCCTCTCAAAATGTAAGCTTTATTTTGAAAAAAAAGAGACTAAAATCTGTCAAAAATTGGCTAAGATAGAGGAGTTTTCGTAAACAATTTCATCAAAGCAAGTTAGTCTAAGTTATCTTTTGTAGCAAAACATTTCATTTATGTTTTATTACAAAGGAGAATATACACATTTAATAATGTTTTTCCAAAAACAACCAAACCTTTTGCCATAAAATTCCCCATCTGAGGGGCCCCGCCACCTTTTACCCAAGGGTGCAAAAAAACACTGAATTAAGATTTATACTTTTACTTGTGTGTTTACCAAAGGGTACAGAACAGGCCTTTGTTCAATCATTTTAATAATTAAACATAATTCAGTATAGGATTGTTCATTATCATGTTTAATCAGCCAATACAAATTAAAGCTGATATACCTTTATACAGTGTTCATTCTCGGGTGAGTTGCAGGCGGGCCAATGGCCCATCAGCCACAAAGTCAGTGCGCCACTGAAGGATTTTCTCGGGTTTTTACAAATGTAGAAAAACATCAAATTACTTCTTTCGTTGTACAATAACCACAAAAATGTCTCTAAACAACCTTTCTGAGATTTGTGAACGTCAACGTTTTTGGAAGATTTATCAGTTTTTTTCAACTTAACTTGCAGATGAAGTACGGGTACGGCCGAATCAACGAATGTTTTCTCGCCTCATTTTCAACAATGTTCTTATTTTGCCTAGGAATTTTGGTGGAAAATGCAAGAGTTTTTCCCTCGATGCTCACTGTATCTGCTTTCCGCTTTGACATCTTTATTTTCTTATTAAAATCAACTTAAACCGCATGTAAATTTCAGACAGCACTGTTATCAATGTGTGATGATGTAAGCGAGGTCAAATGGCGCGTGACCTTATCTGCCAATGAAATCGCTAGTTATAAAACAGTGCACGCGCGGTAGCCTGGCAACGGTTAATTTCCACTAACAATCGTGCTATGCGATGTTCACAATTTGCAATACGATTTACGATGATTTTCTTTCAAAAAAATTGCCTACAGACGGAATTTTCTATGTGCCTGTTATATTTATCATGCGCCCAAATGGCGCACGGACAGTATTTTTGTTGCGCCCATTTAATTTTCTTTAGCGGCCCAGAATGAACACTGTTTATATGAAACAAGCATTTATATTGGTAAAGTATTAAAATCAGACAACAATGAAAGTTACTGTGTTGTTACCATGGAGCCTAAATGATAATGAGAGCACAATAAATAATAAATGTGTTACATATGTACTTAAGTAAATCTCTGTCAGTGGAGAAATATTTGTCATTACATATATCTTCCCATTTCTTGAGTTGACCTATTGCTTTGGTTTCAACCAGTCATATTGTATCACAAGTAGCGTATCTGTGGTCTGGTGTTAACACTTTGGCTTCAAAAGCCTATGGTCGCCGGTGTGACGACAAGAATCCAAGTGCAGAATCCAGATTGAACACAAACACTCACAAATTATGCTATATATAGCAAAGAAACTTAAAGTAAAGTTGTATTTAAGACCTTGCGTACGGAGATGACAAGTAAAGAGTTGGAGGTGAAGCAGTTGACAGACAATGCCAACGAGATGTTGAGCACAGCGCCGTCCGGTTCCCTGCAGGACTTGGCGCGATCCCTGATGCGTATGAACACTGTGTGGACCCACACCTTGCAGCAGGTGGAGCACTACTATAAGCTGTTCGTGACATCCGAACAGAACTGGAGGGAATTTAAACGTAAGCTTTTCAGAGTTGTGAAAGTGTTTTTGGATACAAAAGTAACTTTGCATTAGTTTAATGTTAATATTGCCATGAGTACAATTTTCAAGTAGAAACAAAACAAAATTGCATTGAATAATAACCTGGTGATGCAAAAATAAATATATTGTATAAAACTGTTAATAAGATTAATCTACAATTTCATGGCAAGATAAAATGAAAATGGATATTTCAGATAATGTTGAAAACAATAGATCTTATCAGCATATAATGAACCTGAAGAAGTAACGTATTTCAATATGGAATACCTATATGAATGGTGTGAAGCTGTTCAACTGTCCATTGTATTGTTCCAATGATTCCTTTAGATGCCCTCGATGAAGAGACCCGCTACCTAGACAGACTAGAAACTAAGATCAAGCATGCCTCGTCTGTAAGTGCAGACGCAGAAGAAATCTCGGAACACATGGATGTACGTTCATTTAGCCCTGTTTTCCTGTTCTTCAGTAGAGCTGAAAAGATGTAGCCATGGCTTGATTCAATTTTGATTGCAAACATCATTTGAGGCGCATCGTGGGAATGCCGGTCTTAATGCATGTGCGTAAAGTCTCGTCACTGATTGCACTAAGCACAGGCTAATTCAGGACGGCACTTTCCGACTACAGTGGATTTATGTTTAGAAGAGACTTCCTTGAAACAGAAATTACCATAAAAGCGGAAAGTGCCGTCCTGGATTAGCCTGTGCGGACTGCACAGGCTAATCCGGGACGACACTTTACGCACATGCATTAAGACTGGTTTTCCCACGACGCGCCTCATTTAGTTTAATAATTCTATTCATGTTTCCTTTTTACAGGCTTGTAAATGCAAAACAAAGTCTAAATATGGTTATTTTCCATATTAAAATATCGAAACTATATACAACAACCTCTTATAGCATCTCATAAACAACTCGGAAACTCACTTAAAAATTATGCGGTGCCGAATACGTTCACCCCCCTGAATATACCGGCAACCGTGATGCCAATTACAAGATTAATCTACACAAATAACTTTAATTTATTGTTTGATGACAAATCATCTATGGATACGTAAAAGAGAATCAAATTGAAATTGGAAGGTTTAGTATCGACAATCGAATCTGGATTTATCAACGCATTGACGAATTGTTGCAGCTCTATTCTTCATCTATGGTTAGTTTATTTAAAGAAGTATGGTTTATAAATACTGTTTTGTCATGGTTTGGTTTTTAGCTCGACTATTCGAAGAATAGATGAGCTTTCCTTAGTATACTACCCCCGGCGTCAGCGTCGGCGTCTGAATTTGGTTTAAGTTTTTATTCAACAGTCTTGTAATTCAAAACTACATAAGTTATTCACTTGAAACTTGGAACTAACCTTTGTCATCAACTCCAGTATCAAGGGCAACATTCCCTATAACTCTGTTTTGTATTTTGGCAGAGTTATGCCCCTGTTCACCTAGATTTTCTGGTTAAAGTTTATATTCAAACGTTGTGTAACTTCAATACTACAAAAGCTATTCACTTGCAACTTGGAATAAAACTTTGTCATCAACTCCAGTATCAGGGTGAACATTCCCCATATTTCTATTTTGTATTTTGACAGAGTCACGCCCCTTTTCACATAGATTTTCTGGTTAAAGTTACATTCAAAAGTTGTGTAACTTCAAAACTACATAAGTTATTCACTTGAAACTTGGACCTAACCTTTGTCATCACTCTAGTATCAGGGGCTACATTACCCATAACTCTATTTTGTATTTTGACAGAGTTATGCCCCCTTTTCACTTACATTTTCTGTTTAAAGTTTATATTCAAAAGTTTGGTAACTTCAAAACTACATAAGTTATTCACTTGAAACTTGAAACCAACCTTTGTCATCAACTCTAGTATCAGGGGCAACATTGCCCATAACTATGTTATCTTTTGTGACAGAGTTGTGCCCCTTTTTAGCTCACTTGAGCTATAGGTATAGGGGACCTCTCCGGCGGCGGCCGTCATCTGATTGCTGTCAACACTTTGGACCATTCTCGCGATAAAGACTACATTTTGTATTCAATCGTGACCTTACTTGTACAGTTTGTGTATGAACATAAAATCTCGGATGGGATTGTTATTGGTTCAGATCACTCCAGTAACACCAGAGTTATTGCCCCTTTTTCATGCAAAAAAATTCAAAAATGCCCTTTTCCAACCTATAGACTTTATTTTCCATCCAGTCTTAACCAAACTTTCACAGTTTGTGTATGACCATCAGATCTCAGCAGACACCAAAAATGGGCCAGATCGTTTTTCAAACACCAGAGTTATTGCCCTTTGTTTACCAAAATGGACATTATTCAAGATAGAGACTTCATTTTTCATCCAATCTTCACCAAACTTGCACAGTTTGTCTATTATCATGAGATTACTGTCAAATTCGAATATAAGCAAGATCGGACCAAAAACACTAGAGTTATTGCCCTTTGTTTGTGAAAAAATTTGCAAAAGTAGACATTATTCAGAATAGAGACTCCATTTTTCATCCAATCTTGTCTATGGCCATAAGACTACAGGTGAAGTCGAACATAAGCATGATAGGGCCAGAAAAACCAGAGTTATTGCCCCTTGTGTTTGGAAAAAAACATCAACAAGTTATCAATGATTGGCTTGCACACACGATTTTTGATTCAATGTTGACCAAACTTACACAGTTTGCGCATGACCATAAAAATTGATTGATAACATTTGATTTCCAACAGTTGCAAGACTTGCATGCAGTTATTTGTACATGCAACATTGATGTCTTCAGAGCCTGCATGAACATCATTTATCATCATAGGACAGAAAATTATCAAAGAGAAAAAAGCAAAACTTGACCTTATAGCAGAGCTATCGCAATTATCACATTGCAACTAGTTCTCCAAAACTGTTTGCGAAAAAGCACATCCACTACCCAACTCATACTTTAGTTAGCCCATTGCACTAACCGATGTTTTAAATCAAAATTGATCCTATCCCCGTCTGTGTATTGTTTAAATACCTTAATTTTCAAACCTGTCACAACAGTATGGTCTTCATCTGTTCCAGTTCTCAGGTGAGCGCTTTTGGCCATCATGGCCCTCTTGTTCACATAGATTTTCTGGTTAAAGTTTATATTCAAAAGTTTTGTAAATTGAAAACTACATAAGGTATTCACTTGAAACTTGGAACTAAGCTTTGTCATGAACTCTAGTATCAGGGGCAACATTACCCATAACTCTGTTTTGTGTTGACAGAGTTAGTTAACGTTTTACATAACCTTTGTGGTTAAAATTTTTGTTTAAAAAATTTATAAACTATACAAGGCTTCACTTAAAAGTTTTGTATTTTAACAAATTTATGCCCCTTCCACTATCCAAATATGTACCAACTGAAATACTTCGAATAGTCGAGCGCGCTGTCCTCTAACAGCTCGTGTTAATAATCCTATAGCAAACTGTAATAGAAAATTGTATATTTTTAATGTAATAAATAAAAACATCAGAATTATAGAGGTTTAAATTTTAAATGATTAGTCTTATGCATGTATATCCTGGTGACTGATCATTCAAAAGGCAAGGATGTTAGTGATTGCACTTTCACGTAAGGAAGAAAAATGACTTGGACATAATTTTGCAGACTAAATAAACAGGATATTTGTATGGGTATTTATCAAGTGATTTACAAGAATATGACATTTAGAATTTATTTTAAACAATATACAATCTATGTTTTTTGACTGCATTTACATTATAATGTGTTTATGTGATTCATTTTGTTATTAGGGGAAGTAACTTTTACTCGATGTTCAATTTGTCTGGCGTTGTAACAGTTTTTAAAATGGTACGACTTTCCAGTATATATAGACTGCATAGTTAAAATACTTTTAAATGTTATGACATTGAGTTCTAATATATTTGCTTATGAAGAGAAATGTAAAGTTGTTAAAAATGCAAGTGAGAACCGATATAAACACAGACGAATCCATGTGAGTAAATCAGGCGATTGATAAATACAGGTGATTGCAGCGTGTATACAAACAGAAAATCATGATTCCCCGTATTTTCAGTAAGTGGTTTGGACCCTCATTATCAACAAAATTTAAACCGGTTATAGGACACATGTAAATGAATATGGTTTAATTTTAGGTCATAGTCGTACCTGTCAGAGTATTCAACAGAAAACAGAGTGCTTCTTGAAATTTAAACCAATTATAGGACACATGTAAATGAATATGGTTTAATTTTAGGTCATAGTCGTACCTGTCCGAGTATTCAACAGAAAACAGAGCGCTTATTGAAATTTAAACCAATTACAGGACACGTAAATGAATATGGTTTAATTCTAGGGCATAGAGTCGTACGTGTCCGAGCATTCCACAGAAAACCGAGCCCTAATCGAAGAGCTGAAACAGGAAATGATCGTCAACAGCATCTTGTCTGACCTCGTCTCATCAGAGTCAGAGGTGTATGTGAGACGCCTGGAAATCCTTGAAAAACAGGTACGCCACCTATTTTAGTATTTCCTGTAGCCAAAATAGTAAACGGCTACTTAAATTGTTGAAATTGTTTAAAAATGAGGTGTGTAGTCACATGATCTGGGTTCATTATTTCAAAATGAGAGGTAGTTTTGCAAAATTGAAATTTTTTACTAAATTTAATTATTTGAAATTAGTCTAATAATTTTTTTTTTTGTAGACTTATGAAAAGCAGGCAGTCAACGGATTCCTATTTTTAGCTCACCTGAGCACAACGTGCTCATGGTGAACTTTTGTGATCGTCCGTGCGTGCGTGCGTCCGTCGTCAACTTTTCATTCAAACGACATCTCCTCCTAAATCACTTGGCAGATTTTTACCAAACTTCACAGGAATTATCATTGGGTGACCCTCTTTCAAAGTTGTTCAAATCGTTACAGTCCGCTGCATATGTAGGTCACCAGATAGATTTCAAAAGTGTAAACTTAATATATAAATATTTTGAATTGAAATTCAAATGTGTGTATACATTATGTAGTATATAATAAGTCAGAATAATATTACAAAGAACATCCTTATGTATTTTTTTCATTAATTGTCAACAAGTCTAGTCATCATTTTGTAAGTGAGATCATTTACTAGTTGTACTTGAGAGTAAAAAAAAATATTCATTAAAAACAGCAGTAGTATAAATTGCATTTTTATTTCATATTTCATACTATTCCAAGGGCAATAATGTTAGTGTTAGTGTTCTAGGAACTAAAATGCAAAGTAGCATCAATAAATATTACATTTTTTGCTTAAATTCAGGCAAAGGAAACCATACGACAGATGGAAGGGTCAATCAATGAGGCCCAGGTAGTGGAGAAAGAGCTTCTCGAGCTCTCACAGTGGATGACGGTGGTTGACAAGGAGATACAGAACAGACTGGATGCAGACGTACTGGCAGGAGATGTACCAGAGGAGAGTGAAGTGAGTGGTCTCCATTGAATTTATGAGGATAGGGAATTGAGTAGTCTCCATTGAATTTATGAGCTGTGTGAAGTAAGTTGTCTCCCTTGAATTTATGAGGAGAGTAAAGTGAGTAGTCTTCATTGAATTTATGAGGAGATTGAAGTAAGTGGTCTCCATTGAATTTATTAGGAGAGTGAAGTGAGTAGTCTCTTGAATTTATTAGGAGAGTGAAGTGAGTGGTCTCCCTTGAATTTATGAGAAGAGTGATCTCCCTTGAATTTATTAGGAGAGTGAAGTAAGTGGTCTCCTTTGAATTTATGAGGAGAGTGATTTGAGTGGTCTCCCTTAAAGGAATGAGGAGAGTGATTTGAGTGGTCTCCCTTAAATGAATGAGGAGAGCGAATTAAGTGGTCTCCATTGAATTTATTAGGAGAGTGCAGTGAGTGGTCTCCCTTGAATTTATGAGAACAGTGATCTCCCTTGAATTAATGAGGAGAGTGAAGTAAGTGGTCTCCTTTGAATTAATGAGGAGAGTGATTTGAGTGGTCTCCCTAAAATGAATGAGGAGTCATCTTCCTTGAATTTATAAGGAGAGTTAAGTGAGTTTGTTGTTATGCGCTACAAAACTTTTATTCATAAGTAAAGATCTTGATGTTCTCTGCTTCAAAGTTTTCCATGCGGATGACGTGATGTTGTACATGTCAGCATAATTTTCGCACGCTTTTCTAGCAGAACAAAGGATTTGCATGAAGTACATGTGCATTTTAACTCTAAATAGAATTTGTGTTTACGTCAGGTTAACAGTAAAATTCTGATAGGCGTTTTCGGGGTTTCGATTTTATTATACGTGTTCTTATAATACAATTTGAAATTAATTTCAAGGAACTATAGAATATTTGTATATAAAATGGTATATTTTACATATGCATATAAGACATCATGGATGTTAACAACAAGGAAAAAGGTGAGTTAACAACATTTACCTTTTGAGATCGCGAAAATAGGCTAGTGTATACATCTATATGTATATGAATTGTCTGACAAGTTATATCACGATCTGGCTATATCGCAATCATGATCCATGGACCCCGCAATTCATGATATAATGGTTTTCCAGTGTACTTGCCTCTAGTTGTTGCATGTTCATAAGTATGCTACTAATGTTAAATAATCTGCCAAAAACTTCATCCATTTTTTTCTCGAGTTTATTATTTTACAGCAAATGAAGGACGAGTTTCGACAACAAGAGGAGTTGATTACCTCCCTTGAGAAGAAGTCGTCTGACTACAAGGCAGCGGGAAAGCAGGAGGCTGCTCGAAGACTCGACTACCAGCTGCAGAGACTGAAGGTAGGCCATTTTTGTGGTTTAGTAGTGTATGAAATTCCATCAATCACATGTAACTAACGAAATCTGTCCAGGGTTTCCCGCAGGATTTCATGAAGGCATGCAGGAAATCCTGCTGTCTCGGTCGAGATGATTGGTATGTAATGGTATGCCCATTCTTACACCGAAAAATACTTTCTCACTCATACAAAACGTATTGGGAACGAACTATATCATATTGGTATAGAACCAGTTCTGCCAAACAATTTATTAAAAGATGTTGACTGGTGTAAAATCTGCTGAATCAATTTTTATCAATAAAAATGTCCATCTTGATGAAAAGCAGTGTCTGGGAGCGGAAGGTGTTGAATTATTTCCCTAAGAAATTTCGTTAGCTTTGACCAGTAAATTTGCTTAAAGTGAATCTCTGAATATGATACAGTCGATCACGATACTACGAAAAAGCTCGGGAGACACAGATTTGTTTGTAGTATCGAGTGTTTCGTAGTATCGCATCTTTAGGAAACTCCTTATTTTGTCATTTCGATGAGTCATGATTTGCAGTATTGCGTTTCGACTGTATGTATTATACATTGCAACAAATGTAGTTGTTTTTATCAGAATATAGTTGATCAATTATATTTATTTTTCTTTAAATATACACATTAAATACTGTATATGAGGCGTGTCGTGGGAAAACCGGTCTTAATGCATGTGCGAAAAGTGTCATCCCGGATTAGCCTGTGCAGGCTTTTATGGTATTTTCTGTTTCAAGAAAGTCTCTTCTAAACATAAATCCACTGTAGGCGGAAAGTGCCGTCCTGGATTAGCCTATGCGGACTGCACAGGCTGATCCAGGACGACACTTTACGCACATGCAGTAAGACCGGTTTTCCCACGATGCGCCTTATATGTTTTTCATCAAACTGACTCCAAAAACTAGGTGTGTGTATTACATGTTTGCATACTATTTTACCGTAACTATAGACAGGGGCGTAGCTTACTTTTGGCGCTATAGGCACGTGCCTATACATTTTTTTCCAGAGATGAAAATTTTTTATATGCCAATAATGCAATAAAAACAAGAAGGGGTGTGGGGTTGAGGGGATCTTTCTTGGCTGTGTTGATACTTCATTGTTTAACGAGTTGATTACATCAATATGAAATAAATTTCATGAAACACACGCTTATTTTACAATTATTTTGTAGAATCTGGGCTTAGCTGAAGTTAGTTGCTTGTAGCCACATACGAGGATGAACACTCCTGGCCCAAATTATCGCTTACAGCGTCGTTTTGTAGATTCCGCCTATTGCGCCTATACATTTTTTGAACCCATGCTACGCCCCTGAAAGATGTACATGTATCAGTGCTCCAGATCAATATTTGTACTGGGCGTTAATGTACGTACACTTACTTCTGAAAATTTGAGAGTAAATGTACACTTACTTCAGAATTTTTTTGGGGTAAATGTACACTCTATGATGCAAATGTAGGATTAGTGACTTTGGGTTAAATTTACATCCAACAACAGTATTATAATAATTATCCTTATAATGCATTCATTTTAATCAAATAATGTTCCAAGTAAGAATTCTGAACATTTTAAGAATTTTATTGCTAACTACTGAACATTTTCTGTTTCCAGCTACTAATGTATGCAAACAGTGAAAAAAATGTGCCTAAATGTACTCCCAAATTTTTATTTTCTCTGCGTAAGTTCCAATTATTTGTGCGTAATTCACATGTGTATGCGCCTTATCTGGGACTCTGATGTCTTTGTTCACATTGCGAGTTCGGACATTTTCAGAGGAACATGGCCGACCTGAACGTTAAGTTCCAGAAATTCCAGCGACCCGCAGATTTCGAGCCGAAGCAGAATCATGTTAAACGAGAGCTGAACAACATACAGGAGCGTATCTACATGCTGGAGATACACGCAGATGATCTTGACTCTCTGCAGGCGAAACACGACCAGTGCATGGTATAACCTTACTGATGTTAGCATGGGTGAATGTACAGAAATTTGAAAATACTGAACACATAGTTTTTAGGGTAATTTATGTTGGACAAAAACTTCCAAAAATACTGAAATCAGTATTAATACTGAAAACTTTCACTCATGCAGTTAGGAATGATAAATTTGCTATAAAAATGAAAGCTTCATAACAGTCTATGTGGTTAGGGTTATGTAAACTGCTGATGATGATTATGTTTATAATCACTTGTAGTCCAAACATGAGCATTTCATGGTAACCTTATAGCTTCGTGTGTGTTACACATGATAAATGCTTAATTTGTTTAAAAACAATGAGCTTCACAGCATCTAAGTAAAACATACTTTTAAGTTAAATTTTGTTTAGCAATAATAAGTGCAGTGAATAAAAAAGATTGCCTTGAAGTAATAAACGAGCTATGTTCCTTACAGAAATTCTATACCACGATGAGTGAGTTAAAATCGGAGGTGGAGTATGTCATCAAGACTGGGCGTCACATTGTCGAGAAGCGACAGGTGGATTTTCCCGACAAACTGAACAAACAGCTAGATGCTTTGAAACAGCAGTACAATGTTATTGGAGCTCAGGTATATAGTTGTTCATACTGTTTGTCCACTCTGTATCGATTTTTGAGAAATTGTTCACTTTCTGCACCAAATGAAACAGCTGAAAATTTTACTGAGTTCAGACATTTATTCAGATGTCTTGTCCACTGTGAATATGTCTGTAAATGTTGAAATAACTCTCTAACAGTACTCAATATTTTGTAGATATTTTGTCCATGTACATGTACATCAAGTTTAAGTGAAATACAGTAAACTGTTTCAAATTCAAGTGTTTTCCCAACTGGCAAAGCCCATATTTTATAAAGAAAAAAAAATATGAAAGGCAAATTTAGCAGTCAACTACATGTTCTTTACTGCAAATGATCTTTGACCCTTGACTATGGAGGTTTAAAACACAAACAGTGCCTTAATCTTAACTATCAGCCAGTAGAAATCGAAGCTTGAAATATTTCGAAGTAACCGACGTTTTTGTTTGTCAGCGTGATATGATATTAAGAATAAATATGAAAACTTATTGTCATGGACCAAAATTACTATTGCCTAAGTGACAGAGGGCAAGACTAATAGAAATAAAAGCTTGTATGCTACGAGCATTTTCATTGGTCAGTGTTATATTTTAAGACCTCTGTTGCATCGGTAACAGAGGGCAAGATGAATAGAAATCATTGCCTGTATGTAAAGAATGTTTTCAATGGCCAGTGTTATTTCTTAAGACTAAATACGAAAATTTTCATAGTCATGGATTCCAAATCACTGTTGCATATGGAGGGCAAGTCAAATAGAAATCGAAGCTTGTATGTAACAAACATTTTCATTGGCCAATGTTATATGTTAAGAATAAACCATTGTTGCCTTGCAGATGGAGGGCAAGACAAAGATAGAAATCATAGCTTGTATGTAACAAACGTTTTCATTGACCAATGTTATATGTTAAGACCCTAATGCATATGTAACAGATCGCAGTACGATTAAAAATCAAAGCATGTATGTAACAAAGATTTTCATTGACCAATGTTATATGTTAAGACTAAACCACTGTTGTTTAGGTGACAGAGGGCAAGACAAAGATCGAGAAGGCCATGAAGCTGTACAAGAAGCTAAGCAAGGAGCTGTCGGCTGTGCAGGACTTCATCAACCGCAGCAACCACGAGCTCGACTCCCGGGAAAGGTCGGACTCTAGCATGAGCAGGCAGAAGGCCCTAACCTTTGCCAAGGTAGCGAGCAGATATGGTTATCATTATTGATGTGTGTGTGGGGGGAGTGAGGTATTTGCCTTTGGGGTCCAGGGGTTGGGTAAGATGTTTGATTGTACTGCCCTTCTGCCAAGGTAGCATGCATAATCCTTTTACTATAATTTAGGTGTCTATTTGACTGCTTTTGATGTTACGGTTTTGGCGGGGGTGCTTGCTTGCACTCATCTTTGACTATCAAGGTGAAGTCCTGTTATCATAATTGTGGTATGTGTGTGAGTGTGTGATTGATCCTAAATTGTTCGGGTAGGTAGTTTGCTGGTACTGACCTTTGTTAAGGTGATTTGAAGAAATCCTGTCCTCCTTTTGGTGTAGGGCATGTTGATCTGGATGGCTGTGGATTGGTTTGGTGGGTGTTGTGTCTCGCACCAACATAATTACTTGAAACCTAGCAATTCCTGCTAATATTTTTATTCCTTAGTAACTGTTGTGATAAATATAAATGAAAAAGAAATGACAACACAAAGTGAAGTAAAAAATAATAGTTTACATTCAACCCAAAGAAAAATATCAGTCAGAACAACTGCATGACTAATTGTATGAAGCTGTAATATATTACTCTCCTATGTATGTTCCCCAGGCAACTCTGCAGGAGATAGTGAAGCGTCAGTCCCTGCTGGCCTCCATGATGGACCTTCTGCGTCAGCTCGGGGAGCTCACGGAGGAGGCGCGGCTAGCGAAGCTGGGAACCAACCTGGACAACCTCTTTGACAAGTGGAACCAGCTGTCTGCCAGGCTCACAGCCTGGATACAGAAACTGCAGGCATGAATTGAGTTTGTAATTGTTAATAAGATGCATGAAACATTACTATTTTATGCCGTTGTACTATTAATCCAATTAACAATATTTAGATGGATAGTCTTCGGTAAGATATGTGTGAGTTGAATAATAGAATAATACTTTTAAGGATAAAGTCATTATTGACGTATGAACTTGCTCTTTTATGTAATCTCGCTCATTCAGTCACCAGGTTTTACAAAATTGATGACAGTTTTAATAAAGATTCATTGCCAATAGTCTAATAATCAATAGCTATTATTATCTGTGTTGCTTGCTGTATCTCTGAAGGCTACAGCCCCAGTGAATGTAGATGAGAAGTTTCGAGAGTTCCAGACGCAGTGTATGAAGGTGAAGGACTGGATGGCGCAGACCGAGTCCGTACTGCAGACCCACGACTCCCTGCCAACGGAGCAGCAGGTCACCGATTTCTGGATCTCCAAACTTCAGGTACGGTGATGTATCAGTTCTTTGTCTTTTATGTCAATGTTGTCAATAAGCGACAGTTAAGTTGCAAGAGATACAGTAAGCAAAACATTTTCTGGTTATGAGCAAAGTTTTACATTTTCCAATTTATGAGAGCTAAGCTTTACATTTTGCAGTTACAAGCGTTAAGCTACATGTATATACATTTTTGTTGAGAATCGACCTAAACAGTTTTCAGTAGAGAGTAAAGCTATACAATACATGTTTGCGTTTTAAGAGTTACGGTTTACATTTTTTAGCTATGAGAGCTAAGCTTCATATATACATTTTCCAATTGCAGAGTTAAGCTATACATTTTCCAGTTAGAGTCTCGCTGAAACATTTCCAGTTAATACGTGAATTAGGCTATATATTTCCCGATAAAAGAGTTTTTATATGTATATTCCAGTATGCATTTGATATAGCTCACATTTCAGACGCTGCAGAAGGACTGCGGCGACAAAGCTAGCGAGGTGGAGGCCATGCGAGAGTGTGCAATGGCCGTCTTAAGCAAGAACGACCAGTTCACAAGTATGGTCGAGCCAGAGCTCACGTTTATCAACCATCGTTGGGCGGAAATCACTGGTCGACTGAAAGTAAGCATTTTGTCATACTTTATGACCAAAAAAAAATTTTGTAAGTCTTAAATCATTTAACTGTCTTAACGTAGAGATCTCTTAAATAAAACAGTTATTGTAAGCCCAATATATTTTTAATGCGGAAGTTGTCAGCAAATTGTCCCAGTTTCAGTTTAATCTGCCAAATGACATAGTCAGCTATTCTTTAAATATTTCAGTTTTCCAATATAATTGGCAAAGCGCATTGGGGAGCTTCCATCAGTTCACTGATATCCTCGTTCAATATAATTATGTTGGCTGCCATTTATCGTTCACCTTTTTGGAAATAGTTTTGTACTTTGTTACTGTAAAACGTTTTCAGATATGCAGTCTTGATTTTGTCAGTTTTATTACCAACACCACACAAAACTTTGCTAAAATAAACTTCAAGTAAGTTAAAATTTAATTTTATTAGGAAAAGATTGCACAAGGCCTAGGAATAGAGACCAGAAAGCAGACTCCTCCCTCTTCACCCAAGTATGTTGAACACACAGAGGTCAAGGTCATGGTTACCAAGACAACCGTTGTCAAGACAACCACGTCAGAGGTCACGACCTCAATGACCTCTGAATCTTCTGGTGCCATATCGCCCATTTCTACGACAGTGTCAGAAACTGACTTCACTCCAGCTCAGACCCCAGAAATTTCAGAAGACTTTGCAAGAAGCAAGGTAGTTGTTGCTACGGAGACTAGCCCTCTGAAATCGTCTGAGATTAATTCGAGTGACATTCAGAGTTCAGCAAGGAAGTTCCATTCCCTGTATGAGATTGCTATGGAGATGATAGAGAATTACCAGCGAGAAGTTCTGAATCATGGGGAGCTGCAGCCCCGGGATGTGATTGGGGATTTGCAGGATAATGCCAAGGTGAGGGTCGCAGAGTTGTGATTTTGTTTGAAAAATGTAATAACTTATATAACATATTGAGTAGATAAGCTAGAAAATTTACTTGTGCTATAAGCATTTCATAGTTTGTTTTGGACAGGATCTCTGAGAGTTTCATATTTTGATTTCGAGTTACATGTATGTTTTGTTTTGTTGGTTTTCAACATGATCGACCACTCAGTATTTCATAATTTGTGTTGCAGAGTATAAACAGGAACTGTCAATGCATCATATTTTGTTTTGCAGAGTCTGGACATTAACTATCATTATCAATACATAGATATTTAGTGATTCAAAACTTGTGTTGCAGAGCCTAGACATAGACATTCAGTGTTTCCTGTTTTATTTGCACAGTCTAGACATAAACATTCGGTGTATCCTGTTTTATTTTTGCAGAGTCTAGACATAGACATTCAGTGTTTCCTGTTTTATTTGCAGAGTCTAGACATAAACATTCAGTGCTTCCTGTTTTATTTGCAGAGTCTAGACATAGACATTCAGTGTTTCCTGTTTTATTTGCAGAGTCTAGACATAAACATTCGGTGCTTCCTGTTTTATTTGCAGAGTCTGGACATAAACATTCAGTGCTTCCTGTTTTATTTGCAGAGTCTGGACATTAACTATCATTATCAATACATAGATATTTAGTGATTCAAACCTTGTGTTGCACAGTCTAGACATAAACATTCAGTGTTTCCTGTTTTATTTGCATAGTCTAGACATAAACATTCAGTGCTTCCTGTTTTATTTGCAGAGACTAGACATAGACATTCAGTGTTTCCTGTTTTATTTGCAGAGTCTAGACATAAACATTCAGTGCTTCCTGTTTTATTTGCAGAGTCTAGACATAAACATTCAGTGTATCCTGTTTTATTTTTGCAGAGTTTAGACATAAACATTCAGTGTGTCCTGTTTTATTTTTGCAGAGTCTAGACATAAACATTCAGTGTATCCTGTTTTATTTTTGCAGAGTGTAGACATGAACATTCAGTGTATCCTGTTTTATTGTTGCAGAGTCTAGACATAAACATTCAGTGCTTCCTGTTTTATTTGCAGAGTCTAGACATAAACATTCAGTGCTTCCTGTTTTATTTGCAGAGTCTAGACATAAACATTCAGTGCTTCCTGTTTTATTTGCAGAGTCTAGACATAAAAATTCAGTGCTTCCTGTTTTATTTGCAGAGTCTAGACATAAACATTCAGTGCTTCCTGTTTTATTGGCAGAGTCTAGACATAAACATTCAGTGCTTCCTGTTTTATTGGCAGAGTCTAGACATAAACATTCAGTGCTTCCTGTTTTATTTGCAGAGTCTAGACATAAACATTCAGTGCTTCCTGTTTTATTTGCAGAGTCTAGACATAAACATTCAGTGCTTCCTGTTTTATTTGCAGAGTCTAGACATAAACATTCAGTGCTTCCTGTTTTATTTGCAGAGTCTAGACATAAACATTCAGTGCTTCCTGTTTTATTTGCAGAGTCTAGACATAAACATTCAGTGCTTCCTGTTTTATTTGCAGAGTCTAGACATAAACATTCAGTGCTTCCTGTTTTATTTTTGCAGAGTCTAGACATAGACATTCAGTGTTTCCTGTTTTATTTGCAGAGTCTAGACATAAACATTCAGTGCTTCCTGTTTTATTTTTGCAGAGTCTAGACATAAACATTCAGTGCTTCCTGTTTTATTTTTGCAGAGTCTAGACATAAACATTCAGTGCTTCCTGTTTTATTTGCAGAGTCTAGACATAAACATTCAGTGCTTCCTGTTTTATTTGCAGAGTCTAGGCATAAACATTCAGTGTATCCTGTTTTATTTGCAGAGTCTGGACATTAATTCACATTGTAATGACATGAATGGTCAGTGTTTCATATTTTGTTTTGTAGGCCCGAACATAAGTGTTCATTGTGTCATGTTCTTTTGTTAGAGTCTAGATACTTTCACTGTTACATGTTTTGTTTTGCAGAGCCTGGACTTGAATGTCCAGCATATGTCGCAGCAGATTGACCACCTGCTGGTACAGGGTGACTCATTGTCACGGCAACTAGAGCACGAAGACCCCGTGGAGAGTCTCCGAGTTCAGGCGGAGGTGGAGCAACTAAAAGTATGATGTGGACAAAAACCTACATATCTTACAGAGTTTTCTTATTTATTGTATATATAGAGTGAAAAAGTGGCATTAGAATTGCAGGCATAATAAACTATACTTTCCAAATATTGAAACTTCTTTTAAAACCCTTTTTTCTGGCTATTAATGGTATGTTTTCTTGTTTACCTTTAGGTAACATACTTCTTTAAAAATCCTGGTATGTGATACTTGTATTAAAGGAATAACAAATTTATTAAGATTGTTAATAATTGTCATTTTAAACTCGACTTCAAAGAAAAAAGTCGATTCATTGTCGTCGCTCTGTCGCCTGCGTCAGCATCTGGGTCTGCTTTAGTTAAGTTTTTTGGTTAAGTTTTTGTCCATTTCTCGAAAACTATGAAAGGTATTCATTTGAAACGTTCAATACTTGTTCACTATCAAAAGAGTAATTCATTACAACAAGGCAGGTAAGCCTGTGATTTGTAGAATGTTTTGTCATTTTTTATTAGATATAACATTTCTCAATAACTATCAAAGACATTAAATTGAAACTCTAGATACTTGTTTATGGTGTTGACCCCATTCTGCAGACACGAGGAGGTAACTCTTTCAAGGATTTTGTTGGAGTTATTGCCCTTTTTTAACTTAGAATTTTCCTTCTAGGTCAAATTTCACAAGAACTATAAAAGGTATTGATTTGCAACTCAAAATACTTGATCACAGTTATGAACCCATTCTGTAGCTAGATTAGGTAACTATATCAAGGATTTTATTTGAATTATTGCCCTTTTTTAAACTTCGAATTTTAGCTTTAGGTCAAATTTCTCAATATCTAACAAAAAGTCCCAAATACTATCACCTACGAGATAGTCGAGCCTCCAGCACCCGTTGGCGGTGCTCTTGTTTAAATAATGTGATTATGTGCATACAATGTGATATACATACCAATGGAATAATGCAGATTAGAACAAAGCAACAACAAGAATGACAATAAAGACAAAACAATGTCATTTATCTTTTCCTACAACAGGATGCCTGGGACACGGTGAAAGCCGACACGGAGAGAAAGAGAAAGCTGCTGGTGGTGATAGTTCCCCAGTGGTCCAAGTTCATGCAGGCGGTCCGTGACCTTGAGATGAACCTGGATGCCATGGATACCAACATCAAGGTCGCCAATATCAACAGGGAGATTCACAAGGTATGGGATCATACCATAGCAAATTTATTGCAAGGAAAAGATGATAGTATTTTTGTTTGATATGATTAATGATTATCAGGAAAAAGGAAGTATTATTTAGTAAAATAATAAGTTGGGTACTGCAGTGGTAGTGAAACTGTGAACAGCTGGCGTTTTGGGGAAAATATATTTCTGAATACCAGTTGAATAATTCAGAGTAGTGGTTTATGGAAGGTGATCGTGATTGGGGACAATTTAGTCGATGATTTAGTCGATGATGAACAATAAACATAAGAACAACAACAAAGCGAACAGACTTGAAAGAAATCACAGAAAAAAAGTTATGTAACAAAATAAATAAAAACATTGCTGTGTTGCATATCTCTTAACTAAACATGTCTTAAGAAATTGATCCAGGGTGTGTAACGCTTTGTCATTTTATATTTCATATCACTCATTCTCAGGAGGTAAGTTCTACTGAAATGTACAGAAATATTTCTCCTCTTGGCACAATTCCCTTCAACGTTTGGACATCAAGGGTCTGTGTTGTTTCGTTCAGTAGCTCATTCCTTCTGTTACCCAATATGTCCTTGCTTTACACGAGTGTTCAGGGCCCTTATTCACCAACTCATTCTTAGTCTTAAAGGATAGACTTAGACTCAAGAAGAATGAGGCGTGTCATAAAGGATAGACTTGGACTCAAGAAGAATGAGGCGTGTCATAAAGGATAGACTTAGACTCGAGAAGAATGAGGCGTGTCGTAAAGGATAGACTTAGACTCAAGAAGAATGAGGCGTGTCGTAAAGGATAGACTTAGACTCAAGAAGAATGAGGTGTGTCGTGGGAAAATCAAGCATAGTGCATGCATAAAGCATCGTCTCAGGTTAGCCTGTGCGGACTAGCCTGTGCAGTCCGCACAGGCTAATCTGAGACGACACTTTCTGCCTAAAGTGGATGTATGTTTAGAAGACACTTCCTTGAAACAGAAATACCATAAAAGTGGCAAATGTCGTCCTGGATAAGCCTGTGCGGACTGGAAAGGCTGATCAGGGACAACACTTTACCCACATGTATTAAGCCAAATAAAACTATATATGTGCATTTGCAAATATGCCGGACCAATCTCCTAGCAGAGTTGTTGTTCATTGCTCACACCATGCACCTCTGCAGCGGCCTCAATGACAAAAATCTTGTCAAAACGGAAAAAATGTATTTAACACACATTAGAGTTGATTGTTAGGACCACAAGCATAGAAATAAAGAAAAAATATTTTAAATGATCATAAATAGGAAATTTTCTATAATTTTGATTCCTATTATTGGAACTATTTTCATGCCCATTTATGCAGATGCAATCAGTTTGCAGATGTGTAAACAAAATGGACAGAGTGGATTGTGCGTTGCATTTGAATGTTACGATCATATGACTAAAGGCACCTGCATGAGTTGGGACTACTTTCCGAGCTAACTACAGAGGTGAATGGAATGTAGCCGGTTGATGCCGGACACTAATACTGCATATGTCATTAATAAATCATTCTAAATAAAGAATGTTAGAACTACCTTTGGTGAAAACCAAGTCAGATTGAAATTAACAGCATGTTTAGAATAGGATAGTTCCAAAACTATACTTCATTCCTATGTCTTATGTCTAAGAATGGGTTGGTGAATACGGTCCAGATTAAGTCAATGTTGTTTTGCATTTAGAATTACTTTGCATACGACAGATGTGTATTAATTTGAAGTTGAAGTAGTAGTTCTCTAACATTATTGCCTGGCATTTACAAGTTAAAAGAGGTATAAAAAAGTCTTTTTATTCAAATTTTAGGGTAAAATCATGCATTTGTCCTATGCAATAAATGAACATACAGACATAACTGTGTTGGCAGTTATAATAGATAATTATAGGTGTTAGTTACAAAGCATACATTTCTTCATTCCAGTGCTATCTATGTCTGATTTCACTACTGTCTTCATTATAAGCAATACAACAAAGTTATGACTTTATAAGACTTTAATAGAAAATGAAAGTTAAAATGTTTGTCTAAAAGACAATTATTATTTTAATGGACATGTTGGGTACGTCTTCATGCATCTACTTTCTCAACTGTTTTTAGCTCGACTATTCCAAGAATAGGTGAGCTTTCCTACTACCCCCGGCGTCGGCTTCGGCGTCCGCGTCTGAATTTGGTTAAAGTTTTTATTCAAAAGCCTTGTAACTTCAAAACTACGTAAGTTATTCACTTGAAACTTGGAATATACCTTTGTCATCAACTCCAGTGTCGGGGGCAACATTCCCCATAACTCTGTTTTGTATTTTGACAGAGTTATGCCCCTTTTTCACTTAGATTTTCTGGTTAAAGTTTATATTCAAGTTTTGTAACTTCAAAACTACATAAGTTATTCACTTGAAACTTGTAACTAACCTTTGTCATCAACTCTAGTATCAAGGGCAACATTCTGTATAACTCTGTTTTGTATTTTGACAGAGTTATGCCCCTTTTTCACATAGATTTTCTGGTTAAAGTTTATATTCAAAAGTTTTGTAACTTCAAAACTACATAAGTTATTCTCTTGAAACTTGATACTAACCTTTGTCATCAACTCCAATGTCAGGGGCAACATTCCCCATAACTCTGTTTTGTATTTTGACAGATTTATGCCCCTTTTTCACTTAGTTTTTCTGTTTAATGTTTATATTCAAAAGTTTTGTAACTTTAAAAGTACATAAGTTATTCACTTGAAACTTGGAACTAACCTTTTTCATCAACTCCAGTATCATGGGCAACATTCCCGATAACTATGTTTTGTATTTGACAGAGTTATGCCCCTTTTTCACATAGATTTTCAGGTTAAAGTTAATATTCAAACGTTTTGTAACTTCAATACTACAAAAGCTATTCATTTGAAACTTGGAATATACCTTTGTCATCAACTCCTTTATCAGGGTGAACATTTTGTATTTTGATAGAGTTATGTCCCTTTTTCACATAGATTTTCTGTTTAAAGTTTATATTCAAAAGTTGTTTAACTTCAAAACTACATACGTTATTCACTTGAAACTTGGAACTAACCTTTATCATCAAATCTAGTACCAGGGGCAACATTACCCATAACTCTATTTTGTAATTTGACAGAGTTATACCACTTTTTCACTTAGATTTTCTTTTAAAGTTTTTATTCAAAAGTTTGGTAACTTCAAAACTACATAAGTTATTCACTTCAAACTTGGAATTAACCTTTGTCATCAACTCTATTATCAGGGGCAACATTATCCATAACTATGTTTTGTATTTTGACAGAGTTATGCCCCTTTTTTGCATAGATTTTCTGGTTAAAGTTTATATTCAAAAGTTTTGTTGATTCAAAACTACATAAGTTATTCACTTGAAACTCGGAACTAACCTTTGTCGTCAACTCTAGTATCAGGGGCAACATTCCCCATACCTCTGTTTTGTATTTTGACAGAGTTAGCCCACTTTTTACATAGACTTTGTGGTTAAAGTTTTTGTTCCAAAAATGTATAAACTATACAAGGCTTCAATTAAAAATATTGTATTTTAACAAATTTATGCCCCTTTCACTATCCAAAATATGTACCAACTGAAATACTTCGAATAGTCGAGCGCACTGTCCTCTTGTTCTTTGAGCTACTAACAGGCTTGGAAAGTTTAATTCTGCATGAATGTTTGAAAAAGAATGATGAGTTAGTGTCAAAGTGACATTATTTCATGTCTACATCTCAGAGCATGTTTATAATGGTTTACTTGGAAATCAAAAGTCAATATTTCAAGTGGTTTACATTAATGTCTGTGATTACGTTCAAATACCGAAGTAGACATCAGTTGCAATGGAGATGTTTGGATTAGTTTCTTTCAATATCAATCATCATTGCCCCATACTTTGTACTATTGTCAATGACAAATCACACCAGTTTACCTAACTTCAAGGGCTATTCTGCCATTAGTTTACAATATTATATGGTTGTTATGACATTAGTTTTCAAGGAATATGTTGACATTAGTTTATTATAATGTACACATAGGTTTACAATTATGTCAAGACGATGGAATTGAAATGTAAAAAAATGGTCGAGTTTTTGTCTTTTACTTTTGCACAAGAAATAGCTAACGGAAAATGTATGCACGATCATATTCTATTTTCTGACATCTGTATTTACTAATCAATTAGCTAAACTAAGCTTTTGACTTAGAATGTAAAACTTGTTAAGAGATATTTGTAAAGTATTTATATTTGGTCATAACATGTTACCTGAAGAAGGCTTTTCAGCCGAAACGTTGTGATTAAATAAATTAGCTATGTTTGAAGTTTGACTTCTTCATAAAATATATTAAGTATTTATAGCAAATTAACATTTTTTTTCCATATTTATTTTGTTGTTTTATGGTTCTCTATTTGGAGCACTACTTTACTTTCCTTTCACACTCTTCTTCGTGTTTTGACGATTTTAAGTAATGTTTCTCCTTTCTATATGCCCGTTTGAAAAACACGACGTATTATGGGAACGCCCCTGTGGGGTGGGCAAGCGGTGAAGTGGGGGGGGGGATGGATGGATTTTCAAATAACTTGGCTGAGCGTGGTGAGACGAAGTGTGGCGTGCAAGAACCAGGTCCCAAGGTCAAAGTAACAAGTAAAGGTCAAAAGTCAAATTTAAGAAATCAATCCTTAACACTTTGTCTGGAGCGTATCTTTGTCCAGCATGGGTGGATTTTCAAATAACTTGGCAGAAGTGACAAGCATAGTGAAACAGTATGTCACGCGCAAGGATCAGGTCCCTAGGACAAAGGTCAAGGTCACAATTCAAGGTCAAAGGTCAAATTTAAGAAATCAATCCTAAATACTTTGTTCGGAGCATATCTTTGTCTAGCATGGGTGGATTTTCAAATAACTTGGCAGAAGTGACGAGCATGGTGAGGCAGAGTGTCGCCCGCAAGAACCAGGTACCTAGGTCCAAGGTAAAGGTCACAATTCAAGTTGTTGGTAGCTATTTTTCATCTACAGTGATGTTTAGATTATGCTTTAAACTAGGACACTGGTATGCCATAGGGTTAGGGTTAGATGTATAATGTTAAAACCTAAACATTAACTTCCTATTAAGTTTTTATCTCATTGTTTCATGTAGCTAGCAACTTGAGATAAAATGACAAATTAAAACGTGTATGATTGACTCTAAAGAATCCACCATTTTGTACTTATGACTATGAAGATCTTTTTGTTCATTTGTTTTTTTTTTCCATGAGCTCCTAGAATCCAATCTTATGAAACACATGTAACATTGGGGGTATTTTCTTTGAGGGAAAAATGTGGGCTCCACCTGTGTCACATTAGTTTGCTAATGAGAGTAATTACACCTGAGAATAGTAACATTTATGATAGAGCCGCTAGCTGGAATGGCAGGCATGACTTTTATGTAAAATATGGGCGTAACCTGGTAGCTATATTGTGTGTGATGAGATATACAGAAATTGGTGCAGTATGTTATTGCCCTACCGCTGATTGTTACAATTAGTTGGCCATCTATCTGTATGAGTCATTGAATGAAGTAATCTTTTATAATTTGCAAATGGAATTGAAAAGAATAGAGACCTGTTTACTCCTACGGATTGTCCGTATTTGCTACGATTTTACCACAAAAACTACGCACTACGGATTGATATTGAAAATCCTACGGACATTGGTCATTTGCAGTAAAATAATTCTTTGTATTGGTTTTTTTTCTTTAATTATACCACATTTCCCTCTTTAGTGCATCTGTGTTATATAAAATCGGAGTCCCCGATGCGCAATTTCTTATCAGTATATTTTTCTGTACGTACAATTGGTAATCGAGACTATTCTGCAAGCGCTTGTCATCTCAGTTCACAATTTGTTGCTAAGTTACGCAGCTGAGTAGGTCCGAGACATGCTCAACAATCTGAGGCTTTTTTTGCAAGAACAAAGAATGGATAATATACATGGATTTTAATCAAGATCTTTATACTGCATCATTTTTCCAATCAGTACTACAAGTTCAACTGTGGTATCGATTAAAACAGTAAAAAGAAACACTAAACACATGTCCATATGAACATTATTAATATAATAAAAAGTCATAAACATCGGGAAAAAAATGATATCTTTCAGTTTCGCAACGACAATGACGCTTTGCTGTTAAAAAGCTAGAGGTATACAGTACCGTTTCAGCGTTGACGTTTCGTGCATTTCATTTCGTTTAAATAATTACACACACAAAAAACCAACATGTTAGCCTTAATTTAAAGAGGTTAAACGCACTAGATAACATCAATTGACATGTGCGGCATGAAAAAAATTGACGTATACACCTCCCTAACCCACCCCTCGGGACCGGGGCGCCTGAAAAAATATCGTGGCAAGCTCTGTTGAGAAATCTGTAGTAAGCACATATCAATTTTAAGCTCGATCAGTTGTGTAATGCTGAATTTTAATGTCAGCAGCGATTTTTTTTGCCCAATTGGGAAAAGTACCGGTACCGGTCCAATTGGGAAAAATTAGCGCGTAAAATCCTGAAACTGGGAAAATTCGCGTCGTGAAATATTCAAATTGGGAATCTTGTGTCTTTTTAATTACTTGGAACTTAATTACACATACCCATTATAATAATCGTTTACAGGCTTGCCAAAATGACCATTTTGTACTAAAGTTGGTATAAAGAACAAAATCTAATAAAGAACAAACAAACTTAAAGTTGTTTTTCAACTTATTGCTACTTGAACATAGCATTTGGTGTATTTTTTCTGGTCAACTGACATACTGAGGAGCCCTACAGCTGAAACCTGTCTAGAAGTTTTTATATTGACTATTACCCTTGATTTTTTGTCACCTCAACTTCTCAAAAAAACAGGACAGTCCTTTTAAAACTGTTTTAATGTATTCATGCTTCCAACAATTGCAAATGATAAAAAATGCACACCACCAGCAGAGATGCATTTACAAGTGTATAAATTAAATCAAGTAAGTATTTTAAATAAAGATCTAATTTATAATGCAATATTCAGAACATGAAAATCGCCATCATCATTTCATAAAATGATACAGTAACTTGTCAAGTAATTTACTTGTCAAACATGTCAAACGACTCAAAGTTGTCAATTATCAAATATCAAAATGCAAGTTAATTTTGTAAATAAATAACAATAAACTTACTGATACATAATGAAAATATGTTTGTCTGTTTCCATCAATTGATTTACATATCTAAAATCATGCAAAAAAAACAAATTATTTAGTTAAATATTATATCTCGGTCGTAATTTCGGGCACCTGTTTTTTTTAACTTTCGTTTTCAATTTCACAACTTCCGGTTTATAAACAGATCGACCATGACTTAGTAAAGGCCTCAATTCTTTCTTATGTCTATGGTCTATGATTACATCGCAAACGACCCAATTGACTGAATGCGCTGTTTTATTAAACCCGAATTAATCAAGCTCTAGGTTACACACAACAAATTTATTTCATTTGTTCACTCGCCGATAGTTCGATTTTGGGACAAAACGGCCGCAACTTTTCTTCGTTTTGGAATTTTTTCGGACGCCAATTGGGAATTTTAGCATTTTTGCTTGATTGGGAAAGTGCCGTTTACCGGTACTTTATAAAGAAGGAAAAAAATCGCTGGTCAGACATTAAAGATATTTTTAATTTGATACAGAATATTACTATATATTAATATCCATGTTTTGCCATTTTGTGGTAATAAATCTTAGTTGTGTAAAACACTGGTTGAATGTTAGTTACTACTGACAGATACCCAAAACTGCTGATACAACTTTGTCAGACTACTGACAGATACCCAAAACTATTGATACAACTTTGTCAGACTACTGACAGATACCCAAAACTACTGATACAACTTTGCCAGACTACTGACAGATACCCAAAACTACTGATACAACTTTGTCAGACTACTGACAGATACCCAAAACTACTGATACAACTTTGTCAGACTACTGACAGATACCCAAAACTAATGATACAACTTTGTCAGACTACTGACATACCCAAAACTACTGATACAACTTTGTCAGACTACTGACAAAGCTTGAAAGGGGTAAACAGGTCTGAGAATAGCATGCAGTTTTTCTAGTGGATTAGAAGATTGATAAAGGCTACTAATATGATGAGAATTTAATATGAACCGATTGAAAGCTTGCTATAAGCTGCAATACCAGAGAAGGTAAAAATTAATGTACTGTAAGCTGTAGTTATCTGCAATACGATGATAATTGTATTGTATATACATTTATTGGAAGCTTGCAGCAAACTGAAGAAAAATGACAAATACACTCATTTCTTGAAAGCTTGCAAAACAATGAGATTAATACATGAATTAATAGGAAACTTGCAAGTAGCTGTAAAACATTGAGAATAAGACATGAATTAATAGGAAACTTGCAAGTAGCTGTAAAACAATGAGATTAATACATGAATTAATAGGAAACTTGCAAGTAGCTGCAAAACAATGAGATTAATACATAACTTTATAGGAAACTTGCAAGTAGCTGTAAAACAATGAGAATAACACATGAATTAATAGGAAACTTGCAAGTAGCTGTAAAACAATGAGATTAATACATAACTTTATAGGAAACTTGCAATAAGCTGCAAGACAATTAGAATAAGCTATACATTTATAGGAAACTTGCAAGTAGCTGCAAGACAATTAGAATAAGCTATACATTTATAGGAAACTTGCAAGTAGCTGCAAGACAATTATAATAAGCTATACATTTATAGGAAACTTGCAAGTAGCTGCAAGACAATTAGAATAAGCTATACATTTATAGGAACTTGCAAGTAGCTGCAAGACAATTAGAATAAGCTATACATTTATAGGAAACTTGCAATAAGCTGCAAGACAATAAGGATAAGCTATACATTTATAGGAAACTTGCAAGTAGCTGCAAGACAATTAGAATAAGCTATACATTTATAGGAAACTTGCAAGTAGCTGCAAGACAATAAGAATAAGCTATACATTTATAGGAAACTTGCAAGTAGCTGCAAGACAGTTAGAATAAGCTATACATTTATAGGAAACTTGCAATAAGCTGCAAGACAATAAGAATAAGCTATACATTTATAGGAAACTTGCAAGTAGCTGCAAGACAATTAGAATAAGCTATACATTTATAGGAAACTTGCAAGTAGCTGCAATACAATTAGAATAAGCTATACATTTATAGGAAACTTGCAATAAGCTGCAAGACAATAAGAATAAGCTATACATTTATAGGAAACTTGCAAGTAGCTGTAAAACAATGAGGTTAATACATGAATTAATAGGAAACTTGCAAGTAGCTGTAAAACAATGAGATTAATACATGAATTAATAGGAAACTTGCAAGTAGCTGTAAAACAATGAGAATACGACATGAATTAATAGGAAACTTGCAAGTAGCTGTAAAACATTGAGAATAAGACATGAATTAATAGGAAACTTGTAAGTAGCTGTAAAACAATGCGATTAATACATGAATTAATAGGAAACTTGCAAGTAGCTGTAAAACAATGAGATTAAGACATGAATTAATAGGAAACTTGCAAGTAGCTGTAAAACATTGAGAATAAGACATTAATTAATAGGAAACTTGCAAGTAGCTGTAAAACAATGAGATTAATACATGAATTAATAGGAAACTTGCAAGTAGCTGTAAAACAATGAGAATAACACATGAATTAATAGGAAACTTGCAAGTAGCTGTAAAACAATGAGATTAATACATAACTTTATAGGAAACTTGCAATAAGCTGCAAGACAATTAGAATAAGCTATACATTTATAGGAAACTTGCAAGTAGCTGCAAGACAATTAGAATAAGCTATACATTTATAGGAAACTTGTGATAAGCTGCAAGACAATTAGAATAAGCTATACATTTATAGTAAACTTGCAATAAGCTGCAAAACAATAAGAATAAGCTATACATTTATAGGAAACTTGCAATAAGCTGCAAGAGAATAAGAACAAGCTATACATTTATAGGAAACTTGCAATAAGCTGCAAGACAATTAGAATAAGCTATACATTTATAGGAAACTTGCAATAAGCTGCAAAACAATAAGAATAAGCTATACATTTATAGGAAACTTGCAATAAGCTGCAAAACAGTTAGAATGAGCTATACATTTATAGGAAACTTGCAATAAGCTGCAAGACAATAAGAATAAGCTATACATTTATAGGAAACTTGCAAGTAGCTGCAAGACAATAAGAATAAGCTATACATTTATAGGAAACTTGCAAGTAGCTGCAAGACAGTTAGAATAAGCTATACATTTATAGTAAACTTGCAATAAGCTGCAAAACAATAAGAATAAGCTATACATTTATAGGAAACTTGCAATAAGCTGCAAGACAATTAGAATAAGCTATTCATTTATAGGAAACTTGCAATAAGCTGCAAGACAATTAGAATAAGCTATACATTTATAGGAAACTTGCAATAAGCTGCAAGAGAATAAGAACAAGCTATACATTTATAGGAAACTTGCAATAAGCTGCAAGACAATTAGAATAAGCTATACATTTATAGGAAACTTGCAATAAGCTGCAAAACAATAAGAATAAGCTATACATTTATAGGAAACTTGCAATAAGCTGCAAGACAATAAGAATAAGCTATACATTTATAGGAAACTTGCATTAAGCTGCAAGACAATTAGAATAAGCTATACATTTATAGGAAACTTGCAATAAGCTGCAAGAGAATAAGAACAAGCTATACATTTATAGGAAACTTGCAATAAGCTGCAAGACAATTAGAATAAGCTATACATTTATAGGAAACTTGCAATAAGCTGCAAAACAATAAGAATAAGCTATACATTTATAGGAAACTTGCAATAAGCTGCAAAACAGTTAGAATAAGCTATACATTTATAGGAAACTTGCAATAAGCTGCAAGACAATAAGAATAAGCTATACATTTATAGGAAACTTGCAAGAATCTGCAAGACAATAAGAATAAGCTATACATTTATAGGAAACTTGCAATAAGCTGCAAGACAGTTAGAATAAGCTATACATTTATAGTAAACTTGCAATAAGCTGCAAAACAATAAGAATAAGCTATACATTTATAGGAAACTTGCAGGTAGCTGTAAAACAATGAGATTAATACATGAATTAATGGGAAACTTGCAAGTAGCTGTAAAACAACGAGATTAATACATGAATTAATAGGAAACTTGCAAGTAGCTGTAAAACAATGAGAATACGACTTGAATTAATAGGAAACTTGCAAGTAGCTGTAAAACGATGAAAATAAGGCATGAATTAATAGGAAACTTGCAAGTAGCTGTAAAACAATGAGAATACGACATGAATTAATAGGAAACTTGCAAGTAGCTGTAAAACATTGAGAATAAGACATGAATTAATAGGAAACTTGTAAGTAGCTGTAAAACAATGAGATTAATACATTAATTAATAGGAAACTTGCAAGTAGCTGTAAAACAATGAGATTAAGACATGAATTAATAGGAAACTTGCAAGTAGCTGTAAAACAATGAGATTAATACATAACTTTAAAGGAAACTTGCAATAAGCTGCAAAACAATTAGAACAAGCTATACATTTATAGGAAACTTGCAATAAGCTGCAAAACAATTAGAATAAGCTATACATTTATAGGAAACTTGCAATAAGCTGCAAGACAATAAGAATAAGCTATGCATTTATAGGAAACTTGCAATAAGCTGCAAGACAATTAGAATAAGCTATACATTTATAGGAAACTTGCAATAAGCTGCAAGACAATTAGAATAAGCTATACATTTATAGGAAACTTGCAAGTAGCTGCAAGACAATTACAATAAGCTATACATTTATAGGAAACTTGCTAGTAGCTGCAATACAATTAGAATAAGCTGTACATTTATAGGAAACTTGCAATAAGCTGCAAGACAATAAGAATAAGCTATACATTTATAGGAAACTTGCAGGTAGCTGTAAAACAATGAGATTAATACATGAATTAATAGGAAACTTGCAAGTGGCTGTAAAACAATGAGAATACGACATGAATTAATAGGAAACTTGCAAGTAGCTGTAAAACAATGAGAATAAGGCATGAATTAATAGGAAACTTGCAAGTAGCTGTAAAACAATGAGAATAAGGCATGAATTAATAGGAAACTTGCAAGTAGCTGTAAAACAATGAGAATAAGACATGGATTAATAGGAAACTTGCAAGTAGCTGTAAAACAATGAGAATACGACTTGAATTAATAGGAAACTTGCAAGTAGCTGTAAAACAATGAGAATAAGGCATGAATTAATAGGAAACTTGCAAGTAGCTGTAAAACAATGAGAATACGACATGAATTAATAGGAAACTTGCAAGTAGCTGTAAAACATTGAGAATAAGACATGAATTAATAGGAAACTTGTAAGTAGCTGTAAAACAATGAGATTAATACATTAATTAATAGGAAACTTGCAAGTAGCTGTAAAACAATGAGATTAAGACATGAATTAATAGGAAACTTGCAAGTAGCTGTAAAACAATGAGATTAATACATAACTTTAAAGGAAACTTGCAATAAGCTGCAAAACAATTAGAATAAGCTATACATTTATAGGAAACTTGCAATAAGCTGCAAGACAATTAGAATAAGCTATACATTTATAGGAAACTTGCAATAAGCTGCAAGACAATAAGAATAAGCTATGCATTTATAGGAAACTTGCAATAAGCTGCATGACAATTAGAATAAGCTATACATTTATAGGAAACTTGCAATAAGCTGCAAGACAATAAGAATAAGCTATACATTTATAGGAAACTTGCAAGTAGCTGCAAGACAATTACAATAAGCTATACATTTATAGGAAACTTGCAAGTAGCTGCAATACAATTAGAATAAGCTGTACATTTATAGGAAACTTGCAATAAGCTGCAAGACAATAAGAATAAGCTATACATTTATAGGAAACTTGCAGGTAGCTGTAAAACAATGAGATTAATACATGAATTAATAGGAAACTTGCAAGTAGCTGTAAAACAATGAGAATACGACATGAATTAATAGGAAACTTGCAAGTAGCTGTAAAACAATGAGAATAAGGCATGAATTAATAGGAAACTTGCAAGTAGCTGTAAAACAATGAGAATAAGGCATGAATTAATAGGAAACTTGCAAGTAGCTGTAAAACAATGAGAATAAGACATGGATTAATAGGAAACTTGCAAGTAGCTGTAAAACAATGAGAATACGACATGAATTAATAGGAAACTTGCAAGTAGCTGTAAAACATTGAGAATAAGACATGAATTAATAGGAAACTTGCATGTAGCTGTAAAACAATGAGATTAATACATGAATTAATAGGAAACTTGCAAGTAGCTGTAAAACAATGAGATTAAGACATGAATTAATAGGAAACTTGCAAGTAGCTGTAAAACAATGAGATTAATACATAACTTTAAAGGAAACTTGCAATAAGCTGCAAAACAATTAGAATAAGCTATACATTTATAGGAAACTTGCAATAAGCTGCAAGACAATAAGAATAAGCTATGCATTTATAGGAAACTTGCAATAAGCTGCAAGACAATTAGAATAAGCTATACATTTATAGGAAACTTGCAATAAGCTGCAAGACAATTAGAATAAGCTATACATTTATAGGAAACTTGCAATAAGCTGCAAGACAATAAGAATAAGCTATACATTTATAGGAAACTTGCAATAAGCTGCAAGACAATTAGAATAAGCTATACATTTATAGGAAACTTGCAGTAAGCTGCAGGACAATTAGAATGAGCTATACATTTATAGGAAACTTGCAATAAGCTGCATCACAGTTAGAATCAGTCATGAATTTATAGGAAACTTGCAATAAGCTGCTATATAATAAACATTAAACATACTTGAAAGTTTGTAATAAGCTCATTACAATGTGAATTAAACATTAAATGGATTGGAAGCTTGAAATATTAGGTGAGTTAAAATGATGATTGTAAACACAAATTGATTGAAAAGTCGCAGTTAGCTGGTGTATACAGCTGATTTGTTTGAAAGTCGCAATTAGCTGCTGTATACAGCTGATTTGTTTGAAAATCGCAATTAGCTGCTGTATACAGCTGATTTGTTTGAAAGTCGCAATTAGCTGCTGTATACAGCTGATTTGTTTGAAAGTTGCAATTAGCTGCTGTATACAGCTGATTTGTTTGAAAGAAAAGTTAAGTGATTCCAGGGTTTCCCGCAGGATAATTGAAGGCTTGACCCCACATGCCCGAAACCGGCCGGAATGCTCGACCCTACCAGCCCGAAATCGGAAGCAATGCTCTTAATATCGGCGGCGACCAAATCGGCTGCAATGCTCGATGCTATCTGCCAAAAATCGGCTGCAATTCTCGACCTACTTCACAGAAATCGGCCACAATGCTCGACCACACATCCCCGAAATGGGCCGCAATGCTCTAAATCCTGGTGACAACCAAATCGGCTGCTATACTTGACCCCACTTTCCCGTTGTTTAATGTTGTTTTTTTTATTCAATTGCTTATTTTCGGATTCGAATAAAACGTAAGTCATGGTCAGTTAATATACTACAGGCGGACATTAATAGCCGAAAGAGTCACCATTGTTATTAAATATTTGAATACGCGGTTCATAATCAATATAAAATACGGTCATGTATCTCCATGTAAAAAGCATGTTTTGCTACAAAAGCGCGCGAAAATTGTGTCGCCATGTACAAGTTTAACGTTCATGGACTGGTCATGTGCTTAATTGCATAGTGTTTATGTGAACAAAATGACGTTTGACGATGTCTTATTGTGTTTTAAATTGAGGCTCTATATTACATTATTCGTGTTAATATTTTTGATTGTCGATTTGTGAAACGGATTAGGGAAATACAGTGATAAAATAAAGATAAATACAATAATGAAATGTTTTAAAATGCCTGTTTGCTTTTCATGGCAGGCACTAGTATTTGTTGTCAAAACACTTTAAGTTGATAGTAATGTATAAACTCCGCCCTTAAAATCATCGTATTTGATTGGCCAATGAGATTGTTGTGGGCGGGACTACACTGTTAAGTCCCTGGTCAATTACACTGTTGGAAGTGAGACCTTATCGATCAATACGGCGTGTGTTTATGGCCCATCGTTTAAAGATCTGTGTAATTAGATAAAAGGGATTAAGGGTTGTCGTTAAACAAATTAAAGCATGTCAGCGTTATTTAAGCATGTCTGCTAACGACTTTCTGCTTTGAAAGCATGTTGGGCCCGACAAGAGATACCGGCCTGCGGGAAACCCTGCATTCTCTTGCAAGGAAATTTGATAACTTTAGTTCAGACATGTTGTATTATATGATTTTGCAGACAAATGTTATATTTAACACACAGTTAGCATATGTATTTGACAGTACAGAAGTACATGCAATCATAATATGAATAGCATGTGCACTTGCATGGATACGTTTACACCTGGATTCACAGACTATAATTATCATGCACTTCCACAATGTTTCCAGTCGGAGTTATTGCTGCCATCTGTTAGCGTTCCTGCCAAAAATAGTTCCCACCTGCATTTGTGCTGTCTGCATATGAACCGGTACTGCTTTTGACTTTGAATATCAGAAAGAAGTTCTTTCTTGTTTGTAATTTCCAGCCTATATGACATATGGCTTTGTGACGTCTGTCTTTGCCTTATATAGCCAATATAAATGTACAACTAATGTCATTTTATGCCCATGGATCTGTATGTTATATAAAAGCAGTACATAAAAGTCCCAGTGTTTACCAGTATTCAAATTGCATGCACAAGAAAACCATCCTGTCTTTTTATGCTCCTCGATATATTTTGGTGGAGCAAATATTTGATGACTCCTTCCATCATTCTGTCCTGTTTCTTGTTCGGCCAATTTCTCAGTCCCGTACTGGCCAGAATTCATTGGAACTTCATGGGGAGTTCTTAACCAAGAGGACGTGTGCACTGAACCAGGACATTCCACATCAATGATCTTTGTGTTATCGGACTTTCTGAAATTAGTATAAAGTGCACAATTCTTGTCTGGGCTGTTTCTGCGCATCTACTTTATCATTCGTAAAAGGTCTATTTCTATGTAACTGCTGTATGAAATTCGGTGATATTTGATGGAAAGTTAAATAACCAGGATGAAATGACCATCTTCCAGTGATGTTCCATCACTTTGAATTATTTTGCAGATATGAGCTTGGATTGTGGTTTTACAAGTTTGCTTCATGGGCATGTTTGTATGGTATGTTTGTGTCATGCTCAAATACAGTTTTGACTGCATATTTGCTCCTGCATTTCTGATTGTTATAAGTTATTTTATAATGCCTTTCTCATGGCATTCCCGTAACTTGTCAAAGGCATTGGGCAGCATCCATCAGTTTCACTGATAATTCTTGTTTCACAGGAGGTATAAAGTCTGACTTGCATTTTTGTATTAACACAATAATCAAAAATTGTCCGTATGGCTTTTAGTTTAGTTTAAACCTATTTATTTTAGCTCGATTGCATTGAAAGCCTAAAGCTTATAGAGACACTCTTGAGTCTGTTTCCTGGGTAGAACCAGTACTTGGTGTCTTTGGGGGGAGATCTTGAGAACGCTCCAAGAGTGGGGATCGAACCGGGACCTCCCAATCGCTAGGCGGACACCATATCCACTACGCCGACGCGACCGTATGGCTTTTATGGTCATGTTCTGGCTATCATTAATAAAGATTGAGAATTATGTCAAAATTTTGAAATGTACCAAAATATTTTGTCATTTATGCTTACTTCTCAATCTATGATTTCAACACAGTATTGACCTCATAAATGTTCTGTATTTAGTACACCAATCACACTGTTAAAACGATGTCAGTGCATGATAAGCCCAGCCTATTAGATATCTTTTGCACTGTTGTTATTGGCATTGTATAGTACAAATGTATATAGATATTTTAAATGACACCACAACACAATAATTGTTATTGAATGCAAGGTATTTTTAAGTTGTTTGATATATTACATATTATTAACGTATCACCTGAGCAATTTCTTAGTAAAAGGTAGTAGTAAAATAATACTTCTATAATTCATGTATGAAAAAATGGTTCTCTAAATGATATTGTTCTGACAGGTTTGGCATCAAAATGGGCTTTCTACCACAGGAAATGAAGCATACAATGTTTGATTGGCATATGTTGGTATATTGCTGCCAGTGCTGGTTAAGTCATCCGTCTACAGCCTGTGAGTGTTGCACTAAATGTCTGAAACTGTGTACATTCCCCAAGGTGGCTCATTATTGTCTTTGACCATATAGTTGGTATGATGTTATGTTCACACCCACGCATGCCATAGGCACAGAACTTAAGACTTTTTCATCTATCATCATGCAGACCTGTTGCTTGGAAGTGAATTCTGTTGTGTTATGTGTGTGGTGCGTATGCTGAAAGGTGGCATTTGTTTGTTTAGGATGTATTTTATTGCAAATGTCCTACGTTTAGTTTTAAAATATGAGATGTGTGGTAGTTAAACCGGCTTAATTCACGTATGTTAAGTGTTGTCCCGGATCAGCCTGTGCTGACCACACAGGCTGATCCAGGACAACACTTTCCGCTTTTATGGTATTTTTTTGTATTTTCTGTTTGGATAGAACCAGTACTTGGTGTCTTTGAAAAATACCGCTAGAACTCTGCCAGTGAGTAGGGATTAAACTAAAAAATGTCCTGGGCTGTTATTCACAAAGATGCTTAGTAAATGAAAATTTAATTTGAAAATGTCACTTAAATACAGTTTAAGTTAGGAGCTTTGTGAATATCAGCTGTCCTGATCACAAGGCTGTATCACCTACAGCACCTTATTATTCATGTATTATAGCATAAAAAAGTCTGTTTCCAGTCCAATATAGGGTCGTGTTAACGAACAAAAAGCGCTCAGTTATAATAAAAAAAGGTGTATTATTCAGTAAAGTCATGCGCTAATAACGACCGGCTTACTGTTTTACGTATACTTCAACCGGGCTCCTTGTTACTCTTGTCCACTCGGGCTTTAACCCATTTTTTGGGCCTCTAACAGTATATTATCCCTATAATACAAGAGGCATTAAAATATCAACTGAATTACATCAACATTCTGAGAGTTTACCGACAATATGAAGAATCTTAAGTCTTCGTTTACCAAGAAACCTCACTGTTCTAACAAGTTTTATATATTTCCTCAACAGCAGCACTCATGCCATTTCATGCCATAAATTACCTTCACTCACTTTAGGCCCTAAACTATGTCAGCAACAATAGTATTTCCCAGTGTTTGGAATGGTGTTTATGATGTTGTTGAAAATTACAAGATAAAAGGTATTAGTGTGTGGAAAGAATTCAAGAGCTGAGATTTAGGGCAGTGCAGGTTTGTAGGGTAGAAGTATCGTATTCTAGATTAGCAAAGATTGGCTTATACCAACTTAAATTTGTTTTCAATTTTACATATTCAAAGATGCATTAAATCAGCAGCCTTATTAACACTGTCTTTTAGCAAAGCTTTGTGCCAATATAAAAATTAATATTATATTCTGGCATACCATGTGCTTTTATCAAAGTGAACATGTAAAAAGATTCATTCTAACATGAGACTTACTGATTTTTCTATTGACAAAGAACAAAATTATCGTTATTCAGCTACCCAATAAACAACACAAAAAGTAGTTCCGACTTTGAGCGGAGCATAGTAAAATGTAGTTCTCATTACAGTTGCAAAATATATGTCAAATCATGTTAGAATCGAAATAATTTTTGCATTATCATTGTTTATCAGCCAATAAACAACTCTTTGTCATTCTGATGCTTGGCTATTAAACAGCTCGAGCTAATGCCCTCGTGGTTTAATTCCTACTCATAAATCAAAAATTATTTCGTAATGAAACAGAAATCCTATGAATGCTGTCTCTTTGCTCCAAGTTTCCTCTTGCAATGTGCTGCTCATACCAGTGTCAAAATGATTACGGTCTGGTATTGATGCCATGTTTTCAAGTCTTTCAAGTATTTTCTTGGCCAGATTTAAGTGTGTCACACCAAAAGCTTGCATCCTGAAACCTGAAAGGACTAGTTAGAGGTCTCAGTAGTGTAATGCCGATATCATGGCCACCTTTAGGTCTGGAGATTGTAAGTTGGATCCCTACTGGGGGAGAGTTTGGAGGATCTTTCTTATAAGACACCCAGCAATACAAATTGTAATCAGATTTGTTAAGTTAGGTCAGTTGTACCTGATAAATGCATCTAATTCCTTCATTGGTATAAAAAAATGTTCATAAAAGAAGCAGTGGCAAGTTAATCGGATAATAGTCCGACATTAAAATGTTAAAATTATTGTGGAAATGAAAGGGGAAATTAACAATGCTATCAATTGCTATCCTTAATACTTACATTGGACGTTGTATGTTCTTCACCTGAAATTACCAACAACGGTTGTTTAAAAAAATGTTTGTTTCTCTCTACGACAGCAGACATTTTAGCAATATTAGAATAATAATTATGCAACCCAGGTGTATAACATGGCCTCATCAAATGCACATTATGTAAGTAACCAGTAATTGTTGGTAGTGAGTTGCCTGGTTTTGTTGTTTCCAAATGGCCATTGTAGATAATGGTGTATCTAATGCAAATAATTAAATCAGCATGACTGCTCTTATTATTATTAGTTAGATAAGTTGGATTATCTAGTTATATCCAGCAAATTAGCATTATTATGTTAGTATCAAGCATGAAGAAATGAAGTAAAGTGTCACGATCAGTTTATTTATCTTAACGGATTTTAGCTATTTTCAATAAAGTGTATAATCTTAGTTTTATTCTGATAAAATATATAAATTACTTTCTTGTATTTTGGGTAGGAATAGCTTAAAAACTTGCTCATTCATGAAGAAAAGGATATACTAATATTGCTTTAGGCATAAAAAAAATAAATTATGTTTGTTTCAGGTAACCCGACCTACCTTAAAAAAAAGCCCCGACCCTAGAACATGTTATTGAGTGGGTCAGATATGTTTTTATTTAACTTTTACTTTTTTCCAATAATTAAATGTTTTTTGGATAAATAAGTGTTGTGTTTTGATAACAACCGCTTCAAAACAATGTTTTATGATATTAGAGACATGTTTTGAATATGCATTCCGTGTAGAATCTTCAAGTTGACCATTTACCAAAGAAAAATAGTAATAATAAAAAATTCCCTACCTACCTACCTTAATTTTTTTGGGCATGTATCCTGAAACAAACATTATTTTTTTTATGCCTTATAATTTTTACTACTATTTTAAAATGATAAAGCAAAAACAACTACTGTAATATCATGTTATTTTGTGGTGGTCTAAATTTCGTGAATTTCATAGTTTGTGCATTGTGCAAATTTAAGACCCCGCGTAAATTTAACCTATATAGAGGATATTTGTTGATTTTGGTGACTGATCGAATTTTATTTCACGAGTGGTCATAGAAAAAAATATTTTACGAGTGGCGTATAAACAAATGTATGTAAATACTGTACATGTATATACATTTGCCAAAGGAGGTAAACCTATACTGGTAGATCGATGTTATAGACAGAAAAATAGTGCGTTTTATGCTACATTTTCACTGCAGTGAAAATGTAAAATCTTATATTTTCACTGCTCCAACAGTGAAAATATATAATTTTATTTCACCAATAAAATTCGATATTTCACTAAAAAGCATATAATAAATTGATTATTCAATTCAATGTGCTATAAAACTATGATTATGACCGTTGTCCATATATTCTGATTTATTTTACAGATGCTTCTCACTACACCACTGCTACCCACTACACCACTGCTACTCACTACACCACTGCTACCCACTGCATCACTGCTACTCACTACACCACTTCTACTCACTACAACTGCTACTCCCTACACCACTGCTACCCAATACACCCATGCTACTCACTACACCACTGCTACTCACTACACCACTGCTACTCGCTACACCACTGCTACCCACTGCATCACTGCTGTTCACTACACCACTGCTACCCACTACACCACTGCTACCCAATACACCACTGCAACTCACTTCACCACTGCTACTCACTACACCACTGCTACTCACTACACCACTGCTACCCACTGCATCACTGCTACTCATGCCACTGCTACTCAGTACACCATTGCTAATCACTGCTAATTACTACACCACTGCAACTCACACCATTGCAAATCACTACACCACTGTAACTCATTACACCACTGCTACTCACTCCACCACTGCTAATCACTCCACCACTGCTAATCACTACACCACTGCTACCACTGCTACTCACTACACCACTGCTACTCACTGCACCACTGCTGCTCACTACATCACTGCTACTCGCTACACCACTGCTAATTACCTCACCACTGCAACTCACTCCACCACTGCTACTCACTTCACCACTGCTACTCACTTCACCACAGCTACTCATTACAACACTGATACTTACTTCACCACTGCTATCCACTACACCACTGCTACTCTCTACACCATTGCGAACCTCTACACCACTGATACTTACTACACCACTGATACCCACTACACCACTGCTACTCACTACACCACTGCTACTCACTACACCACTGCTACCCACTACACCACTAATACCCACTACACCACTGCTACTCACTACACCACTGCTACCCACTACACCACTGCTACTCACTACACCACTGCTACTTACTACACCACTGCTAATCACTCCACCACTTCTTATCACTACACTACTGCTATTACTGCTGCTCACTACACCACCGCTACTCACTACATCACTGCTACTCACTGCACCACTGCTAATTACTTCACTACTGCAACTCACTCCACAACTGCTACTCACTTCACCACTGCTACTCGCTACGCCACTGCTGCTTACTTCACCACTGCTACCCACTACACCACTGCTACCCACTACACCACTGCTACTCACTACACCACTGATACCATTGCTACTCACTCCACCACTGCTACTCACTTCACCACTGCTACCATTGCTACTCACTCCACCACTACTACTCGCTTCACCACTGCTACTCACTACATCACTGCTACTCACTACACCACTGCTACTTACTACACCACTACTACTTACTGCACCACTGCCTGCTACCCACTACACCACTGCTACCCACTACACCACTGATACTCACTTCATCACTTCTACTCACTACACCACTGCTACTCACTACACCACTGCTACTTACTACACCACTGCTACTTACTACACCACTGCTACCCACGACACCACTGCTACCCACTTCATCACTGCTACTCACTTCATCACTCACTACACCACTGCTACACACTACACTCACTACACCACTGCTACTTACTACACCACTGCTACCCACTACACCACTGATACTTACTACGCCAGTGTTACTCAATACACCACTGCTACTCGCTGCTACCCACTTATGCACCACTACTACTCACTACACCACTGCTACTCACTTATGCACCACTACTACTCACTACACCACTGCTACTCACTGCTACCCACTTATGCACCACTACTACTCACTACACCACTGCTACTCACCAAGCTAACAAAACACCATAATAAAACTATACAACTACACAGAGTGCTGTAATCTCTCTCATTAAGCTCAACCCATTAAGCAATATTAATGACAGCGCATTAGGTGCTATAGGTGATTTATAGCCGCTCAAACACCATGTAACTTGTTACATTATCTCATGGTGGTGGATATCAATTGGTTGAGTTAATGAGAATACATGCTGAGAATATGTCTATGAATATCCAACTCTGTTGCTGATCAAATTTGGCCCCTCTCCCATCAGGTTTGGCCTTGTATGATTTCATTGCCTGAGTTTATTTCTGGCATAAGTTCCACCACACTTTCTCTTGTTCTACTTTTGTTTTGCTACGTTTGTTAGCTGTTCTACTCTTCTGCTCATAAGTTTGTCAGTTGTGCTGTTCTTCCTCCTGTAAGTTATGCTGCTCTTCCACTCAAGTTTGATGTTGTATACCCTTCCTCTCATAAGTGTGTTAGTTGTGCTGCACTTCCTCTCATAAGTTTGTAAGATATGTTCTACCTTCTTCTTGTAAGTCTGTAAGCAGTGCAACTCCTACTCTACTAAGTTTGTAAGTTGTGCTTCCCTTCCTCTTGTAAGTTTGTAAGTTGTGCTACCCTTCCTCTTGTAAGTTTTTAAACTGTTGTACCCTTCCTCTCGTAAGTTTGTAAGTTGTGCTACTCTTCCTCTCGTAAATTTGTAAGTTGTTCTACTCTTCTTGTAAGACTGTAAGCAGTGCAACTCCTACTCTACCAATTTGTAAGTTGTGCTACCCTTCCTCTTGCAAGTTTGTAAGTTTTTCTACTCTTTCTCTCGTAAGTTTTTAAACTGTGCTAATCTTCCTCTCATAAGTTTACAAGTTGTGCTACTCTTCCTTACATTAGTTTGTAAGGTGTGCTACTCTTCCTGTCATTAGTTTGTAAGGGGTGTTACTCTTCCTCTCACATATTTGTAAGCTGTTCTACTCTTCCTCCTAGTAAACTTGTAAAATGTGCTACTCTTCCTCTTACAAAGTTATAAAATTGGCTACTCTTCCTCAAGCAAATCTTGTTTCTGTTTGGCAAGGTGGTAATAAAGCATTTCTCAATGTCTGGTTTATATTGATAACATCATGAATTATTAAACAAACATTGCTGATTGAATATTAAGATTAGGATGCATAGGACCTGAGAATCAAAGCATTCCATAGCATGATTGATTGTGGCTGAAATTCGGTTGCATTTTTGGTGTTAAAAGTAAAAGGCTTTGGTTAATTGCGGTAAAACATTGCTAAGAAGGTTATATTTTAAGCTTCTGTTTAAATGTTTCCAGGATCAGTATTAAGAGAGGTATTTTTATCTCCATCAAAACAAGAATAAATTGCAAATTTGCATGTTTATACCTGACTCTCGGCTCTGCCACAGAGGATGTGGTTAGTTTTGCACTCAGAAACAATGTAGTGTTTCAATGTGGAGTACTAAACTTGGATATAAATTTACATATGATTTAGTGCACTTGTGCTTTCTGCTGGCATTTGTCCATTTGCACTCTTGACTATTGATGGCATTCAGTAACTCTGAACAAAGAAATTTGTTAACAAGAAAGTGATTATGCAATAAAATTATTTTAAAATGTGATAAATATCCTTTGAAAAAAAGTTTTTTTATACAGTAACTCTTAACAAAGAAATTTGTTAACAAGAAAGTGACTATGCAATAAAATTATTTAAAAATGTGATAAATATCCTTTGAATTTTTTTTTTTTGTCATAATAGCATAGACAAAATTATTTTCTTTTTTTCACTGGATATGGGGTTTTAGGTTGAATTTGCATGCCGAAGGGTTTCTTATGTTATGTAAACTACAATATTCAAGTGAAATATGTGAAATAAGAGTGAAAACTGAGGAAAAGTCAATATCGGTGGTTCATAGGCAAGAACAGGTTTTAGTATAAAAACAGATATTTCTGACATTTTGTCTTGGCATGCCATCAATCACCCATGAACTCATTCCATAACTTCAAACAAACCTTAGCTCCACTCTGGGCTACACACCAGTAGGTAAGGTTACACACAATATCCCACTGGAGAGCCCAAACATGCACATTTGTGAATGCTCAGATGGAGTCAATTATTCTAGAATCTGAGATTGGTAATGCTGAGTACATGAGTACATTGTTGTTGCACAGTATCATTATTGCATTGCCTGATAATTGTACTTACATCGTAGTAATTAAGGTAATTTAGGCGGTGCAATATTTAGAGTTTAATCAGTAATTTTCATAACATTGGTATGTGTTTAAAGACAATTATACAAATAAAGAATGAAATTCAATAGTATGTTTATACTTTAGTATAAATTTTCAGTTTTTGAAGATAATGTGGACAAATAGTTTTTTTATTGCCATTAATTACTAGGTAATTCAAAAATCACATAAAAAGCACAAAAAGTGCTAGATCTGTTGGCTGATGTACTTGCAAGAATCAACCACTACACCTGCGTGTTTTGTATGTATCTGCCCATTTCTAAATTCAGTGCTTTTGTAAACTTCTAACTATATTTATGGGGAAAAATAGTGATAACATTATTTCCTGGTGGATCCTTTGGTTAAATTATTCATTTTCCTTGTATGAATTAAACAATTTTATACACAGTCCTTGGGCTACAAAATAAGTTTGCTAGTCTGTGCTCCATCAAGCTTTGTGTGTGGATATATGGAATGCAATTTGCCACATGTATTTCTTTCCACTGAAGAGCTTCTACTTAGCACTGACAGGCACTCCATGGAACACACAGTGTTTCCTTCATTACCTCGTTTCATATAGCAATACTTACTTGCAATCCTCTCTGCATGCATGAACTTCTGGTAATATCCTCTGGGGAATCAGAGTGGAGGCCACAAAACCTACACCCTAGCTGGTATTGAGGTCCGAAAAAACTACACCCTACCTTTGGTGGGGACTTAAAGGTTAGAAACCAGTATATCCAATTCCCATAGGGTCCCATTATAAAATGACAAACTTTCCAAGCATTTTTCTAGCATTTCCTTTATTTCAGATTGTGCAAGCCTGGTATCAATTTAAAGATCAATCTGTCCTGGTCCAAAATTTGCAATAAAAAAGATATTTCATGTTACTTCTAAGAAAATGCATCTCACTTGAATGCAGGCACCGGTAGAAAACAGGGTTTCAGCAGTCATATTTCGACAAAAGCCCCATACCACAGTAAACACACCCCAAAAGTTCACCTTTCAAGTTAGCCTCGAATGAAATGCACCAAAATGTTGCAGACACGCATAGGATAATAGAAAATAACCACAGAAGGCATGTCTGAGATACCTAAATGGCTTTTATGCCAGAAGAGAAGAGGAGCTCTTTAGTAATAGGCACTACTTTCGAATGGACCACGGAGGGATACACAATGATTTACTGGTATCTAACCTTAAAAAAACTACACCCTACGTGTGGTGTAGACTGGGTGTTCAGAAGCTCCAAAATGGAGCCAGACTTTTGTGAAAAGTGTGTCTTCTGCATGCACTGGCTCGAAAATGGAGCCAAAATGTTTTTAAAAAGAACTTGTGTCGTCTGCATTCCGGGAATTATGTGCATCTGGGAATAAACTGAGAAAACATTAATAATTGTTGTGTGTCTGTGGTAATCAGGTGGTTTGTGATGCAATTTGGTGCATGAGGAATATAAAATGTTGGTAGATTTAAATTTTGTTTTTCGTTGGATGTTGTTGAACTCACAGTACCAATACATTTGATGTTGGTTACTCACACACAGTAGAAATACAACCAATACATTTGATGTTGGTTACTCACACACAGTAAAAATACAACCAATACATTTGATGTTGGTTACTCACACACAGTAAAAATACAACCAATACATTTGATGTTGGTTACTCACACACAGTAAAAATACAACCAATACATTTGATGTTGGTTACTCACACACAGTACCAATACAACCAATACATTTGATGTTGGTTACTCACACTACCAATACAATAGTTTGTTTTTCGTTTGATGTTGGTTTCTTGTGACCTTTACAGGATATTGAGTTTCAAATGCCTATGCGTGTATACAATTAAAACAATAAATTCTTATACTCAAAAGACAGAACAAGTAAGACTGCAGTGTAAAAAGTGTGCAAATATTTATTTGTTAGATAAAGATTATTGGAAATAAAAGTGCTTATTTCAGATGAAAAAACAACATAAACAGCCCAAAATATACTTTACTCGGGTTTCAGTGTTATCATTTGATGATAGATCTAATTGTTTTAACAGTTAATATTTGGATGGCTTCTAACCTGTGGAAAACACTTGCCCTTTTAAACTTGTAATATCGACTACTGAGTGTTATAACAGACATCGGTAGGTAAAACATTGACCTTGTCAAATACAGTTAATCGAATGCCAATTGCATGTGCAGAAATGGTTCTTAATGCTTGGTTCAACAACAGATATATGTTTTCATGAGTGATTATGAAACCTTTCGCATTTTGTTCGAGTTTATGTAACACTTAAGAAAATTACATTGATTTAATTAAATGGGATTTAAGAAAGAGGCATCTGTTTTATGGCGCATTAGACGTTAATTTTTATATTAGTTCCGCCCAAGACAAACATAAAAATAGGAAAGTGAAAAAAACAGAAGTGCTGATTTTGAAGCCATTTTCAGGAGATATCACATGATGTCATTCCCAGAGATATTTAAAGATTTTTTTTGCATTGGAATTGATAACGAATTTGCAATTGTAGCAAATTAATTAGGAAGTTACTTTTTCTGGAACATGGATAGATAAAACATTCTGATAAATAATTTGCTTAGCAACATGGAAGCTTGGAATTTCCCAACTCTCCAGAGAGGCAAGTCTGGTTTTGATAATTGAATGAATGACAGACTATATACTGAGAAATTGGCTGTTAATTGTACCGAATTGAAGTTGTGTAAATATTTTAGAAAATTTGTAATCAATTGGAGAGTTGAAGAAAATGAAGGAGGGATTTATGAAGCATTTTAAAATGAAATGAAATTGACTTTCAGGTGCACATTTAAATGTGGAGGTTATAATTTGAATTACTGTAATTTGGGATATTATAATATTTCTGTGTTTAAATTGATGAAAATATTTAATGTCGATACATATTCAAGTGATTAAATAATTTATATCAAAGAGCGAGGATTTTGTATTGGAAATTTCAATGTATTTTTTAAATAAAAACAAGACAAGTCCTGCATTTTGATCGGAGAACAAAAGTAAATTGAAAACTACAGGTTTTTATTTGAAAAAAAAAATCAGAGTTAAAAAATACTATTTTTGAAAATGAAGATAGAACAGTGTTGTGGGTGCAGTAGGGGAAAACAGTGTATTCAGAATAATGGTGTGTTTAGAGTTTAAGTTTTAATTGTGTTTAAGTATCAATAAACAATTGGCAAGTTATGCCATGGAACTTAACTTAATAGTCACAAAGAGCGAAAATACGACTTGAAGTCTACTTTGCACTGATAAAATGTGACTTGAAGTCTATTTTGCACTGATAAAATGTGACTTGAAGTCTATTTTGCACTGATAAAATATGACTTGAAGTCTACTTTGCACTGATAAAATGTGACTTGAAGTCTACTTTGCACTGATAAAATGTGACTTGAAGTCTACTTTGCACTTATAAAATATAACTTCAAGTCTACTTGGCACTAATAAAATGTGTGTTTTGAGTGAGAGTGATGCCTTCTGAATTTCTATACGAAAGAAAGTGGAACATAGCTAAACACTACTCTTGAATATGTGAAATAGAATTTTTGAAGTTTGTAAATACTGCTATGAATATGTGAAATAGAAATGTTGTAGCTCACAAATAATGCTAGGTATATGTCAAATAGCAATGTTCAAGTCTTTAAATAATGCTATGAAAATGTGAAATATAAAATTTGGAAGTTTGTAAATGATGCTATGAATATGTGAAATAGAGTTTTTGAAGAGTTGTTGGCCTTGAGAGTTTTAAGATGGGTGTCACAGATGAGATTATCTCCCTTGTGTCAGCGCTGACCTTGCTGTTGACCCTGGTGTTCCTCTGCCTGCTGGCAGCCATACTGGGGTTTGGAATATATGTCCTTAGAAATGTAAGTATAATGCGCGGATACAGGATTTTGAGTTACGGGGGGGGGGGGATATTTAGTAACTGCCAAAAAACTGCTGTTTTACATGTTAGGATATATATCAGAACAATGCAGTATTGTCAAATAGAGCAATTTAAAGAAAATACCACAAAATGGATGTGATAATTGCAATAAATTGATTTTAGAACACGTCCTTTTAATGTTGGACAATTTTAGAGGGGGCGTATGCTGCTGGCATCTTCCATTTAAGAACATAAAATTTCTGTCAAAATAGCTCCCAAAGAATGTTTTCGTTTATATAAAAAAAATGCAGTTTTTTTAATATAGAGGATAAGATTGCTATTATACTAAGACAAAATCATGAAAATAAAAATTCTAGCTGACTTTTTTAAAATTTAAATCACATTTTAAATTTTATGTTGCTAATGTCATAATTTGACAGAATATTTGACGGATATTTTTATGTTCCCAATTTTAAAAAGTTAAAAATTTAAGCGTTCCCATTTTTGTAATAATCAACATTTATCAAAAGTAACAAAAGATTGAAAACTGTATGTAAAGGAAGTACTATCTCTGCATAGAACATGTCAGATACTGATTTATTCAACTTCAATGGTGTTGCATTAGTAGGCGTCAAAGAATGACGATAGCAACAATTGTGTCTGTCGAAATATGACGTATGCAACAAAAATGTCCATCAAAAAATGAGCATAAAGAGCCATTGGTAGCAACAGACGAAAATGTGTTCGTCAATTTACTACATATATCTGAACTATAATATGTTTTCTCTGCTTTAAAATGTATACAAACTTATATAAGTACTTAATGTTGCCATCGTCAACAATTGCGAACGTTCAAATCGTTTGACAGACACATACTTACACAAAATAATTTGCATCACGTAATGATGTGCATCGTGTCGGCCATGTTTTTGCATTCGGATACGCACGGATTTAATAGCAGTTTCTTTTCAGGGGTCAAGTCAAACCGGTCACAAGTAAAACTGGGCAACGACTGTGCGAACGTCAATTACAAAAATTGACAGAAATTACGATCGCACATTTTTTTACTTTACATTTCTGATTATGGCTTCAAAACTTGAGAAACCATCTGTATCTCAAGAAAGAGCTTAGATCAACACTGTGTTAGACTCCCCACCCACCACATACGTACACAATAACCAAGTAGATGGACCGTTTTTGCGAACGTCGCTTTTTTGACAGAAATTCATTGTTCATAATCTACATAATTCTAAATCCTTTATTTTGCAAAATAATTGAAAAAATGAAATTACAAAGCAAAATGAATGCAAAGCAATACATACCCCAACAACAAATTCTCTTTGTTGGACATAAAAGTTCGAATTAGTCGAAAAATGCCTATATGGGCCGAACTGGTGAAGAAGCTGGGAGTTCAGTCCGTCAAAACGACGATGAATTTTTATCAATTTTTTATTTATTTTTTCACATCAGCGTAAAATAACATCGTCTATTTTGATTTTTCTTGATTCTATTGTTGTATTATATTAACATAATTTTTTTTTTTCTCAGGGGAGCAAATTTAATTTAAAAAATCACGTTTTATAAAATTTGACAGAAATTTGACGGAACTTTTACATTCTTAAATGGAAGATGTCTGCTTCCGTTTTTTTGTATGGTTTTGTGTACATATGATGCAATAGTGGTTGAAAGATGTTGAAACGATAATAAAAAGGCATGCTGATTTGTGAAGAAAGAATTATCTAGGTACTGTATTTGTGGGATGATATATTTGGGGAAACCTGACTACTGAAATGATTATGTTCACAATACTGCTGAAAATTTAAGAATTCCCCAGTCTTCATTGGGGTATGAGTTAGTAAAAGACTATAAAATAAATGTTTAAAATTGCACAGAAAGTTTACTGCCAGAGTCTGCCAGCTTGTTCAGTAAATTGCATGTTGCAGTCTTTGATTTGTTTGAAAACTCTTGTGATGTTTACAATGTGATATTTGGTCCAAAGGTAAACATTATGATATAAGTGTACCAGGTGAATTACACATGAAGTACAACTGCAATCAGCCATTATCACTCTATAAGTACAAACACCTGCACAATGATAATCAATATCACTGCTGTCCATCTAAACAACCTTAATTCAGTTGCATCACCTTTTCCCAATTGTTTATGCAATATTGTGACATTAATTTGTGTTGAATGTCTCTTAAATGTATGTATTCGTTTTGTTGCTTCCCATGTTTTGACTGAACAGTGTCACTTGCCATTTTTGTAATGGCCCCATCAGACCAGAGCACGTCCATACTAGGTTCTCAGACTCTTCACCACATCCTGATTTTTCGTATGTACAAGGCCCCTTCTACGCTAGAACAATGTCAAGGTGGTCCTCACTACGTCCTTGCCACGCATATAACCACGCTTGCACTACGTCATATCTGTTCATAGTATGCAAATACTACATAACAACCACGTCCACCAGGAACACACCACATAAGCATCACACTACTTCTACGTCCATCCGGTCATAGCAATACCACTTCACGCTCTACTTCTACGTCCATCCGGTCATAGCAATACCACTTCACGCTCTACTTCTACGTCCATCCGGTCATAGCAATACCACTTCACGCTCTACTTCTACGTCCATCCGGTCATTGCAATACCACTTCACGCTCTACTTCTACGTCCATCCGGTCATAGCAATACCACTTCACGCTCTACTTCTACGTCCATCCGGTCATAGCAATACCACTTCACGCTCTGTCTGATACCAGCTATAATTATGTGGTGGCATGCAAAGAAAGTTGGCGCATGAATTTGGATCCCGCAACTATTCCATAAGCCTATCGGAATGGTAATACTGAAATCTGCTGTCCACACCAGCAACAATTTGACATTCTGCCACAGTCTCTTGTCCTTGGAGGAAAATCATTTGAAAATGGCACCCTTTTCGCTCATCATTTCAACCTTAATATATAGCAAGTCCTCGCCACCTCCTGTCAGAGAACATGGAGAACGTAGTAAGTACGTGCTATGGTGTGATGGCACTATAAGATAAAGATTTTTACGTTATTGTTCGTAATGTTTGGAGTGCAAATTGAATTTAAAATGCAGTAGTTGTACTTGAAAGCTAGGCAAATGTACATGAAAGTGAGGTATATGTACCAGAAAGTCCAGTAAATGTACTAAAAAGTGCAGTAGATGTACTGGAAAATGTGGTGGATGTACCTAAAAAGTGACTTGAAGGTGTGATACATGTACTTGTAAGTGCAGTTTATGTACTTGAAAATGCAGTAAATGTGCTTGAAAGTGCAGTAGATGGACTTAAAAATGTACATGCAAGTACATTATATTTATCTGGAAATGCAAAAGATGTACTTAAAAATGGTGCTATTGTTAAACAGTATCTCTGCCTGTCCTAAACACTGGTATCATACATAGAGAGTGAATCTCTTTGACCTTTTGAGGATATAGTGAAGTTGGCATGCTCTGTGAAACAGTGTACTGTTCAAGTCAGACACACTCATATAATGCATATGAGGCGTCTCGTGGGAAACCCGGGCTTAATGCATGTGTGTAAAGTGTCGTCCCTGATCAGCCTGTGCAACTTTTATGGTATTTTCTGTTTCAAGAAAGTCTCTTCTAAACATAAATTCATTGTAGGTGGAAAGTGCGGACTGCACAGGCTGATCCGGGATGACACTACGCACATGCATTAAGCCCGGTTTTCCCACGATATGCCTCATATGTAATGAGAAATACATTGGAAAGGGAATATAACCATTATAATAGTTATAATCTCACTATCATATTAGATCAACAGCATAATGATGCTGCAACAACAATTTAGTCTCAGTTATATTATCCAGAATTATGCTACGATAACAGTAAAAGCAGTCATTCTTTGTTTACATTGTCAACAACAAGGAAGCGTCAACAATCAGAATCTGTTATAATTATGCCTTGACAACAACAGTTAATTACATCTACAACATTGTGTTTGAAACAAAACAGAGACATGGTTATTAATTGTGTTGCCATCACAGTAACAACAACATTTTCTCTAAATATTTAACAACAACAGCAACAACCAAAACAACACTTAATAGGGGTTATTTTTTTTGGCTGCGTCCCCTTCAGTTTGCGCAGACAACAACTTGAGAACTTTGCGTGCTATTGTTATGAAACTTTATGGAAGTGTTAGTAGGCATAAAAGGAAGATTAAGTTCGATTTCTGCATAATTGCTCTAATTGTACGTGAGTTATGCCCCGTCTGGCGACACATGCGACTCGCGGAGTTCTAGTTATCAGTTACCAGCAATTATGTTGCCGATGTACACAGTAACAATAAATTTCCTCTGATTTTTACACCAGCAACAATAACAAAAACAACACCACACATGACTACAAACAAACAAACAATGCTTTATCATCAACAGCCTAAATTCATTTTACAGGAACGCTATTGTCATTACAGTAAATTGCAACATAAAAGACAGCAACAAAAGCAACAAAAAGCTTATTTATGTAGTTAACAGCAAAATTGTTGCCACGGCAGCAACATCAACATTTGTTAGCAACCACAACAAAAACAACAGCAACAACAACAACATAGAAACGATCAACACTGCTATGAACACCAGGACCTTCGTTACATTTCAGCAACATGTACAGATACCTGCATTTTGCCGGGCCCAGTTACCTCAGTTCGTAGAGCTCTGGACTCTCAATCCAAGCTTCGTGAGTTTGAGCCCCAGCCCAGCCACATAACTTTTGTGGGGATCGGTCATGAAATAATTTCTACGGCCATTCTCCCCCTACTTCTGATTCAAGCAGGGCGGTTGTCAGTTACTGGCATTAGTATGTGCACTTGCTACTGGTAAGCCGCTTAGATTGGCTAAGCTTGCCCAGGAAAAGTGTAAGGTAACTGACCACCGTTAGTAATACTGTTAAATACAGCAAAAATCCAAACAAATAAAAAGATACCTGCACAGTTTCACTTTAATTGCTACCTGTACCCATACCACCCCCAATCAGATGGCCTGCCACTGGTGAAAAATGAATGCAAATGTCAGGAATTCTCCCACTTAGACTGTTTTTCATAAAGCTAGGTCTGTTGTTAATTAAGTAATAAAACAAATATTCCAGAGTTACCGTTGAAACATATAGTTTCCCATTTGATGATTGGGCTATGATTGATCGTTGTTCACAGACTGGCAAGGCCAAAAAAAATATTGTGAGTTGCGGGGAAACGGTCTTGAAAAAGTTAGGTTACAGGGTCGGGATTGATTTTTTAAAACTTTATTTAAAGACATAATTATTTTGGTATTAAAAAAAATAAATTATCTAAAATCTGAGGAATATGGATTTCACGGAAAACAATCGTTGCTCAAAACTTTAGAGTCTGGTTTTTTTTTCGCTAGGTAGGGTCGGGTTCCTGAAACACAGAATTTATTTTTTTGTGGCCCAAACAGATTTTGCTGCTGTTTTTATGACAGCTGGTGTGCTCTAAACTATTTTGTGTTTGATTTATTTATTGTTATTTAAGTGATTCTATTGTTAGAATGAAAAGATCGTTTTGTGTTGTTACCTTTTTGCTTTCAACTGTTGCTGATTTATAGTAAAAATCAGTGAAAGCATTTATTCTTATTTTCTACATTAGTGTGAATACAAAGGAATTAAAATTTGTTTTACAGACTAACCTCTTTAATGCGCATTTGAAAGGGATCAAATTAGTAATCTTTATACCTATAAGGCATATATCCTTACCAATTTGTATTATGTTGTAACATAAACAGAATTTTCTGCATTAATACATTTTCTGCATTAATACAAGACAATCTATTCAGCAAAATTAGGAAGCCCCGGAATATAAGAAACCGTAGTTTAATTGTTGATTGTAATACGTAAAACTGTTCTTCCCTATTAATGCCTCAGTCACACATTCCCGATTTTTACTGCCGTTCTTGAGCCGACAGCATCCGGAATCAAATATGTCAAAAGTCGGGACAATATTCTGAGATTTGGGGCTCTAAATTAAAATTTTGATCATAAGATCGAATCTGTTCAGACAGCGTTTGCACAGAGTCCTGACAGCGTCCCGATTCTCCCGAATGCGATCCGACAGTTTCCAGACAGCGTCCCGACAGCAGCCGGTCAGCGTTCCGACATTCCCGACTGCTTGATTATTTGTATCGTTGCACTATTGGGACTCTGTCGGGAGCCATAATATGGAATTAGTGACTGCCTCAATATTCCAGACGTGATATTTCTATATAATTTATAATGCATTATCAATCCTGTTCCACAGCGTCCCGACATTCCCGACTTTTATTATTTGTATAGTAGCGCTGTCTGTACGCTATCGGGAGCCATACTCGGGAATGTGTGACTGAGGCTTAATCACCCTAAGATATTGTATGTATGTACACATGCAATGGACACCTGCAGAAGACATCTGCATTTTTTTTGATACAATTGTGCTGCAAAATTTGTACAGATGCACCATCAATCATGTCTCACTCAGTTCCAAGATCCTATCACGATATTCAGCTGTATTGGAGATATTTCAGAGCCGTTTCATCATTTCATCATACAGTTTTTGCATTCTGGTGCACAAAAACGTGTAAACCTTTCCGCCTAATTCTCATTCTAGTTACGTTTGACATTTGTGTTTGACCAAAAGCATCGCCCATTGGTCAGTTTGGAATTTCACCCTGTAGTGGTCTGCAATGATTGATAGCTCCTAACAGACCCAGCAGGCTCGATGCTAGTTTGAATCCCATTTGAGGCGTGTCCTGGAAAAACCTGGCTTTAAGCATGTGCGTAAAGTGTCCTCCCAGCTCAGCCTTTGCACTTCGCACAGGCTGATCCGGGACGACACTTTCTGCTTTTATGGTATTTTCTGTTTCAAGGAAGTCTCTTCTAAACATAAATCCACTGTAGGTGGAAAGTGTCATCCCGGATTAGCCTGTGCAGAATGACACTTTATGCACATACATTCAGCCTGATTTTCCCATGACACACCTCATGTGCTTATTCCATATTTTGCCATGAAAGAGTATTGACAGTGATTTAGTGATTTGAAGATACCCACACATAAATATATAAATAAATATATAAACTCTTATTCTCTTGGCTACATCGAATATAGTGTCTTTAATATAAAACAGTCTGGTTTTGCAGAATATTATCGATGTGACTATCAAACCATATTAATATTGATAATGAAAGTGAATTAAATTTGACAAAAATAAGTTAATATCAACGTTTGTTTCTGTAAAAATGTCCTTTTGTCAGGTGACTGTCTTGCATGTAAGGATTTTGAGAGCTCAAACAAGTAAAATTTTCTACTGATCCTGTGTCTTGATTCATCTCAAAGTTGTAATGCAACAATCAGTATATTCTGCATTATATAACAGTGACTTAATATTAATATGAGCCTTACATTATTAACAGTAGCTTATTAACAGCACTCGTATGTATTGAAAATAATTGTTTTGTATCCTATTCATCTTGTAGTTTCATAAAAGAAAATAAAGAAAATATGGACGTTTTCATTTCATTTTCATTCTAATATTTGATGTTGGGAGCATCTAAACATGTATAGTTGAAGCTTTCTTTCATTCTAACTGACAGTGAGAAGAAGTGTAAATGAAAAGTTTTTTCATGTCCCTGGCATCTTGGTGCAGGAGGCATAAAGTGATTGTCCTGTCTGTCCTTCCGTCCGTCCGTCCCAGGATCCATTTCGTCTAGCACCAACACCGCTTACTACAACCCTTGGATACTTACACAGTTGTTGCCTATTACCATTCCCAATCCACTCATATCACCCAACCTCACGTTGACCTTGACCTAATTTAATCTCGAAATAATTAAATGTCTGTCCGTACAAGGTTAACTAGATTTTACCATTTTGTCTAGCACCATCTGCACTTACTACAACACTTGGATACTTACACATGTTGCTTTTGACCATTTCCCAATTCACCCATATCACCCAACCTCACTTTGACCTTGACCTTGACCTAATTTGGATTTAGAATAATTCACATGGGCTATTTCTTGGTTAACTAGATTTTTACCATTTCGTCTAGGACCAACACCGCTTACTACAACACTTGGATATGTACACTGTGATCATTCCTTATCCACCCATATCACCCAACCACACTTTGACCGTAACCTTGACCTAAATGGGACTTACTTCAGATGGGCTGTCCAGCACCAACTGGGTTTATCGAACACAGCGTCTTGTTTTACTTTCAGTGAAGTTTTACCAAAATATATGAAATCTTAAGTTAGGTCAAATACTAATTTTTGGCAACAGATTTGGTATTGTTTTTTTAGGTGAACTTTGGATGCAACTTCTATAAATTTCAGTTTAAAATTGGGTATTTACTTTTGTTATCAGTAATCATACATGGATTTTCTTTGCAGGCGTTTGAGGACGAGTTGAGAAGACGTCAGCGTGACCTTGAAGCGCTGCGTAAGCAAGGGCAGCAACTCCAGGAGAAGGGAGCGGCAGCCATCGCTGAGCCTGAGATCGAACGCCTGCAGCGACAATGGCAGGATATCAGCAACCATGTAAGATTCAGTGGACTTCAAGGGGTTGGGGTTTACATGATAGGTGTAGGCCTATAAGATTAGTCTTTTGAGAGAAGATTGGCCATGTAAATCCGGTAAAAGACTTAAAGGGGCACATCGACGGTGTCTCATAAATATAAACAGATAAGAAAAAAAGAAAATTTCATTTTTTTCTGGAATATATGTTTCGAGTAGCAATAATACACTGAGAACAAATTATGCAAAGACAAAATAATTTTTGGGGATACAGGGTTCCAATAGGATTCGAACTCTTGCCTACAAAATCACACATTTCAATGAAAACTTTACTATGCTATATGCAGTGTTTATAAATAGCACGCATCATGTACATTCCATTCATATCAATTTACTCCAACATGCGCAAGTATCTCATTGATTACCACTATTGCATAATAAAATAATATATGTTTGTCAACTTTAGGGGATTTAAACGATTGGTATAGTTATCTGGAATTTAGGGCCAGAAGACAAGCTTGGGTGTGGAAACCCCCTAAAGTGTTAGGTGGGGTTTAAACAATAGGTCTAGATATCTAGAATTAGGGCTATAAGACAAGATTGGCTGTGTAAACCCCCTAAAGTGTTAAGTGGGGTTTAAACAATAGGTCTAGATATCTAGAATTAGGGCTATAAGACAAGATTGGCTGTGTAAACCCCCTAAAGTGTTAAGTGGGGTTTAAACAATAGGTCTAGATATCTAGAATTAGGGCTATAAGACAAGATTGGCTGTGTAAATCCCTTAATATCCTAGGTCCTGTATAAGTTTCTGAAATCTATGAGACTAGACTTTCAGCTAGAACTTTAGAAATCACCAATCAGCTTAGGATTGACTTACTGAAGTTTGCTGTTGCAACAATTTCATGGACGAATCAAGAAAACTTCTTTAATTGTAAATATATATCATTGTATTCATAAATCAGAATACAATGATTAAATGCATTTTAGAAATCTGAGAACAAGAAACTTATTAAAACAATTTCCAATACAGGTTGCAATGATACAGTACCCACAAATTACCATGGCAACAGGAGAGAGCCAAGGTCAAGGCCAGGTCTCCAGGACGACCTACACAGTTGTGCAGTCGAGTGTGACGAGGGCGGGGTCACCCAGATCTGCAGCACAGTTCAAAGTCGACGCTAGACGACTTTCCGATCAAATAGCGGACATTAACCGGCAGCTTACCGGACCGGAACTTGGCGGGAAAGATTTGGATGATTTCACAAAGCAGGAAGATATTTTGAAGGTACAAATAGATTATCAAAAGGAATATTTTATTGAATGACTTTTTTGTTCCCATGCCATGAATTTGTTTCCCTGCTATTTTTTTGCATGACTTATATTTCATTTGCTTGTTTGAAGCAGTTTTGCTTGAAAATATGCCACATTAATGTAAGATCCTTCAGTTTAATGGTATTTGTTATAACATTTGTATTTGTACAAGTTCAGTTGTTAGAAAATTTACTTGAAAAGGTTTAAGTTTATTCTTAAAATGTTAAAAACATGCAGTTTTCATGAATACATGCATCAAGCATGTTACAGTTTATGTGATATTTGTAATAAAGATTAAGGATGTAATAGATTTTGGTGCAGTATTATTGCATTACGAGCATTTTAAACCACTTTTATGTTTACATAAAGTCATTACTTTTCATATGAACTATTTAAATCATTGATGCCACTGTTAAATATCACGCCTGCGCCACCTAGATCTTAACATCTGATCAGATATAAGTGGAAAAAGTATAAGAAGAATCATTGCTTTTAATTTTCCATTCACCAGATCTCAATCTCATTAAAAATCATCTCCAGTCTGAAGCTACTATATTATCTGATTAAGTAGCATTAGGGGTCACGTTCAGATGAACTTTTTAGGAGCCAATCAAACTGTTGCCTTCAAAATCTTGCGGTATAACTTCATATATAAACCATAAATACTACAAAATGAACGTGAACTTTGGATGTTAACTCGCCTAAGGTACCACTATATCCATTGTTATCCCCGTGAAAATTAACTGTAAATGATTTATTCCCGAGGATCAGCTGGAATTGCATCACAAACATTGCTGTGCAAAAGGCAATTTCATTGGGCGCAGCAGGGATGATGTTTTATTGTTCGGTAGTCATTTGAATGTGACCTGTTATACTATGTTAGGATTTGATTATTGTTCGGAAGGTCATTTGAATGTGACCTGTTATACTATGTTAGGATTTAATTATTGTTCGGGAGGTCATTTGAATGTGACCTGTTATACTATGTTAGGATTTGATTATTGTTCGGAAGGTCATTTGAATGTGACCTGTTATACTATGTTAGGATTTGATTATTGTTCGGAAGGTCATTTGAATGTGACCTGTTATACTATGTTAGGATTTGATTATTGTTCGGAAGGTCATTTGAATGTGACCTGTTATACTATGTTAGGATTTGATTATTGTTCGGAAGGTCATTTGAATGTGACCTGTTATACTATGTTAGGATTTGATTATTGTTCGGAAGGTCATTTGAATGTGACCTGTTATACTATGTTAGGATTTGATTATTGTTCGGAAGGTCATTTGAATGTGACCTGTTATACTATGTTAGGATTTGATTATTGTTCGGAAGGTCATTTGAATGTCACCTGTTATACTATGTTAGGATTTGATTATTGTTCGGAAGGTCATTTGAATGTGACCTGTTATTGTATGTTAGGATTTGATTATTGTTCGGAAGGTCATTTGAATGTGACCTGTTATACTATGTTAGGATTTGATTGTAAGAAGATTAACCATATCTTTGAAGGTCAACATTTTGCTAAAGAAAATTCCAATTCGCTACTTTTTCTTCATAACCTATAACATGCCTTGGATGACTCGCATTTCTGTGTAGAATGGTCAAATTGGCTAAAGAAAGTTTTTTACTAGGGGAGTATGATTTGTATCCCCAATAACTGATGGATTAATATCTTACACTAGTGATTGGTTGAATGGAAGATAATGTGTCAGTAGATCTTTCAGATTAGCCTTTTAAGATCCTGATCAGACTGAACAGATGTTTGAGCTGATCAAGATCTTTGTTGGTCAAATTTGCACTAAAACTCAAGGATTATAGTGTTAATAAAAACAACTGAAACACATAAAAATGACCATGCAGTGGTAATTTGCAGGTCTGTTTTTTCATATAGCAAGTTAATGGTTAATTACAGCAAGTGTCTGTAATCAGCACTGTTTCAGTTATAAAATATCATAATTATATCTTGTACTTAGTGGAAAACATTTGACATAGCTTTTAAGAAGTACAGAGATAGATCCACATGGTCAATGGGTTAGTACAGAGATAGATCCACATGGTCATTGGGTTGTTTAAGTAGTACAGAGATAGATCCACATGGTCGATGGGTTGTTTAAGTAGTACAGAGATAGATCCACATGGTCAATGGGTTGTTTAAGTAGTACAGAGATAGATCCACGTGGTCGATGGGTTGTTTAAGTAGTACAGAGATAGATCCATGTGGTCGATGGGTTGTTTAATTAGTACAGAGATAGATCCACGTGGTCATTGGGTTGTTTTAGTAGTACAGAGATAGATCCACATGGTCGATGGGTTGTTTAAGTAGTAATGAGATAGATCCACATGGTCGATGGGTTGTTTAAGTAGTACAGAGATAGATCCACATGGTCGATGGGTTGTTTAAGTAGTACAGAGATAGATCCATGTGGTAAATGGGTTGTTTAAGTAGTACAGAGATAGATCCACATGGTCGATGGGTTGTTTAAGTAGTACAGAGATATATCCACGTGGTCGATGGGTTGGGATGCTAGATGGTTGAGTGCTTGCCCTACATACAAAGTGGCACTGTTTTGACATTTGCCTGGCATGTGATTGGAACAGCTGTTTGTCTGTGGCTCTGTAGATTTTTGTTTCACCTTCTATTCATTTAGTCTGCAGTGCGCTTTAGTCTGCAGTGCGCTGATGAATGTGCTTTGACAACTATAGATTATGTGTAGGTAAATAGCAGAACTGTGCAAGCTCTGGCAGTCATGCCTTACATACGAAAATATGTGTCAGGAAGCAAAGAAATATCCAGAGAATCTAGCAATTAGATAGAAAAATATAACTTTAGCATAGTTTTCATGTAAGGTACAAGCGTTATATGTTTATGCAATAGTGAGACTGTGAGCCTGAGATCGTACTATAGTCAAAATTGTCTGGAAAACTGTTACATCGAGTATAAAAACTACTGACAAAGAATTGAAAAAAAATAGTTACATTATGGATTTTAGGGCTTAAGTCATGTCAACTTTGAAAATGTCTTATTATCCATGCACTCACCAAGCTAAAGTAGTAAATTCCTTTACTAACATTCTGTGTAGAGAAATTTCACTTTCTGTGCTGATAAATTATCTTCATGGTCATTTTTGCAAAAACTTCACTCAAGTATTATATTGAAAGATATGGAAATAAGTGATATGGCCTGCAAGCATGCTTCCCATTTACTAAGTGTTTAAACATTGTTTGTGTTTTAGCTCATGCTCATGGATTTTTAATATCATTTTCCAAATAATATACATTAATTTCTATGTTCTGGTTTTATAACACAATTTACTTTTGATGGTCTTACTTTGGACATTAACAATTAGGCCCCCAAAAATTCTGTGTTTTGGGCAACCTGACCTTACGTAGCGAAAAATAAAACATCCCTAAAGTTTTTAGCGATGAGGTTTTCCGTGAAATCCGTATTCGTCCAATTTTAGATAATTTAAAATGTTTTTTACCAAAATGTGACGTATACAAAAATTTCAGAAAAAAAGCTCAATCCCAACCGTACATTACTTTTTTTTGAGATCGTTGCACGAAACACATTTTTTGGGGGGGGGCATAATAACAATTATAAGGTAATGAATGTTTTTGTCATAAGCTTGATCAGTCATTGATTACAAGGGAGGTTACTCACAACAGGGAAAGATAATTATGAGCCAAGAAAGGGATTTTTTATTGCATTATTTGCCTGATAATTTCTGCCATCCTAGCAGGTAACTGTTGTACAATCACTCTTTCAGGGAATTCAATGGCACAGGGTTTGTATTGTTTTTCACTGTAACATGTATGTAGAGTGAGAACAAATATGAAATTGAGGCGTGTTGTGGGAGAACGGGGCTTAATGCATGTGCGTAAAGTGTCGTCCCGGATTAGCCTGTGCAGTCCGCACAGGCTAATCCAGGACGGCACTTTCCGCCTACAGTGGATTTATGTTTAGAAGAGACTTCCTTGACACAGAAAATACCATACAAGCGGAAAGTGTCGTCCCGGATTAGCCTGTGGGGACTGCACAGGCTAATCCGGGACGACACTTTACGCACATGCATTAAGCCCGGTTTTCCCACGACCCGACACAATTATATACATCAACTTGATTTGGTAAAGGGGCATGACATGAAAATGATAGTCATTTAATTCTACTAGAGGACTGGTTAAATGTAAATTAATGGAACATGTGCATCATCTTAATTTTTTTTTCACTTGTCTCTTTTTTTGGGGGTGATATTCATAACATTTTGCATGAGCAAATGATAATGATCATATCATTGTATATCAGTTCATTTATGTCAGGAAATATGATTCATGTTTTTAAAAAAACAAAACAAGACTACATACCCATTAGCTTATATATTTAACAAATAATTTTTGATTTATCATGTTTTATAGGCCAATAAACAATGATTTGGTGTTCTGATGCTTAGGAATTAAAACACGATGGCCTTAGCGTGAGTTGTTTAATAGCCACGTATTAGAACTACAAGGAGTTGTTTATTGGCCGATAAGCAACTATAATGCGAAAATTATTTTGATTCTAACATGATATGACAAATAACATTTGCAATAATAATGAGAACTACATTTTACTATGTTCCGCGCAACTTCCCGCGCGAAGGTTCCAACGCGTACTCCTCTGTTACCAGTGACGTCATTGGTTGATACAAATTCAATGTGGCGTCACTTTCATTGATAAAAAATGACAGAATGAGTTCAGTATCAGAACTTTTTTTTCACGTTGTTCACTGGATAGTTTAACAACAATAATTTGTTCTTTGTCTATAGAAAACTCTGCGATTATCATGTTAGAATTGTATTTAGAATAAATATATAATACTTTTTGCTAGGTAGAGTTGATTGGTGCTGGTTACACTTTAAACTTTTTAGCTAACAGAAGCAATTTGTTTGAATTTTTGCAGTGTTTAAGTGTTAATGTTTTTTTTTAAATTGTATCACTCACAACGGTGTTTAAATACTTTATTAATTATTTAATTAATTGTAAATTAGGTATAATATTACAAACAGAATTTATTTGAAGAATACCAGTTATTTGGTTTAATCATTCTATCATTTGAGAATATACTTTTCAAGTACAAATGAGGCATGTTGTGGGAAAACTGGGCTTAATGCATGTACGTTAAGTGTGTTCGGGATTAGCCTGTGCAGTCCGCACAGGCTCATCCAGGACGGCACTTTCCGCCTAAAGAGAATTTATTTTAAAAGAGACTTCTTTTAAACTGAAAATACCATAAAAGCGGAACGTGCTGTCCTGGATTGGCCTGTGCAGACTGAACAGGCTAATCCGGTACGACACTTAATGCACATGCATTAGGCCCGGTTTTCCCACTACACACCTCAAATATTTTTTCCACCAATGCATTAGCATTTTGGTAAAATGTTAATCAAATATATTTCTTTTCTGTCTCTGTCGCTGACTCTTCAATGTTGATTAAATGTAACAACCAATATACATGTACATGTACATAACCAAGAAACATAATCATCCATTACAGATTTCTTCCATATATTGACTTTCTCTGTTTCATTAAATATTCAGTTCTGTACTTCATTCCTTTAATCATATAGAATCATCATTGTACAATGAAATCCCATGTAGAGGAATTTAGTAGGACAGTATATCATATGCATGCAACCAATTTGGTTAAATATGTATTCAAGGTGTTTGTATTAATGCATAATACTATTTAATACTACCAGGATATTTGTGTAGTTGTGTAGTCATCTATCTTTGTTATGTTTTCATTATATATCAACGGCTCTGTAGAACTGTAGGCAGTAGGCATTCTATTATTTATAGTTTGTGAAAGTATTAAATATAATTAGAAAGGTAAATTGAAAACAAAAAGATGTGAGGCGTGTCGTCGGAAACCTGGGCTTAATCATGTGCGCAAAGTGTTGTCCCGGATCAGGCTGTACAATCCGCACAGGCTAATCCTGGATGGCACTTTCCGTCTACAGTGGATTTATGTTTAGAAGAGGCTTCCTTGAAACAGAAAATACCATAGAATCGGAAAGTGTCGTCCCGGATTAGCCTGTGCGGACTGCATTAAGCCCGGTTTTTCTGTGACATTTCTTTTACAAGATCTTTTAAGAATATTTAATTATGAGGTCAGAAACATTTTGGGCCTTTTGTATACATTTATTTAATGCTTGTTCAATTATGTGTCAATAAGTATGCATTGGTTTATGCAGAAATGCTTCTCTTACATGTAACATGCAGGTTTTACACACTACAATGGACAATATTGCATCAAAAATTGTTATAATGTGATAATTTCTTAGTAGCCATTCTAATCACTCAAGGCTTGTGTTCTCTAAGTAATGAGGATCAATATGTTTACATGAAGATTCTATTGAGGGTTATGTTCATAATGAATAAAATAAGAAAGAGAATGTTCTCACATTCTTAATTAAAAGGAGCAGAACACAATCTGCTTTCAAACTGTTTGGGTTTTAGTGTTGAAACAAGAATGTGTAATTTCTTGTTAACACCAAAAATTCCACTGTCCACTTGACATTTTCAATTATACAACAATATTAACCAATTAGAAAAATTCTGACTCACCCATGAAGTTAGAATAGAAAACAGTCCATATGAGGCGCGTCGTGGGAAAACCGGACTTAATGCATGTGCGTAAAGTATCGTCCTGGATTAGACTGTGCAGTCCGCACAGGCTAATCCGGGACGGCACTTTCTGCCTACAGTGGATTTATGTTTAGAAGAGACTTCCTTGAAACAGAAAATACCATAAAAGCGGAAAGTGCCGTCCCGGATTAGCCTGTGCGGACTGCACAGGCTAATCCGGGATGACACTTTACGCACATGCATCAAGTCTGGTTTTCCCACGACGCGCCTCATATGTAAAATTGAATCCTTGTCCCATACCATGTAACCTGAGCAAGTGTCTTAATTCCCGACCCACCTTCCTACTATTAAATGGCACTCGATCTTTATCGCAGGAGGTACAAAAGCGCCTTGAGGACGCGAAGGCACTAATCGACCGTCTGGACCAGGAAAAAGATGATGTGTGTCGCCAGTGTGAGGCAGACGAGAAAAAGAGGCTCCGCCTACTTCTTGACGACCTTCACGCCACCTGGACGGAGATCAACGAGGCATATACTGACAGGCACAGGTGAGGACGGGAGAATTGAAAGTTCATAATTTTTTATTATGTAACAAGTGTTTTCATTGGTCAAACTTTGAAGTTAAGACTTGTTTGAGATTTAGAAGTTCTGTACATTGACATGCATAGGTGAGGGAGGACCGTGATAACTTCTAATGTGAAGGACCTGTGAGTATGAACTTGTTTAAATTTAATCTTTATCTTAATCTTAAATATTCACTCATATGTAAGTTTTTTGGTTGGTCAAAATTTAAATGACCAAGGTTGAATTTAAGACTTCATAATCTTAGGACCAGTGGTTGAAAACTGTATAAACGTATATCTAGTTAACAGAATTAACAGAATTAAGACAGAATTTTTTAATACTGGTTATTCAAACTTGCCAGCCTGTGAGACTAAATAAACCTGAAATCAGCAATTAATGGCCGATTTATACGATTTGATTGATTTGTGCAGGACTTCATTATTTGAAGAGCTGGCTTGTAGAAGCAACTGTATTTTTAAACTGTGTTTGTCAGAGATTAAATTCAGGGCCGCTATTCACAAAGCTACTAAGGGAAATTTTAACTTTAGTTCCACTTAAGTGAAAATTTCAGATCAAATTTACTATATGAATTAATTGATTTCTGTTTACAAAAGAGTAAAATACTAAACATTTAAACAATATTTACTAGTTTAACACATTCTTATGTAAAAAGACCTATATATAAAAACGGCACAGACTTAAGAAATTTGATACTTTCAAGAAATTCACTTTAGTTTTCTGTTAGGAGCATTGTGAATATGGGCCTAGTATAATAAATCCAAAAGCGATTCATCAATTCATTGACATAGTTTCAAGTAATCGTTAACAGTATAGACCAGTGGCGATGGCACCTTTAAATGCACAGAATATGAGTTTAAAACATATTTTTACAACAGTAGCAAACAATGGTCGGTCATCAAGGAAAGGGAGATAATTCACTCACAAATTGGTCAATCTGTAAATCAGAAAAGTGACAGAATGCAGTTTATTAAAAGGGGTTTTATCCAAATAATGCTGGTTGTGTCATGTACGAGGTAATTGTACTCTGCTATATACTCGACCATTTTTAAATGCTGAAATGAATACATCTGATGTAAAAGAAGGAACAATAATGCAATTCTTTTTCAAATGAAAAATAATGTTACATTATTACAGTTGTTCTTACATGCTTCTACTTTTACATTAAGTTTACCACATTAACCAAGGAATACAATAGTAATGGAAGATGAAATTCAGATAGGCAGGAAATCTGAGGATTAAATTGTAATTTGACTCAAAATATAAAAACAAATACTTCAATTCCTTTGTTCTTTACAGGCATTGATGGAGTGGTTTCAGTTGTTCATTGAATTACAAATGTGTTTATTGTAAAAACATTCGAGGCGCATCGTGGGAAAACTGGGCTTAATGCTTGTGCGTAAAGTGTCGTCCCGGATTAGCCTGTGCAGTCTGCACAGGCTAATCCAGGACGGCACTTTCCGCCTACAGTGGAGTTATGTTTAGAAGAGACTTCCTGAAACAGAAAATACCGTAAAAGCGGAAAGTGCCGTCCTGGATTAGCCTGTGCGGACTGCACAGGCTAATCCGGGACGCCACTTTACGCACGTGCATTAAGCCCGGTTTTCCCATAACGCACCTCATTGTATTAATTTAGCCATTTGTGTTTCCAGTTAAATGTATAAAGCAACATGTTTGTGTCACTGTAGTAGAACAGAAATTGGTAGAATAATAATAGTATTTTTTTAACACATAGTTTTTGTTAGGCCGAAAAAAAAAAAGTAATCTTTCTGTTGGCCCGACCGACCCTACTTTTTTCATTTCAACCCTAAATTTTTTCATGACGTACAGATCATAAAATAGAACTGCTACAAATAATCCAAGAAACATACTAAAAGTGCTCCAAGACAAAGATTAACCACTATTCTTGAAAGTTGTATTAAAATCATAAAATGTACAAAGTCTTTTTCAGTCGAATAAAAAGAACAAAAAAACGTCCAACCTACATTTTTTGGCCATGCCAAACTCTATTTAGAAGCTACAACAACATTGATATAAATAAAAATAAAAATTAGGTTTAAATAAAGGTGTAAATGACATCCTTGAGCTGAAGTGTATTGCTTAACATCAATTATATTGAAAAAATATGCAATACTTTATTGCAGTATGCATCATTATGGCTTAAGTCCCCACTCTCAGCCATGTAGGTGACACTTGTACTGTAATTACCGATACACAAACATGTGGGGTCTAATCTGTATTTGACTTACCTTAAGTAGGTGACACCGAGATAAATGGTAGCAATTAATGTGAGCTAACCGATAATCATATAATGTGATTAAGTGGCGTTTAATTGAATTGTGGAGGGAATACGTGACAAGTTAATAACACATAATCTTGATGACTCGAATGTATTTTTCGCTTTCTAAAACCGATGGGAAAATGTGGGGCCAAAGTTTTGGCATTTTAGTACTGTTGAAAGAGTTATGTATAATTTTGGAAAATGGTGGTCATTTATTGGTACCCAATTATGTGTTTGTTCATATATTTGTGTTCCTTATGGAAATACTTTGCAGTTGTGCTGTTTGGATCGATTAGTATTGATTGTTGCAAGGAACTTAATTATGCAAAACATTTACGTTGATTATAATTGCTATGATTGTAGAGAATTCACAAAAAGTATCTGCCTATTTGTAAGTGATAAAGTATTAGAATTTGAACACTAAGAGTATTCAGCATTTTGTAAGTGATAAAATATTTCAATTTGAACTGTAAGCCACAGAATTTTTATAAGTTATAATTTTGACTATTTGATTAAAATGCTTGTGGGTGAAAATTAATCAAATAGAAAAAAGACATCCTCTAGAATTAGAGAGTCTCACTGACTGAACTGCACATTTTATAAGTTCGCAAATTTAAACTGGACTTAATTTAATTAAATCATTCAAGATGACCAATGCCTGTTTATTTTAGGCTACTGTGTAGAAAACAAAGTTCTTAATTATTGTTGAACCAAATTTGATAATGGTTGATGAGGCAAAGTAAAAGTCAGTTTAACATTATTAGGCATTTAAACATGACCTCTGTGCAGAGGAGATCTGGGGGTCTGTATTGTGTGGTATACTAATATGAATTCTATATGGTATGGTTTCTTGATCTCAGTTCAAGTATTTGTCAGAAGTGATTTAGGAGCCAGCCAACAGTGTGGAATTGTAAAATGGATCTTGATAGGAAATTTTGAATGGATTTAATAGTGTGCCTGATCTGGTTTGAGTGATAGTAGTATTTGTAGTAAGATAGTACCAGTACCTTGTGAATCTGTTTGTACAAGGGCTTCTTAACTTACAAAATATGTTTGTCATGATTTTGGTGCGGTGAAAAACTTGAAATTTTGATGATGAAGGAATATTTTGCAACTTAATTTCAATTTCTTTGCATTATTTGTTTGAAAGAGCAATTATGAATTATTGTCAATATTATTTTTTTAATATTGATTATTGTTATTACTATTATGATTGTTATTATTATTATTATTAATGTTGTTGTTGTTATCTATTATTATTATGATAATTGTATTTTATTATTATTATTATTATTGTTATTATTATTATTAAATATATAATTATTATCAATGAGCTATTCAGTTAAAAAGGGACTATATACAAGTATGTGAGAAAGGGAGTTAATCCTGATTGACAGGAACTGACGATTTATTGGATTAGCAGGCCTGTTTTAATGTTTTGCAATAAAAGACGCAAAAGATTTTGTTTTATATGGGAATTACGTTGCAAATAAGAAATTTAAATTGGGAGTGTGGTAGAACGAGTTGTAAGATTGAAGTGTTGTAAAGTATAACAGGAAGGTAGAAAGTTCTAAGACTTGAAGTAATGGTGTTTTTTTTAAGTGCAATAGGATAATTCATAAAATGGGATAAAATTTAAGATGGGAAGAACAAATTGAGGTGTTTTAAGATGGCAAGTGCAATAGGATAATTCATAAAATGGGATAAATTTAAGATGGGAAAAGCACCTTGAGGTGTTTTAAGATGAAAAATGCAATAGGATAATTCATAAAATGGGATAAATTTAAGATGGGAAGAACAACTTGAGGTGTTTTAAGATGGAAAGTGTAATAGGATAATTCATAAAATGGGATAAAATTTAAATTGGGAAGAGAAACTTGAGGTGTTTTAAGATGGGAATTGCAATATAAATTTTTATTATATTAATGAAATATTATATAAACGCACACTATTAGCTTATAGACAGGATTTGAAATCAATGTTTTGAACATGAAAGGTCCAAAATTGTTTTCGTAAATCTGATATAAAGGAGCAAAACAATGTAATGTTGTTTTGTTTGCTGCTGCATTTATATTGAAATGAATACATCAGGGAAACTAAACAATATTTCTGTAACAAAATGCAAACAAGATACAAGAATCTTTATTTCAAGTCGGATGTAATATAGCTATTTATTGACATATAACAAAGCTTAACAAATAGTTGTTTAGCTGTAAAATAAAATTTAATTAGTTACGCTGAAAATAAAAAGATATAATAATATAAATACAATTCTATAAAAGACATTAATATTGCAGACTAAAACATAATTAGACTACAGCAATTATTACAATAAAACAACTACAATAAAACAATTATTAATACACTGTTTAACTGTTTCAAACTCCATTGAATTTATTTACAATAAACTATTGCACTCACTAGAAAGTTATATATAATCACATGAGTGATATTTGCCGAATTGTAAGCGGTCAAGGGTTAATGATGCCATATGAAATTGTAAGCGGTCAAGGGTTAATGATGCCATATGAATAGGATAGATGCCTTTTGCTGTCACAATCGTGCTTTCAGTTGAATTTTTAATGACAGTTCTTCATTTGTCGGAAGCTATGAAGAGTTCAATTTCAATTTAAAGTCATTTTGGTTGATTTTAGTGTTAAAGAATTAATATTTTTACCATTTGTCGTTGTTGTTTTTCATGAATATTATAGTCTGACTGAGATGCTTAAAGATAACATTTTTGAACTGATGTTCATCATTTTAAATGTTTGTCAACTCAGTTAAAGTGTGATAAGAACTTCTTCTAAATTGTATAAAACTAAAAATGGGAAAAAAATGAATTTGTGGCGCGTTGTGAGAAAGCAGGTCTTAATGCATGTGCGTAAAGTGTCGTCCCGGATTAGCCTGTGTAGTCCCCACAGGCTAATCCAGGACCGCACTTTCGGCTTTTATGGTATTTTCTGTTTCAAGAAAGTCTCTTCTTCTAAACATAAATCCACTGTAGGCGGAAAGTGCCGTCCTGGATTAGCCTGTGCGGACTGCACAGGCTAATCCGGAACGACACTACGCACATGCATTAAGTCAGGTTTTCCCAATACGGGGCTTATATATTTTTATCATTCTTGCAGCTTATTTAGGCGAAACAAATCAGGCATTATCAGAACTGCAAAGGAAGTACTAGGGCCATATTAATCAAGCTTTATTTACAAAATTCTTAATAATTTTTAATTGTTATAACTTTGTCTGTTATATATAAAGGTTTTTAATTATTATTAGTTGAATTTCAAATATAAATTATTTCAAATTCAAAATTATGCGATTTCTGAAATATTTTCACTTTAGTGTAAACTTTTGAGGTATTGTATTTGTTTAGTAAATAAATCTGTAAATAAATCTGTATGATCCTAATACTCTTCAAAATATATTTTAATAATAATGTCATTTAAATATATTCATTATGCACCTATCAATATATGGGGGTTAGTGGCAGACATATACGGAAATTTTGACTAAAAGCAATCCCCAACATATGGGAATTTGAAACGCCAAATGATTCTGGGTCCTGGGGAAATAGACTTTGTTTGGATTTTGGATCTTGGTAATATTTGATACACCAATTAAGCATCTCCCATTGAGGGGATTTAGACAAAAATGCTTGGCTCTCAGACACAATTTAAACATTCTAGTTTGACAGTATGAACACTGAGGTCAATAGTATTACTAATATGTGCAGTTAGTCAGGTCTAGTCCAGAGGTAGCAATTTGGTTTGAAAGTTATCATGTCCTTATCTGTATTCATTATCACATACTTTTGGGCTTGGTTGTTTAACAAACAAAATATCCTAGTCCTAATAATATATATATATACACAAGGTAGGTCACTTGCCATTTCTATCACAATGGAAGTCAAAGTTACATGTTTGGCTGCTAAAATTCACATAGTCATGACAGTGTATGCATTTCGGCTGGGGTACTTATTCATAATAATTGGCTTCTGTTTCGATAGAAACTGGCGCGTGTGATACCTTTAGTAAATAATGATATAGGGACTAGAATTATTTTTACTTGTTAAACAACCAAGCCTAAATGCATTTTCACTGCAATAGGACTAGTGTAGCTCGGACAAATTGACATTTCAAACTGATGGACTTTTTTAGCATAATCACATGCTTGCATTATTTCTTTTATTATGCCCCCGGCATCTTGATGCAAGAGGCATATAGTGATCGTCCTGTCCGTCCTTCCGTCCGTGACAAGGTTAAGTAGATTTTACCATTTCGTCTAGCACCAACACCGCTTACTGCAACACTTTGATACTTGCACAGTTCTTGCTTATGACCGTTTCCTATCCACCCATATTACCCAACCTCACTTTGACCTTGACCTAATTTGCACTTAAAATAATGCAAATGGGCTGTTTCTTGGTTAACTAGATTTTACCGTTTCGTCTACCACCAACACCGCCTACTACAACACTTGGATACTTACACAGTTTTTGCTTATAACCATCCCCAATCCACCCATATCACCCAACCTCACTTTGACCTTGACCTAATTTGGACTAAGAAATGGGCTACCCAGCACCAACCGGGGACGTGTGTTTATCAAGCACAGAATCTTGTTTTTGGTTTTGTTCTTGCAAGTGTTTCACATGCTTATTGACACCATTGAACTGTACTTACAGTGGAATATTTTTACAACTATTTATAAATAACTTGATTCATTTACGGAAACTTTGTTTTATCACATGCTATACCTTGTTTTCCATGTAATACAACCATTACGAATATTTTTATCTTACAGATGTGTAAGATAACATTTTGAGCGTTTTCATTGGCTACATGTTTTTTTAACTGACCATTCGCATGACGTTATTTTGGTGTAATGCATCGTCAACATGAAATGACGTCAATGCAGTAAACAATTTTTAGGATTTATCGATATGCTTTGGTAAAGTTAAAAGCATTTTTTTTCATTTAAAAGCATGTGCTAAAAAAGATCTGACACTCGTTGTCATTTCATATCATGTTTTATTAAACTCGTCCAGGAAATGTGTTAGTAAGCTTGCCAAAGGCTCACTTACTGACAAAATTCCAGAACTCGTTTAATAAAATATGATATGAAATGACAACTCGTGTCAGATCCTATATATACTAATCAAACAGATTTGTAATATCATGCATAAAGGTCAGTGTCAGGTTAATTTGTCTGACACTAAATTATACAGGGGTGATAAAATTCCGGTTTATGCGGGATTTCTGGTTTTCTTGTTCCAAAAATTCGATTTTCAGATCGATATAAATCCGGGGTTTTATTTAGTAGGGTGGGTTGGAGTGGTATGAAAACACTTGGGTACAAATCAAAATCGGAAACGAAACTGCCGGAATTTTCCGGAGTTCAACGAATTGAACCTGTCTTTTGTGTTATTGAATGTGATTGGTCGATATTCGTCCGTATATGTTTCGGGAAATGCCGGAAAATAAAGATTTCATTTAGTTATTTGCAGGTACATAAGCGACCGGAAGTGATCTTTGTTACCAGCGGAAAATTTGTATAAATAGGCGTCTGTCAAGAACGTAGATATTTTTGAACAGTTTGACATCACGATTGGTAAGTTCCAATAGCGTAGGTCTACCTCTACGGAAGAGGTTTAGTTACTGTAGTTAAAATAGTATTCATGCCGAACGTGCCATAATTTGATAAAGTTAGGACATGGCAATATTGAAATTTAGAATTATCAAAATTCTAGCAGATTGTCTTTTGACTTTTAATTTTTTTTTAACGAATGTGAGTGGCAATAATGGCATGGCTGCGGTCCGCATCCTCTTCTGTATTCTCCCTTTATTAACCGTAACACTGTTGCTGGTACGGACAGGTCTGTTTTAATTATTTTTATATGCCCCTAAAATATGAGCCGAACAGCAACGTGTTTTACATTGATAAAAAATTCTCATGGGTAACCTGTCAAAATTTTCAAAAGCATGGGCAGGTAGGGGAACCCATAGTAAATTTTTGAAAATGTGAATTTGTACATAACATTTTTTAAAAGCGTTTAAATATTAATACAGGCTATATACATGCAGGGAGGACCCGTGCTGATTTTTTTTAAACATCTTGATATTTAGTTGGTATGACTACAATTTGTTTTCATGAAAACAAATTACGATTCCAGGGACAGAAAACTTTCAATATATCGGTAAATTCAAAATACTGAAAGCCATTCATGATAGGACAACTAATTATGCATACAAGTCACAAAAAGAAATTATTTTTTGTTCAACAGAAGTCTTTGTGTGTCTCAAAAGCAACAGTATATGATATTGAAAACAACTGTTAATATATGTCTTATATGAATAAAAAAAGTACTCAAACAATTGAGTTCATTATAACGGATGCAGTAAAAAATGTCCTATGCTTTGGCAGAAAATGTATATAATACGAATGTTTTGATTTGTAGGTATTCAGCATGCCTCTTGACTTTGCCACAGACAAGGACGATGTGCGGGCTAGTTTACAGTACCAGAGCGATTTACGTCTCATCGTTTCCTGTCAGCTCATAACCTTGCCGTGGAAACTTCAAGACTGTTTGAATCTTACAGTGTTCTATTATCAATTCCTGTCAAAAAAGGAAAGAGAGAGACTGGCACCAATCATTGATAGCCTTCTTCAAAGAAATCATGTTTCAGATGAGAGTCAGGAGGAGGTCAAAGCCATCAGACGGCGTCTTCGGTAGAAGAAAATGACCAAGGACGGGGAAACTCGGAAGGAGAGAGTTATCAACAAGATGTTTGATCAACGCAAGAAGACTAGGATGCTGTTAGGACTTTACATCTCTGTGCTGAAATGCCTGAAGCAGTATTCTATGTTGTTTCAGTCCAAAGAGCCCATGTTGCATATCCTTCATGATCAGCATCAAAAAGTGTAACTGCCTGACTAGTGATGAGAAATTACACCAATCAGTGTGTCTGGTGTGTGCATAATAACTACGTTGCAATAAAGCAAAATGTTCTTATATAATTTTTGTGACTGTTCTGTGACACTTCCACTAGCTGTTTACAAAAATAATTAAAACTCACTGACACTAGTCATGTACAGGTGTATTCATTTTGAAATGTTAAAGTTTTGAACTTCATTTGAATAGATGCTTGAAGTTTGATGTAGTTAGATTGTTGAATTTTCCTAAAGAATAAAAAAATATAATTTAAACTGGCTCTAGTCATGTACAGGTGTATTTATTTTGAAATGTTAAAAGTTTTGAACTTCATTAGAATAGTTGCTTGAAGTTTGTTGTAGTTAGATTGTTGAATTTTCCTAAAGAATAAAAAATATTAATATTCACTGGCACTAGTCATGTACAGGTGTATTTATTTTGAAATGTTGGAAGTTTTGAACTGCTTCAGAATAGTTGCTTGAAATTTGTTGTAGTAAGATTTCCTAAAGAATAAAAATATTAATATAATAGATTGTCTATGTTCCTTCTTAAATAATTGTTTAATAGGAGCTTGGTGGTGGGTTTGTCATATATAACCCCATTAAATGACCAACTAAAAAGTTAAATATGCAGGTAATGATCACTGAAGAAGTGAATTTCACAATTCAAATGAGACAGAACAGAATACCAGCTGCCCGAGCATAATTTTAAGCTAATCTAAGTCACTTAAAATACGCAAGTGCCAGGAGCTTCAGGGGGCTTTGCCCCCTATGACCCCTACCAGGGCCTACACGGGGGGCTATCGCGCCCCCCTGGACCCCCAGCGAAAAACTTCAGGTTTTTTTTTTTTTACACAGTATCACCCCTGTTAAATAAGATTTTTGTGTACACATACAATGATTAATTAAATATTATGCTTGATACACTGTGATCAAATAAATGCCATGTATTCAGCTAATAAAATCGTACCAAATTGTCACAGTTATAATATAGTCTAGGGTTCTGTTTATTTGCAATATTTGTAATAATTATTTATTTTTTGTTCCATTCTAGTAAAACAGCTATTAAAAGCCCCCTCCCCATTTGAACTATGATTTGGAATTTTAAGTAATAGTTTTCTTAAAAAAATGACGTTTTTTCTTACCTGATTATTTCTCCATTTGTTTTAATAATAATTATATACTAATCATGTTGGAAATCTATGCAAAGGTTAATTTAACTTTATTTAAAGCATCCTTCAACATTGTGATGCAAAAAGCTAGCACATTACGTTGCTATGATAAAAAGCTTGCACATTACGTTGCTCAGGTACGGTCCATCAAAGGTTACTAACCTTGAATGTCTTTGGCCCTTATCAAGGCGTGGTGGTAATTAGAATGTGTCCAGATCACACTGATATCCTCTTCACTGTATTGAAATCTAATTAACAGATGGAAATCAGACACTTGACTTGCTATCAAGGGGTTAACATGGTTTAAATAGAAAAAGGTGGTTGTATGTTATACTTTCTAGATATCATTAGTGATAACTTATTTGATAATGTATGGTGTGGAGATACTAGTATTTTAATATATCAATTGTCAAAATAACTCAGAGAGTTTTACATATTGTAACATATACTTTTAAATGGAATTTAAATATTCAGCATGCTAGAAATTAAACATTATGTTGTTTGAATATTGAAAATGAGAAATCGATTTCAATGCAAACATGGAGTTAAATACATGACAGATGGTTCATAGTTTAGGATGCTATTCCTGTAAAACCTGGTTAAACGTGTGCTGAAAACAGTTGACACATTTGTGATGGTTAATAAAAAAAATGTTTGGAACATTTTAATGACATTCAGTTTGTGATTGGGAAGATGTTGACAATGAACACAGCAATAGGTACTGATGGAACCATACGGATTACAAATGATCCAAAGTTAATAGAGTGAGTATTGTGAGCTTTTATGGAATTTTCTGTTTAAGGAAGTCTCTTCTAAACATAAATCCACTGTAGGCAGAAAGTGTTGTCCCGGCTTAGCCTGTACGGATTTCACATGCTAATCCGGGATGACACTTGACGCGCATGCATTAAGCTTGAGCTTCCCATGACACGCCTCATATCTTTTTCAGCCTATTCAGGGTTGTCATTATTAACCGATTGCCAATCAAAATCTTTGTTTATAATAGTGAGAAAATCTGTTGTATTTTTCAGGAACTTTAAAATTGCGATCGGAAATATCACAAAGGGGCCCCTTAGACCTCTGGTCAAATCGCTTAGATATAGATAAACATTGCTGGTTTCATTTGATAATGACAACCTGCCTATTAGGGTTGTTGAAACACTGTTTCATTGGTAAAGCCATTTCCTGGTGTATTTACACATTATTGATATTTTGTGGATTCAAAACCATTTGAGAAGTATTGAGGACTTTTGTCGTATAATGTTAAAAAAAAGCTCATAAAGGATTGATGATGCCCCCCATGGCGGGGTATATTCAGGTTTGCAAATGTTGGTCACAGGATCTTTACTGAATTTTATGAAAATGCTTGTGGGCTAAATATCTTGGCCAAGTTCAAAACAGCTCTCGTTTTTCTCAAAACCATTCTTGAGCAGCAAAACCAATCTAGTGCTTAAATTACAAAGATTTCTGACCGTTGACCTACATTTCAGACGATGGACGCGGGCAGCAGAGCAGTGGCGCCAGTACCACAAGGACGTCACCGTCGTCACCAAGTGGTTGACAGAAACAGAACTGAAACTGGCCGACCTGAAACTCATGAAAGACTTTGATAATAAACTGACGGAGAAGTCATATGGGGTGAGATAATTACTACCAAAATCATTGTATATGTCAATATTTTAAAATCCTTTTCAGATTTTTTTCGTTGCTCACTATTTTATACTGGCAAAAAGCTGTTCTTTTTAGAACTTCGTCAGATCATAATGATTTAATAAACACTTCCCAGAATTGAGGGCATATCAGCAATTCAATTGTTTTTAAGATGACTTTTTAGCATACTAGTGAAGTACCTAAATCCGGATATTACTTAAATCCGGCCACCTCAGACCAAATGTGTTTGTACGATCAAGACCCATAATTCTATGTCATCACTTGATGCATCAACGTATGTCAAGTTTCAACAGAATTGAGTATTATATCATTAATTTATTATTGTTGTTTTCTTCTTTTCAAATGTACATATTTGCATGTGGGGGATTGAAATCAAAACAGTATATCCCATAAATAAAGCTTGACAGAGAAAAAATTGAAAATAAACACCAGAACAAGGTAAACAAAGAAGAAGAACAAGGTTACTGACTAACAAGTTGTAGTTGAATGTTTATTTATATTCTTTTTGTTTTTAATAAAACATTTTTTTTTTTAAGTGTCCGGATTAAGGTACTCTCAAGCTGTATTTCGATATGTGTTACAGACCTTTTCTCAACACAACATTCAGTGACTTTTAGATAGCAGATTCCACTAAGATTTTGACCAAAGCTGAAGATTAAACCTAACTTGTTATGTTTCACTTTATATTTTCGTTTGATGCAATTATCCAGAGAAATTGTCCAAAAACCAGCAAAAGTGTCCAGATGTATGTACTTCACCAGTAATGGTTGCAGGTTATAGACAACGGCTTAGAAATGCAAAGCAGTCTGTCAGTGGTTTTGTTAATGAAATGTCCTGTACAACAGTCTGTCAGTGGTTTTGTTAATGAAATGTCCAGTACAACAGTCTGTCAGTGGTTTTGTTAATGAAATGTCCAGTACAACAGTCTGTCAGTGGTTTTGTTAATGAAATGTCCAGTACAACAGTCTGTCTCTGGTTTTGTTAATGAAATGTCCAGTACAACAGTCTGTCAGTGGTTTTGTTAATGAAATGTCCAGTACAACAGTCGGTCTGTGGTTTTGTTAATGAAATGTCCAGTACAACAGTCTGTCAGTGGTTTTGTTAATGAAATGTCCAGTACAACAGTCTGTCAGTGGTTTTGTTAATGAAATGTCCAGTACAACAGTCTGTCAGTGGTTTTGTTAATGAAATGTCCAGTACAACAGTCTGTCAGTACAGATAAACAATTTAAAAGAAAAGCATAACAACTATTGTTCAACAAAACCACCCTAGTCGAAATTGCCTTCTTAAATGGAAACAAAAACAGATAGTATATCTCGATCACTTGTAAATGGTTATGATTAGGTTTAAAACATTACAGACATAGGTTTTCCCCTTAAGTAAAATAGATTTCTCAATAAGCAGTCATATACTTTTTCACATTTATTCGAAATTTTATGGGGGTAAAACGTTGATGGGAAAACATTTGCTTGTAGAGGAAGCGTCCCGTTTGGGTGGTAAAAATGGCAGATAGAAGGCCATGGATGGTAAGCTTCATTATCCATTGGATAGGTGTTCATTTATATAACATCCAGGGTGGTTTTAATTCACATAACAGGAAAGCAATGTTTTTAATATGCAGAGAGCCGGGTGTGGGTTTTCATTTGTATAACATTTAGAGGGGTGCTAGGTTTTCTTTTGTGTAACATTCTTGAAATCTTTGATTTTGTTTGTGTAACATTCTGAGAAATGCATTGTTAAAGCTTCTATAACATTCACAATTTCATGCTTTTTATTTGAATAACATACAGACATCATGGATTTTATTTTTTTCAACATTCAGTATGTGAAGGCTTTCAAGTGTAGAACATTCAGGATATCAAGGTTTTGATTTGTTTAACATTCATGATATCAAGGCATTTATTAGCACAGCATTCATGATATCAAGGTTTTCATTTGTATTACATTCAGGATATCAAGGTATTCATTTGTATAACATGCACGATATCAAGGTATTCATTTGTATAAGATTCATGATAATCAAGATTTTCAATTGTATAACATTCTGGATATCAAGGTTTTCATTTGTATAACATTCTGGATATCAAGGTTTTAGTTTGTATAACATTTAAGATATGAAGGTTTTAGTTTGTATAACATTTTGGATATCAAGGTTTAGTTTGTATAACATTCAGGATATCAAGGTTTTAGTTTGTATAACATTTAAGATATCAAGGTTTTAGTTTGTATAACATTTCGGATATCAAGGTTTGAGTTTGTATAACATTCAGGATATCTACACATTTCTTTGCATAACAATCAGGATATCAAGGTTTTCATTGTTATAAAATTTAGGATTTCAAGTTTAATGTGTTTATTTTCTTTGTATAACATTCAGGATATCAAGGCATTTTTGTATAACATCCAGGATACCAAGGTTTCATTTATTTAAAAAAAAATCAGGATATCAAGCTTTTCATTTGTATTACATTCAGATATCATTTGTATGCCCCCCTTCGTTTCCGCACGATATCTAGAGAACTATTTGACCTAGGATCATTTAAGTTGGTATGCTGGTTCCTTGGGAGGAAAGGAAGATGCCTATTGATTTTGAGGTCAACAGGTCAAAGGTCAAGGTCACAGGGGCTTGTGACGTGAAATTCGTTTCAGCACGATATCTAGAGAACGCTTTGACCTACGATCATTATACCCCCACTAACGAAGTTTAGGGTGGGTATATTGGAGTGAGCTTGTCGGTCTGTCAGTCTGTTGGTTTTTGGTTTCCGGATGATAACTCTAGAAGGGCTTGACATATTGAAATAATTTTTGGTACACATGTGTAACATCATAGAATACAGGTCAAGTTCGATGTTGGTTACAAATTTTGACAGAGTTATGGCCCCTTTTCGACTTAAAATTCCCTTAAAACATGATTTCCTGACAATAACTCAAGAATGGCTTGACATATTCAAATAATTTTTGGTACACATGTGTAACATCATAGAATACAGGTCAAGTTCGACTTTGGTTGCAAACCACTAAATTTTGACAGAGTAATGGCCCTTTATTTGACTTAAATTCTCTAAAAAAAATGGTTTCCTGACGATAACTTAACATTGGCTTGACATATTGAAATAATTATTGGTACACATGTGTAGCATAATAAAATAAAGGTCATGATCGACTTTGGTTACAAACCACTAAATTTTGACACAGTTATGGCCTCTTTTTGACTTAAATTCCCCCAAAACATGGACAAAAACTAATGAAAGGCTTCACATATTTAAATTATTTTTGGTACATAGGTGTAACATCATAAAATACAGATCAAGTTCAACTTTGGTTACAAACCAATGAATGTTGACAGAGTTATGGATCCTATTGACATTATTTTTTTCCAAATACACTGTTGTCCATTCACAAATTACAGCATTCTCTCTTTGTCCATTTCTTTTGAATGGATGCCATAGTTTTGTGACAAGGCCATATTGTGGGGGTATATCCGTCACTCATGTGACAATAGTTTAAGTTGGTATGCTGGTTACTTGGAAGGAAAGGAAGACGCCTATCAATTTTGAGGTCAACAGGTCAAAGTTCAAGGTGACAGAGGCTTGTAACAGGAAAACTGTTTCCTCTGTAGACCATTTTGTTTCCACATGATATGTAGAATACGCTCTGACCTACGATCATCCAAGTTGGTATGCTGGTTACTCGGGAGGAAAGGAAAACGCCTATCAATTTTGAGGTCAACAGGTCAAAGGTCAAGGTCACAGGGGCTTGTAACATGAAAACTGTTTTCTCCGTAGACCATTTTGTTCGCAGGATATCTAGAGATGTTTTGGCCTATTTGATGTTTAAATCAAACAGAAAACAGGTATCCTTATATAATAGACTGTAAAAATAAATCCATAATTATACTCTTTCTTTCAGCTTTTTATTTACTTTCTGAAGCATCAACTTTAATTTCCTCCCCTTGTGTTAATGTGCACATACAATATTAAAAAAATTTCTTAACAATTGCACATATTCACGACTTGGCTGCAAATCGGGGGGCATACATGGTTTACAAACATCTCGTTTTCATTTGTATTAAATTCAGGATATTGAAGTTAGCATGCGGGGAATGCAGAGCACTGTTGATTCCATGAACAACATTGGAAACGAGATCATCCGACAGTCAGCTGCTCCTAATTCAAACGCTTTGAAAGAAAAACTTGAGTCCCTCAATGCAAGCTGGAAGAATATTGAAACTGAGGTGCACCAGAGGCATGAAAAGTAAGTTGTCCATAAAAGATAAAAAATTAAATAAAAAATACATGCACAAGATTTTACTTTTTCCCAAAGAAATGTGTGTTAAAATATTTTGATTAAAATTAACATCATTGGAATGTAAATCTTTGTTAAATTTCTTTCATTATTTTAATATATGAAAAATACAATGTCTGTATCAATAATTTCACTGGCCAATGTTGCAGACTGGAGCAGGCAAGTGTTCATATCAGTGAATGTTAACGTTTATATTCGACATAGAAAAGTTCTATATTCGGTGTAAATTATGTGTAAATTATGTGTAAACAATTACAAATATCAATAATTACAATGCTCTATGTTTAAGACTGGAGCAGGCAAGTGTGCGTACCAGTGAGTTTACAGATGACATGGACGAGCTGTTCTTCTGGATTGACGAGACGGAGAACATCATGTCCACACAGCTGCAGCTTGACGAACACTTCCTGGAGGACCTCCTCGAGAAAATCAGGGTACGAACATTCTGTCATGGTTACAAATTGTGGCACCAAAACATGCATGAACAAATCAGGGTACTGACTGTTGTCATGTTTACGAAATGTAGCTACCACACATGCTTGAGAAAATCAGGGTACAAACCTTCGTCATGGTTACAGAGTGTCGCTACCAAACATTCTCAAGAAAATCAGGGTACAAACTGTCATCATGGTTACAGAGTGTCGCTACCAAACATTCTCAAGAAAATCTGGGTACAAACTGTCGTCATGGTTACAGAGTGTCGCTACCAAACATTCTCAAGAAAATCAGGGTACAAACTGTCATCATGGTTACAGAGTGTCGCTACCAAACATTCTAAAAAAAATCAGGGTACAAACTGTCGTCATGGTTACAGAGTGTCGTTACCAAACATTCTCAAGAAAATCAGGGTTCAAACTGTCATGGTTAGCAAATGAGGCGTCTTGTGGGAAAACCGGACTTAATGCATGTGCGTAAAGTGTCGTCCCGGATTAGCCTGTGCAGTCCGCACAGGTTAATCCGGGATGGCAATTTCCGCCAACAGTGGATTTATGTTTACAAGAGACCTTGAAACAGAAAATACCTTAAAAGCGGAAAGTGCTGTCCCGGATTAGCCTGTGCGGACTGCACAGGCTAATCCGGGACAACACTTTACACACATGCATTATGACCGGTATTCTCATAACACGCCACAAATGTAGTATCAAAACATGCGTGAGAAAATATAGTGTAAGGGTACTTCAACTGTCGTCATGGTTTCTTCATGGTATACTGTATGTATAGCTCGGAAAAATTAGCCTGGCACTGTCCTTTAAGAATGAGTATATTACAAATTGATTACAATAAGTATAAAGAGAATTGCATTTAATTTGATTACAACGAATATACCGAGAATTGTGTTTAATTGGAAATAATATAAACATATCGAGAATTGCGTTTAATTGCTCTAAGAATAACCATTTAAGAAAATACAGTTATTGTATTAATAACCATGTGAAACATGTACACACACAAAAACAACAACACAACAAACAATAACGATATATGTAGGAAATAATGCCCATTAACTTTGGTAACTAATTTTAAGTTTGAGCAGTAATTAGGCCAGTCCGTTGATGCAGCTAGAGAGAGTGAACCAAGTAAATGAAGTAGAAGCGTAGAGAAAATTAAGTTAGAAACTTGTGTTATGTTTTCTGAATATATGCAATTAAAACATTCCTTCAACATTTTGCATTCATGTTAGTATGTGGTATAGTTCTTAAGTAAAAGTCACAGATAATTGGAGTAGGAACTTCAATGGTGGTTAATGTCGCAAAGATTTCAACATTTGTTTGAACCTACTGCTATTCAATTAATTACAGTCACAAATATGGTGACACCACTCTTCATTTTGCCTTCTGACCTGCTTTCAGGACAGAGAGAAAGACGTTGCCATAAAGAAGTTATATGTCGAAGATTTAAAAAAATTTTAGAATCATTTGCTTTTCAATTAAAAGTCACAAATTCACCACCACTATGCTTGATTTCGCCATCTGACCTGCTTTCAGGACAGAGAGGACGACATTGCCGTGAAGAAGCAGAACGTTGAGGCGGTGAACCGGAGCGGTTCTGCCCTCGTCCGTCAGGAAGGCATGAGCACAGAGGACAAGGAGAACATTCACAAGGATCTCGATAATCTCAATGAGCGCTGGCGGAAGGTAGGCTGGAATAGTTGCAGGTTATTACGTTTTTTAATGCTAAAATGTTTTTGCAGCCAGCTGTGGCAGTAGGTATACTTTGATAATCTCATTTAACGATGGTATTAAAGTCTCCGGTAATAATCAGCAATGCTCAATCATGGCAGAAGATACTCAGTGATATGCAACAGTAACGAGTTATTCTCAGTAAAAGAAACCAACAATTTGTTGTAATAAACACCAATTATCGAAGGTGTACATTTTAGAAGTTGTCAGTTCTCAACTCTTTGAGCATATGAATTATACATTATTATGCCTCACTTTTGTCTAGAGTGATAAAATCCCATTAGCCGAGAAAGATATTTCGACTAGAACAAACGTTTCCAATGTTTTTGACACGTGACCGTTTTTGACACGTGACCAAGCAAAAGTGACTGTCAGGTCATGTGACCGCACTGATACTTTGAATGTCATATAAGGGCAAATGACTGCTCCAAATTTTAGCCAAATTATGAAATGATTGCCTCCCTTGTCGTGATGTCATATAGTTGGGCCGTCACTAGTTAATGTGTAAACAAGCGATTCTCTTCAAATGTAACTGTCCGAAAAAATGTCAAAGTTTGCAAGTATTTCTGCAGAAGGAAAACAATTTTGATGGGCAGACTGAAATTAATTTAGTTTCAATTTTTACCTTTTGTATTTATTTTATTTTGTTTGGCATAATAACATAAGTATCAAATGGCAGCGTGTGTGACATTGATTTTGTCAACCCTTGAAACAGAATGTCACTACTCGGTATTCGCCTTGGGTGACATTCTGCACTCAGGCTGACAATATCAATGTCACTCATGCTGCCGTGTAATATTTATATAATGTCACATTGAGGCAACCCGTCAGAACCTCACTATTGTTGTTTTTATAGTGCAAGTAAAGTAGAAGTAGAGTAATATACCAAGAATACAAAATGTTAATTAAATTCTGCTCAACAACTGTTACTGTTTGCTCTTAATTTGTATGATAGAATGAAACAATGGCTGTGAACTAAGTGTACACAAATATACCCAAATAGGTGAACTTGCTACTGGTAAATTTGTTACAGTTACCATATATTTCACAAAATGTAGCTTACATACAATGCACATATCTTGAACTACATACTTGTTATGGTCAACAGGTTATGAATGAGATCCCAGATGCATTGCACAACGTAGAGAAAAGCCTTCAGCAGCTACGAGCATTCCTCTCGGGTGTAGACGACCTTCAGAAGTGGGTCACGGGCACCCGAGAAGTTCTGACGGCGAGACACACCCAGTCAGCGACCAGCCCCGATGAGCAGGACTCCATCATAGTGGATCCACAGGTGGGAGGGAAGTTGGCGAATATCATTAGTTGGGGTGGACAATTCTTAAGCATCTTTCAGAGTGGACATATAGGAAATTGGACTGGTAGAGTATCATTAGTTTGGGGAATCCATGGGAATCCATTCTAGTTCCACAGATGGATCCTTAGGTGGTAATTTCCTTGTAACGAAGCAGAGCGCATGGGGGTTGGTTTGAGAATTCACTATCTAGATGGAGGTAAGCATTTTATACACAAACCAACTTCTTGTAACAGTCATACAAACATCTTTTCACTTCTGGCTGTACGGTGAAGCTTGAGTGATTGTAGGCCTTATGGGTTTCAACAAAATCTCATTTTGATATGCTTAAACTATACGCGAAATAATCACACAATTAGTGATTCTCTTATTAAATTGTCGGTATTAAATTTGTTTCAATCATTGTTTATCAGACGACACAAGATGCCGTGAAAGCCAAACAAGCAAGTATCAATTCCCTGAACCAAACCAGCAAGGTGCTGCAGAAGAATTTCAAGATATCACTGCTGCCTCCGACAGAGCAGCACAAACTTGACACGCTGAATTCTGATTGGCTGATTGTGAAGGATCTGGCGGAGCGAATGGAGCCCACCCTTCTAGACTCCTCTGTTCATGAAGTGTTTATGCAAGGTACTGGATTGTCCCCCTTGTATTGGACATTGTAATTCTGACCCATGATTGGTGTTTTCACTGTCTCCTTTGGATGGTAAATTAAGTAAATTATTTGAAATGATGTGTTAAGCAAGGCTGAGGTATTAAATGTTGATGAGATAGTGTGATAAAAATTCCTTACCTTCAGGCATAGATATTAATAAACATGTATATTGCACACTCTCATTACATCCAAAATCAGATAATAATAATGTAAACCTGAAAACATAATTACATTATTGAGAATAAAATAAACTTTACCTGTCTGCTTGCAAAAGAGTAACTTGCCCAAACTTGTCTTTTATATCTTCAGACGACATGATAGTCGTGTTGCAGAGGACAATGCTTCCTAAAATATAAATCTTAATTAATGGGCAACCAAGGTTCTTTGTTGCGCTGCATAGAGTTTTACATTTTATACAAAAGATTTGACGATTTGAAAATGTTAATGGACTTGGGTGTAGTGTAACTTACTTTGAACCCTGAAATGTGTTTGTTGCCACTAGACCATAGCCTAGGTTCACTACAGATAACAATTCACATGCATTTCTTTTACAGTCAAAAGCTCCCAGGTCCAGGCCACAGTGCATGCTCCATTGACCTCAGCAGCAGACGAAAAACCTGATTGGTCAGATTTCGACCAATCAGTGGCTGAGTTGAGTGACTGGCTGAAGCTGCTGGAGAGAATGCTGAAGTCCCAGAGGGTCATTGTGGGAGATATGGAGGAAATAGAGGAACTATCATATAAACAGAAGGTACAACTGAACTGTGTTGAACATTCAACAGTTTTCGTTGATGTAAATTAAACTCAAACTTTTTTTAATTAAAACATAGTAAATTTTTCAAAGTATTACCAAACTTCTTATCTTATTTAAAGAAATACATTATTCTCCAATGAAATTGAAGAAAATGCTCGAATTGTCTGCTTTCTTTTGTATTGGACACATCACATTGTTGCTTTTAACGGTCAAAATAAACAGTTGTTTGGAAAAAACCTTCAAATGGTGCTACCAGATTTTGTCACTTTGGTGTTGACTTAGATTTTTGGATATTTTTTTCATGAATAACAAAAGCGTTTTATCGAACACAAATAATGATAGAAGTATTTTGGAATTGATTCACAGAATAGTGTGACACTATATTCCAGGAATATTGTGTCAAAAATACTTGGCTAACACTTAGTGGAAATGACTGTGAAGAAATTGAGGCAATCTTGAGGGAAATTGGAGAACATCTGAAACAGCTAAAGGTGCAATATCACCTGCCCCTCCCAGAGTCAATATATCAGCACCAAATCTTATAGAATAGTTAATACATATTCATGTATATTCATTTTCCGCGACATCAGACACATATGCATTTTAGTAATCAATATTCCGTTTAGACCGTCGGGCATGCATCCAGTTTAGAAACCAACCAAACAAATATCTTAGTCTTCCACCAATCACACTGCGTCCTGTCATAATACGAGTTGTATGTGTATGTATTTGTTATTTTCTTTGCAGTGTTATTAGAACTGTCAATCAGAAGTAAACAAACATACAATATACTTTTTTAATTCATCACTCTTCCAAATTTTAAACTCGGTTCTCTTATTATTACAAAATTACAGTACATACAGAAATCAATTAGTGTTGATGGACATTCTTATGTTCTCGTAAATCAATAACAGTTTACAAAGTTGTATGATGATGTCCGCATATTTTGCTGGCATAAGAATGCCATTTGTGATTTTCTTACGAGAACCTCTTTTTGAAAACAATTACCTCCCTTGCCATTTTATGAACACAGTTTTCTCCCTTTGTTCAATATTCATGTACTTATTAATTAATTTGGGTATATCTACCATTTCACTCCATTCACAAAGACAAAGGAATATATGATTTGGTGACAAAATTAAGAGGAAAATGCACATTGTATTCCTGCATATAATAATAATTCTTGTAATTTGCTTTACTTCTGTTAGGTATGATTTTGACATTTGTTAACAAACTGCTATCAATTATCTTGGAGTCTTAAATATTTGCTCATGTTCTTTTGTTTGTTTTTTATTTATACGCTGGTTAAACAACTCTGATCTAGAAGTGTATCTTAAAAATTGTGTTGATTTTTTTGCTCAGCCTCTGGGTAATGTTGAGACCCAGGTATCCAACACCAAAATATTTGAGGTGTGTCATGGGAACACTGAGCTTAATGCATGTGCGTAAAGTGTTGTCCCGGATCAGCCTGTGCAGTCGGCACAGGCTAATCCAGGACGGCACTTTCCGCCTTTATGGTATTTTCTGTTTCAAGGAAGTCTCTTCTAAACATAAATCCACTGTAGGCGGAAAGTGCCGTCCCGGATTAGCCTGTACAGACTGCACAGGCTAATCCGGGATGACACTATGCACATACATTAAGTCGGTTTTCCCACGACATGCCTCATTAATGTTAGCACTACCAGTAGCCAGTACAGTCATTGGCTGCTAAAATTTCTAATTGGCTAATAAAATTTTTCTGAAAATATTTTTGAAAATGAAGTGCATGTTCACACTTTCTTTGAAAAATATTTCTAAATAACAGGTATTTTTGAAAAATTCACAAATTTTGGCTACTAATCCACATTTCTTAGCACCAACATAAAACATGGTGTCTATTTTTGCGCTGCAGGGCTATCTACAGGAGATGGACGACAGAAAGATGAAGCTGGTGGACATCAAGACCTCCACTGCAGATAACACCGACCCATCCCTCAGTGGGGGTGAGAAGAAGGCTATAGCAGAAAAAGGTAAAAGAGACCATATTGTTGTCAATGAATTAAAAACCCATTAAAGCTTGAAAACTCATTTGTATTGAATGCTCCCTGAATAAGGATGAAATCTCCCAATCACAGTGTGGGAACATGATATATAAATATCATAGGCAGTTTAGGGGTATAGTAAATATTGCAACCCAAGGAGAGTGATGTCAACCGAGGCCGAAGGTTGTTATTATACCGAACAAAAATATTGTAATTCAAAGAACAAACTAGTCGTACAAAGTAATAAACAATTTATTGTTGGAAAATCAGGCGCTCATCGACATTGATTTTTAAAATACATTTTAATAAGCGCCTACCGATTATTAGCTTATACAGATTTCTCGAAAAAATCCGAGTTTCTATTTTAAGGCCCACACTCGGGGTATATTAAAGATTATAGCCCATTCTGGGTATATTGCTTTCCAAAGTCATGGCATATTAAAATTATGCAGGGATGGTGTAAGGGATTTTACAATAGGGAAACGAAGTGAGGTATAATAAGATCAATTATACTACTGTTATATTTAGACTGCAATATTTATAAGACATATTTGATGTATTGTAAGACAAATTTTATATGTACAGCATTTGAGAAGGAGTGCAGGGATGGTGTAAGGGATTTTACAATAGGGAAACGAAGTGAGGTATAATAAGATCAATTATACTACTGTTATATTTAGACTGCAATATTTATAAGACATATTTGATGTATTGTAAGACAAATTTTATATGTACAGCATTTGAGAAGGAGTGCTTACATAAAAAAACTATGTGGTTCATCAACCATAACATGTACATAAATATACATGAAACAGCGGTGAAATGAATACACATTTATGCCTCCAATGTGTCTTGTTCCAGCTGAAAGACTTCAAGACCAGTGGGACCAGGCATTGAAGAGCGCCAGGAAACGTCAGTCTGAACTGGATGAAATGGCCGCCGAGTGTCGTCAGTTCGACGAGCAGCATGCAGAGTTTGATCGCTGGCTGATTGCAGTCGAGGGGGAGCTTGCAATGGACACACCCGCTAATCTGAACACCCAGAGGCTTAAGAAACAAAATAAGGTGAGGCATTAGTGACAGGGATCGTTCGGTTTGGATAGCCGTAGTGTATTTGCCCGAATTAGTATCCTGACTTTAATGGGTGAAATTACATTTTGCCTTTATTGCTATTATATAATGGCTTGAAATATTGTCTTAATTTATTAGTGCCTGATAAATGAGTTGTTTATCCTACGTGATACAAGTAAAGTAAAGAACTAATACTAATTGCAATAACATGATGTTATTATGAATGTTAGATGTTGGGAACGTGGTAACATTTTCTTCTTGTCTTATTATTATGAAATCCAGAAAACATGGCTTGAAACTCAGAACAAATGAATTTAAATTTGAATTCCTGATTTCATTCTTGGCCCAAGGATCACAATATGGCTTTTTTTTCTGAAATGTGTATAATGATGATCACTTGAGCCAAGATATTTGTAGCAGATCAAATATTTGTGTGCATGCCATATAGTTGCTGAATAATTGTAATCTTAATTTTAGCCATCTTATGTTTTACCTCATTGCATAGATGATATGATTTAAAAGGTACTAAACTAGTACAAATGTTAAAAACAAATGCGGGTTGCTTATGAGATTTCTGCTCTAGTTAACACTATGCAAAACTACATTGCCAAATATATGTGGCCCTTGGATTTTGTTTGTTTTGAAACTTTGAATATTTGACAACATGTGCATGCTAGAAATGTATTCCCTTTAATTTGCCTTCCTTTGAGTTTCCAGAGTGATTGTCATTTCAGTTCCTTCATTGATAAATGTGTCTCCAACCACTGGTCTTTACAACAGTTATCCCCACTAGAATTTGAATTCAATATTTTAGCATTTCCTTTGATATTTTCATAGTTCTGGATCTGTTTTCAAGTCATATTTTCGTTTTCACTTGTGTATTTAGAAAATAATAATAAAATACTAAAAATCGTAAATACACAAATCCCTACCTACAATAGAGCTCTAGCGAAATTAAAAAAAATTTCGCCATCGCAGTCAGAATTATCAATTACCTAATTGAGTGTATGGATTTAATACGTGGTGGAAGCTAATGCCCAAAACGAAATCATGCCGAGTCCATCTGAGTCCATGAAAGACAGATTTCTGATGCCAAGTGGAGCGTATCTTGTGCAATACACTGATCTACTCTGCAGGCTGTCAACTGGTCCTACTTTTTCCTACTTTTCCTACTTTTTTTAATCACTCATCCGTTTTCCTACTTTTTGGTAAAAAATCTCCTATTAATCCTACTTTTTAGTTTTTATATGAAAAAGAACAAAGTCTATTTGTAGATTTGTTGTTACAATGTGGTACCTTTCCCTGCTAATTTGATTGTTGTCTGATACTATTTATATTTTATGTATTGACTTTGACATGCATAGATTTGTATTAACAGGCATTTGAAAGGTTCTTAGATATCTAAAAGGTATTTAATATCAAGTTAAACGTCATGTACACTGAAGAATGAATCTGTTATCATATACAATGTAGATATAATTGCGGTTTTGTTGCCAATGGTTGACTTACTGATGGGACTCAGTATATTCCCCAGATGAAAATGTCTAGTGTCGAGTTTATGCAAATCTTTTATCAAATCATGTTTTTTGCTAATTCAAATACATAGACATCAGATATGTAGAATCTGGGATAAATGCGTGACCGCCGCAGAAATCTAGCAGGTTGTAGTCTACTTATTCATCACCTACATTGGTAATCAAAACAATAGTTTTACTAAAGTTGTATTGACAACAACCTGAGCAATGCATTGACCAATTATCTTCTTATTGTTGTTAAAGAAAATGTTTAGCAATTTCTGAAAATAAAACTACTTATAAAGATTTATCTTAATATGTACGAGTGCTGTTCCTTTTATATTATGAAAGATAATCTCAAAGATGGAGTATAACCCCATCCTTGATTTTGTAAATGTCTTACCAATATCTTAGAAATCTGGGCGTGTTTGTAAATTGTGATAAATCGTGCTGAATTCACCTATTAATTAGCCTTATATCCTCCCTACCCATTGGTGTAAAACAAATTCAAGGGACATATGAATTCACAGACATCATACTGTGGGTTAAAGTCTCTGACTGTTGATCACTTGCCTCTTACCACTGTAGGCCCAAACCACAGTAGGCTCAAGCCTTCATCCAGTCAACTTCTTTCAAGTGAGGAAGCTACCCATCAAGCTTATATAAGATCAGTTGTTCTACCCAGGTGCCTGCATGTTTTTTGTCTTTCTCCACCATGAAAAGCTAGAAGTCGCCATATTATACTGACTGATGAGTGTGACATTAAATCCAATAAACAGTATGCAAAGATCTTCAGATGCAACTGGGAGTACAACTTCTGAAAAAGACAATTGATTTCAAAATGCTTTTATACTATTGGTAGTAGAAACTCTGTGAAACATTGCAGGCTGGTTTGCTATTGATGTAACATCATCAGCAGTGTACATATGTTCATATTGATCTATTTATTGGTGTGGTTGTATTATAAGTTAATAAATTTATATAAAAAAAAAATTGAGATTTCGGGTAGATGTCCCATGATCAGAGTCCTCACATGGCTTGCATTAAGGGAAGTTTGGGAGTAATTTACTCCCAGTTTTTGTCACAGGACTTCCAAACTTGCAGCCATGGATAGTTGCAGAACTTCCAAAATTGCAGCCATGGAAGTTCCATCATGTAAGGATGAACAAATTAGAAGAGAAATTAAGTAATTTATCTAAATGTTAACCTCTTTCACTAAATAAATTGGCATGTAAACACTTGAAAAAAACTGGCCTTAAAAAAAGTTATTTATACTGAATTTCATTTCTGAAATGCTCAGGACTTATGTAGCGCAATACTGTCAAAACTTCCAAATATTATGAGCAAACTTCCAAAATCAGAGGCCAGGAAGTTCAAACTTCCAGTTTTCAAAAGTTTATGAAAACCCTGGTCCTCAAGCTGAACAGTTGCCTATGGTTAACATTGAAGGGTAATTTACATTTGTGAGTCAATTTAAACATAACTATGCTATGGTAAGTGTTTCAAAAATCTACTTTTTGACGAGAACTATATATTTTTCCTACTTTTTTCCTACTTTTTGTAAAAGAAAGCTATTTTTTTCCTACTTTTTCACTGAGGGCGAGTTGACAGCCTGACTCTGCATCTACTCGCCTCTCACTCTATTGCCCAAACTCCGTGATTAAATTGACTATATTCTTACGTTTTGCTGAAGTCAGAAATGTTGTTATTTAATCCCTCAAACTATGTTCATCCATAAATGTGGCGCGTTGTGAGAAAACCGGTCTTAATGCATGTGCGTAAAGTGTCGTCCCGGATTTGCCTGTGCAGTCCGCACAGGCTAATCCGGGATGGCACTTTCCACTTTTATGGTATTTTCTGTTTCAAGGAAGTCTCCTCTAAACATTAATCCTCTGTCGGCAGAAAGTGCCGTCCTGGATAAGCCTGTGCGGACTGCACAGGCTAATCTAGGACAACACTTGACGCACATGCATTAAGACCAGTTTTCCCACGACGCCCCTCAAATAAGTTAAGGCAACTCATAGTTTGTTATTCTTCAGAGTCACTCCAAGTCAGTGTACAACTATATCTATGCCAAGTTGAGTTTATTTTGCGCAATACACAGGTCGACTCTGCAACAACTCTGTGAATTGTGAAACATGTTTGTTTCCCATAAGCCCAAGTGTAATATATTTAGTATCATTCTTTTACAGACACTCGAAGCGGAGGTATCCGACTGGCAGCTGAAGGCAGACCGGTTGAAGGACCTCGCTAACCAGATCATCAAGAAGTACCTGGATGATGACACCAGTTTGATCAACCTGCAAGTCCAGAAAATATTCAACAGGTGGTCCACTGTGCTCAACACGTAAGTTCCATCAGCAGATTTGTTATAGATTATGTGATCTTTCTCTATGAAAGCATGTTCTTTGTCGGGCCCGGCTAGCTCAGTTGGTAGAGGGCTGGACTGTAAATCCGGGTATGGTGAGTGGAAACCCCAGCCCGGCCACATAACTTGTGTGGGGATTGGTCATGAAATTATTTATACGGCCATTCTCCCCCAACCTCTGATTCAAGTAGGGCAGTTGTCAGTTACTGGCATAGGTATGTGCACATAGTACTGGTAAACCGCTTAGGTCGGCTAAACTTGCCCAGGAAAAGTGTGTGTAGGTTAACTGACCGCCGTAATATGACTGAAATACTGTTAAAAACAGCGAAAAATCCAAACAAACAAAAGCATGTTGTTGTTTTTTCACACAGGAAATATATTGAGGGTCATGACTAGCATTTGGATCCATCTGTAATAAAATTATATAGGTTTTAACAAATGTGGCAAAACTTTAATAACTATATTTGTTTATTAGACAGTGCTCAGTTTACATTTGCTGTTATGCAGCGTTTCCATTCCTTTGTTCGGTGGCTAGATCCTTGATGTTTAGGTATTTGGAAATTCTGTTTCTAAAGTCATAGTACCAACATAAGAATGAATATAAAAGATACACAACTCCAGCTGAATCAGCAATAGATGAACCCTCATTAAAAACCCAAAGTCCTTTATTTCAAGCAGGGCCGGTATTCACAAAGCTCCTAAGGGAAACCTTAAGTTGTACGTAAGTGAGAATTTCAGATCAAGTTTTCAATGTGAAATCCAATGATTTCTGTACAAAGAAGGCTGCAGTAATAAACATGTAAGCACTGTTTACAAGTTTACAACATTTTTATGTTAAAAGACCTATACATGAAAGAGCCAGAGACTTAAGTAAATTCCATAAAGTCATAAATTCCTTAAGTTTTCCCTAAGGAGCTTTGTGAATACGGGGGGGGGGCCCAGGTGACGAATTGCCCATATAACAGAGCACAGATTGAAAAACATGAAACAGACACAGCACTTTGAAACATCTAAGTTACATATTAGTACAGGGCCCAGTTGCTCAAAACTTTAAGCCAATTAAGCTAACAGTCTGTTAACTTTAGATGTAAATAACATAAGTAGCAAATTTTTGATCAAACATTTTTATATTATTCCAGCGTAACAATTTATATAGAATAAACTAACAGTTTAATATTGTTATTTTAAATTTACATAAATGTCTTCATCCAAATTTTAATGGCTGTTAGCTTAATTGGCTGTTTAAGTTTTGAGCGAGCCGCCCCTGATTTCTTTGAATGATTGAACAATTCACATTTGCTTAACTGTGGTACATGTACTAAAATAAGAACAAAAGTAATGTTATCTACCACCCCAGACTGGCCAGCAACATCAAGGCGGCAGACAAGAGCCTGCAGTCCCCTGAGCAATTCCACGGTGCCCTGCAGGAGTTCCTGGCCTGGATGCAGGGAACCGATAACAGCTTCAACAGCCTCGTGGAGGAGACCGGCAAATCCGAGGTCGTCGGCAACGAGGAGCTTTGCAGCCTCTATCTCGGAGAGTTTCGGGTAAGCGAGTTGTTGCTGTGTGGAATGTTAATTGCAGTCTCGGTGAATGTGAGTAAGGACAGTGAGTAAAATGGTAAGAGGTCCAGGAAAAATAAGGAGAACACTAGCCAGTTACAAATGCTGGCCTGGTTTCTACTTATAGGCTATGAATTTTAGAGTGGCCAATAATATGAAGTTTGGTTCAGTAATGATTAACAGTTTGTCAGACCTTTTGGCCAGTACTGGATTTGTGACTCGCAAGGACTGTAATTGGCATACAGAACCATGTTGAAACATTTGTTGATGTTAACATTTGTGTGATGGGACTCTACTTGTACTGTGGGGTCTATCATGATATATGTATGGTATGATGTGGTGGAAGGGTTTGATTGTAATACCTGTGTGATGGGACTCTACTTGCAATGTGGGGTCTATCACGATATATGTATGGTATGATGTGGTGGAAGGGTTTGATTGTAATACCTGTGTGATGGGACTCTACTTGTACTGTGGGGTCTATCATGATATATGTATGGTATGATGTGGTGGAAGGGTTTGATTGTAATACCTGTGTGATGGGACTGTACTTGTACTGTGGGGTCTATCATGATATATGTATGGTATGATGTGGTGGAAGGGTTTGATTGTAATACCTGTGTGATGGGACTCTACTTGTACTGTGGGGTCTATCATGATATATGTATGGTATGATGTGGTGGAAGGGTTTGATTGTAATACCTGTGTGATGGGACTCTACTTGTACTGTGGGGTCTATCATGATATATGTATGGCATGATGTGGTGGAAGGGTTTGATTGTAATACCTGTGTGATGGGACTCTACTTGTACTGTGGGGTCTATCATGATATATGTATGGCATGATGTGGTGGAAGGGTTTGATTGTAATACCTGTGTGATGGGACTCTACTTGTACTGTGGGGTCTATCATGATATATGTATGGTATGATGTGGTGGAAGGGTTTGATTGTACTCTACTTGTACTGTGGGGTCTATCATGATATATGTATGGCATGATGTGGTGGAAGGGTTTGATTGTAATACCTGTGTGATGGGACTCTACTTGTACTGTGGGGTCTATCATGATATATGTATGGCATGATGTGGTGGAAGGGTTTGATTGTAATACCTGTGTGATGGGACTCTACTTGTACTGTGGGGTCTATCATGATATATGTATGGTATGATGTGGTGGAAGGGTTTGGTTGTAATACCTGTGTGATGGGACTCTACTTGCAATGTGGGGTCTATCACGATATATGTATGGTATGATGTGGTGGAAGGGTTTGATTGTAATACCTGTGTGATGGGACTCTACTTGTACTGTGGGGTCTATCATGATATATGTATGGTATGATGTGGTGGAAGGGTTTGATTGTAATACCTGTGTGATGGGACTCTACTTGTACTGTGGGGTCTATCATGATATATGTATGGTATGATGTGGTGGAAGGGTTTGATTGTACTCTACTTGTACTGTGGGGTCTATCATGATATATGTATGGCATGATGTGGTGGAAGGGTTTGATTGTAATACCTGTGTGATGGGACTCTACTTGTACTGTGGGGTCTATCATGATATATGTATGGTATGATGTGGTGGAAGGGTTTGATTGTACTCTACTTGTACTGTGGGGTCTATCATGATATATGTATGGCATGATGTGGTGGAAGGGTTTGATTGTAATACCTGTGTGATGGGACTCTACTTGTACTGTGGGGTCTATCATGATATATGTATGGCATGATGTGGTGGAAGGGTTTGATTGTAATACCTGTGTGATGGGACTCTACTTGTACTGTGGGGTCTATCATGATATATGTATGGTATGATGTGGTGGAAGGGTTTGATTGTACTCTACTTGTACTGTGGGGTCTATCATTTTATATATATGTATGGTATGATGTGGTGGAAGGGTTTGATTGTAATACCTGTGTGATGGGACTCTACTTGCAATGTGGGGTCTATCACGATATATGTATGGTATGATGTGGTGGAAGGGTTTGATTGTAATACCTGTGTGATGGGACTCTACTTGCAATGTGGGTTCTTTCATGAAATACAGCATCATGTGGAAACAGTTTTTAATGTTAAGATTCATGTTTTTGGACACACTGTATTTTTATTAACCATAGGTGGTCAGTCTTTAATTTTACTATCGCTCCTAGGAGACGTGTTAGTTGGGTAATGGGTGATATAGTGCAAGATACAGGAGACACCCCATTCCAGAGGTGACTTTGTGTCTTTTAGTGCCCAGTGTGAATTAAGCACATAGTACACTGCACCTCGGTTTAAAGTCTCATGCAAACGACGAGTTAGTAGGTTAGGGTGTGGCAGGGGCTCAAACCTGCGACCCCTGGGTTGTGAAGCCAGTGCGTTACCACTAGACCAGGGATATGCAGCATGCTAAATTTGATATAGCAAGGAGTTTAAACACCCCAAACAGACAGTGATGAAACCTAATGCACTGTAAATTTACTTTTGTTCAGATATGTGATATTTGGACTGAATAATGTGATATGCTTAATTATTAAAGGCAAAATGGATGTTTAATGGTATGAATGCTACATATAGATTGGGATCAGTAAAGTATATTAGTTACACATATCCGTACCACAGGCAACTGTTGCGTATTTAAAATTTAATGGAAAAATCACCTTTAATTTTATATTGCGAACTGGTTGGAACAGTAGTACATTGTATTTCTATTAGTTGCATGAATGTTATCTTCGTAGTGATCTTTTTGCTCTATCGTTGTAACGCATAAATATTTGGGTGCAGATAAATGTGGATTCACCTTGGTCAAGGCATACTAGAAATAGCAGTCTTTAATTTAAAAAATGTTTGAAAATGATACACTTAAACGTAAGGAAGTAATCTCCCTTCAATTTAATGTAACATTAACCTCCCTTCAGTTTAATGTAACTATAACCTCCCGACAGTTTAATGTAACAATAATCTCCTGACAGTTTAATGTAACAATTACCTCGGGACAGTTTAATGTATCAATAACCTCTTGACAGTTTAATGTAACAATAATCTCCCGACAGTTTAATGTAACAATAACCTCCCGTCAGTTTTATGGAACAATAACCTCCCGACAGTTTAATGTAACAATAACCTTCCGACAGTTTAATGAAACAATAACCTCCCGACAGTTTAATGTAACAATAACCTCCCTTCAGTTTAATGTAACAATAATCTCCCGATAGTTTAATGTAACAGTTATCTCCCGACAATTTAATGTAACAATAACTTCCTGACAGTTTAATGTTACAATATCCTCCCGACAGTTTAATGTAACAATAACTTCCTGACAGTTTAATGTAACAATAACTTCCTGACAGTTTAATTTAATGTAACAATAACCTCCCGACAGTTTAATGTAACAATAACTTCCTGACAGTTTAATGTAACAATAATCTCCCGACAGTTTAATGTAACAATTACTTCCTGACAGTTTAATGTAACAATAACTTCCTGACAGTTTAATGTAACAATAACTTCCTGACAGTTTAATGTAACAATAATCTCCCGACAGTTTAATGTAACAATAACCTCCCGACATTGAATGTAACAATAACTTCCTGACAGTTTAATGTAATAATAACTTCCTGATAGTTTAATGTAATAATAATCTCCCTATAGTTTAATGTAACAATAACTTCCTGACAGTTTAATGTTACAATATCCTCCCGACAGTTTAATGTAACAATAACTTCCTGACAGTTTAATGTAACAAGAACCTCCCGACAGTTTAATGTAACAATAACTTTCTGACAGTTTAATGTAACAATAATGGCCTGACAGTTTAATTTAATGTAACAATAACCTCCCGACAGTTTAATGTAACAATAACTTCCTGACAGTTTAATGTCACAATAATCTCCCGACAGTTTAATTTAACAATAACTTCCTGACAGTTTTATGTAACAATAACTTCCTGACAGTTTAATGTAACAATAACTTCCTGACAGTTTAATGTAACAATAATCTCCCGACAGTTTAATGTAACAATAATCTCCCGACAGTTTAATGTAACAATAACCTCCCGACAGTTTAATGCAACAATAACTTCCTGACAGTTTAATGTAACAATAACTTCCTGACAGTTTAATGTAATAATAATCTCCCAACAGTTTAATGTAACAATAACTTCCTGACAGTTTAATGTAACAATAACTTCCTGACAGTTTAATTTAATGTAACAATAGGTTCCCGACAGTTTAATGTAACAATAACTTCCTGACAGTTTAATGTAACAATAATCTCCCGACAGTTTAATGTAACAATAACTTCCTGACAGTTTAATGTAACAATAACTGCCTGACAGTTTAATGTAACAATAACTTCCTGACAGTTTAATGTAACAATAATCTCCCGACAGTTTAATGTAAAAATAACCTCCCGACATTTGAATGTAACAATAACTTCCTGACAGTTTGATGTAACAGTAACTTCCTGACAGTTTAATGTAATAATAATCTCCCGACAGTTTAATGTAACAATAACTTCCTGACAGTTTAATGTTACAATATCCTCCCGACAGTTTAATGTAACAATAATCTCCCGACAGTTTAATGTAAAAATAACCTCCCGACATTTGAATGTAACAATAACTTCCTGACAGTTTAATGTAACAGTAACTTCCTGACAGTTTAATGTAATAATAATCTCCCGACAGTTTAATGTAACAATAACTTCCTGACAGTTTAATGTTACAATATCCTCCCGACAGTTTAATGTAACAATAACTTCCTGACAGTTTAATGTAACAAGAACCTCCCGACAGTTTAATGTAACAATAACTTCCTGACAGTTTAATGTAACAATAACGTCCTGACAATTTAATTTAATGTAACAATAACTTCCCGACAGTTTAATGTAACAATATCCTCCCGACAGTTTAATGTAACAATAATCTCCCGACAGTTTAATGTAACAATAACTTCCTGACAGTTTAATGTTACAATATCCTCCCGACAGTTTAATGTAACAATAACTTCCTGACAATTTAATGTAACAAGAACCTCCCGACAGTTTAATGTAACAATAACTTCCTGACAGTTTAATGTAACAATAACGGCCTGACAGTTTAATTTAATGTAACAATAACCTCCCGACAGTTTAATGTAACAATAACTTCCTGACAGTTTAATGTCACAATAATCTCCAAACAGTTTAATGTAACAATAAATTCCTGACAGTTTAATGTAACAATAACTGACAGTTTAATGTAACAATAATCTCCCGACAGTTTAATGTAACAATAATCTCCCGACAGTTTAATGTAACAATAATCTCCCGACAGTTTAATGTAACAATAACCTCCCGACAGTTTAATGTAACAATAACTTCCTGACAGTTTAATGTAACAATAACTTCCTGACAGTTTAATGTAATAATAATCTCCCAATAGTTTAATGTAACAATAACTTCCTGACAGTTTAATGTAACAATAATCTCCCGACAGTTTAATGTAACAATAACTTCCTGACAGTTTAATGTAACAATAACTTCCTGACAGTTTAATGTAACAATAACTTCCTGACAGTTTAATGTAACAATAATCTCCCGACAGTTTAATGTAAAAATAACCTCCCGACATTTGAATGTAACAATAACTTCCTGACAGTTTAATGTAACAATAATTTCCTGACAGTTTAATGTAATAATAATCTCCCGACAGTTTAATGTAACAATAACTTCCTGACAGTTTAATGTAACAATAACTTCCCGACAGTTTAATGTAACAATATCCTCCCGACAGTTTAATGTAACAATAATCTCCCGGCAGTTTAATGTAACAATAATCTCCCGACAGTTTAATATAACAATAACTTCCTGACAGTTTAATGCTACAATATCCTCCCGACAGTTTAATGTAACAATAACTTCCTGACAGTTTAATGTAACATGAACCTCCCGACAGTTTAATGTAACAATAACTTCCTGACAGTTTAATGTAACAATAATCTCCCGACAGTTTAATGTAACAATAACTTCCTGACAGTTTAATGTAACAATAACTTCCTGACAGTTTAATGTAACAATAACTTCCTGACAGTTTAATGTAACAATAACTTCCTGACAGTTTAATGTAACAATAATCTCCCGACAGTTTAATGTAACAATAACCTCCCGACATTTTAATGTAACAATAACTTCCTGACAGTTTAATGTAACAACTTCCTGACAGTTTAATGTAATAATAATCTCCCGACAGTTTAATGTAACAATAACTTCCTGACAGTTTAATGTAACAATAACTTCCCGACAGTTTAATGTAACAATATCCTCCCGACAGTTTAATGTAACAATAATCTCCCGACAGTTTAATGTAACAGTTATCTCCCGACAATTTAATGTAACAATAACTTCCTGACAGTTTAATGTTACAATATCCTCCCGACAGTTTAATGTAACAATAACTTCCTGACAGTTTAATGTAACAAGAACCTCCCGTCAGTTTTATGGAACAATAACCTCCCGACAGTTTAATGTAACAATAACCTTCCGACAGTTTAATGAAACAATAACCTCCCGACAGTTTAATGTAACAATAACCTCCCTTCAGTTTAATGTAACAATAATCTCCCGATAGTTTAATGTAACAGTTATCTCCCGACAATTTAATGTAACAATAACTTCCTGACAGTTTAATGTTACAATATCCTCCCGACAGTTTAATGTAACAATAACTTCCTGACAGTTTAATGTAACAAGAACCTCCCGACAGTTTAATGTAACAATAACTTCCTGACAGTTTAATGTAACAAGAACCTCCCGACAGTTTAATGTAACAATAACTTCCTGACAGTTTAATGTAACAATAACTTCCTGACAGTTTAATTTAATGTAACAATAACCTCCCGACAGTTTAATGTAACAATAACTTCCTGACAGTTTAATGTAACAATAATCTCCCGACAGTTTAATGTAACAATTACTTCCTGACAGTTTAATGTAACAATAACTTCCTGACAGTTTAATGTAACAATAACTTCCTGACAGTTTAATGTAACAATAATCTCCCGACAGTTTAATGTAACAATAACCTCCCGACATTGAATGTAACAATAACTTCCTGACAGTTTAATGTAATAATAACTTCCTGATAGTTTAATGTAATAATAATCTCCCTATAGTTTAATGTAACAATAACTTCCTGACAGTTTAATGTTACAATATCCTCCCGACAGTTTAATGTAACAATAACTTCCTGACAGTTTAATGTAACAAGAACCTCCCGACAGTTTAATGTAACAATAACTTTCTGACAGTTTAATGTAACAATAACGGCCTGACAGTTTAATTTAATGTAACAATAACCTCCCGACAGTTTAATGTAACAATAACTTCCTGACAGTTTAATGTCACAATAATCTCCCGACAGTTTAATTTAACAATAACTTCCTGACAGTTTAATGTAACAATAACTTCCTGACAGTTTAATGTAACAATAACTTCCTGACAGTTTAATGTAACAATAATCTCCCGACAGTTTAATGTAACAATAATCTCCCGACAGTTTAATTTAACAATAACCTCCCGACAGTTTAATGCAACAATAACTTCCTGACAGTTTAATGTAACAATAACTTCCTGACAGTTTAATGTAATAATAATCTCCCAACAGTTTAATGTAACAATAACTTCCTGACAGTTTAATGTAACAATAACTTCCTGACAGTTTAATTTAATGTAACAATAGGTTCCCGACAGTTTAATGTAACAATAACTTCCTGACAGTTTAATGTAACAATAATCTCCCGACAGTTTAATGTAACAATAACTTCCTGACAGTTTAATGTAACAATAACTGCCTGACAGTTTAATGTAACAATAACTTCCTGACAGTTTAATGTAACAATAATCTCCCGACAGTTTAATGTAAAAATAACCTCCCGACATTTGAATGTAACAATAACTTCCTGACAGTTTGATGTAACAGTAACTTCCTGACAGTTTAATGTAATAATAATCTCCCGACAGTTTAATGTAACAATAACTTCCTGACAGTTTAATGTTACAATATCCTCCCGACAGTTTAATGTAACAATAATCTCCCGACAGTTTAATGTAAAAATAACCTCCCGACATTTGAATGTAACAATAACTTCCTGACAGTTTAATGTAACAGTAACTTCCTGACAGTTTAATGTAATAATAATCTCCCGACAGTTTAATGTAACAATAACTTCCTGACAGTTTAATGTTACAATATCCTCCCGACAGTTTAATGTAACAATAACTTCCTGACAGTTTAATGTAACAAGAACCTCCCGACAGTTTAATGTAACAATAACTTCCTGACAGTTTAATGTAACAATAACGTCCTGACAATTTAATTTAATGTAACAATAACTTCCCGACAGTTTAATGTAACAATATCCTCCCGACAGTTTAATGTAACAATAATCTCCCGACAGTTTAATGTAACAATAACTTCCTGACAGTTTAATGTTACAATATCCTCCCGACAGTTTAATGTAACAATAACTTCCTGACAATTTAATGTAACAAGAACCTCCCGACAGTTTAATGTAACAATAACTTCCTGACAGTTTAATGTAACAATAACGGCCTGACAGTTTAATTTAATGTAACAATAACCTCCCGACAGTTTAATGTAACAATAACTTCCTGACAGTTTAATGTCACAATAATCTCCCAACAGTTTAATGTAACAATAAATTCCTGACAGTTTAATGTAACAATAACTGACAGTTTAATGTAACAATAATCTCCCGACAGTTTAATGTAACAATAATCTCCCGACAGTTTAATGTAACAATAATCTCCCGACAGTTTAATGTAACAATAACCTCCCGATAGTTTAATGTAACAATAACTTCCTGACAGTTTAATGTAACAATAACTTCCTGACAGTTTAATGTAATAATAATCTCCCAATAGTTTAATGTAACAATAACTTCCTGACAGTTTAATGTAACAATAATCTCCCGACAGTTTAATGTAACAATAACTTCCTGACAGTTTAATGTAACAATAACTTCCTGACAGTTTAATGTAACAATAACTTCCTGACAGTTTAATGTAACAATAACTTCCTGACAGTTTAATGTAACAATAATCTCCCGACAGTTTAATGTAAAAATAACCTCCCGACATTTGAATGTAACAATAACTTCCTGACAGTTTAATGTAACAATAATTTCCTGACAGTTTAATGTAATAATAATCTCCCGACAGTTTAATGTAACAATAACTTCCTGACAGTTTAATGTAACAATAACTTCCCGACAGTTTAATGTAACAATATCCTCCCGACAGTTTAATGTAACAATAATCTCCCGGCAGTTTAATGTAACAATAATCTCCCGACAGTTTAATATAACAATAACTTCCTGACAGTTTAATGCTACAATATCCTCCCGACAGTTTAATGTAACAATAACTTCCTGACAGTTTAATGTAACATGAACCTCCCGACAGTTTAATGTAACAATAACTTCCTGACAGTTTAATGTAACAATAATCTCCCGACAGTTTAATGTAACAATAACTTCCTGACAGTTTAATGTAACAATAACTTCCTGACAGTTTAATGTAACAATAACTTCCTGACAGTTTAATGTAACAATAATCTCCCGACAGTTTAATGTAACAATAACCTCCCGACATTTTAATGTAACAATAACTTCCTGACAGTTTAATGTAACAACTTCCTGACAGTTTAATGTAATAATAATCTCCCGACAGTTTAATGTAACAATAACTTCCTGACAGTTTAATGTAACAATAACTTCCCGACAGTTTAATGTAACAATATCCTCCCGACAGTTTAATGTAACAATAATCTCCCGACAGTTTAATGTAACAGTTATCTCCCGACAATTTAATGTAACAATAACTTCCTGACAGTTTAATGTTACAATATCCTCCCGACAGTTTAATGTAACAATAACTTCCTGACAGTTTAATGTAACAAGAACCTCCCGACAGTTTAATGTAACAATAACTTCCTGACAGTTTAATGTAACAATAACGTCCTGACAGTTTAATTTAATGTAAAAATAACCTCCCGACAGTTTATTGTAACAATAACTTCCTGACAGTTTAATGTCATAATAATCTCCCGACAGTTAATGTAACAATAACTTCCTGACAGTTTAATGTAACAATAACTTCCTGACAGTTTAATGTAACAATAACTTCCTGACAGTTTAATGTAACAATAATCTCCCGACAGTTTAATGTAACAATAACCTCCCGACAGTTTAATGTAACAATAACTTCCTGACAGTTTAATGTAATAATAATCTCCCGACAGTTTAATGTAACAATAACTTCTTGACAGTTTAATGTAACAATAACTTCCTGACAGTTTAATTTAACAATAACCTCCCGACAGTTTAATGTAACAATAACTTCCTGACAGTTTAATGTAACAATAACTTCCTGACAGTTTAATGTAACAATAACTTCCTGACAGTTTAATGTAACAATAATCTCCTGACAGTTTAATGTAACAATAACATTCTGACAGTTTAATGTAACAATAACTTCTGACAGTTTCATGTAACAATAACTTCCTAACAGTTTAATGTAACAATAATCTCCCGACTGTTTAATGTAACAATAACCTCTCGACAGTTTAATGTAACAATAACTTCCTGACAGTTTAATGTAACAATAACTTCCTGACAGTTTAATGTAACAATAATCTCCCGACAGTTTAATGTAACAATAACCTCCCGACAGTTTAATGTAGCAATAATCTTCCAACAGTTAAATGAAACAGTATAATTTAACATTTATCTTTCGGTCCTGATAACAGGTGTTTCATGATGGAGTATGTGTGCACTATTTAAATACACTTAAAAAACATATTATTAAAAATTTGGATTGACTTTAACATGTGCATCAGTAACAACATTAATTCAAGTATGAAACCTGTGTAGTACTTCCACAGATGCTATTCAATTTCGGATACAAAATATGTACAAAATAATGTTGTGTAACTTGATAAATACTAATTTTTAAGATTTGGATGAGCAATTTTTCATTATTAAACATCATGGGAACAGATAAATTGGTGTTAAGGCTTTAAGTCTGTACATTGCATACAATGTTTATGGATGTGAAACCACAATGAATATTGAGTGCACCAAATATGCCTCTGGGTTACAGCATTATATTTTGTATAGAGTGTTCTACTTCTACTATTTGCTGAATTTGCTAGATTTCTCTGAATTCACTTTTCAAATATGGTGGGTTTTGAACCTGTTCCCTCGAGTCAGAAAAGAAGATTTGAACCAAATGGCATCAATAGTCCAGGTTTTGGAAGTTTGAACCCAATCTTCGTAACTTTACCAGACACAGTCCATGTATCATGACACAGTAATTAGATGTTTTAAGTTAAAATCATTTTGATGGTGAAATAAAAGAAATTTAAGAGTGTTGGTGAACAGCTTTGCTATTGGTAGTACTTTCCTTTGGATCGTTTACTGAAAACTATTAGATTCTTTGAGGTTTGGTATGGTTCAGAAAGTGATGCCAGGATAACACCACAAAGTTAATGACCATTAGAGCAGTGTACTTTGAGGCTGTGTCTTTAGAAATTGGTAATGCAACCCCTGTAATTAAATTATAAATCTTTTCTCTTTGATCTGGACAAAATCAAGGAAATTACTTCACTCCAGGTCTCCTTTGTAAGTAAGAAAAAACACAAGGCAACCATCATTAGTGGTCTCCAGGTGTCCTGTAGGAAGAACTGGTAGTACTTGAACATTTGGAGTATCTAGTACTTCATTTGTGTTGTTGTTATCAGTAAATACACCAGATATTTTTGTACAAAGATATGAAAGTTTTCTGAGATTGTTGGGTCCACAAGATGGGTTTCACTTGGAATGAAATATGGCTGTATATAGTATACGGTTGATGTTTTTGAGAGGTTTATCTAGCAAATATATGATTAAAGACCTATGACTGTATTGTTTTCTGAAGAGTATGTTCAACAATTGTTTAAAATGTTCCTTTTTCTGTCCTTGATTTCCCCAAATACTTGATCAGCTGTATGGCTTCTGCCAGCATCCAGATTAAATTCTTCACAAATGTGACTCTTTGACAGTTCCTTTGTATGATTTCAAGAAGCAAAGACGGTGACACTTTTAAGATAGATACTTGTTTTGTATACTTAAGTTTTTGCAGTTTGCTGCTGTCGTTGGCATGCAGCCGTAATTATACCTTGCACATGTTCACGTTGCAAATCTTTGAAGTGCAACAGCAGTTAAAATTACATATAAGCCGTGTCGTGGGAAAACTGGGCTTAATGCTTAAAGTTTCGTCCTGGATTAGCCTGTGCAGTCCGCACAAACTAATCCAGGACGGCACTTTCCGCATACAGTGAATGTATGTTTAGAAGAGGCTTCATTAAAACAGAAAATATAAAATGGAAAGTGTCGTCCTGGATTAGCCTGTGCAGGCTGCACAGACTAATCTGGGACGACACTACGCACATGCATTTAGCCCGGTTTTCCACAGCATGCCTCGTATGGAGACAAATCATGATAAGCCAGCTTTGGCAGTTACATAACAAATAGATTTATCGTGTTAACACTTTCATCTTTGTTGCATTGTTTAACTCATTTCTTAATGTATCGTAAAAAAGTTGGAAAATAGAAAAAATATTAAAAGCTCATTAAGTCATTTGGAAGTAAAATGTTGTTGGTTGCTAAAAAGATGTAATTATTTTTATTTACACCCATACGGAACAATTTTGTATTAAGTTTAAAGAGTTTTTCTGTCATTTATCAACCAACAATCACATGTCAGTAGAGCCTCGACTAGAGGAATGTTCTGCATTATGACCTTTTCTCTCTACATAGTGCCCTTGTCGAGATCTATCTATAGAAGTTTCACTTTTGTTCTAATTAAGTAAACAAAATAAAATTCACTTATTAAAATGTTTTATTGGTCAACAAAAAAAAAAAAAATAACAAATCTATGTTTCTAACTTTTTTTTTAAGTTAGTGCACAGTAGTATAACTCGATGGGACTTTAAGTTAAATGAAAAAAAGTAACCCAATGGTCCATACGAGGTTTTAAATAATATAAAAACTGTGCCATATTGAATGTTTTGAAAAATGAAATTGGTACACTATGGGTGGGAAATGGTTCAGAGCAAATTGAATGAGTTTTTGTCATGCACTGTTGTTGATGAGCGCTGTTGAACTTCTGATGATATTCTGTTAAGGCAGCAAGAAGTGATTAGCATGTTTAATGTTCCCGTGGGCCAATAATTATGCATATGAGCACATTATTTTGATGGTGTATTTTCATAATTGTGATGTTTTCTTAAAACGAAAAAAGAAGATATGGAAGAGAGACCATTACAAATGTAAATGAACATTTTCTCCACAACACAGTGTTAAACATGGTTGTGAATCATCCAAATTTGTTTATAACGATGGTTGCATTGGCTTAAGCAATTAACATGAATGTAATTTACATTAGAACCTTGGCATAAAATGTGCCAAACATTTTATTGGGAATTTGTTTTCATCTCTGAATTGTGTAGGTTTTACTGTCAAGATGGCAAGTTGTTCAAAACACTACATTAAACCCTAATTGAACATTAAATTGTTGAAAGGACAGCAAAATAAAGCCATGAAGTGATTGTAAATTTAAAGGTAATTAATGGTTAGTAACATGTGTGTTGCCTAAAGGTATGTACGTATTGCTTTATACTTCAGGTAACAAAACCTCTTTTTCCCATGGCCTTACAAACAGAATTACAACCATATATTTTTAAAATATGTTGTAAAACATGATGAATAAAATTGGAATACAAGTGTTTATGTATAAGCAGTGAAGATCTGTAAGATGTGATAAAAATAATTAGTTCTGTCTTGAAATTGCGGTTTGGTTTATTCATCGAACATGATCAAGACTGAGTGAAATTTTCCTTGAATTATGGAATGTTGCAGAGAAGTGGAAAAATGGATGTATGTTTATAAAAAATTTGTCTACATACGATCAATGACAGTGTTATTGTGGAAGAATTGTCCAGTGTAGGAAATGGACACGATATGTGTGTCTGTAAAGTTACATAAGAAAGTGTCAGATTTAAAAAAAAACAGATTTACTATGTAGATCAATTCAGTTTGCATATTTGTTAAACAACTTTCTTCTCTCTTTTTGGAGGGGGGTGGGGTTAGTGGGTTTAGGTGGTTGTTGAAAACCATGTTGCATTACTCTATGATATAACATTATCTTTCTATGTATGTATGTTTTTAAATTGCTGAACACGCTCCTAGTTAATTGTATACATATGTTATAAGAGGGAATACATGTTTCCATAACCAGGAGGCATGCTCCAGACTTGTCACATTTCATTGTGGATGTTTTTGCTGTCATCAGCAGTATGGGGGATGTGCAATGTAAATTTGCCCAGCTGTTATCAACTCTCATATATAAAAATATTATAAGTCATATGTGTTTATTACTAAGGCTGAATTCAATATAATGTTTGTTAATGGTTTTATGTTTATTAAATGCAGCACTCACACTGCTATTCACCATATACTAGCCAATGGTTACAAATTTGAATATCTGGCTAAAGAAAATTCTATTTGGCTACAATATTTTCAGTATAAAAACCTACACATTAATTGTCATAATTAGCATGTTTTGAGCCAAACACCATACATTGGATAATTTTCAGCCAGGGGAAGCCCTGCACATGGTTAAAATGTATATGCATACTAGTTGATCTGATAAAATATTTAATGAACATAATGAAGAAAAGCTGACAAGACATAACATCTCAATGTTTAGTTTGCCTATATTTAAATAATTTCAGTTGGTACATTTTATTCAGAAGAATCTTGTTTTCATAAATCACATATTAAACACGAAAGTGTGATGGAAGTACTGTCAAGTTTTAGTATGTTCATATATCTTGATATATCTCTGTATATGCTATGCACATACATTTAAAACAATGAACAGGTGTCTGTATTGATAACTTTCATGGCAGATATTTCAGGCTCTGGTGCCTTGCCTAGCGCCCTCAACCATTTTCTAGCCTGGAAATCAGGAAGCCACACAAGTGCAATTGTTTTGTTTGGTAATCAGTTTTTCTGAGAAATATGATTTTTTCTCCAACCACTCATGATATTGGCCACAATCTCTTTGCCAGGTGTTCATATAAAATCTCTGGTTCATGATATTTGCAATTGGGGTCAAAGAAAATCCAGTGGGAAAAAGAAAGTTCTTATTGTTAGATTATATTTATATTTATAGAGGTGAAGTGGGTGGCATGGAATGTTTGTAGGCAATAATTGGAATATTATTAGTGATTTGATAAGAAAAATTAAGAAAAATAGTAAAAATACAAAGTCCTGTGTAGGACTGCAAGTTGGAGATGTTATAATGTATTTTAAAGGTAGACTAAACGTTTTTGTTTTTTTGTAACCAAAAAGTTACAATTTGCAGGTCATGTTTTACATGTAAAATATTTGAAACTTAAAGGATTATTCTGATTATGAAGAAATATAAATAATGATTTTTTAAAGACAAGGCCAAAATAAGTTTTCAGATGTTGTTTTTTTTTTTTAAGAATCCAATTAATAAAAAAGTTGTTTTTCAACATCCTTTCCGTGTTATATTATTTCTTCCAAATGTGTATTATTTTGCATTTTTCATTGTATGTACATAGCAATATTTTTTATTCTTGGTGTATACCTCTAAAAATACAGATTGTTATAGAATGTTAACTGTTTTTAAAACGAATGACATCGCGATTTAACTGCACTGAATTGTAACAGACCGTTGGATGATCATTATTCAACAGGCTTTCCATCACAAATGACATGCTGATTATGGTTGCATTTTCCCGGAATACAGCCGATACATAAGTGCCCGAGAACTTATTTTAGGATTATATTTTATATAAATTGAGATTCTTTCAGCAGACAATCCTAGCGATGGCGGTTACAAAAAAAAATATGACGGCTAGAAAATAATTGCGGGAGACATGTCTATTCTGTAACTTTCATGCCTGATAATTGGAGTATTTCAAAAAAGACAAATTGTTGTCGAGGAGGAAGAGCCACTGGTTGCTGGGAAATGCTTAGGAAATGATGAAATGAATGAATCTTCGGGAATCTATGCATACGAGGACAGAACGGAATAATTAAGACGGAAAACGGAAGGACATATCTGATTTCACGTGGTGTCGGGAATTTTCTTGCTCAGACTGTTTTAGTTTATTACTCCGCAGATTCAGTCATATATGTGATTGTGCAGAGAGTGCAATTTCGGGATGTTATGGTGGTGTTTCATTCTGTGGTATAGGATTAACTTTTATTGAATGTGACAGTGCCCCGGACTTGCAGAATTTTGCAAAATGTATAACTTAGGTTTTGCATTTAAATGTGTCTTTTTTTTACTGTTAAATATATAGTATTATATTTCAGTTATATGTACATGCTTTAATTAGAGGTTTGTTTATTTTTTGAAATTAATATTATACAATATTTATAATTATATAGATTTTTAGACATTCATTTTTTTTCACAACCAGTAAATACAGCTTTCTGAAAAGTTGTGGTATGCACATTTACTGTAAGATATTATTGAAGAAAACATGGATACCAGTACTAGCTTTTGGCTGTAATTATTTTGTATCATTGGTGCATAGGAAAATTATGGCAGGTGTTTGGTATTTAGAATCTACATTTTCAAAGTCCTGAATGTTTCCAGTCTTCAAATAGTGAATATTGACCAATGAATTTTGTTGTTGTTGCAGGCAAGGGGACATTTATACTGCTATAGACTTGTCATTTAGGCTTTGTAATAATAATATTTTCTCAAGAAACAAAGCGACATAGTTTTTATTGTAGTCATTTATATACCAGTTATTTAGTTACTACAATGTAAACAAAACATTTGTGTGCAGGATGTGGATTTTATTGCTGCAATATGGCTTGTAAACAGATATCATACAAGACACAATGGGCGTTTAGGTCAAGCGAAAAATAACTTATAAAGAAAAGCTAGGAAATAGTATATCTGGAGAAGAAAGTTGGTATAAATTCTGCAAATGTTGACTGTGACAAGTGTCTGGTAATTCATTAAGGAAGTTTTCTTGGTTAGTTATGAAACATTAGTGCAATTCATGAGTGCTTTTTCTTAAAATATTATTTATTATCTGTTTATATCATTATGTGTTGTTTTTATTCACTCCTTTATGAATAAAGATGTCTTGTTTTGCATAAATTATTTTACATTAGAAGACTAGCTTTTTTCAACAATATTTCAAGTTTGTGATGTAAGGTGTGGTCATATTATTTTTTTGCTGTTATTTTCTTACGTTATAAAAGTTTTTACATATATGAAATGGGAATATAGAGCAATATATAAAGCAAAAGCTTTTTTGTGTGTGTATACAAATATGAATTTGAAATTAGAATGCAGATAAAAGGAAAGTTGTTCGTGTGTGAGTATAAAAATATGAAATAGAAATGTAAATAAATCAAAAGTTTTTTGTGTGTGAGTGGGTATACAAATATAACATGGGTATGTAACTGTGTTGGTGTGTCAATAGGTATATACAAAAATATGGAAACTTTATATTCATTTAGAACAAATATTATCATGAAGTTCGTGTCATGTATGGATACTAATACACTTACCAGTGCACACCGGGGCTATAGCATCTCAGATGTCAGTTTATAAACAAGTGGACATTGAAGGATAGTCATTGACAGCAATGACTTCACTTACATTGGCTCGGATATTTTGTGTTAAATAAGTACATAAGTAATAAAAAAATTGAAGGATAGTCATTGACAGCAATGACCTCACTTACATTGGCTCGGATATTTTGTGTAAAATAAGTACTTAAGTAATAACAAATTAAAGGATAGTACTAGACAGGAATGACCTCACTTACATTCTCAGGGATATCGTGTGTCAATGGATAGTTGTCTCATGGATTAAATCATGGAAGGACGAGCCTCCCGAAATAGCCGCCATTCTTCCGGTAGCTTTGAGAAGGATTTGATCGATGACATATATTGGACAGAACTCCGCCTGTACCAGGTAGGGTAGTCTCTTGCAGTTAACTCCCTTGGTTAGCCTTGCAGTCTTTATAGCAGAAATGATACTCATAACATCAGAATTCTCTTTGTTGTAGTCTTGTCCATTAATACTTACCGGTAATATTGTTACAAATAATGAATTACCATAATCAAAATTTGTCTTTTCAACAGTAACAATGTAGTAACAATGTAAGTTTTGCGAGGTAACAAAAATACCGTTCTGCTTCCCTATGTATAATAGATCATTTGTATGGTTTGAATACTTGGAAGATCAAACAGGTTCCAAAAATGTGATTTCATTTCAGATAATCAAGATTTAATTGTCTAATAAATGATATTATCTTGTTTGTGGGAGTTTACCATTTATTGACGTAAACAGATTAGGGGCCTAATTTTCAATTATTTTACATTGCATGAGAGTTAATTCTTAAGTCAAGTTCTGAAATAAACAACGCACAAAAAACAGGCCCACATATTGCGTGAAAACCAATTATGAAAATGCATAGCTGTCAGTAATATATTCCACAAGGTTTATAGATTTGATTAAAACATTAGACATTGTATGGATCTGCTCATCAGAAAAAGAGCATAACTATGTATCGATGACAAAAACCTGTTCATCCCTTAGACCATTGGAAATTGATAACCTATTGATGTGAGAATGGAATTAGATGAGCGTCAATGGATGGAAATGTCACAAAGGCTAAATTCTGATTTCACAATGGCTGTGTGGCATTTTCATATAAAACTGAAAGAGCACAGACCACTGCCAAGATATGTGGCGTGTTGTGGGAAAACCGGGCCTACTGCATGTGCTTAAAGTGTTGTCCCGGATCAGCCTGTGCAGTCTGTGCACGCTAATCCGGGACGACACTTTCCGCCTTAAAGGTATTTTCTGTTTTAAGGAAGTCTCCCTTTAAATATATATCTACTGCAGGCGGAAAGTGTTGTCCTAGATAATAGCCTGTGCGAACTGCACAGGCTGATCCAGGACGACACTTTACGCACATGCATTAAGCCCAGTTTTCCTACGACACGCCTTATATTAACCATTGAATTTTCCAGTTATAGGTTATCTCCCTTGCCTTTTGTTTTAGGGTTGGTATCAGTTGACTGCCCCCAGTTTTAACCAGCGGTTTTAACCGGTTACAATCGCCCCAGTCAATACTCCCAAAGTGGTAAATACTGGTCAACAGTGTTCACTGATGTCAATGAGTTTCTTTCCAACAATGAAGAATCCTTTAAAATATTTATGGGTTCAGATGGTGATAGATGGTAATCACCACCAGAATTTAATCATTTTTTCATTGACCCATCTCCAACCTTCCCAGAAAAAAGGCATACTAGTCTGTTCATCTATTTTTTCACAAGGTTGCTAACGAAAAGTTAAACAGACGAACAAACAAACCTACGAACAAACAAACCTACGGTAACAAAAACATAGCCTGCATGGCAGAGGTATATTGGATAAAGGCAGTTGGGGCACATGTTTATGTTTGGTGTGCAATGTTGGGCATAGGCTGGTACATTGACCAGTATGTTTGTTGTGCAGAAAATATTAAAATCCTATTGTACAGAATGTAATTCTTTTTTGTTGAGCAGAACATGAACATCTCATAATTTTGTTAAACAGAAAGTAAATTGTCCAATGTATCTTGCCCATTTTCTCATGTAGCACTGGGTAACAAGCTCTAAATCTTCTGTGGTCCGGTTTTACCATTATAGGGGGCATTGTGTTACTGGAACTGATACATTTCTATTAGCAGCCATCGTATAATTTGTAGAGCAGGACAGAAAGGGTAAATTATCTTCCTTCTGATATGGAAAATGTCCTCGTCACCTCACTGTAGAGGTTTCAGGCAAACGTTTGCTGGGAAAAACAGTATTAAATGGTATGAAAATAGTGGGTATCTGTTTTTGTTGATGGCAATTTTTCGGATATCAATTTGTGCACTTGGAACTTTAAGAGTTTTTGTCAATAGACTGAAACACTGACTGCATTTTCACATTTGAACACTTCTAGGGTTATTTGATATATTTTTGGCACATATGAGGTTGGTGAAGTGTTGACTGATAGCTGGAACAATTTAGCAGGACTCGTGCTGAAGTGGGCATCAGAGAAACAGTATCTATGCAGGGTCTTGTTTTAATCATATCATTTTTACAATCAATGTTTATTTTCCGAACTGCATTTTGTTATCATTGTTTTTATTATATAAAGCTATGCTCTAAGTGACAAGTTAATTCCTCTGAACAGAAAATGCACCAAAATTGTTATAGTTTTTGTAGTATTTCCAAAAGTGCAATTTATAGTGTAATTTGGAAAATTGTCGAGGTGTGATTGTGCAATATAATTATGTAGGCCTAAAATCTTCTGTTTGTACTCATTTGTTTTAAAATCATCTCTGACATTTATGTTCCTGTTTCAACTACAAGCTTTAAATAATTAATAGCTAAAGGCATAATTATCTGTATCCCAATATACTTGGTGAGGTACTTCTAAATTGTCTTATTTTTGTAATTTTGGCTGAGTATATTCTTGATGCTTTCTATATTTCTCCCTGCTGGACATGTACTTACAGCTGTGGCATTTCCTAGAATAGAAAAATATGGATGAATAATATATGATGGGCATGACAGTTGCTGTGTTGTAATTTCGATTCATCATTGTATGTACTAAATAAATGTATGTCTGGATGTCTGGCTCTGCCCGGAGGTAAAGGTCTTGTTATACTGAAATAATATTGGATATGCTGTCACTATTTACTAATGTTAGCCTCTTTAAAGTCAAGCCTTCGTCTTAAAGGGACCTACTCACAGATTGACAAAGTGACAGTTTCCAAATTTTGTATTTGGATTCTTACACAGTTGTTGCTTATGACCATTTCCAATCCACCCATATCACCAACCCTCACAAGGCCTTGACCTTGACCAAATTTGGACTTAAGAATACAATTCAAATGGGCTATTTCTAGAATGATTCAAATGGGCTATTTCTTCGTACACCAACAATGCTACTACAACACTTGGATACTTACACAGTAACTGTTGTTGCTTATGACCATTCCCAAATCACCCATATCAGACAATCTTTGATACTTACACAGTTGTTGCTTATGATCATTTCCAATCCACCCAACCTCACTGTTACCTTGACCTTGACCAAATTTGGACTAAGAATAATTCAGTTGGGCTAATTCTTGGTACACCACACCAACAATGCTGCTACAACACTTGGGATACTAAGGATAATATGTACTTCGGGGTGGGGGTGGGGGGGGGGGAATAATTAATGTGATATGTGTGTGAAATACTAATTTTATACCAGAAACAGCATTGAAAGTGTCACTAAGTCGCTTTAAGCTTTCGCCTGAATGCACTTGTTTATATTAAACTAAACTAATCCCAGGAAATCAATATCATCTTTCACATTGGTCTTGGAAACCTAATTGAACACTGCAACCCCTCATTTATGAAGTCAGCCCTAATAACAAAAGCATGGGGGGCAATAGGCAGGCAATTATTAAAGAAGGGATTTATTGGTCACATGGGTTAGCTTGCAGAGGACTTGAGCTGAAGGAATAAATTCAGTTCAGTGCCAGACTTGAACATATTGATCAACATTATAGCAGTTCAATTAGGAAATTCAGTGGAGATAGTGGAGACAGTTGGAAGACTTGGGCTTCATGTAGTTGTAAAGTGGTGGTGGTGGCCTGCTGTTTAGTTTGTTTGGAGATTATAATTGTTTCAATGGGCATACACCAGGTTGAAAATTAAAAATATCAATAGGCCTGCCAGTTGGTGATTGGGTAGTTGATGCTTGTTTCCCTGTAGATTGTTTTACGCTTGGTCTTCCTGCGGTTGGAAGTGGTTGTGGTTGTCTTAATACGCTGTTCAGTTGGTTTAGAGGTTATAAAGCTATTCTTGGGGTGTACATAGGGCACAATTGAATGTAGGGACATAGGAACAAGAAATGTCTCTAAAAAAAGACAATCGGCTTTGAATTTAATATTGAGATATCATTTTTACCCTAAACATAATATAAGAGGGCCAAGATGATCGGTTACGTGGCTTCGCAGACCCCAGATGTTTCGGTCCCCACTTAGACAAGGTGACGTGGCTTCGCAGACCCCAGATGTTTTGGTCCCCACTTAGACAAGGCGACTTCTCCGACCCCAGATTTTTTGAGCACCATAAGAAAACTTCTCAGATCCCAAAATTAATGTATCTTAATTCAATAATATTTGTACCGTGAATAAAGCGATCATACCGCCCCATGTTTTCACCAGTGATACATGAATAACCTAAATAATGTTAAGATCATTATTATATATTATTTGTCAAATTTAACAAATTAACAATGTACGACAATAATTGCGGGAATGAATGAAAATTATTTTGTGTCAGACGCGTTTAGTTATTCAGATCTTAAGTTATATACCCTACCTTCATCTTGAAGTTATCTATGCATAATACATACACGTTTTGAAATCAATTTATCATTTATGCTGTGTATCCTAATGAAATTAGCTATCTTCAGAGAACATTCAGCACATTTGAATTAAAGATGACTTCCATTTTTGATAATACAAACATAAAATTTCATGAGACTATGGCGATTTAAAATTATATTCGGTAGGGATATGACGTATCCAAGGGTTTATGTTTATAATTGGTATTGCAAATAATGTATTAATGCTACACAAATGAAGTAAAAGTAACATGAATAACATTTCGACGTATTCCGAGACTTATTTCACCACATTTTATTTATTTACATATATCTTTTTATAGGTTGATTAACATCTACAGTAGAAGTTGATAGAAATGTGCAGTTCTATTTAATTCTTAATAGAACGCAACCACCATGCAATTTCAAATTAACATGCACAATAAGTTAATTAAAAAAAGCCCATTTATTGAAATATTCCCTCTTATGATTCTCTGGACGCTAATTGATGCATGTATATTATCACAGCTATACACCGGCAGCTAAACGCGCACTAATTTTAGAATGATCGTGAGTGTGTTGAACTCACTAGAATCAATTGTTATTTATAGAGCGTACCGAAAGGCTAAACAAAACAGTGGATTAGTTCTGAGAATGAATATAATATTCTGTTCTTTACAATCAATGAGAAAATATGTTCATAATTATGTTCATTTCTAGAGTGTATGTCGAAGATATGTTTATAACTTTATTTTAACCGTTTATGAAAAAAATGATGTACATTTAAATCCCCCAAAATACCCAAAATATGCAACAGTTGTTGGTGTACATTAAACCATTGTTGTAAGTTTGCAATCCCTAAAAATAGAAAATTTGCCAAAATTCTATTGGCATTCAATTTTCCCCCTGCATAATTATCACAAGAAATCTAGATCAAAAGTGATCTTAGACAGCTACACCACAAAATCTTTCTGTAGTTGTAGAGTGGGTGTGGCAGTGGAAGAGATTTTTTTTGTTTCTGTGGTGTAGGGTACAATGCAATGTACACCCATGGGTGGGCGAGTAAGGAGTAGTAATGTGTCTGTAGGGTTTCCTTTGATAATAGTGGAAGACTTGGGCTTCTTGAGGTTACATAGAGTTATATCATATGTACACCATGAGTGGGTGAGTGGTGGATGTGATGCCTCAGTAGGATATCCTTGGATAAAGTGGAAGACTTGGGCTTCCCTAGTTGCAAGTTGTGGTAGTGGCCTGTGTTCAGTTTGTTTAGAGATTATATGGGTTTCCAAAAGCATTATAATACAGAGCAAACTTGAATGTAGGTCGAGTGTGTGAGCTCAGAAGGGTTTGGTCTGAAATATTGTGAATGTACACCCATAAGGGTTCGAGGGGGGGGGGGGGTACTTCTGTAGGGTTTTGTGTGAAATATTGCTATTATTGAAAAATAATAAAAATAATAATGTACTTTTAGCTATAATGGATATTTACAGAAAACAAAGTCTAGAAAAATATTTGCCTAATTTAAAATAATTATTAATGTGTCTTATTAGAGGTTTGCAAAAGTTTGATGCACATTTAGAGATAAAAAATTTCAGCTTCTTACTGTTTCAGAGTTTGCATTTTTTTTTTTTTGCATGCCAAAGCATGCAGGAATATGATGCCTGAACACACAACTGGCTCCTGTGAAAGCCATTTTATTTAAAGGGACTATGTCATCAAAAAGGGCCTCGAGCAGGCAATTTCTTTAAAAAATCTGAAATTAATATATACTGGCATATAATTACAGTTCAAACAGGGTATATATAATTGCAAAAGAGTGTATGCATTCTAAGATAAAAATCAATTTATAATAAGGGTCTTGTTTGTTTGGCCCCTTTCATGTTTACATTTTGACGTCAGAATTGTGAGTATTTTGTAGTGATGCAACGAATCCAAATTTTCACTTCGAATCCGAATCCGAATCCTAATTTCAAAATCGGATCCTCGGATCGGATCTTGCTAATAATAAGACAAATATACAAATGTATGGAATTAAATGCAACTTAATGGATAGGGACTATAAACAAAGCAAAACTATAACATTTATTAACACCATACTGATTCTGTGATTCACTTTAGATTCTTTTTTAAGAACATTAGCATATCAACTTTGTCTGAATTGAGTCGTGCCCTTTGGGCAGAAACAATGTCTCCAGCCGTTGAGAATACTCTTTCTGCTGCAACTGAAGTGCCCTGCACAACTAAATATTCACATGCAACTTTTGATAACAATGGGTACTTTTTAATGTTTTCCCCCCACCATTCTACTGGATTGGAATCAATGCTTGCTGCTGGTTGTCGTTTGTATGATGCCAGTTCTATATCCACTGTGTTTTCTGCTGGCAAGTCGATCTTAGTGATGAATGCACCAAATAGTTCACCAAGAGCACTACTGTTTGATGGTTGATCTTTCATTTTGTTTTGCGATGTGTTGTTGTTTTCATCAGAGTCACTATTTTCTTTCACGAAGAGCGTTGGAAGCGGAGGCTGCTCATCATCCGATTCTGCTGGATCTGATGAAGGACCCACTTGTTGAACCTCATCTGACTTCACCTGAAATAAACAACAGCAACTCTTCCATCAGGCAGCTGTACCTCGTTTCTGGGTTTATTATGTTTAAGACCTAGAATGCACATCACAAACAGTTTATTACAATGTTTCCAATTTCCAAAATAGCCAACAGCCACTATAATTACTGGAAGTATCTAATAATTAGAAAATTAGCCATATTCATGATTTTATCTGGATAAACTTCTACGTAATTTCACAAAGGTTAGATTTCTGGCTACTAATTACTATAACTAAGTGCCAATCTTTTATTCCATAAAGGTAATAAGTTAATAACCGACAGAAATTAATGCAAATTACCAATCCAAGACGTGTGCCAAGGATCATCATTTTTGAGCGTATGACAGAGAAAGCCTGATTTCTCTGTTTGTCAGACGCGAACTCCACTGTCTTGAACCTAGGGTCAACCATGCTGCACTCTATGAGGTAGGACTCCTGATCAACATACCTGCAGCATAGCAAATTGAAATACAAAATGTTATGAACATTTAAAATAGGAAATGCTGTATTTTTACATTCTGCCTTTTGCCAGTAAACATAAACAATATTCATGTCTAAATAATTAATGTTACAAAAATATTAAATTTTAGGAAGCATGTAGTACAGACCTTGACTGTAGATCATCTGACATGGCAGCCTTCATAGCTCCAAAAGTTTCACAGTCTTCACCACCAGCCTGTAGATGTTTCAGCAGCATTTGCTTCATGTTGTAGATGAGGGACACAGTCGGAAACTTCTCTGAACACAGAGCCTTTGTTGCCGTCTTGAATGGTCTTAACAGCTAAAATTCCAATAAAACATATTTTAAACATAAATACTGTAGCATTTATTCAAGAAAACATTTTAAATAAAATCATTTTGTTGAATTTATTTGATAGACAAAGGCATGGCAGTAACAATATCAAGAAAAGAACTGTAAGATTAAGGTACATGAATGATGAAACATTCAGTTCATAAGATGATTAAGTGGTCTGGACTCAGGTTTAAATTATATAACACGTTAACAAATAAAGTAAATAAATATTTTTTCATATTTACACATATTTACCCTACAAAGCTCAGCAGCAAGGTCTTGTTCTTCATCTGTCAGCATAGAGTCCTTGTCTTTGAACTTCAGATCTTTCAGCTTCAATGTGGCTTCAACAGCAGTCCTCATATATGCGAAACTGAAATATCATTGCAAACAAAATATAAATTCTGTAAAATATTCATGCAATAGTAAGGACAGTATAGAGTGCTTAGAAAATATAAATAGCAAATATAATAGATAATATAGTTAGACTGAGGAAATAATTCATTTGATTGTCAATTGCAGCAACTCATTAAAGAAAACTACATAAATTTGAACCAATTCTGAACTAACAAAAATAACATTTAATGAATTTATAGATAAAATAATTAAATCAGCAGCTAAAACTTACCTGTCAAGCATATCAAATGTTGAGTTCCATCGTGTTTCAACATCTTGGACTAGTTTACGTGGTTGCATTTCGAGGCCGATGGCAGTAGACTTCAAACGAGCAGCAGCCGTACTACTTCTGTGAAAGAAGCCAACAATTTGTTGAACTTTCTTCAGCATATGCAACACAGTTACGTTTTTTAAACCTTTATGTACGCAGAGGTTCAAAACATGGGCCAGGCAGCGCACATGATGCATTCCACACAATTTCACTGCATTTACAATATTGGCAGCATTGTCAGTTGTTATTGCAGGTTTCTCTCCTTCCCGTATTAGATCCCAATCCACCAATACTGAGTTAATCAATGCCGACAGGTTTTCAGCAGTATGGCTTTCGTTAATTTGCCTCGTTTGTAACACAAAACTGTCAAGTTTGTAATCTGGAGTAGTAATAAAGTGGGCTGTGAACGTGACGTAACTTTCTGTTGCCCTTGACGTCCACCCATCAGTAGTCAGACTCAGCGCTGAGACGTCTTACAAATCTTGCATATAGCATTCGTTTTATCCAATACTTCCGTACCGCTTTCTGTCTTTGCATAAAAACCAAAATGCTGCCACACAGGCGCTTGTAAATTGGTCGGTACGTCTGCTATTCGCCGCTTTTCCGCCATGTTGAAAGTAGGAATGACTGGTTAGTGGTTATTGCACAGGTATATTATTGTTTAATTTTGTCGTTATATTATCGTTAAAAACGAAAACCAGTCTGAAGAGTTGAAATTTACACAAAGGAAAATAAATACCACAAAGAGAATATGACGGAAGGTAGGTTACTTTAAACTATACTTGGATCCGAATACGATCCGAAATTTCGAATCTTTCATCGGAACCGCGAATCTTAAAAAGGATTCGATTCGATCGGATATTTCGGATACCCGTTGCATCACTAGTATTTTGTATAACCATAGTTTACACATGATTCATTACCAAGCAGAATACGGCATTTGGTTAAAGCGCTGTCTACTGTCGTTTCTTCGTATGGCTCCTAAGTCGTGAGTTTGATACCCACTATGGGTTTTAATTTTTTCAAACTTTTTTGCTTATTTGTTTTTATCAAATATCTCATTGTGTATTACATTATTTATTATTTCTTTAATGGAAATATCTAAGTATAGCTCATTTCTAGCGTGTCATATCATTTATAGTGCAATAAGAAGGCAATTGTTTTGTTGACGTAGTCCTTTTAAAACAACTTGTGTTCTATAGGAGGTCATGGCTGTATTTAAAACAATGTGTGCCAGTGCGCAGGTTTATTGATCTGTTATATGGTTCTTAAATCAATACGCTTTTTTTCTGACGTTTGGTTTGAAATTAATGAAAAATTGATGTTTGTTGTGAAATTAGGTTTGAAAATTGATGAACACATTTTTTCAGTGATGTAATCATGCAGAAATGTAACACTTGCCGAAGGTTGTAGGGAGATCGTAATGATTTGAAATATTAATTGATTTTACTAACAATTTTATGGTCTCATTGTTCTGCTTATGAATCTTGAGTTGCAAGAGTTGAACTTCAGTTTACAACTTTTCTGGTTACGTTTTACATGAAAGTATTTTTAGACAAATCAGTATTGAATGTATCAAGTTGTGTTTGATTGGCTTGCGATTATTAAAACTGCAAGGTCTGGCAATATCTAAAATTGAAATAAAACAACTAAGTTTTCAAATTTCGTCGAATTTCTGTCCTTTGGACACTTACAAAGCGACTGTATTCCCATTGAAGTGTCTTACATTTAGTGCATTGCAGCCTATCAGGGGTAAGCTGTGATGCCAAGTGAATCCAAGTCTGATAAATAATCACTTCACAGGGGGGAAGTGTCTAATTCAATTTCAGAATTATTCTTGTATCAGGCTTCTCCCATGTTCTTGGGGAGGCCTGACAAAATTTGTATTTATTGCTTAGTGGTAAATGACCCATTACTCTGTCTGGACATATACACATCAGTAATACTATCAGGGAAGAAAACGTAATCATTGGACAATTTGCGCTGTCAATGTGGACTGCTTAGTATGTATTGGCTTCAGATGGGTTTAGACTGCCAGGCATGATGATAATAATAGTGTCTTGGTGCTTTCAACTCCCAGCATAAAACTGTTTGGGAATTGCAGGATTTATGATGAACTTGGAAGTATTGTGCTCTGCATATGGTTTTCTGATTTCGGATTTAAAGTCAGTCAATGACAATTTGCAAAAATATGAGTGCTCTAGATTGTCAGGGAATGTGGGGTGATTAGTTTTAACTTTATCTTATTTCAGACTGCAGCTAAGATATATTTATGGATTAACTGAAATTTTTGAAATGTGTTTTCTGGATAACATGAGGCGTATGCAACTGCAGTAATAATTTGAATACAATGGCATATTTGTAGGCGTTTGTTTGTGTTTCCCTGTTTTCTCTGCAATATTTGTGATGCATAAAGAATGTATGATCTACCTCATTTGATCTAAATTAGTGCTTATAAATGATTATTAAATGCAATGAGCAGCAACCATACAGAGGATGATAGCTATAGACCCCCTTTTTTGCGACAGTCCACAAGGGAAATAACTCCAACAAGACATAACCTTTTTCGCCAGCATTCGGGGGATTTGACTCGAGCAGGACATATTGGCACAGATCAAGCGGAATTAAGAACAAGATTTATATCTGAAGATTTGCATTGCTTCACATTTTCCAATAGATTTCCAAGGGATTTAACTCCTGTAAGGAATAGTAGAACGCTTCTAAGGGGAATAACTCCCATGCGGCAAGCATCGGTAGATTCTGCCATTTCGAGAATTCAGAGGAAATTATCAGAAGAATTGGATCATGTTAGCAATCAGTGTAGTAAAAATTTGAATGTGAATCAAAAACAAATTTCAGGGGATAAATATTCTCTACCTCACTTTGAGAGTTCAACGGAGATAATAAGTAGTCAGCATGTCAGTACTTTGGAAGATATCAGTCAAGAGACAAGGCTTAAACAGCTTGTTTATGATGGTTCTTTTCCACTGCAAATACCTCGTTCATTATCAAGGGAGATAACCCCTGCACTAGCTCAGCATGATCATTCAAGAGGACAACCAAGGGAGGCAACCACTAGTCCTCGAAGGCAAAAAGCAAAGAAATACAGAGTTACCTTTGAGGTACACAATAACATTATTTGTTTTATTTTTTTTTTCACATTTAATTATGTTATCATGCTTATTTTTGCCTCATGGCAAGTGAAAATTAAAAAAAACGCTTCTTCACCAATTTTTTTTACAATCTATTATACCTATGTTCTGTCTGATGATATATATTTATTTCATCACATTTCATGAAATAAGTCTGTGTAAATGGACTTCTGCTGCTGTATTACATCATTAAACAACTGTAAAAGTCTAAATACCAATGGCCTTTTGTTGGAACATATTATTAAATACACTGGGAATTGGAGTCTACATAAATTCCCTCCCATAGTAGCCAGTTTTATATTCATGTCATTCATGGCTGATTCTTTGTCAGTGTCAAGATAGTTCATGATATAATCTTTTACTGTGTAGAAAAAAAATACAACTAGAAAACAAACCAATCAAAAATGTTCTCAATCATTTGTAACATGTCTCCAATCAACCTCCGCGCAGAGATTTGACTGGTTCCGAGCATAGCTCTAATCAAATCCCTGCCGTCATAACAAACCACGTGATGATGATCGCTTTAAATCTTCTCTATATTAATTATGGTGTTAATTAGTTATTTTCTTTTTCTGTTTTCATTATTGACTGCAAACGATATATAAAAAGTCCACTTATGTAGAAAATTGCGCTGAGTTGCATTAAATAAGTAAAAGTTACAGACACGTAATCCTTCCAGATCTGGAAGGATTTTATTTCTGATGGCAGTGGTTACCATTAACCGATAGGGGAGGTAACCGCTGTGAGGAGTTTTGTCTCCAATAGATTTCACTCCCTATTTCCCTGCAGAGATAAATGTTATTTCCTGTAGGTTTCGTATTCTCTGCAGCAAACACTTATTGCCCGAGGAACAATGACATTTAAGAAATCATTAATGAAAATGCAACATCAGGCTTTCTTCAGTGTGTCTCTTGTTAATTTATGGGGTTGACTTAACTGCTTAGTACAATAATACAGGTCACAAAATGTGAAGATGTTGTAGGTACACATTTGGTATAGTTTTAAAGGGTGAAAGAGATGTAAATCATGATCAAACTTTTAAACCAAAGCTTTCTTTTAAGATGTTGCTCATTCTAATGTATTTCTTGTCGTTGCATTTTTAGCTCACCTGAGCACAAAGTGCTCATGGTGAGCGTTTGTGATCGCCCGTTGTCCGTCGTGCTAGTTTGCGTGCGTGCGTCGTCAACTTTTCATTCAAACAACATCTCCTCCTAAACCGCTTGGCAGATTTTCACCAAACTTCACAGGAATGATCCTTGGGTGAACCTCTTTCAAAGTTGTTCAAATCTTTCCGGTCCGCTGCATATGTAGGTCACCAGAGATAAAAATAGATTTTAAAAGTGTAAACTTTAAATATCTTCTCTGAAACCACAGCGTCCAGAGGTTTCATATTTGGTATGTAACATCCTATAGTGGTCCACTACAAAGATTGTGCAAATTATGCCCCTGGGGTCAAAACGGGCCACGCCGGGGGGGTCACATGGTTTATATAGAATATATAGCAAAATGACTTTAAAAATCTTCTTTTCTGAAACCACTAGGCCCAGAGGTTTTATATTTGGTATGTAACATCCTATAGTGGTCCTCTACAAAGAATGCTCAAATTATGCCCATGGGGTCAGAACTGGCCACGCCCTGGGGGTCACATGGTTTATATAGAATATATAGCAAAATTACTTAAAAAATCGTCTCCTCTGAAACTGCAAGGCCCAGGGTATTCATATTTGGTATGCGACATCCTTAAGTTGTCCTTTACAAAGATTGTTCAAATTATGCCCCTGGGGTCAAAACAGGCCACGCCCCGGGGGTCACATGGTTTGTATAGAATATATAGCAAAATGACTTTAAAAATCTTCTCCTCTGAGACCACAAGGCCCAGAGGTTTCATGTTTGGTATGTAACATCCTATAGTGGTCCTCTACAAAGATTGTTCAAATTATGCCCCTGGGGTGAAAACTGGCCACGCCCCGGGGTCACATGGTTTATATGAACTTAAATAGCAAAATGTCTTAAAAAATCTTCTCTGAAACCGCAAGGCCCAGAGGTTTCATATTTGGTATGTAACATCCTATAGTGGTCCTCTACAAATATTGTTCAATTTATGCCCCTGGGGTCAAAACAGGCCATGCCCCGGGGGTCACATGATTTATATAGACTTGAATAGCAAAATGACTTTAAAAATCTTCTCCTCAGAAACCGAAAGATCTAAAGGTTTGTTATTTGGTATGTAACATTGTATAGTGGTCCTCTACAAAGATTGTTCAAATTATGCCCCTGGGGTGAAAACTGGCCACGCCCCCGGGGGTCACAGGGTTTTTATAAACTTAAATAGCAAAATGTCTTAAAAAATCATCTCTTCTGAAACCGCAAGGCCCAGAGGTTTCGTATTTGGTATTTAACATCCTATAGTGGTCCTCTACAAAGATTGTTCAACTTATGCCCCATGGATCAAAACAGACCACACCCCAGGGGTCACATGTTTAATATAGACTTAAATAGCAAAATGACTTTAAAATTCTTTTCCTCTAAAACCGCAAGGCCTAGAGGTTTCATATTTGGTATGTAACATTGTATAGTGGTTCTCTACAAATGTTGTTCAATTTATGCCCCTGGGGTCAAAACTGGTCATGCCCGGGTGGGTCACATGGTTTATATAGACTTTAATAGCAAAATGACTTTAAAAATCTTCTCCTTTGAAACTGCAAGGCCTGCAGATTTCCTATATTAAGTACGTAACATTGCATAGTGGTCCTCTTCAAAGATTGTTCAAATTAATCCCCTGGGGTCAAATCTGGCCACCCCAGAGGGGTTACATGGTTTATATAGACTTAAATAGCAAAATGACTTAAAAAATCTTTACCTGAAACCGCAAGGCCCAGAGGTTTGTTCAAGGTTGTTCAACTTATGCCCCTGGGATAAAAATAAGCCACGCCTCGGGGATGCAAATTCCAATTGGGTTACAAGTTCTCAGGTGAGCGTCCTAGGGCCTCAGGGCCCTCTTGTTTTCTAACCGTCTGCATTTAGCTTTTTCTATCTATTGTGTACAGTAATGTACACTCATAATCTTTGCCAATTCCTTGGGAGTGTTAAATGTTGTCTAATATTGTGGTCACCATGGCGTTGTGGATATGTTGTCTGCCTAGCAGTTGGGATGTTCCAGGTTCGATCCCCACTCTGGGAGCGTTCTCAAGATATACCCCAAAGACACCAAGTACTGGTTCTACCCAGGAAACAGACGCGAGAGTGTCTCAATAAACCTTCGGCTATAGATGCAATTGAGCTAAAACAAATTGGTTTTAACTAAACTAAATGTTGTCTAATGTTTGCCACTGGCTTTATTCTGAGCGATCAGTGGCAGCTCTTGGTGTTTTTTTGCAGCCAGCTAGGAATTGTTGACTGTTTTTGCAAGGAGAGGTCACGTTACAGTAATCCAGGAATTATTATCTGTTTCTATAAAAAAAACAAGAAATGTCTTTAAAAAATACAATCGGCGTAGACATTAATATTGAGATGTTGTTTTTTTTCCCTAAATATTATATTAGAGGACCAAGCTGTGACTTCACGAACCCCATATTTTTCGTTCCCTACTAAGGAGACTTCCTGGACCCCAGATTTTCGGTCCCTACTATGGAGACTTCTTGGACACTAGAATTTTCGAAAACGTATCAGCCCCAAAAATTAATTTGAGATAAACTCAATAATTATTAATATCTGTACCGTGAATAAACCTGATCATATACTGCCCCATGTTTTCTCCCAGTGACTTTAGTTCCAGTCAGCAGCAGCTGATAGTGTCACACTGGAAATGTTGCTTCAGAAGGGAACACGTGCCTAAGGTGGTTCATTAATTGTTTGCATTGTTGATGTATTGCTGTAATAGAGGTCAGGGTCCATGTTCAGATCAAGCTCAGTAGTATGTGTGTCAGTTAATTTCTTAAAAATAATTGAATTTCTTGTATGTTTCTGTTCCATTCATTGTTTTCAATTTGCATTGGAAGATTTGTATGTATTGAATAATGAAACAATGCTTCTTATATATCATATTTTGTATACAGATTATCGAATTTCACATTTAAAGTTGGATCTCAAATTTCCATTGAAGTGATTTTCGTAAAGGGGTGTATAGACAGTAGATCTACAAGAACATTTGCAAAAATAAAATTCATCTACTGAGAATAAAATTAATTTTAAATCATTATTAAATATGATGGCCTTGTGTCTATAAACAGTTGACAATTATATATAAACCAATTTACAAGTCCTTGGGTACTAGAATTGGCTGCTAATTTGGCTCGATAAACATCAATATTTGTGTTCTATGTTGTCATATCCAGCTGCAATAATTATTACAGCAGATCAAACTTCAGTAAAAAAAAAATTCAGGGAAAGGCGTCCTAAGAATTATCTGTGGGGAAATTGTTGACAGATTAATAACATTAATAGTGGTGTTTAAATTGGTATCCTCACAAAAGCCCCCCCCAGCCCCCCCATCCACGGACAAAATCCCCTCAATGCTTTTGACAACCCCTAGAGCCAGCTCAATGTTTTTTGACACCCTGGACAAAAGTCTGCTCGTTAATAAAAGGTGAATTCTTTAATTACTTATCGCCCACACTTAATCAGGTTTTTAACGTTGTAATTAATTATGTATGCAATGTAGTAGTTATGTGATGTGTCCACCAGAAACGTGTACATGACTTCCTCATGGAGAAGCTTTTTCGAGCCTTTTTTGCTTGTGAGAATTTCCATTTTGATTATTGTACTTCAGCAATTTGTTACAACATATATACATAGAAAAGTAACAGTTTGTTTTTTAAGCGGCAAAATAAAAAAAAGAGTTAAAAACAATAACCTGTTTGACTCACAGCATGTGCTGTAATTAGGCATTAATTATAATTAATTACCGACACACTGTGGACGATAATTATAATAAAAAATGGACGAGGGGGCTTTTGTCCGGGTCATTCAAATTACGAGTGGGCTTATGTCCGGTGTGTCAGAAACATTGAGTGGGCTTTTGTCTGGGGGGCTTTTGTCCGTATTTTGTTAAAAGTGCCAACTAACTTTTACAACACATCATGGTTTTTGATGTACCTTTTTTCTTGAAACATGATCCCTAATGTTGTGTAAATCTTGAACTGTCCGCATTCCGGTGATTGCACTTCCATTTTGTACAATATAGGATGATTTTACACAGTTTGCAACTTAATTATTCGTTTAAGGGTGTTTTTTTCGCATTCAACCATGTTGTGTCTTAAAGCTTTTCTTTCAACCATGATTATAAAGAGTCAACATTCATCTGCACTACAGTAGCCAAGTACCAGGTTTCTTTTACAGCAAAGACATAAGCAGTCATTCAAGAGCTGGCCTCTTCTGTATGGAAAGTATTTGACAGAAAAAGAAACAGTAAACCTTCACTGATTAAATTGCACCAAAGCCCTTGGTGCATTTGGACCTGTGTTCAATGGTTTTACGTGTATTAAAGGCTTTCTAGAATACCAGGTCAATAGGCTTGACCATTAAACGTGGCACTAAGTATAGTGGACGAATCTTGTTGTAGCAAATTTACAAGCTTTGCTGTAAACTAGTAAATTAACTGCGCTTCCTAAGAGGACAATTTTGTCTTCAAGCTCGGAGGTTCAAGCATCATTCAATCGGCCCCGATTTATGTCATGTGGTGGGTAATATTGATCATATTAGTAAATGATAGATTCCCGTCTGTTTTTCATGGAGATTGTTTCCGGCTGTTCGGTGTTTGACATTGGCTGGAATCGTGCGGCACCTTAAATGGCGGGTCGGAATGTGAGAAAGGTGTAATTACTCTGGGCGTAGGAAATTATAGCCCATTTTAGCAGTTGTTGGAGAAATAAATTCTCAATATCTGTAGATAAGGATCCTATATCCTAAGCTGTGATGGAGTAATTGATTCTGCAAATCTATAATGTGGATGAAGGTTCTTTGGCAGTGTTAGTTTCATTATAGGCATTGTTGTGGAATAGCAAAAAATATGAACAATAATGACTGTAAATAAAACAGTAATTTTATGGCCAATTGTACCTTTAATAAACAGACTTACAATTTTTTGTAAACTTTATTTCCATTAATTAATGGTATTCACTGTTAAATTTTTTTAATAATATATATGGACCATTCTGAGATAATATATAATAAAAATGTAATTTAGTGTCTGCTCGTATTTCTGTGTTTGGTTTTGGTTTTCATTTTTAAAAAATCAGCTTTGCTTGTTTTTTCAGCCTTGAGTTTAGAGCAGATTTATCTGTATAAATGTCTTTTTGCAATAAAATTTTTCTCAAAATAGAATTAGATAATATGACTAATTGACCACTGCTCAATTTATATCTACAAAACAAAGGGAGGCAGATGTTACAGTCAGTTGTTTTTGCTAATAGTAGTTGTCTTTCTTACGTTTTAAAAATACTTGTGGTGCGTCTTGAGAAAACCGGTCTTAATGCATGTGCGTAAAGTGTCGTCTCGGATCAGCCTGTGCAGTCCACATAGGCTGATCCAGGACGGCACTTTCCGCCTAAAGTGGATGTATGGTTAGAAGAGACTTCCTTGAAACTGAAAATACTATAAAAGCGGAAAGTGCCGTCCCGGATTAGCCTGTGCGGTAATACTCCAGAAACTACACATAATTTTACCACTTTATTAGATGGCTTCAGACTTGAAGGATCGTTGTCTTATTTTAGCTCTTAGAGATTATCTACATTGTTTTTGATGATGAAAATCACATGTTGGTCGTTAAATACTGGTGGAACATGTAAGATATGTAATGTTTCAGGTACACTTCTATTTATCTATTTTTTAAAGAGATACAATTTAGGCCGTGTCTGAAATTTGGGCTATTTTCGAACCGAAAAATAAGTGAAAATAAGTCCGCTGCAAAATAAAAATGATTTTACAGTATTAAAAAATTCTGATTGGAACATTTGGCATGGTGTCAGGATGAGTGTCAGGCATGGTGTCAGGTGTCCAATTAGCGCTATCTGGGAAGGCCTGCTGTCTGCTGACAAAAGTGAGTCTTCAGGTGTGATAAAACCATGGCTACCAGCAATCAGCTTTGATGTATGGCTGGCCCCTCTCATAAACACAATTAAGGTGCTTAGAAACAGGAGGTAAAACACAAATATGGGAAGCTCAGGTTGTACAAATCTTGTGGGTTCATGCAGTAAATGCTACCATTTCATTCTGTTTGGCCAGTTTTTACTCAAATGATTCTTACCTTTTGTCAGTTTGTATTAAACAGTTTTGTATATTACGTTTTATCTTAGGCACTTTGTGTTCTGTGGGTACTCCAAACTCATAATTATGTCATTTTGGTGCTATTGGTGTGGAGTTTGTGTAGTAACATTCTTTCTGAACAGTTTAAAAAAAGCTACAAAAAAAAAATGTCATCAGCGATTCGTTTAGTTGGAGTAGGTATGAAATTTTTGGTACCTTAAGATGTAACTGTTGAATGTCAGTAGTTTTCTTATAATTGTATACTTTCTTGATAATACAATTGTAATTGTATGCTCTGTATACCCTTACTTTATAATTATATAATTTCAGTACTGTTGGTATAGGGTTTGTATAGTAATGGTTTTACTTATCAATTTGAAAGATGTTATTAATGTTGCAATTTTAGTTATCTTTGGCATCTCTCATTTCTACATATTCCAGTTATAGAATGCTGATCACACTAGCTCCTGTAATGGAGAGTGTGATACTGCCATCATTGTAGATATATTTCTTAATTGTTGCCAATCTGTCAATTGGCTTTTAAAAGGCTGTCCCTTGACATAAGTCATTTATATTGGTATGACATCTGAATGTTTGCTTTTCGGACTTGAAATAAAAAGGTCACTGAAATCTAAAAGAAAACAAAGTTTTACAATCTTTGGATCACGGTAGTAATGAGCAGAGTGATGTGATTTTAATTGACCAGTTGCCATAGAAACTAAGATTATTTTAAAATGTCACTCAGGTACAATTTTGAAAGAAGAACACCCCAAAAATAATGTTACTGGTAATAGATGTTACTTATCTGTCCAATCATTGAAAAAGAATGTAAATTATAAATGTAACTGTTTTTTTTGTTACAGTATTATATAACATTAATATTACAAATTACTTTTGATTTATCTGGTGAAATATATGTAGATGCCATCTCAAAAGCTAAAGATGTCTGTCTCCCAAATGTGGTTTTTAAAGTTAATTGTTTGCACATATTAAATCTACAAATTTAATAATTGAACTGTTACAGTCTACTGATAACACATAAACACCCCCAAGTTATCCCTTTGAGTTACATATCTAAGATCATAGAGTCAAATACAGTTTTGAAATGTTACACATAACCATCATTTATGTGTTGCCTTTATGACACATTATACTTTTTTCTTTGTTGTTAGTAAGTTCCGTTTTTGGTCTCCTGCCCAAAAAAATAAGGGTCGGTAGGTAGGGATTTTTTTAAATTTTATTTAATTTTTTTATGATGGGAGAATGGTTTGTGTTGTACATGGTAACAGTTTTTTTCAGTCTTTATTATTTTTGGACCAAAAATATGTAGGGTCGGCAGCAAAAGTAAAGGGTCGGTCGGGAGACTGCTGTTGACTGCTTTGATTAGTTTAAACATATTTATGTTAGCTCGATTATATCGCAAGCCTTAGGCTTAAAGAGATCAGTGCCAGAATTTACTATATATTACAGGGTTCGGTTTATTAAGATTTTTTGATATATAAAATAAGGAGGAAAAAATCAGGACAGACACAGCTGTCCGGTTTTAACAGGGATTCGGTTTTCACAGGGTTCGGTTTGGACAGGTTTTATTGTACTTAGCAACCCCTGTATCATGTACAAAAACTATACTGTGTTAAAAATTTTGTCACAACTGCAGACTACTATGAATAATAACATATAACGTACAGTGTACATAAATGCAAGTTATGCCATGTATATAATGATTTCAAAATATGATGTGAAAACCCGAACCGGAATCACACCTCTTCTCATCATTATTATAATAACAAAAGTAAGTAATCATTGATTGGTAATGGTTTTAATTTGGCACTTGTTGTCGATTGCACCAATTTATGACACCACTAATTCAAAACACTTTAAAAAACAACATTTGCCACCGCAGAAACATTGCACTATACAGGACTCCATAATGAAATAGTTTTAGAAATTATCACACAAACCCTTTAAATGACCACAGAAAATTTGAAGCAAATTTTAATATATCAATGTTTGCTTGTCATGTCAGTTGGCCAGCTAGTGTTGTTGATGAAGTGCAGGACCGTGCAGGACGGAGGTTTTCAATTATCTTTAGAGGATAATCAGCCAAAAGTTGATCAAAGTACCCAATTTAGTTAAGTTTGTAACATGCAAAGCAGGCTTATTTTTATTGGCAGAGAGCAGCAACTTGGCAGCAATATGCTGGTATAATTTACTACAAAGATTATTTTCATAGCTCTGCATGGACTGTTTCTACTATTAAGTACAGGCCTGGTCTACTTTATGTCCAACACTGGAACGCCCTATGGGATCACTGCTTTTCTGATTCTGTTTGTTCTTCAACTTTCACCAAACAATTTAATTAAACCAGATATTGATTTGTGTCAGTTTAAGTAACAATTTCGATTAAAGGAGATATAAAACCAACATTTTGAAACTAGCAGCACAAGCCATAAAATAATTGCTTATTTAATGTTAGAAATTAAGAACAATTAATTGTACATGTATTTGTTGTAAAACAGGTATAATAGAGACAAATTTTGAATGTAATATTGTTGTAATGTTTTAATATTGTTGTTCCATAACTTATTAGTCATATTAAGACACTTCAAACTCTTCCTTTTATACTAGGGATGTAATAACATATATTTTTTTTTTCTTTTTGGATTTGACAGTGTGCATACTAGAAATTAGCATTACACAAATTTGAGATAAAATAATAAATTCTTAATAAAAGATATGAACTGTTTTTGTAAGATACAATTAAAAATTAAAAAGTTTGCTTGAATTAAAATGCGTTAATGATAATTATATACCCATTATTTTTTAAAGATGCGTTTTTTTGTAAATATAAACCACATTAAAACCATAACAGCATTCAAGTGCATTCTCCTACCAAAAACATATGGTGAGATTTATCATGGAGATGCACTGTGTATTACAGTGGAATTCCATTGAAATGAAGGGCTTACCAGGATCTTCCAGGATGTACATCTGTCAATGTTTAAGATGAAAATAATGAGAAATGTATGCTTTGATGGAAATCTCATGTTATAGTTACTCTCATGACTGGGGTCACCTATGTAGTGTATATTGGTAGAGATCATGCTGGGGATCTGTAAACTGGTGAAACATACTAGGATCTGGATGTGACTGGGGATCTTTATAACTATGCAAACTAGGATCTGAGTGTGCCTGAGTATCTTAAAATTGATGCAAACTAGGATCTGATTGTGCCTGGTATCTTAAAACTGATGCAGACCAGGATCTGATTGTGCTTGGAGATCTTTACACTGATGCATATTAGGATCTTATTGTGCCTGGGTGATCTGAATACTAATGCAAACCAGGATCTGATTGTACCTGTAGATCTGTATACTATTGCAAACAAGAATCTGATTAACATCTAATTGCTAATGCAAATCTTGATTTAACCTAGAGATCTTCATATTAATGCAAACTAGGATCTGATTTTGCTTGGGAATCATAAAACTGATGCATACTAGGATCTGATTGTGCCTGTGGATTTAAATACTGATGTAGAATAGGATCTGAATGTGCTTTGGAGATCTTAATATTAATGCCTTAGGATATTATTGTGATTGGGAATCTTAATATTAATGCAAACAAGGATCTGATTATATTTGGGGATCTGAACATAATGCAAACTTGGATCTGATTGTGTGTGGGGGATCTAACTATTAATGTAACATAGGATCTGATTGTGCTTGCGGATCTTAAAATATTAATGCAAACTGGGATCTGATTGTGCTTGGGAATCTTAATATTAATGCAACATAGGATCTGATTGCGCTTGGGATCTTAATATTAATGCAAAGTAGGATCTGATTGTGCTTGGGGATTTTAATATTAATGCAACGTAGGATCTGATTGTGCTTGGGAATCTTAATATTAATGCAAAGTAGGATCTGATTGATTGTGCTTGGGGATTTTAAAACTAAAGCAAACTTGGATTTGTTTGTGCCTGGGGATCATAATTTTAAAGCAAAGTAGGATTTGATTGTGCCTAGGGATCTTAATATTAATTAAAACTAGGATCTGATTGTACATTGAGATCTATATACTGATGTAAACTAGGATCTGGTTGTACATTGAGATCTATTTACTGATGCAAATTAGGACCTGGCTGTACATTGAGATTTGTATACTGATGCAAACTAGGATCTGATTGTAAATGGGATCTGATTGTTCATTGAGATCTGTGTCCTGGTTCAAACTGGGATCCTTTTTTTGTGCGATCTGTTCACTAGTACAAATTGGACTCCTGAGTTGTGCCTGGAAATCTATATATGGGTACATTTGGACCGATTATATGTAGGGATCTTGTTTCCAAGATTTATATATTGGTATATATTTTTCTGTGTTGATTATATATAGATCTGTACAGTGATGTTCAAATTGTTCATTGTACATTATAAATACATTATGTCTGGAGTTCTCAGTTCCTTGCATGTTTGTCTGTCATAGCTGCTAGCCTAATCCAGGATGACACTTTCCGCTTTTATGGTATTTTCTGTTTCAAGTCTCTTCTTAACATAAATCCACTGAAGGTGGAAAGTGGCGGAATGCACAGGCTAATCCGGACGACACTTTACGCACATGCATTTTGCACGGTTGTTCCCTGACACGCCTCAATTGTATTTGGAAAATTATGACAAAAATTGTGTGTCTCTACATTGTTTCTATGCAAGGACCTTCATGAATGCTATGATTTCTATTAAAAACCCATATTGGTCACTCTGTCTGCCAAGTGTGTCTTGTCACACCACCAGCAAGGCGTACAAGTGCCAGTATTCTCCCCATTGTACATAGGACAACACTGGAATAGGCGTCCAATCAAGTGCACATGTCTGTGTGAATGGTGTCAAACTAGCAGTTGAAAAGCCTTTTTGCAGAACCTTTGTATAACAATAAGAGGTTATTATTTTTCTGACACATAGCAATTTAAATAAAAAGTATGAACGATGGTTTTGTCTTTGAGGATCAGTTCAGTGATTGAGTGGTTGATTTTGTAATTATTTTTTTTATCTCTAGATGTTTTATAAATAAGTACAGAGGAGTTACATAATATTGATGATAATTATTTTCTGAGGAATAATAATATGCTATTTAATCTAAATAGTTGCTTTGGAATTTGTGGCATTTCTTGAAATGTTGCGGGTCAATCTTGCATCACATGTCATCCACTCATGCAAGTATTGCATTATCTCGGAAATGAGATGAAATGACTTGCTTCTTATATCCATTGTTAACTGCAGAGACTTTTAATGTCTGGATGGCATTTAGGCTGATATTTTTTGCAATCTCTTTTATATATATGAAATGTCTAGTAATCACAGTTTGAAAAGGGCATTCATATTTATACATTGTATCAAGAAGCTGACAAAGTATACTAAAGTATGTACATTCTGGTACAAAATATGAGATATTATTGAACAGAGTTCAAGTGCCCTTGGTGATTGTGTTGTCCCCATTTTTAGGCCCAGCCCCCACACCATTGAAGCTGGTGGGGTATATTGGTTTGCTTATGTCAGTCATTCTGTAGACCACTTTTGTTTCCACTTTCTAAGTCCAACAGTTTTCATCAGATCTTCACCAAACATGTTTGTGGATAAAATATCTTAGCCAAGTTCGATCACAGCTAAATATTCACAGAAATTGTTGAGTTTTGGCCCCTCAGTTATCTAAAATTGGCCCTTTCAGCCCTTTCTGCTCTATAAGTCCAACAGTTTTACCAAACTTGATGACAATCCTTTTGGGCATCGGGAACTGCAGAGTTTTGGTTCTTGATTTATTAAAATTTGCTATTTTAGGGGTTTTTGCTCTCTTATGTCCAACAGTTTTCATCCAATCTGCACCAATCTTAATATTTTAAAGATTGTTTTTAACTTAGAGGGGGCACACCTGTTTTACAAACAGCTCTTGTTTGAATTATTTTAAATAGTTATTTGAATATTTCTTCTTTGTCATTTTTTGTTCTGAATATAATATATTTGGTTGTAAGGAAATTTGCTGTTACCTCTTTGACTAGTTGATAAAACAAGAGAGCCATGATGGCCCAAAGGGCTCACCTGAAAACTGGCAAAGATGAAAGCCTGACTTTTGTGAATGTACGCCATAATGTCCTTAAATAATTTGTCTAGCAGATTACTCTCATACATAGAACAAGTAAGGACCTGGATATATTTTTTCTACCCTGGTATCCAACTTTTCATAGGCAATTTCGGAGGAATAGTGTTAATGCTGCAGTTCTGAAAGATAATGGCAACCGCTGCGCAAAGGTCATGTCGTGCTTGCGGGCTTGTTTCAAAGAGTTGAGTGTATTGCAATTTACCCGTCCTATATTGACATTCGCTTTAGATTTTGTGGTCATAGACAAATTGTTCAAGTTTGGTCCAGACTGGTTGAAAATGAAGTCAACGTCTTGCAACATATTCATTTTTACATTAATTTTCACAATTAAGTGGATGTAACTGCTTGTGTTGAGATCTTATGGGCATACAAAACATGTGGAAGTTTTATCAAGATTGAATGAAAAATGAAATCCTGATGCACGAAAAAGGGAGTTTTTGCAAAAAAAATTTCACTAACAAAGGGGCCATAACTCTGATGTTTGTTGCCCAATCTGACCAATTGTTGGTTTCTGCTGCAGTTGTATTATCACATACAAACTGTGGAAGTTAAGTAAAGATTGGAAGAAAAATAAAGTCTCTATGAACAAAAAAGGCAATTTTTGCATGTTTTTCCGCATACAAGGGGCCATAACTCGGTGTCTGTGGTCTAACATTACCCATTCTTGGCTCCTGCTGAAATCTTTTGGTAAACACGCAAACTAAGGAAGTTTGGTCAAGATTGGAAGAAAAATAGAGTCTTAATCAAGGTAAAATGGCAATTTTTGCCTATTTTTCAACAAAAAAGGGGGCATAACTCGGGTGTTTGTGGCCCAATCCGGCCCAATGTTGACTTCTACTGTGATTATTTAATAATACACAAACCGTGGAAGTTTGGTCAAGATTGGTAGAAAAATGAAGTCTCTATGAACGAAAAAGGCAATTTTTGCATTTTTTCCCACAAATAAGGGGCCATAACTCTAATGTTTCTGGTCCAATTTGGCCCATTATCAATACCAACCAAGATTTTATGGTCATACACAAACTTTGCATGTAAGGTCAAGATTGAATACAAAATGTAGCCTTTATCGGGATAACGGGCCAAATTGTTGACAGCATTCGGCCGCCGGAGAGGTCCCCTATACCAATAGCTCACCGAGTACTTCGTGCTCAGGTGAGCTAAAAACAAACAACAAACCATTATTTTCTAGGCTGCCTTTAACTTTTGAGGCCTTCCAGCTGTTAGATCATGCCATACAGCTTGTTTAGTAAGGGCATGAAAGATGTTTTTGATGTTCAAAAATTTACTTAAATTGGTTTTTAATAAGGCTGGTCAGGTGTTAATAATTTTGAGTTGGGTTTTGTTTGTTTGCTTATAAATGGATAACAGATGTTTGCTGGTACTTGATACAATAATAGGCTCAGGCAGTTGAAGATGAGTCCGCTTATGCAGTGGTTAGATCACTTGATGAGGTGTAAAAAATATGTTTGTTTCAGGTTGCATTGGAAAAAGGTAAATAAAACAACAAAAATATCTGACAAACTCCGTAAAATGTTCTAGGGTCTGGGCATTTTTTTAGGGTAGGTCGGGTGCTTGAAACAAACATTTTTTTTACGCCTTATGGCACATCTCGTAAAATATTCGAAGATTTTAGAATGTTTGCTATTTGTTGGCATTACTTATTTGACAACTTTGTCTCATTTTATGCGTCAGAAAAAAAGTCCTGCATTTACTTAAAAATAGTAAATAAATCGGCTAATCAATTGACCAATTCTTCAATATGTTGATGTAGTATGATTAACTATTCTTATGAGAATTAATTTCAGGTAAAGGACATTATAAAACTCAATTTAATGAATAACTGAATAGGCCTGGCACGATGTAATAGTTATTGGCTTAAAACAGTTAACCAATTCTTCAATATGTTGATGTAGTGAAAGATTCACCATTCATTATAATAATTGATGTCAGGTAAATGAAATTAGACAACTCAATTTATTGACAAAATGGCAAAGCCTGGCCAAATGGAATAGTAACTTGCTAACCAGTTGACCAATTCTTCAGTATGTTGATGCAGTAGGATTTACCTGATTTATAATAATAATTGATGTCAGGTAAATTACATTATGTAACTCAATTTAATGACAACATTGGAAAAGCTTGGCCCAATTGAATAGATTTTGGCTAACCATGCAGTTGAGTAATTCTTCAATATTTTGATGTGGTACTATTCAAAATTCATAATAAGAATTGATGTCTTGTAAACATAATAAAAAAACTCAAGGTAATGACAAAATGGTATGCGATGAAATGGAATAGGTATTGGTTAACCTGAGTTGACCAATTCTTCAGTATGTTGATGTAGGATTCATAATAAGAATTGATGTCACGTAAGACTTAAAAAAAGGTGAGTATTGTGTGGCCATCATTAGCCGTTAAGTGATGCCCTTTGGGTTAACAAAGTAAACGTTGCTTGCTATAACCGTACACCTCAAAAAAGAAAGGAATTAACCTGTATTTGTTTTCTAATTTTGACTCCACCATTTTATCCCAGGTATGCTGTGGGCAGAGTAACAGTTGAAATTGCCATTCCATAAATTCAGTGATAGTTTGCCTGTTGCTCCATGTATCATGACAGACTGCCATTGCCATTGGTTGAACCGTTATGATTGATAGTGGAGATTGTGAATCTCTGTGCTTTTGGGCAATTAGGAACAATTTGTGATTTTTGGGGTAATTGACAGTAATAATGGAAAATAGAGTTAATTGATTTTGTGATTAAGCAGAAAGGTGTTGACCTATGAATTTGAAATTGTGGAGTCAGTTGATAGCATATGATAGCATCTGTAATGTGAACAGTGTTGAATGGAAAGTAGTATTGGTTGTACATATTGAATGGATTGTGAATGAGATTTAAGGAATATTGGTTTTGTAGTGAAGTTTATATTCTGTTGGTCTGGACAGATGGCTGTGTGGGTTATGATGTTAAGTGAATGAAATTTAGGGAGATCGAAAGAGATAATGCAGATAATGTTGCTGTGATTTTGTTGGTGATTGCAAAAGTAATTAGTTGTTGGATGTTTGTTTTGAAATTTGATTGATAAAAATCTCTGTTATTGGTCAGAAAACAATGCTGGAAGGACAGTGTTTGTTGGTGCTGTAATTTATATGGAGCGATCATATTCTGACCACTGGAGCTTAAATGATAGAGATTTATGTGTTTTCTTTGTAGCAAAACTGGAATAGCATTTGAGTATAGCCCATAGCAGCGACAGGGATCTATTTAGACTTGGACCTCAAGTTCATTACAGACACACACACAAGTTTTTCTTGTTTCAAAGTGTTAAAAAATGTTTAAAAGCCTGTAACTCAGTAATGTTCATGGATTGCATCTTATGTGGCCTTTTTCATGTGTGCAAAAATCATATGAAAGTAATAAAACATAGTGATTACAAGGAATTTGATACTGCTGCATGCATGATATAACTGGATATTTCTTGCTGCAGAAAATACTGTTTGAAGAAAGCTATCCATTGACCACACAAAATTAGGTTGGAAATATTTGTACAAAATATACTTTTCTATGATAAAGTGAAACACATTGGATACTAATGAAAAATGTCTTGCATATTTGCATACTTCATTTCTGTTTGAATTAACTTGACTCCGGTATTTAGACTATTAATTAACTGAAGTTCAGGTTAAATGCAATTGATGATGGGAACATAAAAGCTGATTGTCGATACATTGGTGCACACAACTTCAAAAAGTGTTTTTATTCGGATAATACTTGAATTTATTAAAAGGATTTCAATGAAGTCAATTATCCATGTCTCAGTAATTATGCAGTATAAATATTTTGTTTATTAGCAATAAGGGAATGGATTAGTGTATGTTAGTTTGTGTGCAACAAGTGTTAATATTTTGTGTGATAAAAGGGGAAAATTTGTATTTTGTTCGATAAAAGGAGAACATTTGTACTTTATGAGTTAAAAAGTGAAAAAGTGTGAAAAAGGATAAAGTGTGCATAAAGATAAATTGTGAAAGAAGTGATAAAATTCTAAATTTATGGATTCTAGCTGTGGTATATATAAACAAAAGAGAGGGGCTACTGAAAATTTCTACAAGAAAACCAATAAATGATGCTATAAGTTGTTCTAGGCTGTTTGATTTTTAATTGTGAAAAGAAAGAACATGTATATATAATTTCAAAAGGGTTGCATTTATAGGAAACCAAAGGAAAATCTATATATCTATATAGACTAGACTACCTTAGCAAGCAGTAATTTATTTTTAATAAAGTTTTGTTGTGGATACGTTTATACAAAGCGAAAACGCTGGAGTGGCCGGCGCTTGCGAATGTTCTGTCGACCCTGGTGCATAACACGTCACGGGATATTCGCGCTCGACAGAGACGCCTCGAGTTGTCACCTAGTGTAATAGAAATCACTATGAATCTAAAACGCCTGCTTAGAAAATTTGAACAGGTAGATAAATTTCTTGTTGATGATTTTCAATGCTTACAAAATTGGAAGAGGTAGATGAATGTCTGGTTTACGATTTATAGTGCTTAGACAATTCAACAGAATGATAAATTTCTCTTTCATGATTTTCAGTTTGGAGAATGCAGTTCATTGCAAGTCAGCAAGACAATTCATTAATTAATCAGCATTGCAGCCATTTTAAAACTGAATTCTTTAATTTACCTTGAAATTCCAGGCCCGATTCCGAACCATATATCATAGAATGATGTTCATTGTAGGCCTTTGGGGGGTGGCCACAAAGCCCCCACCCTCCTTCCCAGAAATCAAAGGGCCTATGTATGCTTTTACAGATGTTCATGAAAAGCAAACATTTAGTACATTGTTACCTAGTATTTTCGACTGGATTAATTAGTGTGTGCATGAGAAGCAAACATTTAGTGCAGTGTTGCCTTGAATGAAAAAGAAAAACAAAACAAAAGCATATTTCAACTGGATCAGTATGTGCACAACAAACATTTAGTGCAGTGTTTCCTTAAATGAAAAGAAAAAAAAAACATCTTTCAGCTGGATCAGTATGTGCACAACAAACATTTAGTGCAGTGTTGCCTTGAATGGAAACAAATCATAAAAAAAACAAGAAAAGTTGGCGATCCTTTGCATGCCCGTAGGGAAATAATCAAAAACAGAAGCTTCCTAGGAGCAAGAGGTCTGGCATTTCAAGTCACTTCTCTGTGTAATGAGTCGTTGGTAATAGGAATGTATGTGTGTCTGTGTGTGTTTGGGTAAGAAGGGGGGAATTTCAGAAAAATGAATTATAGGATAATTAGAGGTTGCTGATGGGTCCTATAAACAGATGAGCTGTCAATGGTTTTACATCATGGCAAAAACAGATGTAGGCCTTCATGGTGGCTGAGTTTATATTTTTTGGTGCAAAGACATTAGGTTAACTTCACTGATTTTAAAGAGTGTAATTGTTAAACACATAGGTCAATTTATAGATTATGAATTCATTGTTATGATACACTATCAAGAAGAAGGCATACCAGGGGTGGCAGTTGTCAGTAATGCCCAGCAGTGAGGCAATATGAGATTTTGCCACTCCTACATTCCATTGAACTTCATGGAAACATGTTCTTACCCTTGTTGCCCAGTTTGATCAGTAGTTGTTTTAGAATTAAAACCTGACCAGTTCATCTGTGGGTTTAATGGTTCATCAGGCAGCTGAAAGCTGCCCTTTCTGACTAAATAACCGTTCATTATGTATTTTAGGCTTGAAAAAGCCTGTGCCCAGTGTCTACAATGATTTTCAGATTTAATTGTTGGCAAATCAAATGGTTACATAATTATACTCACTGATTTTGTTGACCTGAATACATAACTTTAAAGACTTAAAATTAAGATCAAGTTTGAAAAGTTATGTTATCATTGTGCCATATGTCATGTCAATATGAATACTTGTAACAAGCCTAAATGCAGTAACTTACTTTAGTATATTTAAGTCAATGATCTGGGTAGAACCAGTTGTGGGTGCTTACTTTGTAAACTCACATTACTGGATAAAAATGGGGATACAACAACAAAAAATGAGGCATTCCGCACAGGCTAATCCTGGATGACACTTTGCTTTTATGGTATTTTCTGTTTCAAGGAAGTCTCTTCTAAACATAAATCCACTGTAGGTGAAAAGTGTCATCCCGGGTTAGCCAGTGCAGTCCAGGACTACACTTTACCCACATGCATTAAGCCCAGCTTTCCCATGACATGTCTCATATTATTAATTGAACTGCTCTGACTTGGATTTTGTGTTGTGCCATTTAGATGATGAAGCCTCACTCAATTATGCAAATGGGTCTGGAATATATATGTTACTTGTTTCTAGGTTTTATTGTGGCTGCCACATGTTCCAGAGTTTAGGTCTATAAAAGTGAAAGGCTAATGGTATTGGCAAATGGACTGTGTACAAAATTTCACAGAACATTTGGTTCATGGATGGATAAATCATTGAAGAACAAAGTGGACGGCCCTGTTTTAGTGTTATCACTTTTCCAGAGAGCATCCTACCTAGTCCAGATGATGCTAGGGTCACCATTATCTGGCCAGACAGGCTGGGAAGTAATAATTCTTCATTTAAAATATGAATGCAAAGACATTATTGGCAGACCAGGAATCAAGTATGGTGCCATTGGTGGCTAGAAAATAGATTACTCTCTGATGGTCTTCTACTTTCATGTGAGATAATTGTGAGGAATGCAGCCTCAAGGTGTAACCTCTCTCCTTTTGTGATTGCTACTGTTTGAAATTTGTGCAGAACAGAAATTAATTAAGTGATAAACTGTTTTAGCAAAATTTAAGACTGATTTACAACTGAAGAAATACAGCTTCACAAGATATTAACAATTAAATTGTGGTTTTTAGCTGAAAAAATACACTTGACCAGAGTATGTTTTCATTTTCTTAAATTCTTTTACAAATGAATACTTGCGTATTAGCAAATTACAAAACAGAAGCCATTCTTCTCAAGGTCATCATGTCCTACCTTAACAATGTTAGCTGTTATTTAAACCCAGAAAATCTGGTTTTCAAAGCTATGCTCTATGTACTTCCATGATCTGTTACGAAGCTGTGTTATCATGACCTGAATGATCAAATGGATTAATTAGCTATTACCTTGATTACAATAAACAAAACCTATCAGGAATGCATCAAACCAATTAGCAAGAACCCCTGATGGGAAAATTAGCTGAATTGTAGTTATCTCCCTTCGTAGATTATGCAAGACCATAAGCCGAGAATGTTTGTTCTTATTATTACTGCCATTTGTTAATGGACGATTTGTTGCACTTATATAGGGATTTGTCTCAAGTAGGGATCAGCGAAATAATGTTGGATAATGTTGATGTTGTAGCTTTCAGAAAATAGAAAACGATAGCGATGAAGGGTTTGTAATGACATTAATTTGAAGAGTACTTGAAAATTACCTCCCTTTGTTAAGTGTCTGTAGCTGTATAATGTGTTAATGCTAAGTCTGTAGTATCTGCTAACATAAACAGGGTATTGAAACATAACAACAAATATTAAAGCAATATAAAGTATACCAGTCAATACATGCAACATATATTAATGTAATTATAGCTTGATTAACCTCTATTGAATTATTTGGAAGTCCTCACATAATGCAACCTCAGGCGCGGAAGGACTATCAACCCCGAAACAACAACAACGAGTGAAGTACTTGACCTTGTTTTGAATAAGTGATTCTTGATTTTAAAAAGGTACTTTACTTTTACATTTGGCTGTTTTTGGAGAAAGCGACATACACTTTACACTTGACTGATTAAGACCTTTAGTCTTAAAAAATCAGTCGCCAATATTCAAATGTTGTTCGCCTGAACTGATACAAGGGTATCCTTTCTTTGGACACTAGAAGGTTTCAAGGGAAAATTTTGGTGACAGCTTTATTCTCAGACACTCAGCTTTGTCATTAGAAATGAGATAGCCCAGATGTCACCCCATATAACAACTATTTAATGCTGATTTTTTTTATCAAACTGCAGTCTTCCCATGTGATTAGCAGATTAAATTTGTAAATGTCTGTTTGAAATTGTAACAGATTGTATACTGAGATAAACCTTTTATTGAAGAATTTGATGAGTTTTTTTAATTGTTTGTTTTATTGTGCAGTTAAACTTTGAATTTCATCCACATGCTTCACTATACTTGAAAGCAATTTGGTCTCGAATAAAACATTATATCACATATTACGATTTTAAATGTAATGACAGCCAAGGACTTTGAAATGAAATATTCTTTTCTTCGCTCTTTAATTGCACCAATAAGTACAAGTTTACGACAATAAGGATTTTAAGCCTAGAGAGCATGTGTTTTTCTGACAATGAATTTGACAGAGTCATAATGGCTGTAAATTTAATGACCTTCAGATTTGTTGGGTGTTGTATAAGTATGTGACAGAAAATTGTAGCAATTGGATGCAGCTGAAATATTTTTAATTGTTACAGAGAATTATGAGAGAGACAGAGAGTTCTCTGTTACATTTATATACTTTTATAAGTGATAAAAATGTAAACATTTTGGTTTGATAAAAAAGCATTAAAGTATGGCTCTAGCAAACAAACATATTTCGCGATTTGCAAAGTTTGGGCAATTAAGTCACAGGCGAAAGATTTCTACTACTACTATATTACTATAAAAAAAAATATATTGACAAAATAAAAAGGACCTGGGAATCATGCTATGATATGGCTGCTTTAAAGAACATTTTGTTTCAATACTTTAATTTGTGACAGAAATGAAAGACAAAATGTGCCAGTGATATGAAAGATATATGCTTGGTTCAAAAATGTCACTTTACAATGTATAAGATAGAAATATCAAGAAGTCTTGTGCTGGAGCCTTACCTTTATCATGAGATTAAATAGCTTTTAAATTGCTACAAATTACTGCAGATAGCATACCCTCAGATCTGATAGTCTTTAATCAGCATTCATTAGTAGACGTAATGGTCATATATACATTGCTAATGGATTCTTGTAATTAATTATCCAACTGGTGGTTGTGACATTGCATATATCATCTGTTTGATATCCAGGGTGTATATTCAATAGATACACTTAGTGAGGACCACACATGGTTAAAAGTAACTGGTCAGATGTCCACTAGATATCCATAAAAGTAAATCCAAACAGAACAAGAGAAATGAGGCGTGTTGTGGGAAACCCGGGCTTAATGCATGCACGTAGTGATGTCCCGGATTAGCCTGTGCGGTCCGCACAGGCTAATCCAGGACGACACATCCGCTTGTATGGTATTTTCTGTTTCAAGGAAGTCTCTTCTAAACATAAATTCACTGTAGGCGGAAACTTTACGACATGCCTCAAAAGGTGTTCACACATCTTTTATGCAAAATGAAGTTAATAGTGCTCTGCAGTTGATGTGCTGATAGGGATGTTTTTATTTAATGGTCATTAAAAAAGCTTATCAGGTTATTTTTTCTTATCCACAGTACCAAACAACAGCTGTCTAAGATAACTTTTGACCCAGATTTTCTTGCGATAATTATGCAGCGGGAAAATTGAATGCCAATAGAATTGGGCGAATTTTCTAATTCTAGGGAATGCAAACTTCAAACAATGGTTTAACGTATACCAATAACTGTTGCATACTTTTAGGGATTAAAAATTTACATAATTGTTTACATTAGCGGTTAAAATGAAGTTATAAACATATCTTCAATATATACTCTAGAACTCAGGCTAATTATGAACGTATTTTCTTATTGTATGCCATAAACAGAATGCTATATTCATTCACGTAACGAAATAACTATTTTGTTTAGCCTACATATATAAGTGGTACTCCCTATAAATAGCAATTGTGCAATGTTCCCATTCATTAATCTCATTCACAGTGTTGCAGACCCATGTAGCCAATTGATTCTAGCCAGTTCATCACATTCCAGAAACAGTAGTGTCATTCTAAAAATAGCGCACGTAGCTAGCAACCGTTGTATAACTGTGTTAATATACTCGTACATGCATCAATAATAGCGTGCAGAGAATCATAAACCTAAACATTTCAATAAATGGGGAATTTATATTTATAAACTTACTGTTGATTTGAATTAAAATAGTGGTTATGATTTATTAATGATTATTTATAATTGCATCTTTCTATCAACATCTCCAGTAGATGTTATTTAATCTATAAAAAGTTTCTACATTTTCTTAGATAAAATGTTATGAAAGAAGATTAGGAATACGTCGAATTGTTATTTGCGTAGCATGAATACACAATTTGCAATACTAATTATACACAGGAACCGCTGATGTATCATATTTCTACTGATATAATTTAAAATCGTCATAGTCTTATGAATTTGTATGGTTGCGTTATCAAAAATAAAGTCTTAACATTTCAAAAATCGCTGAATGTTCCCTGACTATTGCTTTTTATTGGGATACACAGTATAAATGCTTATTTGACTTCGAATCATTATAATATTAGATAACTAACATGAATGGTATCTTACCGGTACTATAAATAACTATATAGACTCGTCTGATACATAATAATTTAAATTCATTCCCGAAATTATATTCTTACAGTGTTAATTTGTTAAATTGGCTTGACAAATTCAGATAACAATTATGTTAACCTAAATTATTTTGGTTATTCATATATCACTGGTGGAAACATGGAGCTGTATGATTAGTTTATTCAAAGCATTGATATTAATTATAATTTTATTTAATTTTTAAATTAATAAATTATCTCAAATTAACTTTTGGGTCCGAGAAGTTTTCTGATAGTGTCCGAAAATTCTGGGGTCCAATAAGTCTAATATTGGTGGGGGCCAAAAAATCTGGGGTCTGAGAAGTCACGTAACCAATCATCTTGGCCGTCTGTTTAGGTAATTTTTAAATGACATCTCAATATTAATTTCAACGCCGATTGTCTTTTTTAAAGACATTTCTTGTTTCCAGTTACAAACGTATTCATGTGAACTTTTCAACCTTACAATGTAAAATTCAAACTAAGAGAATATACCTAGTTAACATCTTTAGTAATCCAAGATTGTCAGTGTTTGTTTTGTAATTAAGATAGCTAGCCATTTTCTGTTTGTTGTTTCACTTTCTGTCTTTGTGTGGGTGATTTGATACCTTATTAAGACAGGAGGGCACTGAATTTCGCCTTTATATCCCCCTCATGCACAAGTAGAAGCCCTTGTAAGACAGTATCAGTATCAACCTTCCAGACATAGCATTGAAACGATTGAATTGCTTTCCCTTTAGTGGCGTAGCTTCCTTTAGGCACTATAGGCACGTTCCTGTACATTTGTTATAGAGATTAAAAATATAAAACCGCTAAAAATCAATCAAAACAAGAGGGGGTAGGGGTGAGGGGCAATCTTTGTCAGTTGTGTTGAAACTTCATTTATTAACGATTACATCTATATTATATGCATCCCATGAAAATAAATACACGCCTGTTATATTTTATTCTAAAGAATGGGGTTTAACTTTAATTAGTTTTTGTAACCATAGATACACACCCCTGTTATTAAAAGTCACTTGTGGATAATGCCTACTGTGCCTGTACGCGCGTCGTGGGAAAACCGGACTTAATGCATGTGCATAAAGTGTCGTCACGAATTAGCCTGTGCAGTTCGCACAGGCTAATCCAGGACGGCACTTTCCGGCTACAGTGGATTTATGTTTAGAAGAGAACAGAAACAGAAAATACCATAAAAGCGGAAAGTGCCAACCTGGATTAGCCTGTACGGACTGCACAGGCTAATCTGGGACGACACTTTACGCACATGCATTAAGACCGGTTTTCCCATGGCGCGCCTCATATATAAATGAATGGCCTTTTCAGTTATTGAAAAAGTGTAAGTGGTAGTTTCTTAAACAAGCTGACGTCTGCTGTTTTCAAGAACAATGACCTTTGAACTTAATGTATCTAGAAATTCATTCATAAATAAAACATGTTGTATGCATTTATACTTGTTTACTCAGATAGAATGCATTATTGTCCTAAGAGAAGTGAGATTTGATGGATTTAAAGATCTTAGTAGAATGACTTTGATTGGCTGACAGATAGGTCACCTAAGCATGACCTGCTGACCTTAAAATAGTCATGCATCATAGAATGTTATGAGGGGATGATTTTAATAAGACTGGATTGGTGTTGTTCTGCCAGTTTAAAAGTGAGGGAAAAAAAAGTTGCTTCAGGCTGGGCCTAGAAGACCCATTGTCACCTCTGGAACAGGGCATCTCCTGTATTTGAATTATCCCCTGGAATCCAGTTAACAAGTGTTAATTGTGATGGCTACATGGAAGAGAATCCATGTGCACTTGATATAAATTCATCACACACTTGAGTAATATTTCTATTCTCACATACTGTTATTTCTGTTTGCAGGACCTACAAGCGGAGGTAGACAGCCACCAGGCCACGTATGACTCCCTGAACTCTGCTGGGAACCAGCTGGCTCAGAAGATGGTGGGAACCGATATCCAGCAGCTCCACAAGCGCCTAGAGGAGATGAACCAGCGCTGGCTCAGCCTCATGACTAAATCTATGCAAATCAGGTAAATCACTGAGCCTCATTACCAAATCTATGCAAATCAGGTATGCCTCTCACACTAGCAGAGTGCCAAATCAACTGGTAAATCACTGACCTTCATGATGGTCAAATTTGTGCAATACAGGTATACATCTATAAACAAATTCTACAATGTACGCTGTAATTGTTAGTTAACTAGTGAAGGTACATCATTATTTTGCCGTTGTGGACTTTTAATTCGATTGTAGACATACTTTGTCTTCTAAATTTGTTATGTTTTGCTTTTCCATTGTATTAATGTCTTCTCCCTAGATTTCCTGTAAGAGTTATACTTTGTCACTTTATTACATTTTATGAACTTTCTTATTTAGAATAATTACAAGTTTTACAGGCCAGACAAGTGCAGTCATCTGTTATTTTTGTGGAAAGCTTTCGCTGTTATAATTTTAGCCAGCACAAACATTCAAACTACAGACATACTGTATGTAATTAGACTAGCTGACCTTGTACTCCAGTTTTACATGCATAGCAAATCTCTTGCAATTCTTTGTGATGGAAGCCTTTAATGGCCAGAGAGAATTCAGGTTATGGGATCACATTATATTCATGAAAGTTCATGAGTCAAAAAATGGATACAAAATGCTCAAAATTCATGGTGACTTTCATTATCACATTAAAACAATTTCATTTAGGCCAAGAAATTGATACTGCACTTGCACCTGATGCAAATTTGTTGATATATCCAACCATTTGTACCATCTCTTTACTTCAGTGTTAAGTTACAGAATAATTCATAAGGGAAACCAAAGGGACTGACAGAATAGTATCCTCCTGAGCACAAACACTAATGATTTAGTCATTAACAGTCAATTACTGGCATTGTACAGGGGGTGTGAAGATTTGAATTTGTTGAGCATTACATATCTGATGCTACAAAGGAGCAGTCTGCCAATGGTGCTGAATTATTAATAGTTTGGAAGAGTTGGAGAGGTGGTAAATGATTATAAAGGGGTTGAGGGGGTGGTAAATGATTATAAAGGGGTTGAGGGGGTGGTAAATGATTATAAAGGTGTTGAGGGGGTGGTAAATGATTATCAAGGTGTTGAATAGATCAGCCATGCTTATGAGATAACTATCTGGCATACATGTTTATGTGTTAAGTCATGGCAATAGAAGAATAAATTATTTAAGTAATGAATTATATGATCTGAATGCAATCAGTGAAGTCTGATGCACCCTTGTTAAATTTCTTAAATGCATTTTAAATAAATTTTATCATGAATTAATTTTTGTGGTAAAATTGACCATTTTAATTTTTGGAAGTCCAATTGATTATTGTCATTTATATCTAGAGATAGCACCACACGTGTAAACCAACATGTACAATTCATATACAGATCAAACATCTGGATAGTTTGAATTACTTCAAATTGGCAATGTTTCACAAAATAAATAATCTTTGCGTTTAAAAATATCGCTGAATGTTGTCTATACATTATAAAAATGAAAAAAACAACACACCAAACAACCTAAAAACAACAAGCAAAACACAATGTATTGTTCATGGCTACAGGGGTCGCCTGGAGACGAATGCTGAACAGTGGTTACGTCTGCTGCACACCATAGAAGACCTGCTGGCATGGATACTGAAGAAGCAACATGATCTCAAGGCTCAGAGACCGGTCGGGGGAGACAACTCATCACTGAGAAAACAGCTGGAAGCAAATCAGGTATGTAAGAGTTACTTTCCTTCCTGTTTTTCTCAGTTTTTCACTGTTTTTTTAACATAATTACAATAATTAAGTCATTTGAATAAGTTTAAGAAGACATTGATTATAAACATTGATGATGATGATGATGATTCTGATAATGGTGATGATGATGATGTTGATGATGACAATAAGGATAAAAGAAGAAAAAAAAAAAACTATTTATTCAAAAGAATTAATGATGCTGCAGAGATGGAGAATATTAAAACAAATCTTCGTTAAAATGTTTAATTTCTTTCCTATATACTAATGTTTTTCACCCCTCTGCAGAAATTACGAGAGCATTTGAACCTGAAGCGCCCCCTGGTGGAGCAGACGCTTTCTGCCGGACGACAGTACCTCGAGGAGGAGGGCGTGGATAACAGACTCAGCATCGACAGTGGTGACAGCGGGGACACAGGTTACAATGCACTCAGTCTTGGTCGGGATGGTGTCTGGGGATGTTTATTGAGTGCTTCATAATTTGAGATTATTTTATTTACTTTAGTGCAAACATTTTAGTTTGTGCATTATCAACTGAGTATACGAAAACAGTTATTGTTAAAATGAAAAAATGTTTATACATTGTCTATAAATGTCAAAATTTAGTTTGCTTAAAGCACTAGTTAGTTTGGTTGTAAACCTTACTTGTATAACTAAATATAAAGTTTGTTATTAGCATTTGCTGAATACAAAATATTTTAATTGGTTCATAACATTATTTTCTGTATATAACTCAATATTTTGTTTGTTAATAGCATTTCTACCATATGTGTCTACCATATTTCTACCAATCGTCCAAATGCTGTTCATTACTTCAGGGGACACAGGCAGTATGGAGAAATCCCCAGAACGAGAAGCCAGGCAGCTGATCGTGAAGATCCGCCGACAAATCCGTCTGCTCAACAGGAAATGGGTGGAGCTAAATCAGGGATGTAACCAATGGCAGGCTGTCTTGGACGAGGTCTCAGAGGTAGCTGGAATTGACATTACGCTATGGAATTTATAACCATGCCCAAGGTCAAACTCTAACAAACACCATTGACAGTATACATATGTTTTTACAAGAACATGTCTGTCAAAGAATTATGCTCCAGCTTTCTGTATGGCTAAACACATTGTCAATGATGTCAAAAGATCAATTGTGTGATAATATGTAGGCAGTTTTTGTGTTTAATTTGGTACTGGATCTGTTTTGAATTTAACAAATCAGATTCTTCTATTCTTTGCTGTGCTCCGTTTTGTCTGTGTCTGCATTCTTCTGTGGTTTAATAAAAAGATATTTAAATAATTTTTCCATGAAAAAGTTAAAATACAACTACACAATTACCACATAAGTTTTATTACCGATTGTTTTCACCCAACAATTCTGTGTGTTAACTAAAGATTTACACTTCTGCGGTCAATAGTCAATCCTATACAGACGACTACTTATCATTATGGATATTCGCCTGCAGAAAATGACGTACTTCCAAGATTCGATGGACGATCTCAAGGAAAGCCTCACCAAAGCTGAGAACGAGAAGAACACATGGAAACCTGTCGCAGACATCCTCATAGAGAACCTGCAATACGAGATTGAGAAAACAAAGGTAAAACATTTCAGTTCTGAATTGTAGTACACCATAAATATGCAAGAAGGAAAACAAAGGTAGATCATTGTTAGCTGTGATTTGTAATATGCAATAAGCATGTCATAAAAATATGAGGCGTGTCGTGGGAAAACCGGGCTTAATGCATGTGCGTAAAGTGTCATCCCGGATCCGCCTGCAGTGGATTTATTATTAGAAGAGACTTCCTTGAAACAGAAAAATGCCATAAAAGCGGAAAGTGTCGTCCTGGATGAGCCTGTGCTGACTGCACAGGCTGATCCGGGACAACACTTTACGCACATGCATTTAGTTCAGTTTCCCACGACAAGCCTCATATAATATATTCTTCACATATTATGTCATCTGGAGTATGTAATAAAGAAAACAAAAGTAGTCAGTTGGTTATGATTTGTACTATGCACTAGGCCAGCCATAAGGAATACAAAGTTAAAACATGACTTGTCAGCTATGATTTGTAATATGCAATAAGCCTGCCATAAGGAATACAAAGGTAAAACATGAGTTGTCATCTATGATTTGTAATATGCAATAAGTATGCCATAAGGAATACAAAGGTAAACCATGACTTGTCAGCTATGATTTGTACTATGCAATGAGCCTGCCATAAGGAATACGAAGGTAAAACATGACTTGTCAGCTATGATTTGTAATATGCAATAAGTATGCCATCAGGTATACATGTAGACTGCAGTATCAGATTAAGAAACGAAGCTTAAGCATGCCAGTTCTGATTAGTAGATATTTCTTAAGTTTGTCATAAGGAATATAAATCAAGTTCTGCAGTACAAAATTGAGAAAGCAAAAAGTAGCCAGTCAGTTATGACATCATAATAAGGGTGGCCAGTTGGTTGTAATATGTAATATGTAATATTATATCATAAGGAATACAAGTAAACTTCAGTACAATTTGGGAAAAAAAGCCAACAGGTTGTAATTTGTAATATGCAATAAGTATGTAACAAGGAATATATATTCAGCTGCAGTAAGATCAAATTATTAAAGGTAGCCAAGCATAAAACATAATATAAAATTGTTTACTCATCAATTGCAAAACATGATTAGTGTTATTATGGTCATTGAAGAGCTGAGTTTTCAAAGCGGTTGATAACAAAACATGATATTTATTAGTTGACTGGTTCATTGCAGACATATCAGCAAGCAGTTGCACCTATTCAGGGCCAGGTTGACAACGTCAACGACCATGTGAACGACTTTGAGTCTGCCAATGTTATACTCAGTCACGTCATAGTACACAAATTAGAAGACTACAAAACTAGGTAAGTCTGCTAATATTAATGTTCTTACTCTTACAGCCTGCACAAACTTTAAATCTACAAAATGAAAATGTCATATAGATTATGGCAAAAGCTTCTTTTGCTGACTTCATGGAAAGATATATTATATTAGATCGCTTGTAGGAATCTTGAATTGCAATGGCTAAGAAAATATTTTAAGTCCAATTCTTAGCGACAGTGCTTGAATTTTAGAATAGAACATTTCAGTTGATGAATTTATTAATTCTCACAAGATAACATACATGCCATACGTCCCGGTTTCACCGGGATTGTCCCGGTTTCGTTAGGTCTGTCCCGGCGTCCCTGTGAGATGCATTTTGTCCCGGTCAATCACAAAAATCGATGTAAGTGTACCATAATACTTACATTGGGCCAACAATTAACTTCAGTGTCCAGTTGCTCATAACTTTAACGGCCGGTTAAGCTAACGGCCTGTTAACTTGGGATGTAAATTAAACTAATATTACAAGCAATTTGCATATGAAACATTTGTCAATTATTTGAGCATATCAATTTATTTAAAATAAATGCAAATTGTAAAATCTTAACATTTAATTTACAGCAAAAACTTCATCCAAAAGTTAACGGCTGTTAACTTAATTGGCCTTTAAAGTTTTGAGCAACTGGGCCCTGATTGTTAATCCCTATGACAACAATACCCGCTAGCTGCGTGTCAAAGAGGAGCAGTAATGATACCCCATTAGCGATTTATTGATCGTTTGTCACACTTTCGCGGGATGGGGGTCAAATATCCACGGTCGCTAATTGCTGCTGATTGTTGCATTGTTTCGGAATAAAAAAGGAACTGTGTTTGTTGTTATTTTGATTTTAAATGGAATATGTGTTATCACATAATTAGTTTGGTAACGTTTGAAGGTAAGTATGAAAATAAATTGAGAACTTTTCGAGAATTAAAGATGCAAAAACAATCATTACTTTCTTTAAATTCTAATTGTTCACATCACAAAATTTGATGCAGTTAATGATGCAGTGTATAGTGGAACGTAGCCCAGGTATAAGTCTGGTGGAGTAGTCTCCCTTGTAAACGCATTTGTTTATTTGACAATCAGTGTTTATATTTGCGTGTTTCGTAATTTCTTTAATGTCATAATTAAAAATACATGTTATCATAAATATGATTAAAATATATGCATGTGTATGTTTGTGTTATTCATTTTGGGTGTTTATTGTTTGAACTATAACTATATAGACCACGAAACGGAATAGGACCTAGGTTTTTTTTCGGACAAACTGACAATATTAATGTGTCCCGGTCAAATTTCAAATGTCCCAGCGATTTTTTGGCAATGTCCCGTTTTGGCCTGAAAAAATTATGGCATGTATGCAAGATAAGTTAATTTGTGCAGTCTTATAAGTACAATTTTACAATATGTAACATGTATATGTTTGCTGAAATAAGAAAAAATGCTTTATAAAGCTAATAAATTCCAACATTCATTCACCAGAGTGTCAATAAAATTAACTAATGTAATAACTTGAAATGTCAAGCATGAACATGAAAAAAAGTTGTATTTTTGTGTCTGCACAGATGGAAAGAAATCCAGCTGTCTGCAGAAGATAGACTGAAGAACCTTCACGATGCCTTGAGAACTTTCGGACCTAATTCACAGCATTTCCTCTCAGGTATAATTTAATCAAAACGCTGAGCTGAATTGTTGCTGTTGAAGAAGGACCCATTTAGTGTTCGATTTACTGACTCATAGCCTGCAAAGAAAAGAAGTAGTTTTCCGCGATACCTGTTTTGGAAAAAAAACCTGTAAAAAGACCGTTGATTTGGAAATTACCCTGTTAACAGTCTAAAAACAGTTGTTTTTTTGGCTTGTTTTGTGGGTACTGATGTTTGTTATTGGTAATTATCAACAACAGAGTCCAGTTGCTCAAAACTTTAATATACTTTTAGCTCAGTCAGCATTTAATTTTTCAGCAACTGTATTCAGGTGTACCGAAAATGAATTTAGTAATGTATGTACCGTATGTGTCATTTAACTACTTTGAAATCATATTTTGCTGATACAGGACAGTATTCAAATGCAAAGTGGAAAAGTCTTTGTATGACATTAATTTTTGTGAATGAAGCATTTACTGGATAGAAATACACAATTTTGCTTGTCTTTAAAAGGGTATATCAACGATATTTCACAAACGTATAGGCACATATTAAACCAGGAAAAATCCCAATTTTTTTTAAGTAAGAATATTGATAGAATCGTAAAGTAAAAATATATGCGAAGACAAAGAAATGTTTTTGGGATACACGGTTCCAGTAGGTTTCCAACTCTAGGCTTACAATCGCACACTTCAATGAAAATTTCCCTATGCTATGCAGTGTTTATCAATGGCGCTCATGCACATAATGGTACATCATGTACATTTCATTCATATCGATATTACTACTACTGCTAATTTTTACGCATGCAAGAAAGTGTCATCGATGACATAATATTACGTTTCTCAACTGTTTTTAGAAGCAAGGCTATCGTATTTAACAATGCTTAAATATTAATTCTTTGTAAATGAAGTTATTTATTTTTGCATTGTAGACCTACAGTTGGTATGCCCTTTAATGGAAGTTTGTTGAATCTGTACTTTTAGGTAAAGCATATCAATAATGCATTCTAAAATTTGGTGTCGTTAAAATTACCGGTTGATTCTATAAATAATTATTGGCCATAATGCAAGTCAAACAAATAATTTTTGATAAGGATGTTGACAAAATTTAGTCATTGTACACTGTTTCAACAGAGCAATGATAAGACGTGTTTCTAATCATGGTATCTTGACGGTTATTGGAGAAGATACCGTTTTAACACATGGCATTGTTTGAATATAGATAATATTTTTGATTAAACACTTCACGTTGTGTTGAAGTACTGATATTGTTTAATTAACTGAGACCTTTTCGACAATAACAGTGTGCAGTATGATTTATGTGAATATTGTTGTGTTTACTTATTCAAGTATGGATGCTATAGTGAAAGATGGATCTTACAAATTTATTTCAAAATCAGGATACACTTGAGGCTAGCAAAACTATGAAAGGTGAGTTTGATTTTGTATTGTGTCATTTACTACCTCGACACAAAATTAACTTGGATCAAGGATGTGTTCGTCAATTAATTTATGAAGATTATAAAATTGTGAATTACTTTGTAAATTAAATAAACTGATTTGAGGTCATGCCACAGATCACAAAACATCATAATACAAAATACATTAAAGGTTATATATGTGGACCATTACAAAATGTCATAAATAACACTTTAACAATAACAATAATTAAAACTACTGTTTCTACAGTCTGAAACACATTTTACGTCCATTTTTCACAAATTGAAACTTCACACGAAATACACACCTGAAATAATTTTAACTGTTCTGCATACGTTTGAATATTGTGTTTTGCAGCCTCAGTAGAACTGCCCTGGGAGAGATCTGTGGCAGGAAATAAAGTGCCTTACTATGTGAAGTATGTGTTTTCTGTTTTGATTTGGATTGTTGTATACTATTAATGTACTCTAAGAAAATAATTCAATTATAATTTCTTAAAAGTATTTGGAGCATTATTGTTGATGACATTTGCAAATATTTAGACATGATTTATAAGTTACAAAACAATGTTGATGTTAACGATGATGATAATGATTGTATTAATAATGTATTAATGTAAAATGTACGACTTGTATAACATCTTGGGTATACTCATTAAGTAGCAGATTTTAAGAACAGAACAGACGTTTTATGAGTGACTTACTCATAAAACATCTGTTCTGTTCTTAAAATCTGCTACTTAATGAGTATACCCAAGAGTCATATTATATAAATAGCAGTTGACAAGAGTATTATTGTTGTGATGCAACTTGTTTGTGTAGATCAGGACCAGTCCTGTTTACTTAACTTTGTCCAGTACACCAGTACCTAGTGCCTCCATCACTGTAGATGTCATAATGACGCATGATGGCGTTTCCTATATATAAATTTAGTACTTTAAATGAATGATTGCTCAGAGGCTCGGCCTACCACTGTGTATGGTCATCAAATCCTAATGTTGGCTAAATTCGTTGTCTAGCTGATTGTATACTAGCGTCACGCTGGAGATGATTTTAATGAGATTGAGGCTTCGTGCACAGTGGCATTTGCAGTCGGAAATTCTAGTAGCCATTGTGTATTGTTGCTACTGGTAACGCTAATGTTATCATACACACTCGTGTTTGCAGTCACACTACGGAGACAACCCACTGGGACCATCCGGAGATGACCAATCTCATGGACGCGCTCAACGATCTCAACAATGCACGCTTCGCTGCCTACAGGACTGCCATGAAGCTGAGGCTCGTGCAGAAGAAACTTTGCTGTAAGCATTTGTGGTGTTGTATTCTTTCTTTGGAGCTCCCATTCACTCATGAGAGGTCCTCTTTACCAATAGCCCTCCAAGACCAAGCACTTTATGCTCAGTCTCGGTGAGCAATTGGTAGAGATGACCTCTCCAGTGTTATCTGTATGCCATCTACAATTGACAGTTTTCACGATAGAGACCTAATTTTTCATCCAATATTGACCAAGTTTGCCATCATAACCCTCTTGTTGTATTTTATTCTTATTTGACCAGATTTTTTAATTCTTTTTAGTTCGCCTGAGCACTCATGCTCAATGGTGAGCTATTCTGGTCACCGTCCGGCGTCGTCGACAATTTACTTAAACAACTTCTTTGAAACCGCTTGGCAGATTGTACCCTATGCTTGGCAGGAATGTTTCTGGGATGGTCCTTTTACAAATTCCTTCAATTCATTTTAAATATCTGGAAAATTATAAAAAAATCTTCCTTGGGTGACCCTCTACCAAATGTCTTCAAATTAATTTGATAAAGAAGAGTCTATACTGCAATATTTTATAATATTACCACTGTAACACAAACTTATAATGTTTATAAATGTAAGATAGATTTATAATGTCATCATCATCATTTTCATTTCACAGTGGACCTGGTGGACATGAACGTAGCGACAGAGAAGTTCGACGAGCAAGGTCTCCGGGGTCACAACGACAAGCTCATGGACGTCGTGGAGATCATCAACTGCGTGTCAGCCATGTACGAGTCTTCGGGCCGCAACAACGAGTCTCTCATCAACGTGCCGCTCTGTGTCGACCTGGTGCTGAACTGGATGCTGAACGTATATGACATGTGAGTAGATGAGATAAAGGTTTGTAGTGTTGGTGTATAGATTTTCCAGAACTATTGCTTTGGGGTAGTGTTTCTTTTGTTATGTAAGTACCGTATATTCCCTTATAGAAACCCCCACCATCATAAATGCCTCCCCCCTCCTCAATTTCTAACAACACCGAAAACCCCATGCCTTCTTAATGCCTTCACTTCGCCGTGAATACCTCAAGGCTAATGCATGCCGGACACTTGTTTTGTAATCTTGGAAAGAAATGTTTTCACAATGAGCTGCACAGCTACATATTAAAGTTTTCCACATACTGATAGATATTAGAGACTGGACTGATATTTAACGCCCCCCCCCCCCTTGCGAAAATGTAAAGCCCCCTGGGGCATGTATTAGGGAATACACGGTAAGTCAAAATCAGCCTGCTAAGGTCATTCTCAAAAATGGGTGAATGACGTTATAAATAAAAATCCTGTTCTCAAATTGATACAGTATTTGGTATGCAAGTGGATAAATTGGAGGTTTGGAGTATTTGTTGAACATATGCATGTATCCTATTTCTGGTTTACGATTTATTTCAGTTTTGACTATTGTAATTATTATTAAGTCGTCCGTCCGTGTGATCAGCGTGCAGCTGGCATTATACTAACCAGCGTATGTAAAATTATTCATGAAAACCTTGTGCTGCATTGGATGCTTAATGTCTGTTTGACAATGTAGGTATTGAATTTGCTCTGTCATTGAAATTAAGATATATGCCCAAGTTCAAAGTCTGATTAATTAAAATTGTTAGTGTTCAATATGTGCCGGACCTAATGTCTGCACGGGCTAATCCAGGAAAGCACTTTCAGCCTACAGTAGATTTTAGAAGAGACTTCCTTGAAACAGCAAATACCATAAAAGCAGAAAGTGGCATCCTGAATACTGCACAGGCTGATCTGGGACGACACTTTATGCACATGCATTAAGCCCGGGGTTTCCCCACAACACTCCTCATATGTAGACTATATTGAATGTTTCCAGTACGCGGAGCGGGAAGATTAGAGTGCTGTCGTTTAAAGTGGGCATTATTTTGATGTGCAATGGCCATGTGGACGACAAGTACAAATGTAAGAGTATTCAATCAATAATACAAATTAAATGTGCAAAGAAGAAAGTATACAATAAATATAGCTTGACTTATACCTTACTATATTTTAGTACATGTTTTGATTAAACAATTGCACATTAGGATTACTTTAGTGTAATGTTCCTGAGTAAAAGAACATGGACCATTTAAGTATTGGCTTTAATGAATTAAAGTAATAAATACATGTTCCTTAATTTGTAAGTTTATTCATGACATTATATTTATTAATTATTAATGTATGATCAATAGTGTGATATATGTGATGCATTTTAGTTCAATGTTATTGCAAATAAAGTAATTGTTTGTCAAATATGTTACATGAATATTTTATTTCCTATTTCAGTTTTATTCCGTCTGATAGCAGACAAGAACGGTCTCACGGACCAGCGTAAGATGGGTCTGTTGCTACACGACTGCATGCAGTTACCGCGGCAACTGGGCGAGGTGGCTGCATTCGGTGGCAGCAACGTGGAACCAAGTGTGCGCAGCTGTTTTGAGAAGGTAAGATAGTTACCATTCTAACGAAGATTAAGCTGGCATGATGCACATTTTAAGGATTTATGTAAGTAATTTAGGATGTTTCTTCTACAGGTAAAGTACAATTTTAATGCATCCATTATATAAGCAAATGCAATCTTAGTTTTAGGCCAATGGTAAGCCATAGATCGTACTGAAGCATTTTCTCTATTTACTGGTCCTAAACATGGCTCAGTTATATAAGCAAGACATTATGAATACAGTCATCCAAATTAGCAGTTCGGCCATGGAAACCCAAATTCCTATATCATTACTTGAAAGCAAGAAAATGTTACAGGCCTGCCTATATAAAACTGAGAATCTGAAGCAATCCGAGTCTAAACTTTTCCAGTACCAGGCTTAAGGGCTTGTGCTAATTTCGACCACTGTAAATAAGGAGTAGAGAATTTACCACCACTTTCCCCCACCCATTTCTTTCAGACCAATGGGTAGCCAGAGATTGAGCTGAAGCACTACCTGGAGTGGCTGCTCCTAAACGTGATTCAGTTACCTTAAATAGCAATGCATAATGAACACTACACAGTTAAACTTCGACCCAAATTTTCCGAACCCATTACTTTTCAGGCAAATGGTAAGCCAGAGATCGAGCTGAAGCACTTCCTGGAGTGGCTGCGCCAGGAGCCTCAGTCTCTGGTCTGGGTCCCCGTGATGCACCGACTGGCCGCAGCAGAGAATGCCAAACACCAGGCCAAGTGCAATATCTGTAAAACCTTCCCAATCATCGGACTAAGGTAGAACTGGAGTTGGGTTAATTTTTGTAAAATTATACACATTTCGTTTGGATATTATATTACTGTGGAAATGATATTTATAACAATTAAAATTAATCAATTGATATTTAGGCCAATTAGTGTTCTCAACATGTGTATCATTCACAAAGGATTTTATTACAGTTGGATGGTTAAACTTCCATAAAAGCAAACAGAAATTTTACCAACTTTCTGGTATAATCTGGATTTTTTTCTGTCATTAAAATCAAGTTGTGAATTCTGCAAGTACCAGAGTCAACTGCTTCTAGTTTGACATTTCAAGCATTAAACATAAATTATTCATTGTGACATAAATAAAACTAAATCAAATGTATAATTGGTTAACTAGTGCATTTGGTTCTCTGTTATATTAACATTCAAATATGTTACGCAGTTTTCTTTAGCATTAAAATAAAGAAATATCTTCCCTATTCCACAGGAACCTGTGTCCATGCTGCTTTAAATGTAATTACGTTGAATCTTATGTGTATTCCACAGGTTATAATCTCTGAATTGAATCTTATGTCTCTTCCACAGGTACCGGTGTATCCCACAAGTTATAATCTCTGAATTGAATCTTATGTCTCTTCCACAGGTACCGGTGTATTCCACAGGTTATAATCTCTGAATTGAATCTTATGTCTCTTCCACAGGTACCGGTGTCTTCGATGCTTCAGCTTTGACATCTGTCAGAGCTGCTTCTTCTCCGGTCGCAAGGCCAAACACCACAAGCTTACTCATCCCATACAGGAATACTGCACCACTGTACGTAGCCATAGCTGTGTTGTTGTGTGTTCTCATTTATTGACTCTGGTTGTACATTGTTTAATCATGGAGTATGCCAGATTTTTTTACGTTAAAGAAATCATGCAAAAGATGGATTATTCACCACAGAATGAAATTCAATATAAAATTACCAAATTATAAAAGGCCAATAAACAAAATTAAGGTTATCAAGTAAATAATAGCATCTTGTTTATTGCTCAACAATTAAATTGTTTAAGACCTTAAACAAACTGCCAATCGATTTTGCTTTCTAGACTGACAAGTGTTTCATGATGGTGGTGTTTGTTAGAGCATCTCATCATGTGGAGAATGCACGAAAATTGTACAGGAGTTATTAGACAAAACATAAGATTCAGCCACCATAACATATGCTCTATGTCTTATTGCCTCCTAGACGTTTAAGTGACCTTTATTTCACTTTCATTTAGACCTCATCAGGTGAAGATATTCGCGATTTCACTAAAGTCGTGAAGAACAAGTTCAAGACGAAGAGCCATTTCCGTAAACCTCGCCTGGGTTATCTCCCTGTACAGACCGTCCTGGAGGGGGACGCGCTAGAAAGGTAGGTCTGATGTATGTGGGACTGTGGGACCAGTGTTGATTAATCGCTTTAAAAAGTGGTTATATAAGCAATTAATCATCATGACAATGTGGAGATTTTTGACTGATCAGTCAACATGCCGTTTTGCATGCTGGTGTTGTTTCATCACTCTATTGATGAGGTGAACCCATGGGGCTGGTGCTGATTAATCACCATGGCAATGTGGAGTTATGCGGAACTGGTATTGAATAATCAGTGCGACAGTATGGACATATGGGTGTCCATTGATTTAATGGTGCGATGATAAGTGGGACTGATGTTGATTAATCACTGTGATAATGTGTTGTTATGTTGGACTTCGGTTGAATAATTGCTGTGACAATGTGGTGGTGTGTGGGACGGGTGTATGGTTAATCACTGTATTTAGGGCTGGTGTTGATTAATCACTGTGATAATGTGTTGTTATGTAGGACTTGCATTGAATAATTGCTGTGACAATGTGGTGGTGTGTGGGACTGGTGTATGGTTAATCACTGTATTTAGGGGTGGTGTTGATTAATCTCCTCTGTGATGGTGTGGTTGAATGTAGAACTGGTAAATGATTTATCACGGTGTTAATTTGGTTGTATTATTGACTGGTATTGATTAATCACTGTGCTAATTTGATGTGTTGCATTAAGGATTGATGTTGATTAATCACTGTGCAAATTTGGTTGTATTAATGACTGGTATTAATTAGTCACTGTGATAATTTGGTTGTATTAATGACTGGTATTAATTAATCACTGTGATAATTTGGTTGTATTACAGACTGGTATTATATCAGGTGATGATACCCTTCTCCAATAAGTGTATTTAATACGTATTAAATGCTGCGGTATTGGCACCATATTTTTCTGCGTTAATACGCATTTAATACACTTGAACATGCAGAAAAAATACACTTATTACAGAAAAAAGTGGGGGGGTTTCTGCATTAACCACTTAAGTGCATTTAAAGTGTATTTTTCTCTTTGAAAAACGCACTTTTTTTTCAAAAAAATACATTTAAGTGTAAAGTGTATTTTAAGTATATTTTCTAGTGCATTAATACACTTTTTTGTAAAAAATGCAGAGAAAGTACAGACAAAATAAACTTTGTGTATTAAACGTGTATTTAATGCAGAAAAAATATGGTGCCAATACCGCAGCGTTTAATACGCATTTCGAGAAGGGTAGTATTCTGTGTGAGACTAGTATATAACTTAGCACTAAAATATATGCCAAATACCATAGCAGTGTGTGTCTTCACAATAAATTTATTATTGTATGTTATTATGACATATATTTCAGATGAAGTTTGAATATAAAAATAGCAGAACTTCAATATCTCAAAGTCAACAGGTTTTTTTATAAATGTTCTTATGATATTACAGATATTATAAGTTCCCAATTATAAGTTATTTTGCCAACATTAGACATATTAATGGAATACTAAAGCATTAAGTAACTGATTAAATATTAATAGCCACGTTACACTACAGCAAAATAAAACACCACCAGTAATAACTTGTCTGGAATGTTTCCCCAATGATTCTTGAGTTCCTCTATCAAGCGCAAGTCTGGTATTGATTTTCACACGAAAAAATAAAACAAGTACTTGTTTACAGAAACAGAATGGCAAATTGTTGTATCACGTCTGAATTTATCTGTAATCTGATGTATTTGTTTGCTAAGGGATGGAAATAATATCATTCAGTAAAATGTTTAAAAGTTTAACATGCAGTCAATATACATACAAAAAAGTAAAAGTATGTTTACTATATTATTTTCCAATTATGCCTTTCACACAGTTTTAGACATTTTGTTTGCACAACGACAAAAATATTTTAGTAATTTTTCTATTAGCTGCTAAATAATAAATCTGTTAAGAATATTATTACAATGTTGTATTTTTGAAATATTCATTTTTATTCGAAATAAGGAGTTGTTATTTTTCTTACCTTCTGGGTACTTGTCAAGGATACTATTCTGAATAATATGGCTAAAGTAAACGCATGGTACTGTGATGTAGCGAGTCTTCATGAGCATACTGATCTTGCCTTAAGGCTTTAAGGTGTGTCAGAATATCTTACCACTGATATAACGACATAAATTAAACCACCCCGAAAACGTTAATAACCATATACTTCGTTGTAAAACGTATACTTGGCTACTTTTTAATCACAAACTTATTTTTGGCTGTACAGCAGGAAACTCCAATACATGTATTTATGTTGACCTAACCATTTTTTTAGGTTACACAACACTAATAGACAACATGGCACTCATATTTGTTGATTTATTCAATATTTGAGTGTTTTTCGTTCGCCATGTTTATGTTTATCTGTCTGCTTTCAAGTTATATTGTCAATCTTTATCTGTTTGCTTTCAAGTTATATTGTCACTTTCATCTGCTTATTTTGAAAATGATTGATATGAATGACCGTACATACACACTTTAAAGCAGCTGTCCAGAAATATGTACTAAAAATAAAACTTTACAGAAATCGTTTCTTATGGACATCTTATTGATCAAAATACCAAAAACCGAACTGTAAACGGAAAATAATAACGTTTTGTTGACTTTTTGATCACAAATATTCTGTATGCCATAGGTGGTGATGCCTCTGGAGTAAATCAGCGTGTACATTAGGTGTATATATTACGTTCGTACCAAGCGTTTTTCAACATAGAATAAAATGCCTTTCGTAAATAAGAAACAGTTTTCAGTCGAATAAACGTCATTTACTTCATGCCAATTTCAGATGTATTGAATTATATTCTATTTTCTATGGACTGTGTGGCTTTAAAGGTGTGTCAGTATGGCTGATGAGATGGAAGCTTGAAATTTCAACTAAGAATTTCGTGTTTTCATTATGTGCAAACTTAGTTAGAATGCTCCTTTGCTTGCATTTTTTAAGAAAAAATGTTTGAAATAATCCTTGATAACTGTCGTATAAAATTAATTTGAGTACGCATACTTTGCATTTATTTATTAATTTTTATAGGACGATAAAGAAGTAATATAATGTTTGTTCTGAATCTTGAATTAAATTGATGTTATAATTCGTTTTCACATTTATGGTCTTTCTAAAACTTGAAAAAGAGAAGTTATATATAATATCACATTGTATAGAATTTTTGCTTCTTTTTGCAATTTTTTTTCGTAACATAAGTCATACCGATCTTGCTAAGCTCCTTTAAAACGTATGTAACATTAACTTCGCTGTATCCTTATTATCAAAACTTGCTTTATCCTAATATTTTCAATAACTACAGTACTTCGAAGTATGCAAATGTATTCTAATTTGATTAGCCGATGAGTTCATTATAAAGTCTGTTGTTGAATGCAGGATGCCTCCTGTCATTGATTGCATCTATGTACTGAGCTGGCCATGAGTTATTGAGAGGGGTGAGTCACTAGATGAGCATAACATCATGTGGTTGGCATTTATAAGATTCATAGAGCCTGGTAGTGGAGTTTTATTCCTATAAAATCCTATGTGATTGACCATCAGATAATTGATTGCCACAAAATTGTTGATGACTTCAAACAAAAACTTTGCATCCAAAAAACACATACTTGTTTTGGCATAAATCCACGGACTAATGTAAATGCAGGATGTGGATGGAAGGAGACCAAATGTGAGAAAATTAAAAGCGGCAAAATTAATTGAAGTGTGATTAAATATTAGATTATTGAAAGTAGCAGATGTAACGGCAGGTGTTGGATGGAAGTATGATTGAATACCATATGATTGAAAGTAGCAAATGTAACTGCAGGTGGTTGATGGACGTATGATTGAATACCATATGATTGAAAGTAGCAAATGTAACGGCAGGTGGTTAATGGAAGTATGATTAAATACCATATGATTGAAAGTAGCAAATGTAACGGCAGGTGGTTAATGGAAGTATGATTGAATACCATATAATTGCAAGTAGCAAATGTAACTGCAAGTGGTTGATGGAAGTATGACTGAATACCATATGATTGAAAGTAGCAAATGTAACGGCAGGTGGTTAATGGGAGTATGATTGAATACCATATGATTGAAAGTAGCAAATGTAACGACAGGTGGTTGATGGAAGTATGATTGAATACCATATGATTGAAAGTAGAAAATGTAACGGCAGGTGGTTAATGGGAGTATGATTGAATGCCATATGATTGACAGTAGCAAATGTAACGGCAGGTGGTTGATGGAAGTATGATTGAATGCCATATGATTGAAAATAGCAAATGTAACGGCAGGTGGTTAATGGAAGTATGATTGAATACCATATGATTGAAAGTAGCAAATGTAACGGCAGGTGGTTAATGGGAGTATGATTGAATACCATATGATTGAAAGTAGAAATGTAACGGCAGGTGGTTGATGGAAGTATGATTGAATACCATATGATTGAAAATAGCAAATGTAACGGCAGGTGGTTAATGGAAGTATGATTGAATACCATATGATTGAAAGTAGCAAATGTAATGGCAGGTGGTTGATGGAAGTATGATTGAATACCATATGATTGAAAGTAGCAAATGTAACTGCTAGTGGTTGATGGAAGTATGATTGAATACCATATGATTGAAAGTAGAAAATGTAACGGCAGGTGATGGATGGGAGTATGATTGAATACCATAATCATATGTAGCAAATGTAATTACAGGACTGGCGATGGATGGAAGGAAGTATGATTGAATATGACATGATTGAGAGCATCAAATTTCAATGCATGTGTTGGATGCAAAGTGATTCAATATGACATGATTGAAGGCAACAACTGTAAATGCATGAATGGTAGTGTGATTGAATATAACATGATTAAATGCGATTACCATAATCGTACGAATATAATACGCACTCATGTATAATACGCACCCCCAAATTTCAACAATATTTTTGGGGAAAAATTAACATCTGAATATAATACACTTCCAAAAATGAGGTGTCTGTTCATAATGCTTTTGTATGTCAGTACATAAGCCATAGTAGCTTACACAATTAAATCACGTAGGCATCTTGTTAAACGTGAATTTATGAAAACAGGAAAAAAGCGAGATTTATTCAAATAATTTCTGCTAAAATGCAAGTGAACTCATTAAAAACATAGACAAATCGAATTCAGTAAATCAGGCAATGTAAATGCAGACGAATGCAGCATGTTTATTTACACCGAAAATGATGTTCACCCTATTTTCAGAAAATGATTTGTACATGTAACTACATTCCATCTAAATTTAAATAAAGTACTAGATTGGTCGCTATTTTTTAAATATGACTTTTACCCGATGCGCGCACATTGCAGTACGTGATTTACGCTTGTTCAATCGGAATAACCCCGTCCCGATTGGACGTCAATTACAGCATATCTTTAAATAGAAACATATCCCAAAATGCACTCAATACTTCTGAAAAATGGCGAACATTTGTGTTTATGTAATTCTTAAACACATTTATAATCAGTATTGGCCAGAATTTGCTTTTAAAAATGATAGTCGTGAATATACGGGATTATTGGGTAATGGATAGAGACGGGAAAAGTCGTATGCATTCAGTAATTGATACGGTTAGGTTTGTACCTATCTTTGAGGGAAAGGGTTAACCAAGCAAATATTTGGATATAAATTTTCAGGTAAACATAACATTCAAGTATAATACGCACCCCCTACTTCGGGTAAAAAAGTGTGTATTATATTCGTAAGATTACGGTAAATGTTAAGTAGATGCTGTGGATGAAATTCATTGAATAATATCACATGATTGGAAGCAACAACTGTAAATGCAGGTATAGCATGGAAGTGTTATTGAATATCACATGATTAAACGTAACAAAGGTACTGCTGTTGGGTGGAGTTGCGAGTGAATACCCCATGATTGAAAGTAACAAACTCAAGTGTATGTGTTGGATGAAAGTGTGATTGAATATCTGAGGATTGAATGTAACAGTTTTAAATGTGTGACTGTTGGGGAATATGTGTGATGGAAGCTAAGGTGATTGATTGCGACAGATGCAATGTATTTGCTTGATGTAAGTGTGATTGAATATTTTTTTACATGATTGAAAGCAACAAAAGAAAATGCAGGTGCTATATAGAAGGGTGATTGAATATCTGATGGTTGAATGAAACAGATGTAAATGCAGGTGTTGGATGAAAGTGTGATTTAATATCAAATGATTGAATGTAACAGATGTAAATGTATGAATGGGATGGAATTGCGATTGAATATTGCATGATGGATTGCAACAAATGTAAATGCAGTTGCTGGATGGACGAGTGATTGAATATCAGATCATTGATTACAACTACATACATGCAGGTGTTGGTTGGTAGTGAGATAATTAATTGGCTTTATCAGCCCATCAGACAGCCCCAGTTGTCTGTGAACCAGTATTGGTTATTTAATCACATGATTGGAGTCAGTTCTCCCTGGGGAATGAATGGGGGAATTGAACACTTGATCTTCCTGGTCTGACAGCTCTGAGAAGAGAAAGCAAAGATTGGTGCTGGGAAAGTGTAAAGTTTGGGATATTTATCATGCTTTAGAGTGTAGGGTACAGTTTGGGATAGTAGTTGGCTATATAGTTATATTTTAATATTCACATACATAGGCAATCTATTGCTTTGCATGCTGTTTTTTTATGATATTAATTTGCCGATAGTGACCTGTAGTGCTGGAATTTTTATTGTTAAGTATGCTGGAATGTTTTCCAATTTATTTGTATGTATCCTGAAAATTCAGTATTTTATCCAATCATAGTATGGTTGTCAATTAGTTATACTGGAATTTCAATATTTTTCCAATAAGTTCATGCATTGCTGCAAGGGACTTGTGTAATTGCCAGCTGGGAAAATTTCAATCGAATTATAAATGTAACTTGGACATACACTAGAGGAAGGGATGGTTTGAAGGAAGGCAGTTTTATTGATCATTGTGGCTGTTATTAATTTGAGAAAGAGCAGCAAATGTTTGTGGTGTATCATAGTGCAAATAGTTGCGCCTTTAATTACATATCGAACATCAGGATATTTGTCGCACAATGCACTGTTGCTATATGCGCATGAAAGTGACTTCAGGATATAAATACATACGCCATTGAACAGTGGCTATCACATAGCTGGGATACTTCAGAATATAAACACTGGAGCTTTTGTCTTTAATTGAAAGTTGTTATAGAGTTTGGAGTGACTCGAGAATTTAAGTGCTGGAACATATTTTGCCTGTAGTTCATTTTTAAAGTGCCCTAGAGTAACAAATATCTATCATCCTTCTTTTTCTTCCTTTGTACTGTTGTGTAGTGACTTGAGATTTTAAATACCAGAAAACCTGTCAACCAATGCAGTGTTTGCCGTAGTGCAATACAGTTACTGGAAGGAATTAACTGCTGTAGTATTTGCCCGCCAATGCACTGTTGTGGCCCGTGTTGTGACGGTCTTCAGCACAAAACCATGGGACTGGAGTTCCTCAGTAACAGGTGGGTACAAACACTTAACAATGATGTGACTCAAGTGACGATGTGACCCAGTGACTATGTGACCCAGTTTCAGGTTTCAAGTTTATTATTACACTCGGCACATATATACATGTGATATTAGGTACAAGCATGATATCAATTTGAAATGTGATGATGTGACCCAGTGACGATTTGGCCGGGTGATGATATGACCCAGTGACAATGTTGCCCAATTACGATGTGACGAGGTGACAATGTGACCCAGGGACAATAATGTGACCCGGTGACGATGTTACCCAGTGACGATGTGACACCCAGTGATGATGTGACCAGGTGACGATTTGGCCCAGTGACGATGTGACACCCAGTGACGATTTGGCCCAGTGACGATGTGACACCCAGTGACGATGTGACACCCAGTGACGATTTGGCCCAGTGACGATGTGACACTCAGTTATGATGTGACACCAGTGACGATGTGACATCCAGTGACGCTTTGACACCCAGTGACGATGTGACACCCAGTGATGATGTGACACCCAGTGACGATGTGACATCCAGTGACGATGTGACACCCAGTGATGATGTGACATCCAGTGACGATTTGGCCCAGTGACGAAGCTTTTGAACAAACATCATAATTAAGGCATGTCCTGCTAAATAACCCTGTGTTTTAGCTTAATTTGTCAATTCTGAGTAGTGAAATACAGATTTTCTTGGTATCAAATTGATTGTTTTGATGATAAGGCTTCATTTTCACCTAAATTGCTGACTACAAGAAAAACACACACACACAATTAATAGTTTCCATAGCTACTGTGGATTCATTTAATTTCGTTGACATGAAATTTGTTGGATTCATAAAATCGGGCATATTCGTTGGATCTAAAATTCGTGGATTTCGATTTTTTGCCAAACACCTAAAAAAAAAATACTGTATCTATGTGCTTATTGTTTATTCTAACAACCCTTGCGCTCAGTTGACATCCGCTAAAACAACAACGTGTCAATTACCCGCATTGTCCTTATCTTATCGTCTCAATCTCGCGATAACGTGGTCCCTAGTGTAACAACACCATACCAATTAGCAGGATTAAACATAGGTGCAATATACCAGTATCACAATAAACAGTCCAATTAATAGTGGTACCCATAGTGTCTTGTATAATTGTAATAAAACAGTGGGTCCTATTAATGGCAGTTTGACACGAAGCCAGTTAAGCGCTTGACAATTAACAAGTGACAATGTGAATATCGATACATGCGTGACAATTGAGCAATCTGTACCTTTCAATTATTCTGTCAGTATTATCTGTTCTTTCAAGAGGGAAACATCATACAATTATTTATTTTTTCAAACATAGTTGAAGTATAATTTAACATCATGTCAGTATTCGCAGTAAATTATTATCAACGGAGGTAACACAATCACCCAAACATGGGTCAAAAGTAATTGCGCCCCAGACTTCGGACATAAACGTTCGTCGTACATTTGAATTCGTGGTTGAGCTGACCCACGAAAATTAGTGTCCGACCAATAATAATGGTTTTACAGTATGTCAGTTTTCCAGAAACTCTGCTTTTCTCAAAGTGACATTGATACGTCTTCGTCAATTGTTTATTGTCAGCTACGTTTCTGTGGCTGGTATAGATCGTTGGTAATTGGTTTCGAGGTGGGCTTCTGCAAGCAAGGTATCGATTCCATCAGTGAAGAAGCATTTGAACGACTTGCGTGTGTAGTTGCAAGAAATGCATTTGTCATTTATTGTTTGTCTGGTTCTGGTAAAAGTAACACATTTATTTCTCCTGTTTTGCAAGAACCTTGTTCTGTATAAAAATTTCCCATGTTATATGAAGGTTTGTTTTCCTGACGACTGCACAAGTTATTGAAAAATAAGACGTTAATGTAACATTCTGGTTTTGTGGTTTCTAGCTTTCTAACACATTGTAGGAGGTGTGTCATGGGAAAACGGGGCTTAATGCATGTGCATAAAAAAGTGTCATCCCAGATTAGCCTGTGCAGTCTCCTATAGTGGATTTATATTTAGAAGAGACTTCCTTGAAAAAGAAAATACCATAAAAGCAGAAAGTGTTGTCCCAGATTAGCCTGTGTGGACTGCACAGGCTAATCCGGGACAACACTTTACGCACATGCATTAATCCTGAGTTTCCTACGACACGCCTTGTATAGGAAGAGACTGACTGACAACTAGGATGGACCCATTAATGGCTACTTCTGTGCACTGGAGTTATTAACAAAACCTTGCCTAATTGGTGTATTTGGAATGCAATCAGAACGAACAAGTTTTGAAACATATTCTTTATAAGATCCTGATCATTATGCTTGAAAGCTGAACTGGATCAAACTAAGGTCCCCTTGACCGAACTTAGATAAACTGGATCAGACTTAGATCTCCTCGGTCTAACTTAGATTACCTCAATAAAACTAAGATCAACTTGATCAAACTGACATGACCTGGATCAAACTTGGATCAACTCGATCAAAAGGGGTGAAAATTTAATGCCTTGGATTAAACGTAGATGACTTAGATCAAACTTAGATCCCCTGATGAAACTAAGATCCCAATTAGTCTGCACTGAAGCTAATTAGCATCTTGGTTGGTAACACATGTGAAAATTGATCTTAATATCATTCAGAAATAAGCAGAAATATATGTGCATTTTGACATAAATGTCAGTATGTGTATTTCTTGATTGGTCATTAAATATTTATCAGCCATTATATTGTATAAATGGAGCATTATGCTCTGTGCTTGGAAGGAAATGCAATTTATTGATCAGCAGTGTGATGTTTGCTCCTGCTTGTCAAATAAACATTTTTGCAATATTCATCTAGGGCTAGAATGCTTTCTTGTCATTGTGAGATATATTTTGCAAAATGTCCTGCAGAAATGTTATGAATGTTTAAGGGGATATGTCAGTTGTTCGTATAAAATGAGTTGTTGTTTAGCAAATTAAACATAGTGAATCATTTTGGTCTAGCAGTTCTTTTATGGAGAGCTTGCAGAATTGTTGGGACGTATCTTTGTTGTCATAGGAATGGGATGTTTCCATGGTTATATTAAGGCACTGTGGTAATGTATGTTTTAAGAGTTCATTGATTGTTGGTTTAGTTTAAAAACACACTATATTGATGTGATAATATTATTAGAAATAATTATAAATTAGATTTAAATTGAGAAAGTATGCGTTCCTTTGAAAAAATACTATAACAGTCAGACAGTAAATTAGTTTCAGAGGCTTGTATGGCAAGGGATATCCATATGTTAGGGGTCAAAATAAAACATGTCTGCTAGATTACATTATTTGTGAAAAGTGTAAAAATGTTAATGTTTAGATAAGATTATTATTGATTTCATTTATTGTGGTTATGCAGCTAATGACACAACATAAACAGTATTTGTTTTGTTGCATTTAAAATTGAAGTATTTTGTAGTTCTTCTTAAAAGTCAAATCCATCGGAGAAAGAAAGAAAAAACAACAACATTTAATTGGTTACTTCATTTGCACATCACCTACATAAATGTGGAGTATTCATCTTTGTTTTTCTTAAATCGAAAAGAATGATGTCAGATTTGCACAATTTTAGACATCACCAATGGATTCATTAAGCCGTGTATTTCCAGAACCATGCTCATATATCTAACATTGTGCATATTGTATTTTCAGCCCCTCCCCCTCCCCCCAGCACAGTATATCACAGGACATGCATTCCCGCCTGGAGCAGTACGCCAACCGTCTAGCCGAGGTCGAACAACGTCAGCAGCGGGCCACCACTCCGGAAGAGTAAGCAAAATTATAATACATGATGTTATGTTATTAATATATAGTGTATAACAAAAAATTATCAGACTGTTAGTAAAATTTGAGTGATATTTATGCAGTCCAATATATTGCTCTGTTCATTGTAATTGTAATGAAATGTTGTTTAATGTTTCTATAAACTAAAAGAATTAAACAATAGTTTTGCAATAGTCCATCCCCATTGCTGCTAATTTCACAGCATATTTTTATGATAATTGAAAGTTCAGAGTATTAAATGTAGCTGTGGGTTAGGTGAAATGGTGTCTTGTGATCATTTACTCTCAGATACATGGTTATAGCTTCTCATATTTTGAGTTGACTCCCATATATTGCACAGGGTGTGAATGTAGATAGAGTATTATATAGTTGCATTTGCATAAAGCAAAATTATTTTTTTTGAGAATTTTTTTAAACAAATGTTTTGTATAGCCACTTATAAAATAAACAATAACCTGTGATATTAATAAACAGTATCACATCCGCAGTTTTATTGTGTCGCCAAAAAGGCAACATATAGGGGTTACTATGGCGGCGGCAGCCCCTTTAGTTTGTGCAGACAATAACTAGAGAAGCTTTTGTGCAATCATTATGAAACTTTAGGGCAATCTTGGTAGGCATAAAAGGAAATTTAAGTTCAGTTTTCGGCATAATTGATAATAGCATACTTGAGTTATGCCCCGTCAGGTGACACATCTGAGTCGTGGAGTTCTAGTAGTTAATGTATTCTTTACTTGCCAGGAACGAGGAGCATCACCCGATAGCCCAGTATTGCCAGAGTCTGAGTAGTTAATGTATTCTTTACTTGCCAGGAACGAGGAGCATCACCTGATAGCCATGAATTGCCAGAGTCTGAGTAGTGAATGTATTCTTTACTTGCCAGGAACGAGGAGCATCACCTGATAGCCCAGTATTGCCAGAGTCTGAGTAGTTAATGTATTCTTTACTTGCAAGGAATGAGGAGGATCACCTGATAGCCCAGTATTGCCAAAGTCTGAGTAGTTAATGTATTCTTTACTTGCCAGGAACGAGGAGCATCACCTGATAGCCCAGTATTGCCAAAGTCTGAGTAGTTAATGTATTCTTTACTTGCCAGGAACGAGGAGCATCACCTGATAGCCCAGTATTGCCAGAGTCTGAGTAGTTAATGTATTCTTTTCTTGCCAGGAACGAGGAGCATCACTTGATAGCCCAGTATTGCCAGAGTCTGAGTAGTTAATGTATTCTTTACTTGCCAGGGGGAATGAGGAGCATCACCTGATAGCCCAGTATTGCCATAATGTATTCTTTACTTGCCAGGAACGAGGAGCATCACTTGATAGCCCAGTATTGCCAGAGTTTGAATGGGGACAAATCTTCACATGCCGTAAGTAGACAAATACATATAGGTCGGCACATTGGGTTGAACATGAATAAGTGGATGTATTGCCCTTTGGCTTGTCCCGACACATGTGGCAAGTTTGAAGCCTGTAGTGGTTATTTTTCTGTTTCAGTGAAACCTTTTACTGATAAATTACATAAACTAGTATCAAAATGTTAATCACTTGTGTTACAACTCACCTTGTTACAGACTTGTTACAGCTCCCCTTGTTAGCAGACACGCAACTTTTGCATGAATAACTTGACAATTTCTTATTAGATTCATTGCTGAACACTAATGAACAATATTCAGATAACTATAGTTGATTTGTATCAAAGATAAATAGATATTGTGAGCAGACATGTCATGCTTCCCTTCAGCATTATGCAATTACCAATGATATCAGAAATTTTACTGTATTCCAGTTACCGGTCCTATGTAGATTATGATTATTATGTTGCCTCCTACAACATATTCTATAGATTACAATCAATTCAAGAATTGCAACTGCCTGTATTGCAGTTTGAAAGCCATATATTCAGATCATGATTATTTAGTACCCAAGTCAGCAAGATATTGTACACATGACTGCCTGTATTCCAGTTAATGATCCCTATGGAGATAACTATTGGGTACTCTTCTGCAAAATATTGTTCACATGACAAATGGTTATAGATTCAGATCATGATTATTTAGTACCCAAGTCAGCAAGATATTGTACGCATGACAAAGGACTCCCTGTATTCCAGTAAAAGATCCGTATGGAGATAACTGTTTGGTACACTTCTGCAAAATATTGTTCACATGATAAATGGTAATAGACCTGTTGCTGCCTGTATTCCAGTTAAAGAGCCCTATGCAGATCATGATGGCTGTAGACGTCCACCAGAAGACAGAACTCGAGGCCATGATCAAAGACTTGGAGGAGGAAAACAGGTACATTGTATCAAGGAAATTAATACTTTTTACTGTTGTCTTGTGATTGTTGATTTCAGTGGTGCGTGTGTAGTACATTTTTATCTAGTGCACCGGGATTCTCTCCCATATGGCCATTGCCCCCATAAGACTTAATGTTAGTTGGGTTACGGGGGAAAGTGCAAGATACAGGAGACACCCCGTTCCAGAGGCGACCCTGGGTCTTTTAGTGCACGGTGTGAATCACCTAGTACACTGCACCTCGGTTTAAAGTCTCATGCGAAAGACGAGTTAGTGAGTTAGGGTTTAGAAGGGGCTTGAACCTGCAACCCATGGGTTGTGAAGCCAGTGTGTTACCACTAGACCACGGATCCGCCACATTTTCAGTGGTCACACAGTTAGTAAAAAACACACCATATATACAATTAGATTGTAATGGCAAATACAATAAATTATGAATCTCCACTTGCGTCAGCAGTAGAGAAATTCTTATTAACATCCGAAGGTTCTGTATTTTATCCAAGGGACCATTTGCATATTCAGCACTGTATACAGTTTGAAAAACACGAAATTCAAAACTGAAATTGTCAAAATTGAGGTCACTGTCTTGGAACTAATTTTAAGTATGTCTATTGAAAGATTTTTACTCTTTTCTCTTTAATTGATATAATTTCAGAACACTTCAAGCGGAGTATGACCGCCTCCGAACACAGCAAGAGCACAACAACAACGAGAACCAGGTGCATGTGAAGGACACGGATGAGTTCACCAATCACGATGAGGAGATGCTTGCAGAGGCCAAATTGCTACGGCAACACAAGGGTCGTCTGGAGGCTCGCATGAGGATCCTCGAGGATCACAACAGGCAGCTGGAGGCTCAGTTACAGAGATTGAGGACTCTCTTAGAACAGGTGGGATGCTGCTTCTCTTTTGCATAATGTTCTGAGACAGAAAATCCACAACATTTACCGGTAATGTTTTGTGACAGAATAGCTCAAGAAGACATTATTTTGATAACAAATTGATCACCTGCCGTCATGCAATAAGATTGGTCGTCACAAAAGTGGTAGCTAACACATATACCAGTGTCATTATTTACATTATAAAGCTCCCAAGGAAACTCTTCCAACGAATTTAAATACGAAACATAAGATCTAAATTGTGAGCAATGTTGGTTTACAAAAGATTGGCGCTAAAATCATTATTATGTTACCTAAACTAATGTTAGACAAAAATGATGAATAACGTGTGGTTGATGTTTAATTTTCAGTCTGGTGACAAGAGTGTATCATTATCATCATCTATTCACGGTTCACCGCTCACCACGCCCAGCTCCTCCCATAGCTCGTTACCACGGGAACCATCGGGGAAATACTTCTCAGCTCAAATGGAGTCTGCGTCGCACATGAACGGTCATCATTCTGCAAGTAAGTTAACATGATTCTGTTTTAATAAGAAACACTTTTATGAAATCTGTGTCATAATAACCAACTAATATCTTCCATGTACATTTATTATAAACTTGCCATGGCCTCAGCTATTACTCATGTATACCCAGACATGTGCATATAAACTTACATGTATAAATTATCACTATCAGAACTTTGACCAAGTCAAGAACAAATTAGGTCAAGTCAAGAACAAATTACATCATCAGTGATACGTCATTGATAACGAGCATAGGATATTGGTTGGTCATATGACTTCAAATTTTTGTAAGTTGCCAACATTGACTTTTGCAGCTTACAGCATAGTTATCTTCAGGTTAGATACCAGTAAATCATTGTGTATCCCTCCGTGGTCCATTCAAAAGTAGTGCCTATTACACATGAGTTCCTCTTCTCTTCGGGCATAAAAGCCATTTAGGTATCTCAGACATGCCTTTTGTGGTTATTTCTATTATCCTATGTGTGTTTGGAACATTTTGGTGCATTTCATTGGAGGCTAACTTGAAAGGTGAAATTTTGGGGTGTGTTCACTGTGGTATGGGGCTTTTATCGAAATATGACTGCCGAAACCCTGTTTTCTACCGGTGCTTGCATTCAAGTGAGATGCATTTTCTTAGAAGTAACATGACATATCTTTTTTATTGCAAATTTTGGAAGAGGTCAGATTGATCTTTAAATTGATACCAGGCTTGCACAATCTGAAATAAAGGAAATGCTAGAAAAATGCTTGGAAAGTTTGCCGTTTTATAATGGGACCCTATGGGAATTGGATTTACTGGTTTCTAAGCTTTAAGAAAACCAGGGCCGGTCCTTTAGGGTCCACTTATACATAAAATCACCATGTAACTGTGTTATTTTATTGCGTTTATTACTTTTCACAGAAATAAATGAGAATAATATCGTAACTGACACGTTATCTACACTTTTTAAAGCGAAACCTGTTTTTTCGGGTAAAAAAATGAAAAAAAGTACGGAAACTTGCCTTATGCAGCTCACAGCACATCGAATCATGTTATACGCGAATATTACACGTTTTATACCTTATTACTGTCCATTGCATTAAAATAAGTCTAAATGAGATGGTATTTTGACTGGTTTATGTGATTTAGGTGCAAATTTTAGTTCACGCTCCCCATACAATCCAAGTACTGAAGCGCAAGCTAGATAGCTTATCATGTATCATTCTCAAATGCGTTTTTGGGGCATTTCTACTTAGCGGATCGACCTGAAATTTTGCATGTGTGGTACAAGTTGGTTAATAATGATGTAGAAGAGTTTTTTTCATGATAGCAAAATGTTGAGTTTTCTTTAATTCAGTCATGTTAGTTTGATTCTTGCAGCTTATGCATTATCTCCCTTGTTGAAATCAAGAAATTATCCACCATATAATGTGATAGTTGTCTGACTTCCATACAAGGCAAAAACATTTGGACAGAAGGGTTCTGCACAAGATATAAACTTAAAAGTTCTGACTTGTCAATGAAGGCTCGAGTTGACCAATTATGTGTTCATATTTCAGTGGTAATATCTATAGCACATGGTTGCTTAATCCAATCAACTTACTCCAAATCCTTGGGAAAGCAACCTTAGACAAACAGAAAGGCAGAGTAACTGTTTTTTCAACTGGTCAGTTTAACGCAAACATTATGAGCGTTGAATTTATTTCGTGACACATGCATTGCGTGCAAGTTTTTACATCGTGGTATTGTGCATCATTTGATAAATGGGTTCTTTATCAGATATGTATTAGCAAGCATTTCTGTTTCCAGGCCAGGAAGACAACAGTCGCATGGCAGCTCTAGGTGCTGATAATAATCTACCACCATACAACCCTGATAGAGTCCGAGGTAGGATAAAATTTGTAAAATGTTCTCAAATGTGTTGATTGTTAGGTGATTTCTATAATCTGTTCATCAGCTTATTTAGTTAGATTTACATGCTTGTTTAAAAAGCGTAACTAAACATGGTTCCATAATAAGATATAATGTAATGCTACTGACTTATATGACATATTCAGCTGATGTTAAGGTTTCAGTCAGATTTCCAGTCATTGGACACATTTTGTATCACATGTGCAGTTACAAATAATATGGTCTGTTATATAAATTTACTTTTGAATTTTAATATTATGTACATTCATGCGTAACAAAAGCCTAATAAGAACATCATATAAAAGTGTGTTATCATCATTTTAGGATGGGAGCTTTTTACATTGGATTTATTGCTGTAAACGCATTTTCCATCATGAATGTAACACTAGGTATTTGATGCAGAACACAATATCTGACAACAAAAGTTGTTTAAGATGTTGTGTTTCACATAGTTTCAGGTACAGGCAGTGTAGGTGAACTTTTCAACCGAGCAGGTCAGGTGGGGAAAGCAGTGGGATCCTTAGTAACTGTCATGACTGATGACAACGGTGATGCCATAGTAGAGGAGGACAACAACTTCTGACATCATCAGTGATGTCATTTATGTCATTACTGATTTCAATGGTGATGCCGTAGTAGAGGACAACAACTTCTGCTTACAACACATGTGATGTCATCAATGTGTGTGTACTTGTCAAAAACATTTACAAGTGACATGCTGTACTGTGCAAAAGTCTTCTGTGATGTCATCAGTTCATGTGTATATGTAAGAGGTGACATGAAAAAAAACACAGCCTCCAACAGCATTGGATGATGATGTCATAAAGTATAACCATACTAATTTTCGCTGATGTCATGATGATGTCATAATATGCATATCATTGTGAAGAACTTTGAGCTGGTAATCTACGATGACTTACTTGCAGTGCATTGTATTACTATCATAAGTACAAAAGACATAATTTTTACCTGAAATATAGACCAATTTTACTGTTTTTATAATTTTAAAATTGTACAAATCAAGATACATACCTGTTTAGTGTAAAATATGCTGCATCTTAATATGAAGTTGTTTTGAGTGTGCATTATCAGCAAGCCTTTCATTATACAGATTTCCCAGTGTACATAAAGTGAATGGCTTATGTTAAAGTTTTACAATGTTATCGACAAAAGAAAAAAAATACATCCATCACCTAATATTGGTTAAGAAGAACATCCCTTGTATGTTTTTGTACATTTATAACAGCATAATTTTATTTGTCCTAAACTATTATGATGTCCATATAACGCCTTATTGTTGAAGAGCCATATTAATATGAGAGCAATTTATTTTTAAAACATATAATTATTTTAATAGTGGGGGTAAACATATTTGGTAAAATGAAGGACTCTTCAAATGCTTCAGGCAACATTAATTCTAGATAGAATCATGTTATTTTTTTACGTATTAAATTGACAAACCTTGATGCAACTTTGCTGAATGGTTTTGTGTTAAGAGATGGATGATTGCAAATTATTATTGGTGAATGATAAACAGATTCCATAATCACTGCCAAGGTTATGTTGTATGATATTACAATGAGCAAACAAGACACTTTGTATGTATTGCACTTGCAACAAATTGTGAATGAAAATGTATGCGGATGCTCAGCGTAATTGAAAACTTTGAAGACTGTACTGAGTATACTCGCTCCATGATACTATCACAGAATTATTAGGTGTAAACGAGTTGATAAATGTGGTGAGAAAAGAATGTTTAATATATTTGTTGTAAACTCTTCTATTTATGTTCCTAAATTTTAAAATTATTTTCAGTTAATTTGTGTTATTTCATATGTCAGGATATATCTCTACAAATAGTGTTAATAGCTTAATTGCGATGATGATCTATAAATAACACAAAATATGTGTGTATATTCAGTCCAGTATTTATATATATTGTAGTTACATAACATATGACGTTCTAATCCAAGTTAATCTATTTAAATGCTAAACCTTATTGAAGGAATTATATATTAATGTATTCATGATTATTTACATGCTAATATTTTATAATGTAGGGGCATGTTCACATGAGTATTTGTGGGCCCATGTTTAAATTAAAGATGGAACACTTCTTTGTATAGAAATATATACTGAACTACAAATTCTGTACATATACAATTATATAATTCTTTGTATTGCACAATTATTGATTAGTAAATTTACAAAACATAGGTACTAATCTGCTTTTGTTATTTGTATACATTATTTAATATCCTTTAGTTTTGTTGGTGCTATATATTGTAATTATAATCTAAAACATGTTTTTTAACTTTGTATCTAACATTATACAATATAAAAATTGCTTGTAAAAATATGGACGTAAAACAACATTAAAAAGGAAAGCAATTGCTAATTGTACAACTTTAAAGACACACCTTCAGTCTGTATATATGCTAACACATTATGTTCCCCTCCATGAAAATTGCTTGTGTGCGATATAATATATGAGAGGTAAATGCATGATTTGTTTTAGATTAGATAGGCTAATTAATAAGGTATACATGATGCTTCAGAAAGACACAACACTCATTAGTTGCAATTCTGTTGAATGCGTTGGCTGTTTGTATTTGAGGCGTGCTGTGGGAAAACCGGACTTAATGCATGTGCGTAAAGTGTCGTCCCGGATCAGCCTGTGCAATTCGCACAGGCTAATCCAGGACGACACTTTCTGCTTTTATGGTATTTTATGCTTCAAGGAAGTCTCTTCTAAACATTAATCCACTGTAGGCGCAATTAGCCATCTCGGATTAGCCTGTGCTGTTTGCATAGGCTAATCCTGGACGACACTTTACGCACATGCATTAAGCCGGATTTTCGGACGACACGCTTCAGTTCCATTGTAATATTTTAATGTATTCACCATTTTATTTAATAATTTTACCCTATTTTCAAGAGGTGCAAGTTTTGTACATTGTACTTCCATACATGTTATTATTTTACAATCACTAGTAATTTATCATTTACCATAATATTTATATACCACATAAGCTATCCAGAGGTTTATTATCTATTCCTTGGTTTCGATTTTTTCTCGTAAAATTGTGTTGACCATGTTAGTTTCGTGTGTGTTGTGGTCCATTACACACCACTGCACCCGTTTGTTTTCGGTCATATGGGAAGGTATGTGTTGTTACAACGGACTAGAACGTTATTGAATGGTTGTGTGTTCAGAATTTGTGATGCATATTTTACCACAAGATAATAGCATGTAAATTAAAAAGTAAATAATATTATAAATGATGCTTTGTTTGTCTTACTTCGAATGTCTTGCACGCTCGTACAAACATATTGCGTCGTTATACAGTATTTATTCCTTGCAGAAATGGCCATAATCATGTAATATCTGCAGAAGCATGCAAAGTTATGTAGGCTCCACTTCAGAATTGGTCTCTAATAAGTATTTCAACTGGTCTATTATTAACATGGTTTTTTGAAAATGATATGATAAAGAAAAAAGTTTATTTATTTTCGTAAACGAAAGCCAGCGGTCCAATATAAACACAAAACTATAATGGAACGTGTTAAAACTGGAAGCTTTGAGATTATTGACAATGTATAGAATATAATATATACGTGTGTGTATGTAACGTGATATTTGTTTTTGCTGGTGTACAGTACGCGCCACGCGAAACCCGCAGAATTCGCGCTGTCGTGACGAGCCTTCGATCAATATTCGCGAAGCGACGTCACGAAAGTTCGCGACGATTCGCGAAAGATAGCGGGCGGGCCCATCGCGAGATTTCGCGACGAAATTACAGGTACATGTGCATCTGCTCTATACTATCAACTTTAAGAGTTTTACAGTTTCATGGTCTTTCTACATTGTGTATTGTATAGTGTCTGTTAAATGTAGAAATGTAAATTTTATGACCTTAAAATCACGTTTAATGAATGCCATATTTTTATATTATATATTTATTATATAATAAAGAACTATTTTTTAACAGTATTGGTCTAAGAAAAAGCATATAGAGGTCACAATGATTTCATATCGTATATACATTTAAGTTAACACTTACTATTCGGACAATTTTTTTTAAACTCTTCTTAAAATTATGAATCATGGATTGTTGTTAGAATTAGTTGATATCGATTATCGAATCTAGTCATTTAATATTCCAGTGTTAGTTAATGTTCACAACCCTGATATAGTTACATATAGTCTACATAAGATGGAAGTACATAGCAATAGTTCATTCAATCTTTATATCAAAATACTATAAATCTTTTTAAAGGATGACAACGAATAACCGGTTATCCGATTATTAAGGCGGCAATCCGGTTATAAATGTGATCTTTTGTTATTCACGTTCAAAACGCAGGTTTCTGATGAACAAGATGTACATGTGGATAAGAAATCTTCATGGCTAATGGGTGTCAATATCCAACCCGTGGACTGATCTGCAATAGCTCAATTGATCAACAGTGGTCGTGAACATGTAGAGGGAGCAACCACCTCTTATGTTGTAACTTACAGCTTTTGTTTGTCATTTAACACTGTATAATTATCCATTTAATTGCGTTTGATTTAACTGTTTCTGCTGTTGGCAATGTATAGGGCACGGTGAATGATAGTTCTTTATTTTAATAATTTTTGTAATTTCTGAACCGATATATTATAATATTACTTAATTTTTCTTTCCACAAAAATGTCGTTATTGTGTTGTCATAAATGTATGTTTAACTGATACTGTAAAAAGATAATTCAGAGTATTACATTTATATAACAATTCCGGAAAGTTCTTTTCAACGAATTATTAATTGACCGCTGAGTGTAAATATTGCGTTCAGGTGCGCATTTTTACTAATTACTTTCTCGTCGCGATTCGTGGCGGGACAAAATCCTTCACCACGAAAGTTTGCGAATACGCGCGAATATTCGTCGCGAGAATTAGCGAAGATTCGTGACATCGCGAGCGAGCGCTCTGCGCATCGCGATAAAATCGGCTCGTCGCATATCGCGAACTTTGCGGGTTTCGCGTAGCACGTACTGTATAAGCTAAAAACTACATAGCACATGGTAACTCCTGTTTTTTGCCTAGTATTTATTTGCACCACTTTTACAAACGTAGTAAAAGTAGTACAGCTCGGACACATTAACCTGACACTCGTGGACTCGATAAACATTACGAGCGCGAATTGTGAATTGTTTCCTGAATGTAAACTCGGTTTTGTTCGTGTACGTGTTTCACAAAGTTAATGATACCATCATTGTATTTTTCAGGGGTGTACTCTTTCAGCGATTTAACTCGATTCCATTACAAAATCCAATTTATTCATCGTAACTGATTTGTAATATAGTCATGCATGTGTTAATGTGGCCGAGCTATAATGAGAAAATTTAAAGGCCGCCGCTACACAACACCACAGATCCAAAACCCAGACTTCACCCAGAAAACTGTAAGCATAATTATGCTATTATTCAGCTGTCAACTCGTGTTTTTTAAACTTCAAACGTTTACTCTGGCAGTGGAAATGATCGACTCGATTCAAGCGCAATATTTAACTGTTCTTATGCAATCATAGAGCACTCAACTTCAATAAGAAGCTGAACATCACAGACTAAAACACTACAGTCTATTGGCAATCAGTAACCATCAATGAAGCATGCAACACATTCATATAGGCAATACACACCTGATTTTTCAAATAGTTAGCCAATTATATCTTTTAATCGACCACCAGGCAATCTAATCGAATATGCAAATAAAGGCACACAGTATACGCCATGATAAAATGTTGAACTACATGTATGTGTACATTAATTGTTCCGATAATGTATGAATTAATTCACATAACAAACCACATTTTGTTAAATTTACTTGCTTGAATTACACATCGTTCAGGTATTATGAAACTTAATGTTTTCATAATAATTATAAAAACAATATAATAAAAACAGCATAACATCAATAATTCATCACCCATTTTAAACTGGTAAATTGTTTTAATTTACAATTAACATAATGATTTAAAAGAACGAATCCATCATTTTAATACGAGATTTTTGGAATCTTGTGGTTTTGGGAAAACCGTTAACTGATAATGATTACAGTCCGTATATGTGACAAAGTTGGTGGGGGAATTTGATCTCTTTTTCCACTAAAACCAACCGCAGCATAATGAGTTATTGTTCTACGTGTACTTGTTTCATTTTGATTTTAAAGGTACTTTTACTCAGTAAAGATTTATTTTCGCCTCTCTCTGTCTTCACACTTGCTACAGCTGATTTTAAGGTAAACAATATTTGAAGAATACAAACAAACTGCTGTTAATACGGACATGCATTAAGCAAATATATATATTGCCTGTAGATACAAGTATACTAAAACGACTTATATAAATAATAACAAGTTACTGTCTGGTCATGGGAAATGTAAATATAACAGGTGAGACTTCGAATAATGTAACAGTGGATGTCTAAACAGTTCACCGAACTAGTTGTTTTAATACATTAAAAATAAAAGCAGCGCTGATTTTACTGAACCGATTTAACACATATTCAGGTACATGTAATTATTGATATCTACAATTTGACTTGATACTACCATATTGTTGTCATTTCTTAAAGACCTAGTTTATTCCTGCATTATTTGATGCCCCCCCCCCCCAAAAAAAACAAAAAGAAATAAATAAAAAAATAAAAAAATAAAATATGGGGTATTGCACCCCTGTGTATTGGCACCCCGCTGTGGTAACAGTGTGGCGACCCTCATAACAGCTGAGATCAATACACTGCTGCAGAGGAAACAGTGCACAAAGCCATTGCTCAGTCAGGTGCCAGAAAAGATTGAAGATAATGATAAGATATGTTATGGTATACCAATACACAGAGTGGAATACCCCATGGAGAGGCCAGACATTCCTTAAACTAGGCCTGTTCTTTTTTCAATACAAATACGGTACACGGATTACACATATATTAATTAATATAATATTGTAAAAAACATAAATGGATTGTGACGATCAATTTTATAACAGAATACATGCCTTTAATACATGTGTATTTTGCCAACGTGTATGACATGTCATTACTTGTTTGTTTTTTTATTGTATATAAATGTTATGAAACCATATACATGTATTTTAATCTCTAAAAACAGCATTCCACAAAACATGAAAAAATAAATTGTTCTTAAAGTCCTTATCAACGCGTCTGCCAGAATAGAAACACAACATGTCTTTTAAAAAAGTTGAGAGCATGAATCGTAGATATATATAATATAATAATATATTAACCAGAGTTGCTTAAAATGTATACGAAGAACACATCTTTTTTATGAAATTATGTTGACGAGGCAAAATGCATTTCTAGGTAGACGATTTTGAAATACATAACAAGAAATAATTAAGATACATGTTTGACTTATTAGAAAACAACACAAAATCCCCCTGTTCTTTTCTTTTAACGAAGTTTCGTAATTGTCAAGATTTTGATGACACGCGTATGTATATATAAATAACTTGAAAATTGGTTATTGTTATATTTCATGGTGATGAAGCTTAAGTAAAAGGTATGTACTGAGAGGAAATAGACAAAAGCGTATAAACGTGTAATATAACTTATTTCTTCTGTACATGCAGTTTGAAAAGAAACATTGCTTTTAGTAATTAACGTAATTTCAGTATGTTTCAATTATTTCGAGTTGGGTTTAATATATTGGACAAATGTACGTTTATGCTCTATGTAATAGAACATATTTTGTAAAGTCGTAATCATTAAGAAGGGACCTGGAAAGCGCAGCGAGCGAGACGTCAAAAGCCAAAAATAGTGTCCTTTGAGAACATAATTAGGTGCTTCACTTAATGAGTTCAATCCGGCCATTTCATTAGTTCAAATGGTAGGTTATATGTTTAAAAGCCATTATATGTAAATATAGTTAAATTATTTGCAGGAAAATGAGCTGGCGTGTGCTGATTCTAGCAGTTGTCATCACGTGTGTCCTAGCTCAGGACTCAAGGGTAGACGTCGGCGTCAGTTCTGACGCTCGAAGCGGTCGTCTCCACGGCGGGTTTACACGTGACTTTGGCAATGGTTTTAGCTTAGGAGTCCGGGGTCACGTGGATACTAACAGAAATTGGGGAGCGTCAATTGGAGGGTCGTGGAGGTTCCGGAAAAGGAGAAGCACTGAGCAGGTTAGTTTGTTCAAACCTATTTAGTTTAACACGATTGTGTCAAAAGCCAGAATGCTTATTGAGATTTGTTTTCGATTGCGTTTCCTGGGTAGAATCAATACTGTGTGTCTTTGACATAGATCTTTCGAAAGCAACCTTAGAAGCAATAAATTCACAATCTCTCAATCGCAAGGCGGACATAATGAAATATAACTGTAATATAAGGTAATACAACTGAGGGTGTCGTTTACATTATCTACTTAATATTGAACGTTTATTTCATAAAATATTGAAGCTCAGTTTGTACAACACTTCATATGCATAGTTATGAATTAATTTCTTTTATCACATATTATACTTTGTTTTCCATGTAATACAACCATTACGAATATTTTTATCTTACACATGTGAAAGGTAACATTTTGAGCGTTTCATTGGCTACACATTGTTTGACTGACCAATCGCATGACGTTATTTTGGTGAAATGACGTCGTCAACATAAAATGACGTCAATGCAGTAAACAACTTGTAGGATTTATCGACATGCTTTGGTAAAATTCGAACCATTTTTTTCGTTTAAAAGCATGTGATAAAAAAGATCTGACACTCGTGGTCATTTCATACCATGTTTTATTAAACTCGTCCAGGAAATTCGTTAGTAAGCTCGCCAAAGGCTCGCTTACTTACTAAATTCCTGAACTCGTTTAATAAAATATGGTATGAAATGACAACTCGTGTCAGATCCTATATAACGAAAATAAGAGTCATTCTCATATATCATTACCTTATAAAACAATATATTATTTTTATTTTTTTAAATGACTGCTTTATTGGAATCGCTTTATGTACAAGTACATAACAATATCACGAGTAGTTGAATGTAAATCATTATGACACTCCATCTCTATAAGCAATCGTGATATTATATTCAGACCAATGCCCAATTGTTGCGTGAAAGTATTTTTCATAAAAATAAGGGGATATTTCTTTAGACCAATTACTAACTGCAAAAATATAATGCTGCCGTGAACGTATTATTCATTAACACGTGCTGATATATTATTGAGACCAATGACCAATTGCAAACTTATATGTTGCGGGGAAATTATGTTTATAAACATGTTCTTATTTATGAACATGTGGATATATTCTATTTAGACCAATGATCAGTTGTATAATTATTATGTAGCATAGTACTTTCTTTATCAAGATATGGATATATTTTTTTTAGACCAATGACCAATAACATAATTATTATGCTGTTGGGAATGTATTTTTTTCATATACACATGATAAGATATTATTAAGACCAGTGACCATTTGCAAACGTTGCAGGTAAAGTATTTTACACTTCGCGTGGATGCCAATCAGTGCAATTTCAACCTGTATGATGTCAACAGAGATGGGGTTATCACCAAGGAGGAGCTTGTAGCAGTGTTTGGAGATAACCAGAAAACTGCAGAATTGTTTGAGGCGCTGGATATATTCTCAGGTGCGTGAAAATGTTATGTTATGTATTGTATTTGACTGTTAAATAATCTGCAATATTTGAATCAAAAGTTTAAAAAAAGCAAAACTTGTATTATACAAATATAATGTGGCTAATTCGTTACCTGCAGTTGTTATTTTAATGGACATTGTGTCCATTGACTGAACGATTATTTATCTACGCACAAAATAATATAGTATATGCAGAGTTAAACAAATTATGTTTTAATGTATTTAGTGATGTTTGTAAAGTTAAACTTGACAGGAATGCACTGTTTATTGGTCTTCATATGCTGTCATTTTATATAGTGGCAATTGTGAAAGGACGAAATTGAAGGATAATTATATGCGGATACATTGACTGCTTCTCACACGCACTTACCATACATGTTTTGGAGGTGTGTCACAATGCCATAAATAATATCAATACAATTCTTACTCAGTCGGAGATTCTATTAAGTACGTTCAATCAATAGTTTTTATAGTGTTATGGATTTTTTTACATTTATTTTTGTTTTTCAGGAGACGGCATGGTGGACAAGGAGGAATTTGTTTACACGGCGTCCAGAACTGTTGAAGGATGCTAAAATGTTACGTTTGTTTATTCCTTTTGACAAAATTGAACATGTAGCTAATAAATTATAACCAAAATCAATGTTTGGTCGTGTACTGTGTAATATAATAAGGAAGAGTAAATGATGCATCTGCAAGCAATGTCATACTTAATAGTGAGAATTTTGATTAAATTACTTGGGAAAAATGAAAAGCCATAAGAAGAGGTCGCATAATGACAGCGATCCAACCATGCAGATGCATCTGCGCTATAATGTCTTTTGAGAATACAATCGCAAACTACGGTTAAACGTGTCTCACACAGTCCTGATGCCAACATGCAAACAAGAAAAGGGCCAGAACAGAAAATACTGAGTACCTAACGTGATCATTTGAGTGCGTAAACCCTTTCAAAGATAGCTTATTATTACACATGATGCACATACTCCTTGGGTTGTACACAAACAGCTAATTATTACACATGATGCATATACTCTGGATTATGCTTGTCTAGAGATTTCTCTAACAAGAAACGATGCAGTTGATATTAGTTTATATTTAATTTCATCGTGAGAAAAAATCGTTGCAATTCTGTTGCTCATGAGTCGTGTCAGCGGCTATACACATCGTTTTATTAAATTCTAATATAAAATGGAATGCTTATATTTGACTGCAAAAAGTGCATTTTGTTCCACTGTTATAAAAGGGATAATATTATCATGTTTGGAACAAGTTTAAACATGTTTAAGGTCAGGATATCTATAGTTGGATATGCGTTATAGTGTCATATAGAAGTCGCTTTTACGAAAACATCGAATAGCCAAATTCATGTTAAATATACATATCAATGGCGCTATAACATTATCGTCACTACTGTAATTGTTGGCAATTATATACAGCGTGTTACCACAGCTACATCAGCGGGAGATAACTCTTACTAGCAACACAACTTAAGGCAAGTGACAAATTGCAAAATATGAAACCCACGTAACAAACACAATACATAAATAAAAATAAAAGTGGGGGCTTCTTCTTCGTACAAATTAAGCAATAAAGCTGGACCATTGTGTTACTGGCTCAGCCTCCCCATCAAATCGGGAAATTACTGGTTTCGTTAAAACTTCAATTGCTAGGTTGAAAAGTATTTCCTAGCTTACGCATACGCAATAAATTTCTTCTTTGTTACATATACAATATTCAAAGTTCGATCTCAATTTTTGCCATGACCAAGCTACTTTCCAATATATCACCATACCCTGTTGGAAAGATAAAGCCATAACCTTTAGAAAAAAACAGAATGTCAAAAATTCTATGCGTTGTAACTCAAAATATTTACCTTAGAAAAAACACACCGGTTTTGACGGGCATGGAGGCTGCCATTGTGCGCATGAATACATGGGCCAATAGTTATAAAGCTGGGAACCACTAGACAAAGTAGTGCACAAAAACAGTCTTTTTTCCTATTGCTTACATATATAACTTTAAATTAATACCAAAACATATCATTCAAACTGTATTTTACAAATTATATGCATCCTGCACGCAACCATATGTGCTTATTATCTAACTGACAACTGATGTAACCCTAAGGATGTGACTTCCGTTTTGGTGTTATTAGACCTTCTATTTTTGAATCCATCAGTTAGAACAAAAAAGTTCATTAGCTCAATGTCTAACTTAAATAAGTCGATTAAAATTTTAATTAATGTATGTTTTTTCGTCATATTGTGTTTGTGAAATTCATACAAATAACATTGTAGATTAATGTTATTGCACGAATATTAAGGAGATTTTTTTGTTGTAGAAAACCACTAAAATTGCCATTTGCCTTGTTTTGCTTAAAATAAGCAGGACTGATGACATGGGAAATCCGATGAGTGTGTATATCAAGAACTTTAAAATTCGTTATAGTTGTATTGCGTATTGAGGATCTTAGCTTTAAGGTACTTTAATTACGTCATTGTATGTTGTAATATTTATGTTATTGAAAAGTAGAGCTAATTCAAATCAAGAGAACACGTAAGTTATTATTCATATATATGTAATTGAAATGGAGAACATTACATAAATTATAATAAAGCAGGACATTTAGCATACAAGTTAAATAAACTTGTAAACAATCATAAACTTTAGTTTTCTCTTGAGATTTCATTGTATTTCTATAATTATTTTCTTAAATTTAAATGCCTTTTACAAATGTAAAAAATCGGGATCGTAAGCAAACTAAACAAACGGACTGTGATTATTTGCAGGATGAACATGGGCTGGCACGACTGATTCTGGCAGTTGTCTTCACGTACGCCCTCGTGCAGCTATTCAGCGCACAAGTCGAATATGACTTCGGATGAGTGAGAGCCAAAGCGCACTATTATTCCGACAGAGATTGGGGAGCCTCACTCGGGATGTATTGGAGATTCCGTCGAAGGAGGGGCACGGCACAGGTGAGCAAAATTACATGTTTGTTTCCACATTACACTATATATATAGAGATAATATTCTACGTATGTATTTCCTTGGCGTAAACACAGCTTTTTCTGAATATGCATTTGTCTTTGTTTCAAATAAAGCAAATTATTATATTCGTGACATTACATTAATGACGCTTGTCACGTCATGTTATGTGTTCAAAATATTATTTTCAACAACACCTAAAACTATTTTTGATAAATTTATTTATAAAATGTGCAGTATTGCACGCAACGTAATTCATTTATTTTTAGGCCGTTGCACATTTATATTATTATTTTTTTCTGTCGCAGTGTACAAGGTATTATTGTTTTGTTTACTGCTGCTAAAAAATCAATACATTTTCGTGGGTGTGTCTGTATGTATACACTTTGTTCGATATAGAGAAACATTTAAAGTGAAAACGCAAATATAACATAAATATCGTAAAAAAAGAATTGAAGTATTTAATATAACCAATTATTACATTGTTTCATCTTTTTAGTACACGACTTGGTGGACAGGAGGAATTTGTTTACATGACGTCGTAGACAGATGAAAAACTGCTAAAATAGTGTTTATATTGTTTTATCGTGGCATTTAAGTAATGCCTTCCGTTATTATGATGTATTTAACTATTACTACTATATGGTAAAATATTTAAACATGTATCAGTTTTTCAAGTTCCTTTGCAATCATCTATATCTGTGAGTATGATAATAAACGAAACGGTGGGAAATACAAATTCAGTTAATCGAATTCGTAATTACTTCAGCTGTTACAGAAGAATTAAAGAAACAAGTCCTTATTTACCTGACCTTACCTTTACCTTATCCTTATTTACCGAGTCACTTTAATCCAAACACAGTCCTAAACGGCGTTACTTTTATATATACTGTACATATTACTTATGACACATTATTTTACTGACTTGGGAAAGTTTATAAAATATTGACCTTGAAGTTTGTTTTTCTAATTTGTAGAAAGTTACACATATCAGGATAGTTCTATAAAAATACATTAGGTCTACCATATACGTTCATATTTCAAAATGGTTTTCATGAGCTGTTATGCTTTCAGATACACAATAATGATAATTATTAAATAAAAAAAAAAGAATAATGAAACTCCAGAGACATCACCAGAAGAGAAAAAAACATGTTAACACCCGCTGGTCCTTTTTAAGGGCAAGTGACCCATCGCCTACACAATACAGGACAATACGCACAACACTGCCATAAGACTGTTATTAAGGAAACATACACTCATGTGCCAAATTAAAGTTCATATACTTGATGACGTCATTGTTGATTTGCTCACAGCTATTCGTTTTTTAAGTTCATTTAGTGCAGACAATGTGTATTGCCAACAAATAATATGACTGGGGAAATTTTTACTGCCTCACCTGTTGACCTTTATAAGGGGAAGTAATACTTTTGTTTACATTTGACATTTCGTCATGGGTGCTAGAGAAATCCTTGCTCAAAAGAAATGTATAATGGATTTACATTTTAAACAATATAGTGGTAAAAACACTGCAGAATTACTAAATTTAAATAGATTTACAGTGTGTAAATGTTTAAAAAGGGTCAAACAAGAGGAAAAGTTTTGAAACCGCAATTAGCATTTTCAACGGTAATTTTTGTTTTGTCCATTTGTCAGTCGTTATGGGCTGCTTTTAATCTTAGCACGACTGTAGCTTGCCATGACAAGTAATAGATCACCAGCAGTATGCTTACGAAACAAATAGAGGATATTTGTACGTTTTCGGTGTGATAAGGCGTGATATCATCACCGGAAAGGTAGACAATTAATATTTTCACGCAAGCGCTCGTGAAAATATGTAAATTGTTTCCCTTTCCGGTGATGATATCACGCGTTATCACACTGAAAACAAACAAATTTTCGTTTTATTTTATGCTTTATTAAGCTTTTTTTTTAAACATTTTATTGGAAAATATCGCCGGAATCATAACGTCATGACGTCAAAATAATGACGTCATTTCACAGTTAAGAGTCCGGCATCGGTGACGGTCCGTTTCATTTATTGTATTAAATTGGGACCCAATAAGTAGTACCTCAGTTTGAGTGATATAGGAATATATCTCAATGCTATGTTTCTATATTTAACTATAGGAATATATCTCAATGCTATGTTTCTATATTTAACTATAGGAATATATCTCAATGCTATGTTTCTATATTTAACTATAGGAATATATCTCAATGCTATGTTTCTATATTTAACTATAGGAATATATCTCAATGCTATGTTTCTATATTTAACTACTTAGCATTAAATAAAACGTTTTAGTTATATAAAATATATAATATTGCCACAAGACAGTTTGCAAACTAGTTACGTCACTAGTTTCAAACTGCGATTGCAATTACATTTTATTTGTTGGAAAGAAGGCCTTTTCATTTTCTTAAATTTTCAATTGCTTTTTTAAACTATCTTATTTACTTCAATATTGCTGTGTCAACATAAATCTACCTAATATATTCATCGACTGAAATGCACGCAACAATTCTATTAATTTTGTAGTTTTTGCGATGCTTGATGATGCGGTTTGATCTCTGTTGAATACTGAGTAATTTGATTATTTTGAGTGATTCTATATTGCGGTTTGGGATGCTGTTAGTGATTAACGACAGTTCACAGCATAAACTTATGCATATTCAACTTTATCGAAAATAATAAACAGCATACATTTAAGAGATCAAGTATTAAGATTTATCAAATATTAAAGTTAATACTACGCCTGTGTTATTGATGAAAATTGGGTACCATTGTATGTTCAGTCTCGAGGTGGGGCAAGATGAGCTATAATTATAATATTTATTCGGACAAAGTGGTGGTGTGTTGCACGTGTTGGTGTTTAATCAAGGCCTAGTATAATAATAATCTTAAACAAAAATAACGCCTATTTACATGAATGATATACAAATGTACTCACCCGGTATCTTTAAAGGCAAATTATATTAAAGTTGCGGATTAGATTATGTAAGTATTTAGCACTAATACATAGACAAAATTAACTATTCAGTGAATTTCAAATTATTTTCTGAAGTAGAAAATGCATGTAAACGTCAATGGATAAAAGGAAAAATGTCGAAAATAGTCAAGGAATATAAAATGGTTCGGGATGTTTTGCTTTCCCCTTAGGTGTTTTGGTGTATGTTGATGTTCTTTAGCGGATTAATGACAGACGACATTGAAACACAATACGAATTCTTCTGTATGTTTTGTAATAGAATGTGTTTAAGATTACACATACAACGTTTTTAATAGTTATGTGCTGCATGATTTCAAACACTCAAATAGCGTAAGACGTTTTCTTTTTCTAAAATTTAATACGAAAATGTCTTATTCCTAATTAAAGGGCAATAGTTCACTGAACAATGATTAAAACGGAACGACCTGACAATATGCGCATGAACATCCGGTAAGGATGCTGCATATCAAGTTTCATCAAATTCGAGCCATTAGTTCCTGAGATATCGCGCGGAAACGAAGTACATGATGGAAGGACAGAAGGGTGGACGGAAGGACGTCGGGACATGGAGTATGATGGATAACATCGTCGGGGATATCTATTTGACACCCAGACAAACTGAATGGCAGTGGAATTGGAATTCGGACGAACGGGCTAAGCGGAGACTATATGTTTCCACCCCTTCGGGGAGCATAATAACAAGAACAACAAAGCAACAGCATCAGGTAAAAAGGTTTACTATCGAATGGTTTCATCCAATTGCGTGTGAACATGTTATACGTTGAATGTTGTGTTTAGCAGCCTTCCAACATGGTAGAAATCATGTACGTTAACTCCTCATTGTCTACCAGTCCATCTCCTGTTGGCAAAAATTCAAGCATCAATTAACACACATAAACAAGTCTCAACTTAATTTACTAACATATTTGAATTTGTTGACAACGGCTGAGATAATAAGGCAATTCAATCACAATACTTTTTGATGAACCGTAATTGAAGTGTTGAATGATATTTGAATTTAAAACAGAACCGATTCAGACTATTATCATTGTTCATCAAATGTAGGGCATGTACAGACGACTCGACAGTTAATCTAACAACAATGTACCTGATAATAAATCTATTGTTTCGAACAATTCATCGGTTTGCTCGGTGTTGCCAAATACCGCTACTAACTCTTCCTTGGATATCAGACCATCTCTGTTCATGTCGTACAGGTTGAAATTGCATCGGTCCACAGACACTTGCATCGTGGAATGCTTCCCCTGTAAAAAGAATAATATATTTATTGACGTGCATAACGGTTACTAAAAGAAAAACGAATGTAATTGTAAATATGGCATGTGGATCAAATGGTGTTATATTGAGAAGTTGTATTGGTGAATATTAAGATCAATATTCTAATTTAATGCTTGCAATTTAAGTTTGTTTAAGTTGTAATTTGTTTTTGTATGGAATAGCTGCCGGATCAGTTTCCACATAGATTCAATTTACGTGAAGAAAATTAGTTTCGAAAAGTTATCTGATTTATATTTGTACAAACATACGACACGCAAACAAGAACACATTTGATTTTTACACTGAAAACACACACCTGGTTGACGCTTCTCCTCCTTCTCCATCCAAACGACGCCCCTACGGACGCTCCTTTGTTTCCCTTCGTATCAGCATGACCCGAAGCCCCTACGCTCCAGCCCCCTCCAAGGTCTTTTTTGACCCCCACATCAACTCGTGCGTCCTTCCCGTCCGTGCTGACTTTTACGTCAACTTTGTTTTTTTTGTCGTCTTGGCAACCCCCTTGGTGGCCAAAGATCACAAGTACAAGCAACAGAGGAACTTTCATGTTTTCAGACTATAACATAAAATATAAAAATGGACCCTTATTAAGTGCAGTGTATTCAAAACCTTAATGCGTCAAACATTAAAGACAATGCACTCTCTAAAATCTCTAAACATGTTATTCTTCACAATGATGATAACAATTTAGAAAGAAAGAATGTTAACATATAAATTAAATAAAAAATCGATAAAAAAGCAGAAGATATATAATTTATATATTCACTATGTTGAAAAACGTATAATTTAGAAACTCACCAGGTTTAAAAAAACATTTAATAATATATACTCACCAGTTTGATGTCCTTAAAACGAAAACCGTCTAACTTGAGACTAGTTATGTTGATATCACTACAGCTTATATAAATACAGGCATAGATCCGGCTACAGAGAATCTTCTAGAAACGTGGATTTCAAAAGTCCCCAAATCTAGCGGTGATTTTTTCGTGCGTTACATAAAAACCACAAACAACGAAGCATGTTTACGCAAAATAATTTCCACTAAAAGGTTAATGCATGAGAAATTATAAGGACATTTTAATTCATGGAAATTTAGGTAAACTTATTATCGTTGTCATGCATGTTTGGCTGCATCAAATACTTACTTTCCTGGAAAAAAAAAATATCGGTATTTTTATTTACATTTACATGTAGCTGTATTGTGATTAATTATTGGCCAAGTGCGAAGTTCGACAAGCCTTTAAACCGGTTTAAATCCCCAGTGCGTTGCATTGCCTGTTTTAAGGCGGTGACCTCAGTTTTAATAATTTTATGTTTTGTGCTCTGTCGTGTGTATTGTACTGTGTTGTATTGACAATTAGTCTCTTTCCTAAAATAAAAGACAAGAAGATGTTAATAAGGTGTTTTTTTTACTGCTGATGTTTCGTGGGTCTCATAATTTTTTATTGATATGTTAACATCATTTTTATATTCAAAATTGCATTATAAGATATAAATAAAAATAGTTTTCTTAAATTCTAAACAAAACTTACTATTACAGATTTAATGCAAAACCGATGTCAAAGACTGATATTCGACACATTATCGGAGACAGAATTAAGCATAAGTACTGAAGTGTGTCAATGGTAATATTTTTTTCGATTTCTGAATTACAATACAACACAATTAATAAACAATTTGTTTCAAAATACTTCAGAGTTTGAAGTGGAATACTTCCATTGTGCTTTTTATAACGATCTTTTCGAAAACATGAAACATGCTGAGTGTTACTACATACTTCCAATCCTATTTCTTATAGTTGTACGAGTTGTACAAGAATACAATGGTGTACTAGAAAATACAATACTACCATCAACATTTATATACATTACGCAGTTTCGTGAGCAAATCGAACAGCAGGATATTTGTCCCACAATGCACTGTTGCTATATGCGCATGAAAGTGACTTCAGGATATAAATAGATACGCCATTCAACAGTGGATAGCACATAGCTGAATACTTCAGGATATAAACACTGGAGCATTTGTCTTTAATTCAAAGTTGTTATAGAGGTTGGAGAGACTTGAGAATTTAAGTTCTGGAAGATATTTAGCCCGTAGCACATTTTTTAAGTGCCCTAGAGTAACACAAATCTATCATCCTTCTTTTCTTCTTTTGTACTGTTGTGTAGTGACTTGAGATTTTAAATACCAGAAAACCTATCAACCAATGCAGTGTTTGCCCGCAAATGCACTGTTGTGACCCGTGTTGTGACTGTCTTCAACATAAAACCATGGGACTGGAGTCCCTCATTAACAGGTGGGTACAAACAGTGATGTGACTCAAATGACGATGTTGTGACCCAGTGATGATGTGACCCAGTGACGATGTGGCCCAGTGACGATGTGACCCAGTGGCGATGTGACCCAGTGACGATGTGACCCAGTGACGATGTGGCCCAGTGACTATGTGACCGAGTGACTATGATGTGACCCAGTGACAATGTGACCCAGTGACGATTTGGCCCAGTGACGATGTGACCACGTGACATTGTGACTCCGTGACGATAATGTGACCCAGTGACGATGTGGCCCAGTGACGATGTGACAATGTGACCCAGTGACGATGTGACATCTGTGATGAAGTGACATCCAGTATTGTATTGGATGATAAAGATCCATTCTCACCTAAATTGCTGACAACAAGAAACACACACACACAAAATTAATAGTTTCCATAGCTATGTCAGTTTTCCAGAAAGTCGGCTTTTCTCAAGTGACATTGATATGTCTTCGTTCCGAGACATTGATAAACACAGGCAGAGGGAATAATAGAAAATGTCATCCGAGCAGTTGAACAGTTTCCTGAAGCACAAATGATGCTTGCCTTCTAGAGATTCAGTGGTGAGAATGTGAGAAAATCTAGATATCTCTTTGTCAAATTGTCATGCAGAGTCATAACTTATTGTATGATAATGAAGCGAATCCATGGAAAAAAAATTAGTTGTAGAGTATTAAATTATTGTGTCAGTTGTTTATTGTCAGCTAGGTTTCTGTGGCTGGTATAGATCGTTGGTAATGGGTTTCGATGTGGGGTTCTGCAAGCAAGGTATCGATTCCATCAGTGAAGAAGCATTTGAACGACTTGCGTGTGTAGTTGCAAGAAATGCATTTGTTATTTATCGTTAGTCTGGTTCTGGTAAAAGTAACACATTTATTTCTCTTGTTTTGCAAAAACCTTTTTCTGTATCAATATTTCCCATTTAATATGAAGGTTTGTTTTCGTGAAGACTGCACAAGTTATTGAAAACTATGACGTTTATGTAACATTTTGGTTTTGTGGCTTCTAGCTTTCTAGCACACTGTAGGAGGTGCGTCATGGGAAAACCGGGCTTAATGCATGTGCATAAAAAAGTGTCATCCCGGATTTGCCTGTGCAGTCTGCAAAGGCTTATACATTCGGGATGACACTTTCCGCCTATAGTGGACAGAAAATACAATAAAAGCAGAAAGTGTCGTCCCGGATTAGCCTGTGCGGACTTCAAAGGCTAATCCGGGACAACAATTTACGCACATGCATTGAGCCTGGGTTTCCCACGACACTCCTTGTATAGGAAGAGACTGACTGACAACTAGGATGGACCCATTAATGGCTACTTCTGTGCACTGGAGTTATTAACAAAATCGTGTCTAATTGGTGTATTTGGACTGCAATCAGAAGGAACAAGTTTTGAAACATATTCTTTATAAGATCCTGATCATTATGCTTGAAAGCTGAACTGGATCAAACTAAGGTCCCCTTGACCGAACTTAGATATACTGGGTCAGACTTAGATCTCCTTGCTCTAACTTAGATTACCTCAATAAAACTAAGATCAACTTGATCAAACTGACATGACGTGGATCAAACTTGGTTCAACTCGATCAAACGGGATGAAAACTTAATGCCTTGGATCAGACTTAGATTCCCTCGATCAAACGTAGATGACCTGGATAAAACTTAGATCCCCTGATGATACTAAGATCCCAATTAGTCTGCACTGAAGCTAATTAGCATCTTGGTTGGTAACACATGTGAAAATTGATCTTAACATCATTCAGAAATAAGCAGAAATATATGTGCATTTTCACATAAATGTCAGTAGGTGTATTTCTTGAGTGGTCATTAAATATTTATAGGGATAGAATGCGTTCTTGTCATTGTGAGATATTTTTTGCAAAATGTCCTGCAGTAATTTTATAACTTTTAAGGAGATATATCATTTGTTTATATGAAATGAGTTGTTGTTTAGCAAATTAAACATAGTGAATCATTTTGGTCTGGCAGTTCTTTATGGAGAGCTTGCAGAATTATATGGGACGTATCTTTTTTTGTCATAGGAATGGGATGTTTCCATGGTTATATTAAGGCACTGTGGTAATGTAGTTTTTAAGAGTGATTTCCATGTTTAGTTAAACTGTTTAAAAACACACTATATTGATATGATAATATTATCATAAATAATGATAAATTAGATTTAAATTGAGAAAGTCTGTGTTCCTTTGAAAAAATACTACGACAGTCACACAGTAAATTAGTTTCAGAGGCTTGTTTGGCAAGGGATATCCATATGTTAGGGGTCAAAATAAACATGTCTGCTAGATTACATTATTTGTGAAAAGTGTAAAAATGTTAATGTTAAGATAAGATTGTTTTTGATTTCATTAATTGTGGTTATGCAGCCAATGGCACAACATAAACAGTATTTGTTTTGTTGCATTTAAAATTGAAGTATTTTGTAGTTCTTCTTAAAAGTCAAATCCATCAGAGAAAGAAAGAAAAAAACAACGACATTTAATTGGTTACTTCATTTGCACATCACCTACATAAATGTGGAGTATTCATCTTTGATTTTCTTAAACCGAAAATAATGATGTCAGATTTGCACATTTTTAGACATCACCAATGGATTCATTAAGCCGTGTATTCCCAGAACCATGCTCATATATCTGACATTGTGCACATTGTATATTCAGCCCCTCCCCCTCTCCCCAGCACAGTATATCACAAGACATGATTTCCAGCCTGGAGCAAACTCTCAAAGCGGTTACCTCCCCTATCGGTTAACGGTAAGCACTGCCATGACAAATAAAATACTTCCAGATCTGGAAGGATTACGAGTTTGTTACTTTTGCTTATTTCATGCAACTCAGTGCAATTGTCTACATAATTGGACATTTTATATATGGTTTGCAGTCAATAATGAAAACAGAAAAAGAAAATAACTAATGAAAACCATAAATAATATCAAGAAGATTCAAATCGATCATCATCACGTGGTTTGGTATGACGGCAGGGGTTTGATTACAGCTATGCTCGGAACCAGTCAAATCTCTGCCCGGAGGTGGCGCCTGGAGTAGTACGCCAACCGTCTGGCCGAGGTTGAACAATGTCAGCAGCGGGCCACCACTCCGGAAGAGTTGGCAAAATTATAATAGATGATGTTAAGTTATTAATATATAGTGTATAACAAATTACCAGACTGTGTTCGTGACATTTGAGTGATATTTATGCAGTCAAATTATTGCTCGGTTCATGGTAATTGTAATAAAATATTGTTTAATGTTTTGATAAACTAAAAGAACTAAACATTAGTTTTGCAATAGTCCATGCCCATTGCTGCTAAATTCACATCATATTTTTAGCTCACCTGAGCACAAAGTGCTCATGGTGAGCTTTTGTGATCGCCCGTAGTCCGTCGTCCGTGCGTCCGTCGTCAACTTTTCATTCAAATGACATATCCTCCTAAACCAATTGGCAGATTTTTACCATACTTCACAGGAATGATCATTGGGAGACCCTCTTTAAAAGCTATTCAAATCGTTACGGTCCGCTGCATATTTAGGTCACCAGAGCTAAAAATAGATATTAAAAGTGTAAACTTAAAAAATCTTCTTCTCTGAAACCGCAAGGCCCAGAGGCTTCATATTTGTTATGTAACATCCTATAGTGGCCCTCTACAAAGATTGTTCAAATAATTCCCCTGGGGTCAAAACTGGCCACGCCCCCGGGGGTCACATGGTTTATATAGAATATTTAGCAAAATGACTTTAAAAATCTTCTGCTCTGAAACCAAAAGGCCCAGAGGTTTCATATTTGGTATGTTACATCCTATAGTGGTCCTCTACAAATATTGTTAAATTTATGCCTCTAGGGTCAAAACTGGCCACGCCCCCGGGGGTCACATGGTTTATTTACTCTTAAATAGCAAAATGAATTTTAAAATATTTTCCTCAGAAACCGCAAGGCCCAGAGGTTTCTTATTTGGTATGTAACATCATATAGTGGTCCTCTACAAAGATTGTTCAAATTATGCCCCTGGGGTCAAAACTGGCCACCCCACGGGGGTCACATGGTTTGCATAAACTTAAATAGCAAAATGTCTTTAAAAATCTTCTCCTGAAACCGCAAGGCCCAGAGGTTCGTATTTGGTATGTAACATCCTATAGTGGCCCTCTACAAAGATTGTTCAAATAATTCCCCTGGGGTCAAAACTGGCCACGCCCCCGGGGGTCACATGGTTTATATAGAATATTTAGCAAAATGACTTTAAAATTCTTCTCCTCTGAAACCGCAAGACCTAGAGGTTTCATATTTGGTATGTATATGTGGTTCTCTACAAATATTGTTCAAATTATGCCCCTGGGGTCAAAACTTGTCACGCCTTCGGGTCACATGGTTTATATAGACTTAAATAGCAAAATGACTTTAAAAAGACTCTCCTGGACGGCAAGGCCCACAGCTTTCCTACATGTAGTACATAACATTGCATAGTGGTCCTGTCCAAAGATTGTTCAAATTATGCCCCTGGGGTCAAATCGGGCCACACCCCAAGGGTTCACATGGTTTATGTAGACTTAAATATCAGAATGACTTAAAAAGTCAAATTATGCCCCTGGGATAAAAATAAGCCACACTTCGGGTATGCACATTCCAATTGGGTTACAAGGTCTCAGGTGAGCGTCCTAGGGCCCTCAGGGCCCTTTTGTTATGATAATGGAAAGTTCAGAGTATTAAATATAGCTGTGGGTTAGGTGAAATGGTGTCTTGTGATAATTTACTCTTAGATACATGGTAATAGCTTCTCATATGTTGAGTTGACTCCCATATATATTGCCCAGGGTGTGAATAAAGAAAGAGTATTATATAGTTGCTTTTGCATAAAGCAAAATATTTTTTGGAGACATTTTGTAAACAAATGTTAAGTATGGCCATTTATAAAATAAACAATAACCTGTGATATTAATAAACAGTATCACATCCGCAGTTTTATTGTGTCGCCAAAAAAAGGCGACATATAGGGGTTACTTTGGCGGCGGCAGCCCCTTTAGTTTGTGCAGACAATAGCTTGAGAAGTTTTTGTGCAGTCATTATGAAACTTTAGGGCAATCTTGCTATGCATAAAAGAAAAGATAAGTTCAGTTTTCTGCATAATTGCTCTTAGCTTACTTGAGTTATGCCCCGTCAGGTGACACATCTGACTCGCGGAGTTCTATTAGTTAATGTATTCTTTACTAGCCAGGAACGAGGAGCATCACCTGATAGCCCAGTATTGCCAAAGTCTGAACGGGGACAAATTTTCACATGCCGTAAATGGACACATACATATAGGTCGGCACATTGTGTTAAACATGAATAAGTGGATGTATTGCCCTTTGGCTTGTCTCGACACATGTCGCAAGTTTGAATCTCGTAGTGGTTATTTTTCTGTTTTAATGAAATCTTTTACTGATAAATTAACTAATTTCAAGAAAATATCAAAATGTTAATCACTTTTGTTACAACTCACCTTGTTACAGACTTGTTACAGCTCACCTTGTTATCAGAAACGCAACTATTGCATGAAAAACATGAAGGTTTCTAATAAGATTCATTGCTGAAAACTAATGAACAATATTTAGATTACTATAATTAATTTGTGTCAAAGATAAACAGATATTGTGAGCAGACATGGCATGGTTCCCTTCAGCATTATGCAATTACCAAGGATATCAGAAATTTTACTGTATTCCAGTTACCGGTCCTATGTAGATTATGATTATTATGTTGCCTCCTACGACATATTCTATAGATTACAATCAATACAAGAATTGCAACTGCCGGTATTGCAGTTTGAAAGCCATATATTCAGATCATGATTATTTAGTACCCGAGTCGGCAAGATATTGTACGCATGACAATGGACTCCCTGTATTCCTGTTAAAGATCGGTATGGAGATAACTGATCTGTACTATTTTTCAAAATATTGTTCACATCACAAATGGTAATAGACCTGTTACTGCCTGTGTTCCAGTTAAAGAGCCCTATGCAGATCATGATGGCTGTAGACGTCCACCAGAAGACAGAACTCGAGGCCATGATCAAAGACTTGGAGGAGGAAAACAGGTACATTATATCAATGAAATTAATACTTTTTAGTGTTGTCTTGTGATTGTTGATTTCCAGTGGTGTGTGTGTAGTACATTTTTATCCAGTGCACCGGGATTCTCCCCCATATGGCCATTGTCCCCATAAGACTTAATGTTAGTTGGGTTACGGGGGATAGTGCAAGATACAGGAGACGCCCAGTTCCAGAGGCGACCCTGGGTCTTTTAGTGCACCGTGTGAATCACCTAGTACACTGCACCTCGGTTTAACGTCTCATTCGAAAGACGAGTTAGTGAGTTAGGGTGTAGCGGGGGCTCAAACCTGCAACCCCTGGGTTGTGAAGCCAGTGTGTTACCACTAGACCACGGATCCACCACATTTTCAGTGGTCACACAGTTAGTAAAAAACACACCATATATACAATTAGATTGTAATGGCAAATACAATAAATTATGAATCTCCATATGCGTCAGCAGTAGAGAAATTCTTATTAACATCCGAAGGTTCTGTATTTTATCCAAGGGACCAATTGCATATTCAACACTGTATACAGTTTGAAAAACACGAAATTCAAAACATAAATTATCAAAATTGAGGTGACTGTCTTGGAACTAATTTTAAGTTAGTCTATTGAAATATTTTTATTCTTTTCTCCTAAACTGACATAATTTCAGAACACTTCAAGCGGAGTATGACCGCCTCCGAACACTGCAAGTGCACAACAACAACGAGAACCAGGTGCATGTGAAGGACACGGATGAGTTCACCAATCACGATGAGGAGATGCTTGCAGAGGCCAAATTGCTACGGCAACACAAGGGTCGTCTGGAGGCTCGCATAAGGATTCTCGAGGATCACAACAGGCAGCTGGAGGCTCAGTTACAGAGATTGAGGACTCTCTTAGAACAGGTGGAATGCTGCTTCTCTTTTGCATAATGTTCTGAGGCAGACAATCCACAACATTTACCGGTAATGTTTTGTGACAGAATAGCTCAAGAAGACATTATTTTGATAACAAATTGATCACCTGCCGTCATGCAATAAGATTTGTCGTCACAAAAGTGGTAGCTAACACATATACCAGTGTCATTATTTACATTATAAAGCTCCCAAGGAAACTCTTCCAACGAATTTAAATGCGTAGCATAAGATTTTAATTGTGAGAAATGTTGGTTTACAAAAGATTTGGTGCTAAAATCATTATTATGTTACCTAAACTAATGTTAGACAAAAATGATGAATAACATGTGGTTGATGTTTAATTTTCAGTCTGGTGACAAGAGTACCATAGCTCGTTACCACGGGAACCATCGGGGAAATACTTCTCAGCTCAAATGGAGTCTGCGTCGCACATGAACGGTCATCATTCTGCAAGTAAGTTAACATGATTCTGTTTTAATAAGAAACACTTTTATGAAATCTGTGTCATAATAACCAACTAATATCTTCCATGTACATATATTATAAACTTGCCATGGCCTCAACTATTACTCAAGTATACCCAAAAATATACATATAAACATACATATACTGCATAACGTCAACTTACATGTATAAACTATCACTATTAGAACTTTGACCAAGTCAAGAACAAATTACGTCAAGTCAAGAACAATTTACATCATCAGTGGTACGTCATTGGTGATGAGCATAGGATATTGGTTGGTCAGATGACTATTAATTTTTTAAGTTGCCAACATTGACTTTTGCAGCTTACAGCATAGTTATATTCAGCCATGTTAGTTTGGTTATTGTAGCTTATACAATATCTCCCTTGTTGAAATCAAGAAATCCTCCACCATATACTGTGACAGCTGTGTGACTTCCATACAAGCCAAAAACATTTTATATGGACAGAATGGTTCTGCACAAGATATAAACCAACAAGTTGTGACTTTTCAATCAAGGCTCGAGTTGACCAATTATGTGTTTATATTTCATTGGTAATAATAATATCACATGGTTTACTCCAAATCCTTGGGCAAACAACCTTAGACAAACAGAAAGGCAGAGTAACTGTTTTTTCAACTGGTCAATTTAATGCAAACATTATGAGCGTTGAATTTATTTAACGATACATGCATTGTGTGCACGTTTTTACATTATTGTATTGTGCATCATTTGATAAATGTATTCTTTATCAGATATGTATTGGCAAGCATTTGCCAGGAAGACAACAGTCGCATGGCAGCTCTAGGCGCTGATAATAATCTACCACCATACAACCCTGATAGAGTCCGAGGTAGGATAATCTTTGTAAAATGTTCTCAAATGTGTTGATTGTTAGGTGATTTCTATAATCTGTTCATCAGCTTATTTAGTTAGATTTACATGCTTGTTTAAAAAGCGTAACAAAACATGGTGCCATAATAAGATATAATGTAATGCTACTGACTTATATGACATATTCAGCTGATGTTAAGGTTTCAGTCAGATTTCCAGTCATTGGGCACATTTTGTATCACATGTGCAAATACAAATAATATGGTCTGTTCTATAAATTTACTTTTGAATTTTAATATTATGTTCATCCATGCGTAACAAAAGCAATCTAATAAAAACATCATATAAAAGTGTGTTATCATCATTTTATGAACCTGCTAGGATGGGAGCTTGTTACATGTGATTTATTGCTGTAAACGCATTTTCCATCATGAATGTAACGCTAGGTATTTGATGCAGAACACAATATCTGAAAGTTGTTTAAGATGTTGTGTTTCACATAGTTTCAGGTACAGGCAGCGTAGGTGAACTTTTCAACCGAGCAGGTCAGGTGGGGAAAGCAGTGGGATCCTTAGTAACTGTCATGACTGATGACAACGGTGATGCCATAGTAGAGGAGGACAACAACTTCTGACATCATCAGTAATGTCATTTATGTCATTACTGATTTCAACGGTGATGCCGTAGTAGAGGACAACAACTTCTGCTTACATCACATATGATGTCATCAATGTGTGTGTACTTGTCAAAAACATTTACAAGTGATATGCTGTACTGTGCAAAAGTCTTCTGTGATGTCATCAGTTCATGTGTATATGTAAGAGGTGACATGAAAGAAACACAGCCTCCAACATCATTGGATGATGATGTCATAAAGTATAACCATACTAATTTTCGCTGATGTCATGATGATGTCATAATATGCATATCATTGTGAAGAACTTTGAGCTGGTAATCTACGATGACTTACTTTCAGTGCATTGTATTACTATCATAAGTACAAAAGACATAATGTTTACATGACATATAGACCAATTTTACTGTTTTTATAATTTTAAAATTTTACAAATCAAGGTACATACCTGTTTAGTGTAAAATATGCTGCATCTTAATATGAAGTTGTTTTGAGTGTGCATTATCAGCAAGCCTTTCATTATACAGATTTCCCAGTGTACATTAAGTTAATGACTCATGTTAAAGTTTTTAAATGTTACCAACAAAAGAAAAAAAATAGATCCATCACCTAATATTGGTTAAGAAAAACATCACTTGTATGTTTTTGTACATTTATAACAGCATAATTTTATTTGTCCTAAACTATTATGATGTCCATATAACGCCTTATTGTTGAAGAGCCATATTAATATGAGAGCAATTTATTTTTAAAACATATAATTATGTTAATAGTGGGGGTAAACATATTTGGTAAAATGAAGGACTCTTCAAATGCTTCAGGCAACATTAATTCTAGATAGAATCATGTTATTTTTTAGGTATTAAATTGACAAACCTTGATGCAACTTTGCTGAATGGTTTTGTGTTAAGAGATGGATGATTGCAAATTATTATTGGTGAATAATAAACAGATTCCATAATCACTGCCAAGGTTATGTTGTATGATATTACAATGAGCAAACAAGACACTTTGTATGTATTGCACTTGCAACAAATTGTGAATGAAAATGTATGCGGATGCTCAGCGTAATTGAAAACGTTGAAGACTGTACTGCGTATACTCGCTCCATGATACTATCACAGAATTATTAGGTGTAAACGAGTTGATAAATGTGGTGAGAAAAGAATGTTTAATATATTTGTTGTAAACTCTTCTATTTATGTTCCTAAATTTTAAAATTATTTTCAGTTAATTTATGTTATTTCATATGTCAGGATATATCTCTACAAATAGTGTTAATAGCTTAATTGCAATGATGATCTATAAATAACACAAAATATGTGTGTATATTCAGTCCAGTATTTATATATATTGTAGTTACATATATTTAAATGCTAAACCTTATTGAAGGAATTATATATTAATGTATTCATGATTATTTACATGCTAATATTTTATAATGTAGGGGCATGTTCACATGAGTATTTGTGGGCCCATGTTTAAATTAAAGATGGAACACTTCTTTGTATAGAAATATATACTGAACTACAAATTCTATACATATACAATTATATAATTCTTTGTATTGCACAATTATTGATTAGTAAATTTACAAAACATAGCTACTACTCTGCTTTTGTTATTTGTATACATTATTTAATATCCTTTAGTTTTGTTGGTGCTATATATTGTAATTATAATCTAAAACATGTATTTTAACTTTGTATCTAACATTATACAATATAAAAATTGCTTGTAAAAATATGGACGTAAAACAACATTAAAAAGGAAAGCAATTGCTAATTGTATAACTTTAAAGACACACCTTCAGTCTATATGTATGCTAACACATTATGTTCCCCTCCATGAAAATTGCTTGTGTGCGATATAATATATGAGAGGTAACTGCATGATTTGTGTTAGATTAGATAGGATAATTAATAAGGTATACATGCTCCATAGAATGTGTTGGGGTTGATGGGTTATTTCCATTTAAACCTCCTGCACATCATTAGGTCACCAAAGTGTGTTTTATTCTTGTATTGTAGCCAACTGGTAGTGGCTGGTTTAGAAATAAGAGTTTAGAATGTAGATTTTAAAATTCCTTCTGTGGTCATGGCGTGGACTTGATTATTAATAAATGATGCTTCAGAAAGACACAACACTCATTAGTTGCAATTCTGTTGAATGCGTTGGCTGTTTGTATTTGAGGCGTGCAGTGGGAAAACCGGGCTTAATGCATGTGCATAAAGTGTCGTCCCGGATCAGCCTGTGCAATTCGCACAGGCTAATCCAGGACGACACTTTCTGCTTTTATGGTATTTTCTGTTTCAAGGAAGTCTCTCCTAAACATAAATCCACTGTAGGCTTAATTAGCCGTCTCCGATTAGCCTGTGCTGTTTGCACAGGCTAATCCGGGACGACACTTTACGTACATGCATTAAGCCGGGTTTTCGGACGACACGCTTCATTTCCATTGTAATATTTTAATGTATTCACCATTTTATTTAATAATTTTACCCTATTTTTAAGACGTGCAAGTTTTGTACATTGTACTTCCATACGTGTTATTATTTTATAATTGTTTAATCACTAGTAATTTATCATTTACCATAATATTTATATACCACATAAGCTAACCAGCGGTTTATTATCTATTCCTTGGTTTCGATTTTTTCTCGTAAAATGACCATTTTAGTTTCGTGTGTGTTGTGGTCCATTACACACAACTGCACCCGTTTGTTTTCGGTCATATGGGAAGATATGTGTTGTTACAACGGACTAGAACGTTATTGAATGGTTGTGTGTTCAGAATTTGTGATGCATATTTTACCACAAGATAATAACATGTAAATTAAAAAGTAAATAATATTATAAATGATGTTTTGTTTGTCTTACTTCGAATGTCTTGTACGCTCGTACAAACATATTGCGTCGTTATACAGTATTTATTCCTTGCAGAAAATGGCCATAATCATGTAATATCTGCAGAAGCATGCAAAGTCATGTAGGCTCCACTTCGGAATTGGTCTCTAATAAGTATTTCAACTGGTCTATTATTAACATGGTTTTTTGAAAATGATATGATAAAGAAAACAGTTTATTTATTTGTGTAAACGAAGGCCAGCGGTCCAATATAAACACAAAACTATAATGGAACGTGTTAAAACTGGAAGCTTTGAGATTATTGACAATGTATAGAATATAATATATACGTGTGTGTATGTAACGTGATATTTGATTTTGCTGGTGTACAGTACGCGCCACGCGAAACCCGCAGAATTCGCGCTGTCGTGACGAGCCTTCGATCAATATTCGCGAAGCGACGTCACGAAAGTTCGCGACGATTCGCGAAAGATAGCGGGCGGGCCCATCGCGAGATTTCGCGACGAATATGTCCCGAAATTTCGTCGCGATTCGCGACGAAATTACAGGTACATGTGCATCTGCTCTATACTATCAACTTTAAGAGTTTTACAGTTTCATGGTCTTTCTACATTGTGTATTGTATAGTGTCTGTTAAATGTAGAAATGTAAATTTTATGACCTTAAAATCACGTTTAATAAATGCCATATTTTTATATTATATATTTATTATATAACAAAGAACTATTTTTTAACAGTATTGGTCTAAGAAAAAGCATATAGAGGTCACAATGATTTCATATCGTATATACATTTAAGTTAACACTTACTATTCGGACAAAATTTTTTAAACTCTTCTTAAAATTATGAATCATGGATTGTTGTTAGAATTAGTTGATATCGATTATCGAATATAGTCATTTAATATTCCAATGTTTGTTAATGTTCACAACCCTGATATAGTTACGTATAGTCAACATAAGATGAACGTACATAGCAACAGTTCATTCAATCTTTATATCAAAATACTATAAATCTTTTTAAAGGATGACAACGAATAACCGGTTATCCGATTATTAAGGCGGCAATCCGGTTATAAATGTTATCTTTTGTTATTCGCGTTCAAAACGCAGGATTCTGATGAACAAGATGTACATGTAGATAAAAAATCTTCATGCGCTAATCGGTGTCAATATCCAACCCGTGGACTGATCTGCAATAGCTCAATTGATCAACAGTGGTCGTGAAAATGTAGAGGGAGCAACCACCTCTTATGTCGTAACAAGATGTACATGTAGATAAAAAATCTTCATGCGCTAATCGGTGTCAATATCCAACCCGTGGACTGATCTGCAATAGCTCAATTGATCAACAGTGGTCGTGAAAATGTAGAGGGAGCAACCACCTCTTATGTTGTAACTTACAGCTTTTGTTTGTCGTTTAACACTGTATAATTATCCATTTAATTGCGTTTGATTTAACTGTTTCTGCTGTTGGCAATGTATAGGGCACGGTGAATTATAGTTCTGTCTTTTAATAATTTTTGTAATTTCTGAACCGATATATTATAATATTACTAAATTTTTCTTTGCACAAAAATGTCGTTATTGTGTTGTCATAAATGTATGTTTAAATGATACTGTAAAAAGATAATTCAGAGTATTACATTTATATAACAATTCCGGAAAGTTCTTTTCAACGAATTATTAATTGACCGCTGAGTGAAAATATTGCGTTCATGTGCGCATTTTTACTAATTACTTTCTCGTCGCGATGTACATTAATTGTTCCGATAATGTATGAATTAATTCACATCACAAACCACATTTTGTTAAATTTACTTGCTTGAATTACACATCGTTCAGGTATTATGAAACTTAATGTAATAATAATTATTATTAAAACAAAATAATAAGAACAGCATAACATCAATAATTCATCACCCATTTTAAACCTATAAATTGTTTTAATTTACAATTAACATAATGATTTAAAAGAACGAATCCATATTTTAATACGAGATTTGTGGAGTCTTGTGGTTTAGGGAAAACCGTTAACTGATTATGATTATTTGATCTCTTTTTCCACTAAAACCAACCGTAGCATAATGAGTTATTGTTCTACGTGTACTTGTTTCATTTTGATTTTAAAGGTACTTTTACTCAGTAAAGATTTATTTTCGCCTCTCTCTGTCTTCATACTTGCTACAGATGATTTTAAGGTTAACAATATTGGAAGAATACAAACTAACTGCTGTTAATACGGACATGCATTCAGCAAATATATATATTGCCTGTAGATACAAGTATACTACAACGACTTATATAAATAATAACAAGTTACTGTCTGGTCATGGGTAATTTAAATATAACACGTGAGGATTCGAATAATGTAACAGTGGATGTCAAACAGTTCACCGAACTAGTTGTTTCAATACATTAAAAATAAGGGCAGCGCTGATTTTACTGAACCGATTTAACACATATTCAGGTACATGTTATTATTGATATCTACAATGTGACTTGAAACTACCATATTATCGTCATTTTTTAAAGACCTAGTTTAACCCTTCATTAGTTGACGCCCCCCCCCCCCCCCAATTTTTTTTTTGGTAATAATCTGGGGTATTGTACCCCTGTGTATTGGTACCCCGCTGTGGTCACAGTGTGGCGACCCTCATGACAGCTGAGATCAATACACTGCTGCAGAGGAAACAGTGCACAAAGCCATTGCTCAGTCAGGTGCCAGAAAAGATTGAAGATAGTGATAAGATATTTTATGGTATACCAATACACATAGTGGAATACCCCATGGAGAGGCCAGACATTCCTTAAACTAGGCCTGTTCTTTTTCAATACAAATACGGTACACGGATTACAGATATATTAATAATATTGTAAAAACATACATAAATGGACTGTGGCGATCATTTTTAGAACACAATACATGCCTTTAATACATGTCTATTTTGCCAACGTGTATGACATGTCATTACTTGTTTTTTTTTTTTTATTGTATATGAATGTTATGAAACCATATACATGTATTTTAATCTCTATAAACAGCATTCCACGAAATATGCAAAAATAAATTGTTCTTAAAGTCCTTATCAACACGTCTGCCAGAATAGAAACACAACATGTCTTTTTAAAAAGTTGAGAGCATGAATCGTATATATATATATATATATATATATATATATATATATATATATATATATATATATATATATATATATATATATATATATATATATATATATATATATATATATATATATATATATATATATATATATATATATATATATATATATATATATACATATATAGTATAATAATATATTAACCAGAGTGGCTTAAAATTTATACGAAAAACACATCTTTTTTATGAAATTATGTTGACGAGGCAAACTGCATTTCTAGGTAGACGATTTTGAAATACATAACAAGAAATAATTAAGATACATGTTTGACTTATTAGAAAACAACACGAAATCCCCCTGTTCTTTTCTTTTAACGAAGTTTCGTAATTGTCAAGATTGATGACACGCGTATGTATATATAAATAACTGGAAAATTGGTTATTGTTATATTTCATGGTGATGAAGCTTAGGTAAAATGTATGTACTTAGAGGACATAGACAAAAACGTGTAATATAACGTATTTCTTCTGTACATGCAGTTTGAAAAGAAACATTGGTTTTAGTAATTAACGTAATTTCAGTATGTTTCAATTATTTCGAGTTGGGTTTAATATATTCGACAAATGTACGTTTATGCTCTATGTAATAGAACATATTTTGTAAAGTCGTAATCATTAAGAAGGGACCTGGAAAGCGCAGCGAGCGAGCCGTCAAACGCCAAAAATAGTGTCCTTTGAGAACATAATTAGGTGCTTCACTTAATGAGTTCAATCCGGCCATTTCATTGGTTCAAATGGTAGGTTATATGTTTAAAAGCCATTATATGTAAATATAGTTAAATTATTTGCAGGAAAATGAGCTGGCGTGTGCTGATTCTAGCAGTTGTCATCACGTGTGTCCTATCTCAGGACTCAAGGGTAGACGTCGGCGTCAGTTCTGACGGTCGAAGCGGTCGTCTCCACGGCGGGTTTACACGTGACTTTGGCAATGGTTTTAGCTTAGGAGTCCGGGGTCACGTGGATACTAACAGAAATTGGGGAGCGTCAATTGGAGGGTCGTGGAGGTTCCGGAAAAGGAGAAGCACTGAGCAGGTTAGTTTGTTGAAACCTATTTAGTTTAACACGATTGTGTCACAAGCCAGAATGCTTATTGAGATTTTGTTTTCGATTGCGTTTCCTGGGTAGAATCAATACTGTGTGTCTTTGACATAGATCTTTCGAAAGCAACCTTAGAAGCAATACATTCACAATCTCTCAATCGCAAGGCGGACATAATGAAATATAACTGTAATATAAGGTAATACAACTGAGGGTGTCGTTTACATTATCAACTTAATATTGAACGTTTATTTCAGAAAATATTGAAGCTCCGTTTGTACAACACTTCATATGCATAGTTCTGAATCAATTTCTTTTATCACATACCATACTTTGTTTTCCATGTAATACAACCATTACGAATATTTGTATCTTACACATGTGAAAGGTAACATTTTGAGCGTTTCATTGGCTACACATTTTTTGACTGACCAATCGCATGACGTTATTTTGGTGAAATGACGTCGTCAACATAAAATGACGTCAATGCAGTAAACAACTTGTAGGATTTATCGACATGCTTTGGTAAAATTAGAACCATTTTTTTCGTTTAAATGCATGTGATAAAAAAGATCTGACACTCGTTGTCATTTCATACCATGTTTTATTAAATTCGTCCAGGAAATTCGTTAGTAAGCTCGCCAAAGGCTCGCTTACTTACTAAATTCTTGAACTCGTTTAATAAAATATGGTATGAAATGACAACTCGTGTCAGATCCTATATAACGAAAATAAGAGTCATTCTTACATTTCCCATATATCATTACCTTATAAAACAATATTTTAATTTTATTTTTTTAAATGACTGCTTTATTGGAATCGCTTTATGTACAAGTACATAACAATATCACGAGTAGTTGAATGTAAATCATTATGACACTCCATCTCTATAAGCAATGGTGGTATTATATTCAGACCAATGCCCAATTGTTGCGTGAAAGTATTTTTCATAAAAATAAGAGGATATTTCTTTAGACCAATTAGTAACTGCAAAAATATAATGCTGCAGTGAACGTATTATTCATTAACACGTGCTGATATATTATTGAGACCAATGACCAATTGCAAGCTTATATGTTGCGAGGAAATTATGTTTATAAACATGTTCTTATTTATGAACATGTGGATATATTTTATTTATACCAATGATCAGTTGTATAATTATTATGCAGCATAGTACTTTCTTTATCAAGATCTGGATATATTTTTTTTTAGACCAATGACCAATAACATAATTATTATGCTGTTGGGAATGTATTTTTTTCATATACACATGATAAGATATTATTAAGACCAGTGACCATTTGCAAACGTTGCAGGTAAAGTATTTTACACTTCGCGTGGATGCCAATCAGTGCAATTTCAACCTGTATGATGTCAACAGAGATGGGGTTATCACCAAGGAGGAGCTTGTAGCAGTGTTTGGAGATAACCAGAAAACTGCAGAATTCTTTGAGGCGCTGGATATATTCTCAGGTGTGTGACCGTTTTGTATGTTATGTATTGTATTTGACTGTTAAATAATCTGCAATATTTGAATCAAAAGTTAAATAAATGCAAAACTTGTATTATACAAATATAATATGGCTAATTCGTTACCTGTAGATGTTATTTTAATGGACATTGTGTCCATTGACAGAACGATTATTTACCACCGCACAAAATAATATAATATATGCAGAGTTAAACAAATTATGTTTTAATGTATTTAGTGATACTGGTAAAGATAAACTTGACACGATTGCACTGTTTATTGGTCTTCATATGCTGTCATTTTATATAGTGGCAATTGTGAAATGACGAAATTGAAGGATAATTATATGCGGATACATTGACTGCTTCTCACACGCACTTACCATACATGTTTTGGAAGTGTGTCACAATGCCATTGATAATATCAATACAATTCTTACTCAGTCGGAGATTCTATTAAGTACGTTCAATCAATAGTTTTTATAGTGATTTTTTTTGTACATTTATTTTTGTTTTTCAGGAGACGGCATGGTGGACAAGGAGGAATTTGTTTACACGGCGTCCAGAACTGTTGAAGGATGCTAAAATGTTACGTTTGTTTATTCCTTTTGACAAAATTGAACATGTAGCTAATAAATTATAACCAAAATCAATGTTTGGTCGTGTACTGTGTAATATAATAAGGAAGAGTAAATGATACATCTGCAAGCAATGTCATACTTAATAGTGAGAATTGTGAATAATTTACTTGGGAAAAATGAATAGCCATAAGAAGTCGCATTATGACAGCGATCCAACCATGCAGATGCATCTGCGCTATAATGTCTTTTGAGAATACAATCGCAAACTACGGTTAAACGTGTCTCACGCAGTCCTGATGCCAACATGCAAACAAGAAAAGGGCCAGAACAGAAAATACCTAGTACCTAACGTAATCATTTGAGTGCGTAAACCCTTTCAAAGATAGCTTATTATTACACATGATGCACATACTCCTTGGGTTGTACACAAACAGCTAATTATTACACATGATGCATATACTCTGGATTATGCTTGTCTACAGTTTTCTCTAACAAGAAACGATGTAGTTGATATTAGTTTATATTTAATTTCATCGTGAGAAAAAATCGTTGCAATTCTGTTGCTCATGAGTCGTGTCAGCGGCTATACACATCGTTTTATTAAATTCTAATATCAAATGGAATGCTTATATTTGACTGCAAAAAGCGCATTTTGTTCCACTGCTTAATTCTTTGCAAAATAATGTTTGATAAATTATGTTGCGGTGTGTGAGTGTTTGAGTTCGTTAGGGCTTCAAGCTTGTTCAGTACGTGCAGAAAACATTAAATCACGTGTTTCATTAAATGTAAAAATCTAAATTAAATATTTAATACTGACAAACACTAAAAACAAATTTAACTATACTAATTTCCTTTTAATTAATAATTTAGTATGTATGCTAGTATTTTGACAACTCAGACATGTATCTAAAGGCAATATATATTCCTTACGAAAAAGGGATAAAATTATCATGTTTGGAACAAGTATAAACATGTTTAAGGTCAGGATATCTATAGTTGGATATGCGTTATAGTGTCATATAGAAATCGCTTTTACGAAAACATCTAATAGCCAAATTCATGTTAAATATACATGGCGCTATAACATTATCGTCACTACTGTAATTGTTGGCAATTATATACAGTGTGTTACCACAGCTACATCAGCGGGAGATAACTCTTACTAGCAACACAACTTAAGGCAAGTGACAAATTGCAAAATATGAAACCCACCTAACAAACACAATAAATAAATAAAAATAAAAGTGGGGGCTTCTTCTTCGTACGAATTAAGCAATAAAGCCGGAACACTGTGTTACTGGCTCAGCCTCCCCATCAAATCGGGAAATTACTGGTTTAGTTCAATTGCTAGGTTGAAAAGTATTTCCTAGCTTACGCATGCGCAAATAAATTTTTTCTTTGTTACATATACAATATTCAAAGTTCGATCTCAATTTTCGCCATGACCAAACTTCTTTCCAATATATCACCATTCACTGTTGGAAAGATATATAACCTTTAGAAAAAACAGCATGTCAAACATTCTATGCGTTGTAACTCAAAATATTTACCTTAGAAAAAACACACCGGTTTGGTACGGGCATGGAGGCTGCCATTGTGCGCATGAATACATGGGCCAATAGTTATAAAGCAGGGAACCACTAGACAAAGTAGTGCACAAAAACAGGCTTTTTTCTTATTGCTTACATATATACCTTTAAAATGATACCAAAACATATCATTCAACTGTATTTTACAAATTATATGCATCCTGCACTCGACCATATGTGCTTATTATCTAACTGACAACTGATGTGACCCTGAGGATGTGACTTCCGTTTTGGGGTTATTAGACTTCCTATCCAACAGTTAGAACAAAAAAGTTCATTAGCTCAATGTCTAACTTAAATAAGTCGATTTAAATTTTAATTAATGTATGTTTTTTCGTCATAATGTGTTTTGCAAAATTCAATACAAATAACATTGTAGATTAATGTTATTGCACGAATATTAAGGAGATTTTTTGTTGTAGAAAACCACTTAAATTCCCATTTGCCTTGTTTTGCTTAAAATAAGCAAGAGTGATGACATGGGAAATCCGATGAGTGTGTATATCAAGAACTTTAAAATTCGTTATTGTTGTATTGCCTATTGAGGCTCTTAGCTTTAAGGTACTTTAATTACGTCGTTGTATGTTGTAATATTTATGTTATTGAAAAGTAGAGCTAATTCAAATCAAGAGAACATGTAAGTTATTATTCATATATATGTAATTGAAATGGAGAACATTAAATAAATTATAATAAAGCAGGACATTTAGCATACAAGTTAAATAAACTTGTAAACAATCATAAACTTTAGTTTTCTCTTGAGATTTCATTGTATTTCTATAATTATATTCTTACATTTAAATGCCTTTTACAAATGTAAAAAATCGGGATCGTAAGCAAACTAAAGAAACGGACTGTGATTATTTGCAGGATTAACATGGGTTGGCACTGCTGATTCTGGCAGTTGTCTTCACGTACGCCCTCGTGCAGCTATTCAGCGCACAAGTCAAATATGACTTTGGCGGAGTGAGAGCCAAAGCGCACTATTATTCCGACAGAGATTGGGGAGCCTCACTCGGGATGTATTGGAGATTCCGTCGAAGGAGGAGCACGGCACAGGTGAGCAAAATTACATGTTTGTTTCCACAATACACTATATATATATATATATATATATATATATATATATATAGAGAGAGAGAGAGAGAGAGAGAGAGAGAGCTTCGTGATTATTCAAATGCCAACAGAGGAATATACAAATTGAAATTTTAGCATATTTTTTTTTATTAACATTCCGAAATACAATATTCCCTTTTAAGCTTTTTTCGACATTAATATTCTACGTATGTATTTCCTTGGCGTATACACAGCTTTTTCTGAATATGCATTTGTCTTTGTTTCAAATAAAGCAAATTATCATATTCGTGACATTCCATTAAATGACGCTTGTCACGTCATGTTATGTGTTCAAAATATTATTTTAAACAACACCTAAAACTATTTTTGATAAATTTATTTATAAAATGTGCAGTATTGCACGCCACATAATTCATTTATTTTTAGGCCGTTGCGCATTTACATTATTATTTTTTTCTGTCGCAGTGTACAAGGTATTATTCTTTTGTTTACTGCTGCTAAAAAAATCAATACATTTTCGTGGGTGTGTCTCTGTGTATACACCTTGTTTGATATAGAGAAACATTTAAAGTGAAAACGCAAATATAACATAAATATCGTAAAAAAATGTATTGAAGTGTTTAATATAACCAATTATTACATTGTTTCATCTTTTCAGTACACGGCTTGGTGGACAGGAGGAATTTGTTTACATGACGTCGTAGACAGATGAAAAGCTGCTAAAATATTGTTTATATTGTTTTATCGTGGCATTAAAGTAATGCCTTCCGTTATTATGATGTATTTAACTATTACTACTATATGGTAAAATATTTAAACATGTATCAGTTTTTCAAGTTCCTTTGCAATCATCTATATCAGTGAGTATGGTAATAAACGAAACGGTGGGAAATACAAATGCAGTTAATCCAATTCGTAACTACTTCAGCTGTTACAGAATAATTAAAGAAACATGTCCTTATTTACCTTACCTTACCTTTACCTTATCCTTATTTACCGAGTCACTTTAATCCAAACACAGTCCTAAACGGCGTTACTGTTATATATACTGTACCTATTACTTATGACACATTATTTTACTGACTTGGGAAAGTTTATACAATATTGACCTTGAAGTTTTTTTTCTAATTTGTAGAAAGTTACACATATCAGGATAGTTCTATAAAAAATACATTAGGTCTACCATATACGTTCATATTTCAAAATGGTTTTCATGAGCTGTTATGCTTTCAGATACACAATAATGATAATTATTAAATAAAAAAAAAGAATAATGAAACTCCAGAGACATCACCAGAAGAGAAAAAAAACGTGTTAACACCCGCTGGTCCTGTTTAAGGGCAAGTGACCCATCGCCTACATAATACAGGACAATACGCACAACACTGCCATAAGACTGTTATTAAGCAAACATACACTCATGTGCCAAATTAAAGTTCATATACTTGATGACGTCATTGTTGATTTGCTCACAGCTATTGGTTTTCTAAGTTCATTTAGTGCAGACAATGTGTATTGCCTACAAATAATATGACTGGGGAAATTTTTACTGCCTCACCTGTTGACCTTTATAAGGGGAAGTAATACTTTTGTTTACATTTGACATTTCGTCATGGGTGCTAGAGGAACCCTTGCTCAAAAGAAATGTATACTGGATTTACATTTTAAACAATATAGTGGTAAAAAAAACTGCAGAAATTACTAAATTTAAATAGATTTACAGTGTGTAAATGTTTTAAAAGGGTCAAACAAGAGGAAAAGTTTTGAAACCGCAATTAGCATTTTCAACGGTAATTTTTGTTTTGTCCATCTGTCAGTCGTTATGTGCTGCTATTAATCTTAGCACGACTGTAGCTTGCCATGACAAGTAATGGTTCACCAGCAGTATGCTTACGAAACAAATAGGAAAGGTAGACAATTAATATTTTCACGCAAGCGCTCTTGAAAATATGTAAATTGTTTCCCTTTCCGGTGATGATATCACGCGTTATCACACTGAAAACAAACACATTTTTTTTTTAATGCTTTATTAACCGTTTTTTTTTTTACATTTTATTGGAAAATATCGCCGGAATCATAACGTCATGACGTCAAAATAATGACGTCATTTCACAGTTATGAGTCCGGCATCGATGACGGTGCGTTTCATTTACTGTATTAAATCGGGACCCAATAGTAGTACCTCAGTTTGAGTGATATAGGAATATATCTCAATGCTATGTTTCTATATTTAACTACTTAGCATTAAATAAAACGTTTTAGTTATATAAAATATATAATATTGCCACAAGACAGTTTGCAAACTAGTTACGTCACTAGTTTCAAACTGCGATTGCAATTACATTTTATTTGTTGGAAAGAAGGCCTTTTCATTTTCTTAAATTTTCAATTGCTTTTTTAAACTATCTTATTTACTTCAATATTGCTGTGTCAACATAAATCTACCTAATATATTCATCGACTGAAATGCACGCAACAATTCTATTAATTTTGTAGTTTTTGCGATGCTTGATGATGCGGTTTGATCTCTGTTGAATACTGAGTAATTTGATTATTTTGAGTGATTCTATATTGCGGTTTGGGATGCTGTTAGTGATTAACGACAGTTCACAGCATAAACTTATGCATATTCAACTTTATCGAAAATAATAAACAGCATACATTTAAGAGATCAAGTATTAAGATTTATCAAATATTAAAGTTAATACTACGCCTGTGTTATTGATGAAAATTGGGTACCATTGTATGTTCAGTCTCGAGGTGGGGCAAGATGAGCTATAATTATAATATTTATTCGGACAAAGTGGTGGTGTGTTGCACGTGTTGGTGTTTAATCAAGGCCTAGTATAATAATAATCTTAAACAAAAATAACGCCTATTTACATGAATGATATACAAATGTACTCACCCGGTATCTTTAAAGGCAAATTATATTAAAGTTGCGGATTAGATTATGTAAGTATTTAGCACTAATACATAGACAAAATTAACTATTCAGTGAATTTCAAATTATTTTCTGAAGTAGAAAATGCATGTAAACGTCAATGGATAAAAGGAAAAATGTCGAAAATAGTCAAGGAATATAAAATGGTTCGGGATGTTTTGCTTTCCCCTTAGGTGTTTTGGTGTATGTTGATGTTCTTTAGCGGATTAATGACAGACGACATTGAAACACAATACGAATTCTTCTGTATGTTTTGTAATAGAATGTGTTTAAGATTACACATACAACGTTTTTAATAGTTATGTGCTGCATGATTTCAAACACTCAAATAGCGTAAGACGTTTTCTTTTTCTAAAATTTAATACGAAAATGTCTTATTCCTAATTAAAGGGCAATAGTTCACTGAACAATGATTAAAACGGAACGACCTGACAATATGCGCATGAACATCCGGTAAGGATGCTGCATATCAAGTTTCATCAAATTCGAGCCATTAGTTCCTGAGATATCGCGCGGAAACGAAGTACATGATGGAAGGACAGAAGGGTGGACGGAAGGACGTCGGGACATGGAGTATGATGGATAACATCGTCGGGGATATCTATTTGACACCCAGACAAACTGAATGGCAGTGGAATTGGAATTCGGACGAACGGGCTAAGCGGAGACTATATGTTTCCACCCCTTCGGGGAGCATAATAACAAGAACAACAAAGCAACAGCATCAGGTAAAAAGGTTTACTATCGAATGGTTTCATCCAATTGCGTGTGAACATGTTATACGTTGAATGTTGTGTTTAGCAGCCTTCCAACATGGTAGAAATCATGTACGTTAACTCCTCATTGTCTACCAGTCCATCTCCTGTTGGCAAAAATTCAAGCATCAATTAACACACATAAACAAGTCTCAACTTAATTTACTAACATATTTGAATTTGTTGACAACGGCTGAGATAATAAGGCAATTCAATCACAATACTTTTTGATGAACCGTAATTGAAGTGTTGAATGATATTTGAATTTAAAACAGAACCGATTCAGACTATTATCATTGTTCATCAAATGTAGGGCATGTACAGACGACTCGACAGTTAATCTAACAACAATGTACCTGATAATAAATCTATTGTTTCGAACAATTCATCGGTTTGCTCGGTGTTGCCAAATACCGCTACTAACTCTTCCTTGGATATCAGACCATCTCTGTTCATGCCGTACAGGTTGAAATTGCATCGGTCCACAGACACTTGCATCGTGGAATGCTTCCCCTGTAAAAAGAATAATATATTTATTGACGTGCATAACGGTTACTAAAAGAAAAACGAATTTAATTGTAAATATGGCATGTGGATCAAATGGTGTTATATTGAGAAGTTGTATTGGTGAATATTAAGATCAATATTCTAATTTAATGCTTGCAATTTAAGTTAGTTTAAGTTGTAATTTGTTTTTGTATGGAATAGCTGCCGGATCAGTTTCCACATAGATTCAATTTACGTGAAGAAAATTAGTTTAGAAAAGTTATCTGATTTATATTTGTACAAACATACGACACGCAAACAAGAACACATTTGATCTTTACACTGAAAACACACACCTGGTTGACGCTTCTCCTCCTTCTCCATCCAAACGACGCCCCTACGGATGCTCCTTTGTTTCCCTTCGTATCAGCATGACCCGAAGCCCCTACGCTCCAGCCCCCTCCAAGGTCTTTTTTGACCCCCCACATCAACTCGTGCGTCCTTCCCGTCCGTGCTGACTTTTACGTCAACTTTGTTTTTTTTGTCGTCTTGGCAACCCCCTTGGTGGCCAAAGATCACAAGTACAAGCAACAGAGGAACTTTCATGTTTTCAGACTATAACATAAAATATAAAAATGGACCCTTATTAAGTGCAGTGTATTCAAAACCTTAATGCGTCAAACATTAAAGAGAATGCACTCTCTAAAATCTCTAAACATGTTATTCTTCACAATGATGATTACAATTTAGAAAGAAAGAATGTTAACATATAAATTAAATAAAAAATCGATAAAAAAGCATAAGATATATAATTTATATATTCACTATGTTGAAAAACGTATAATTTAGAAACTCACCAGGTTTAAAAAACATTTAATAATATATACTCACAAGTTTGATGTTCTTAAAACGAAAACCGTCTAACTTGAGACTAATTATGTTGATGTCACTCAGCTTATATAAATACAGGCATAGATCCGGCTACAGCGAATCTTCTAGAAACGTGGATTTCAAAAGTCCCCAAATCTAGCGGTGATTTTTTCGTGCGTTACATAAAAACCACAAACAACGAAGCAAGTTTACGCAAAATAATTTCCACTAACAGGTTAATGCATGAGAAATTATAATGACATTTTAATTCATGGAAATCATTGGTAAACTTATTCTCGTTGTCATGCATGTTTGGCTGCATCAAATACTTACATTCCTGGAAAATATCGGTATTTTTATTTACATTTGCATGTAGGTGTATTGTAATTAATTATTGGCCAAGTGCGAAGTTCGGCAAGCCTTTAAACCGGTTTAAATCCCCAGTGCGTTGCATTACCTATTTTAAGGCAGTGACCTCAGTTTTAATAATTTTATGTTTTGTGCTCTGTCGTGTGTATTGTACTGTGTTGTATTGACAATTAGTCTCTTTCCTACATAAAACACAAGAAGATGTTAATATGTTTTTTTTTTACTGCTGATGTTTCTTGGGTCTCATAATTTTTTATTGATATGTTAACATCATTTTTATAATAAAAATTGCATTATAAGATATAAATAAAAATTGTTTTCTTATATTCTAAACAAAACTTACTTTTACAGATTTAATGCAAAACCGATGTCAAAGACTGATATTCGACACATTATCGGAGACAGAATTAAGCATAAGTACTGAAGTGTGTCAATGGTAATATTTTTTTCGATTTCTGAATTACAATACAACAAAATTAATAGACAATTTGTTTCAAAATACTTCAGAGTTTGAAGAGGAATACTTCCATTGTGCTTCTTATAACGAAATCTTTTCGAAAACATGAAACATGCTGAGTGTTACTACATACTTCCAATGCTATTTCTTATAGTTGCACGAGTTGTACAAGAATACAATGGTGTACAAGAAAATACAATACTACCATCAACATTTATATACATTACGCAGTTTCGTGAGCAAATCGAACAGCAGGATATTTGTCCCACAATGCACTGTTGCTATATGCGCATGGAAGTGACTTCAGGATATAAATAGATACGCCATTCAACAGTGGATAGCACATAGCTGAATACTTCAGGATATAAACACTGGAGCTTTTGTCTTTAATTCAGAGTTGTTATAGAGGTTGGAGAGACTTGAGAATTTAAGTTCTGGAAGATATTTAGCCCGTAGCACATTTTTTAAGTGAAGAGTAACACAAATCTATCATCCTTCTTTTCTTCTTTTGTACTGTTGTGTAGTGACTTGAGATTTTAAATACCAGAAAACCTATCAACCAATGCAGTGTTTGCCCGCAAATGCACTGTTGTGACCCGTGTTGTGACTGTCTTCAACATAAAACCATGGGACTGGAGTCCCTCATTAACAGGTGGGTACAAACACTTAACAGCGATGTGACTCAAATGACGATGTTGTGACCCAGTGATGATGTGACCCAGTGACGATGTGGCCCAGTGACGATGTGACCCAGTGGCGATTTGACCCAGTGACGATGTGACCCAGTGACGATGTGACCCAGTGACGATGTGGCCCAGTGACTATGTGACCGAGTGACAATGATGTGACCAAATGACAATGTGACCCAGGGACGATTTGGCCCAGTGACGATGTGACAATGTGACTCCGTGACGATAATGTGACACAGTGACGATGTGGCCCAGTGACGATGTGACAATGTGTCCCAGTGACGATGTGACATCTGTGATGAAGTGACATCCAGTATTGTATTGGATGATAAAGATCCATTCTCACCTAAATTGCTGACAACAAGAAAAACACACACACAAAATTAATAGTTTCCATAGCTATGTCAGTTTTCCAGAAAGTCGGCTTTTCTCAAGTGACATTGATATGTCTTCGTTCCGAGACATTGATAAACACAGGCAGAGGGAATAATAGAAAATGTCATCCGAGCAGTTGAACAGTTTCCTGAAGCACAAATGATGCTTGCCTTCTAGAGATTCAGTGGTGAGAATGTGAGAAAATCTAGATATCTCTTAAATTGTCATGCAGAGTCATAACTTATTGTATGATAATGAAGCGAATCCACGGAAAAAAAATTAGTTGCAGAGTATTAAATTATTGTGTCAGTTGTTTATTGTCAGCTAGGTCTCTGTGGCTGGTATAGATCGTTGGTAATGGGTTTCGATGTGGGGTTCTGCAAGCAAGGTATCGATTCCATCAGTGAAGAAGCATTTGAACGACTTGCGTGTGTAGTTGCAAGAAATGCATTTGTTATTTATCGTTTGTCTGGTTCTGGTAAAAGTAACACATTTATTTCTCTTGTTTTGCAAAAACCTTTTTCTGTATCAATATTTCCCATTTAATATGAAGGTTTGTTTTCGTGAAGACTGCAAAAGTTATTGGAAACTATGACGTTTATGTAACATTTTGGTTTTGTGGCTTCTAGCTTTCTAGCACACTGTAGGAGGTGCGTCATGGGAAAACCGGGCTTAATGCATGTGCATAAAAAAGTGTCATCCCGGATTTGCCTGTGCAGTCTGCAAAGGCTTATACATTCGGGATGACACTTTCCGCCTATAGTGGACAGAAAATACAATAAAAGCAGAAAGTGTCGTCCCGGATTAGCCTGTGCGGACTTCAAAGGCTAATCCGGGACAACAATTTACGCACATGCATTGAGCCTGGGTTTCCCACGACACTCCTTGTATAGGAAGAGACTGACTGACAACTAGGATGGACCCATTAATGGCTACTTCTGTGCACTGGAGTTATTAACAAAACCGTGTCTAATTGGTGTATTTGGAATGCAATCAGAAGGAACAAGTTTTGAAACATATTCTTTATAAGATCCTGATCATTATGCTTGAAAGCTGAACTGGATCAAACTAAGGTCCCCTTGACCGAACTTAGATATATTGGGACAGACTTAGATCTCCTTGCTCTAACTTAGATTACCTCAATAAAACTAAGATCAACTTGATCAAACTGACATGACGTAGATCAAACTTGGTTCAACTCGATCAAACGGGATGAAAACTTAATGCCTTGGATCAGACTTAGATTCCCTCGATCAAACGTAGATGATCTGGATCAAACTTAGATCCCCTGATGATACTAAGATCCCAATTAGTCTGCACTGAAGCTAATTAGCATCTTGGTTGGTAACACATGTGAAAATTGATCTTAACATCATTCAGAAATAAGCAGAAATATATGTGCATTTTCACATAAATGTCAGTAGGTGTATTTCTTGAGTGGTCATTAAATATTTATAGGGATAGAATGCGTTCTTGTCATTGTGAGATATTTTTTGCAAAATGTCCTGCAGTAATTTTATAACTTTTAAGGAGATATATCATTTGTTTATATGAAATGAGTTGTTGTTTAGCAAATTAAACATAGTGAATCATTTTGGTCTGGCAGTTCTTTATGGAGAGCTTGCAGAAGTATATGGGACGTATCTTTTTTTGTCATAGGAATGGGATGTTTCCATGGTTATATTAAGGCACTGTGGTAATGTAGTTTTTAAGAGTGATTTCCATGTTTAGTTAAACTGTTTAAAAACACACTATATTGATATGATAATATTATCATAAATAATGATAAATTAGATTTAAATTGAGAAAGTCTGTGTTCCTTTGAAAAAATACTACGACAGTCACACAGTAAATTAGTTTCAGAGGCTTGTTTGGCAAGGGATATCCATATGTTAGGGGTCAAAATAAACATGTCTGCTAGATTACATTATTTGTGAAAAGTGTAAAAATGTTAATGTTAAGATAAGATTGTTTTTGATTTCATTAATTGTGGTTATGCAGCCACGGGCACAACATAAACAGTATTTGTTTTGTTGCATTTAAAATTGAAGTATTTTGTAGTTCTTCTTAAAAGTCAAATCCATCAGAGAAAGAAAGAAAAAAACAACGACATTTAATTGGTTACTTCATTTGCACATCACCTACATAAATGTGGAGTATTCATCTTTGATTTTCTTAAACCGAAAATAATGATGTAAGATTTGCACATTTTTAGACATCACCAATGGATTCATTAAGCCGTGTATTCCCAGAACCATGCTCATATATCTTACATTGTGCGCATTGTATTGTCAGCCCCAGACATCACCAATGGATTCATTAAGCCGTGTATTCCCAGAACCATGCTCATATATCTAACATTGTGCACATTGTATTTTCAGCCCCAGACATCACCAATGGATTCATTAAGCCGTGTATTCCCAGAACCATGCTCATATATCTAACATTGTGCACATTGTATTTTCAGCCCCAGACATCACCAATGGATTCATTAAGCCGTGTATTTCCAGAACCATGCTCATATATCTAACATTGTGCACATTGTATTGTCAGCCCCAGACATCACCAATGGATTCATTAAGCCGTGTATTCCCAGAACCATGCTCATATATCTAACATTGTGCATATTGTATTTTCAGCCCCAGACATCACCAATGGATTCATTAAGCCGTGTATTTCCAGAACCATGCTCATATATCTAACATTGTGCACATTGTATTGTCAGCCCCAGACATCACCAATGGATTCATTAAGCCGTGTATTCCCAGAACCATGCTCATATATCTAACATTGTGCACATTGTATTGTCAGCCCCAGACATCACCAATGGATTCATTAAGCCGTGTATTCCCAGAACCATGCTCATATATCTAACATTGTGCACATTGTATTGTCAGCCCCAGACATCACCAATGGATTCATTAAGCCGTGTATTCCCAGAACCATGCTCATATATCTGACATTGTGCACATTGTATATTCAGCCCCTCCCCCTCTCCCCAGCACAGTATATCACAAGACATGATTTCCAGCCTGGAGCAAACTCCTCAAAGCGGTTACCTCCCCTATCGGTTAACGGTAAGCACTGCCATCACCAATAAAATACTTCCAGATCTGGAAGGATTACGTGTTTGTTACTTTTGCTTATTTCATGCAACTCTGTGCAATTGTCTACATAATTGTACATTTTATATATGGTTTGCAGTCAATAATGAAAGCAGGAAAAGAAAATAACTAATGAAAATCATAAATAATATCAAGAAGATTCAAATCGATCATCATCACGTTGTTTGACGGCAGGGGTTTGATTACAGCTATGCTCGAAACCAGTCAAATCTCTGCGCGGTGGTAGCGCCTGGAGCAGTACGCCAACCGTCTGGCCGAGGTTGAACAATGTCAGGAGCGGGCCACCACTCCGGAAGAGTTAGCAAAATTATAATAGATGATGTTATGTTATGAATATATAGTGTATAACAAATTATCAGACTGTCTTCGTGAAATTTGAGTGATATTTATGCAGTCCAATTTATTGCTCGGTTTGATAAACTAAAAGAACTAAACATTAGTTGTGCAATAGTCCACCCCCATTGCTGCTAAATTCACAACATAATTTTAGCTCACCTGAGCATAAAGTGCTCATGGTGAGCTTTTGTGATCGCCCGTTGTCCGTCGTCCGTGCGTCCGTCGTCAACTTTTCATTCGAACGACATCTCCTCCTTAACCAATTGGCAGATTTTTACCAAACTTCACAGGAATGATCATTTATATAGAATATATAGCAAAATGACTTTAAAAATCTTCTCCTCTGAAACCAAAAGGCCCAGAGGTTTCATATTTGGTATGTTACATCCTATAGTGGTCCTCTACAAATATTGTTCAATTTATGCCCCTAGGGTCAAAACTGGCCACGCTACAGGGGGTCACATGTTTTATATACACTTAAATAGCAAAATGACTTTTTAAAATATTTTCCTCAGAAACCGCAAGGCCCAGAGGTTTCTTATTTGGTATGTAACAGCATATAGTGGTCCTCTACAAAGATTGTTCAAATTATGCCCCTGGGGTCAAAACTGGCCACCCCACGGGGGTCACATGGTTTACATAAACTTAAATAGCAAAATGTCTTTAAAAATCTTCTCCTGAAACCGCAAGGCCCAGAGGTTTGTATTTGGTATGTAACATCCTATAGTGGTCCTCTACAAAGATTGTTCAAATTATGCCCCATGGGTCAAAACTGACCACAGAACAGGGGTCACATGGTTTAAATAAACTTATATAGCAAAATGACTTTAAAATTCTTCTCCTCTGAAACCGTATGGCCTAGAGGTTTCATATTTGGTATGTATATGTGGTTCTCTACAAATATTGTTCAAATTATGCCCCTGGGGTCAAAACTGGTCACGCCTTGGGGTCACATGGTTTATATAGACTTAAATAGCAAAATAACTTTAAAAAGACTCTCCTGAACGGCAAGGCCCACAGCTTTCCTACATGTAGTACATAACATTGCATAGTGGTCCTGTCCAAAGATTGTTCAAATTATGCCCCTGGGGTCAAATCTGGCAACACCCCAAGGGGTCACATGGTTTATATAGACTTAAATATCAGAATGACTTAAAAAATCAAATTATACCCCTGTGATAAAAAATAAGCCACACGGGTATGCAAATTCCAATTGGGTTGCAAGGTCTCAGGTGAGCGTCCTCGGGCCCTAAGGGCCCTTTTGTTATGATAATGGAAATTTCAGAGTATTAAATATAGCTGTGGGTTAGGTGAAATGGTGTCTTGTGATAATTTACTCTTATATACATGGTAATAGCTTCTCATATTTTGAGTTGACTCCCATATATTGCACAGGGTGTGAATAAAGAAAGAGTATTATATAGTTGCTTTTGCATAAAGCAAAATATTTTTTGGAGACATTTTGTAAACAAATGTTAAGTATAGCCATTTATAAAATAAACAATAACCTGTGATATTAATAAACAGTATCACATCCGCAGTTTTATAGTGTCGCCAAAAAGGCGACATATAGGGGTTACTTTGGCGGCGGCAGCCCCTTTCGTTAGTGCAGACAATAGCTTGAGAAGTTTTTGCGCAGTCATTATGAAACTTTAGTGCAATCTTACTATGCATAAAAGAAAAGATAAGTTCAGTTTTCTGCATAATTGCTCTTAGCATACTTGAGTTATGCCCCGTCAGGTGACACATCTGACTCGCGGAGTTCTATTAGTTAATGTATTCTTTACTTCCCAGGAACGAGGAGCATCACCTGATAGCCCAGTATTGCCCAAGTCTGAACGGGGACAAATTTTCACATGCCGTAAATGGACACATACATATAGGTCGGCACATTGTGTTAAACATGAATAAGTGGATGTATTGCCCTTTGGCTTGTCCCGACACATGTCGCAAGTTTAAAGCCCGTAGTGGTTATTTTTCTGTTTTAATGAAATTTTTTACTGATAAATTAACTAATTTCAAGAAAATATCAAAATGTTAATCACTTTTGTTACAACTCACCTTGTTACAGACTTGTTACAGCTCACCTTGTTATCAGAAACGCAACTATTGCATGAAAAACATGAAGGTTTCTAATTAGATTCATTGCTGAACACTAATGAACAATATTTAGATTACTATAATTAATTTGTGTCAAATATAAACAGATATTGTGAGCAGACATGGCATGGTTCCCTTCAGCATTATGCAATTACCAATGATATCAGAAATTTTACTGTATTCCAGTTACCGGTCCTATGTAGATTATGATTATTATGTTGCCTCCTACGACATATTCTATAGATTACAATCAATACAAGAATTGCAACTGCCTGTATTGCAGTTTGAAAGCCATATATTCAGATCATGATTATTTAGTACCCGAGTCGGCAAGATATTGTACACATGACTGCCTGTATTCCAGTTAATGATCCCTATGGAGATAACTATTGGGTACTCTTCTGCAAAATATTATTCACTTGACACATGGTTATATATTCAGATCATGATTATTTAGTACCCAAGTAAGCAAGATATTGTTCGCATGACAATGGACACCCTGTATTACAGTTAAAGATCGGTATGGAGATAACTGATCTGTACTCTTTTGCAAAATATTGTTCACATGACAAATGGTAATAGACCTGTTACTGTCTGTATTCCAGTTAAAGAGCCCTATGCAGATCATGATGGCTGTAGACGTCCACCAGAAGACAGAACTCGAGGCCATGATCAAAGACTTGGAGGAGAAAAACAGGTACATTGTATCAAGGACATTAATACTTTTTAGTGTTGTCTTGTGATTGTTGATTTTCAGTGGTGTGTGTGTAGTACATTTTTATCCAGTGCACCGGGATTCTCCCCCATATGGCCATTGCCCCCATAAGACTTAATGTTAGTTGGGTTATGGGGGATAGTGCAAGATACAGGAGACGCCCCGTTCCAGAGGCGACCCTAGGTCTTTTAGTGCACCGTGTGAATCACCTAGTACACTGCACCTCGGTTTAACGTCTCATTCGAAAGACGAGTTAATGAGTTAGGGTGTAGCGGGGGCTCGAACCTGCAACCCCTGGGTTGTGAAGCCAGTGCCTTACCAATAGACCATGGATCCGCCACATTTTCAGTGGTCACACAGTTAGTAAAAAACACACCATATATACAATTAGATTGTAATGGCAAATACAATAAATTATGAATCTCCATATGCGTCAGCAGTAGAGAAATTCTTATTAACATCCGAAGGTTCTGTATTTTATCCAAGGGACCAATTGCATATTCAACACTGTATACAGTTTGAAAAACACGAAATTCAAAACAGAATATATCAAAATTGAGGTCACTGTATTGGAACTAATTTTAAGTTAGTCTATTGAAAGATTTTTATTCTTTTCTCCTAAATTGACATAATTTCAGAACACTTGAAGCGGAGTATGACCGCCTCCGAACACAGCAAGAGCACAACAACAACGAGAACCAGGTGCATGTGAAGGACACGGATGAGTTCACCAATCACGATGAGGAGATGCTTGCAGAGGCCAAGTTGCTACGGCAACACAAGGGTCGTCTGGAGGCTCGCATGAGGATTCTCGAGGATCACAACAGGCAGCTGGTGGCTTAGTTACAGAGATTGAGGACTCTCTTAGAACAGGTGGAATGCTGCTTCTCTTTTGCATAATGTTCTGAGGCAGACAATCCACAACATTTACCGGTGTAGTTTTGTGACAGAATAGCTCAAGATGACATTATTTTGATAAAAAATTGATCACCTGCCGTCATGCAATAAGATTGGTGGTCACACAAGTGGTAGCTAACACATATACCAGTGTTACATTATTAAGCTCCCAAGGAAACTCTTCCAACGAATTTAAATACGTAACATAAGATTTTAATTGTGAGAAATGTTGGTTTACAAAAGATTTGGTGCTAAAATCATTATCATGATACCTAAACTAATGTTAGACAAAAATGATGAATAACATGTTGTGGTTGATGTTTAATTTTCAGTCTGGTGACAAGAGTACCATAGCTCGTTACCACGGGAACCATCGGGGAAATACTTCTCAGCTCAAATGGAGTCTGCGTCGCACATGAACGGTCATCATTCTGCAAGTAAGTTAACATGATTCTGTTTTAATAAGAAACACTTTTATGAAATCTGTGTCATAATAACCAACTAATATCTTCCATGTACATTTATTATAAACTTGCCATGGCCTCAACTATTACTCACGTATACCCAAACATACATATACTGCATAACGTCAACTTACATGTATAAACTATCACTATTAGAACTTTGACCAAGTCAAGAACAAATTACGTCAAGTTAAGAAAGGTGATGGGCATAGGATATTGGTTGGTCAGATGACTATTAATTTTTTAAGTTGCCAACATTGACTTTTGCAGCTTACAGCATAGTTATCTTCAGCCATGTTAGTTTGGTTATTGTAGCTTATACAATATCTCCCTTGTTGAAATCAAGAAATCCTCCACCATATACTGTGACAGCTGTCTGACTTCCATACAAGCCAAACACATTTTATATGGACAGATTGGTTCTGCACAAGATATAAACCAACAAGTTGTGACTTTTCAATCAAGGCTTGAGTTGACCAATTATGTGTTTATATTTCATTGGTAATAATAATATCACATGGTTTACTCCAAATCCTTGGGCAAACAACCTTAGACAAACAGAAAGGCAGAGTAACTGTTTTTTCAACTGGTCAATTTAATGCAAACATTATGAGCGTTGAATTTATTTAATGATACATGCATATTGTGCACGTTTTTATATTATTGTATTGTGCATCATTTGATAAATGGATTCTTTATCAGATATGTATTGGCAAGCATTTCTGTCTCCAGGCCAGGAAGACAACAGTCGCATGGCAGCTCTAGGTGCTGATAAAAATCTACCACCATACAACCCTGATAGAGTCCGAGGTATGATAATCTTTGTAAAATGTTCTCAAATGTGTTGCTTGTTAGGTGATTTCTATAATCTGTTCATCAGCTTATTTATTTAGATTTACATGCTTGTTTAAAAAGCGTAACTAAACATGGTTCCATAATAAGATATAATGTAATGCTACTGACTTATATGACATATTCAGCTGATGTTAAGGTTTCAGTCAGATTTCCAGTCATTGGGCACATTTTGTATCACATGTACAATTACAAATAATATGGTCTGTTATATACTTTTGAATTTTAATATTATGTACATCCATGCGTGACAAAAGCAATATAATAAGAACATCATATAAAAGTGTGTTATCATCATTTTATGACCTGCTAGGATGGGAGCTTTTTACATGTGATTTATTGCTGTAAACGCATTTTCCATCATGAATGTAACACTAGGTATTTGATGCAGAACACGATATCTGAAAGTTGTTTAAGATGTTGTGTTTCACATAGTTTCAGGTACAGGCATCGTAGGTGAACTTTTCAACCGAGCAGGTCAGGTGGGGAAAGCAGCGGGATCCTTAGTAACTGTCATGACTGTTGACAACGGTGATGCCATAGTAAAGGAGGACAACAACTTCTGACATCATCAGTGATGTCATTTATGTCATTACTGATTTCAACGGTGATGCTGTAGTAGAGGACAACAACTTCTGCTTACATCACATGTGATGTCATCAATGTGTGTGTACTTGTCAAAAACATTTACAAGTGATATGCTGTACTGTGCAAAAGTCTTCTGTGATGTCATCAGTTCATGTGTACATGTAAGAGGTGACATGAAAGAAACACAGCCTCCAACATCATTGGATGATGATGTCATAAAGTATAACCATACTAATTTTCGCTGATGTCATGATGATGTCATAATATGCATATCATTGTGAAGAACTTTGAGCTGGTAATCTACGATGACTTACTTTCAGTGCATTGTATTACTATCATAAGTACAAAAGACATAATTTTTACATGACATATAGACCAATTTTACTGTTTTTATAATTTTAAAATCGGACAAATCAAGGTACATACCTGTTTAGTGTAAAATATGCTGCATCTTAATGTGAAGTTGTTTTGAGTGTGCATTATCAGCAAGCCAATGATTATACAGATTTCCCAGTGTACATAAAGTTAATGACTTATTTTAAAGTTGTACAATATTATCGACAAAAGAAAACAAATATTTCCATCACCTAATATTGGTTTAGAAGAACATCACTGGTATGTTTTTGTACGTTTATAACAGCATAATTTTATTTGTCCAAAACTATTATGATGTCCATATAATGCCTTATTGTTGAGGAGCCATATCTATACTAGAGCTATTTATTTTTAAAGCATATAATTATTTTAATAGTGGGGGTAAACATATTTGGTAAAACGAAGGAGTCTTCAAATGCTTCACGCAACATTAATTCTAGATAGAATAATGTTATTTTTTAGGTATTAAATTGATAAACCTTGATGCAACTATGATAAACAGTTTTGTGTTAAGAGATGGATGATTGCAAATTATTATTGGTGAATGATAAACAGATTCCATAATCACTGCCAAGGTTATGTTGTATGATATTACAATAAGCAAACAAGACACTTGGTATGTATTGCACTTGAAGCAAATTGTGAATGAAAATGCATGCGAATGCTCAGTGTTGTTGAACACTTTGAAGACTGTACTGCGTATACTCACTCCATGATACTATCACAGAATTATTAGGTGTAAACGAGTTGATAAATGTGGTAAGAAAAGAATTTTTAATATATTTGTTGTAAACTCTTCTATTTATGTTCCCAAATTTCAAAATTTCACTGTTATTTTTCAGTTAATTTATGTTATTTTATATGTCAGGGTATATCTCTACAAATAGCGTTGATTGCTTAACTGCAATGATGTATCTATAAATGACACAAAATATGTGTGTATATTCAGTCCAGTATTTATATATATTGTAGTTACATAACATATGACTCTCTAATCCAAGGTAATGTATTTACAGGCTAAACCTTATTGAAGGAATTATATATTAATGTATTCATGATTAGTTACATGTTAATATTTTGTAATGTCGGGGCATAGTCACATGAGTATTTGTGGGCCCATGTTTTAATTAAAGATGGAACGCTTCTTTGTATAGAAAAATATACAATTATATAATTCTTTGTATTGCACAATTATTGATTAGTAAATTTACAAAACATAGGTACTAATCTGGTTTTGTTATTTGTATAAATTATTTAATATCCTTTAGTTTCGTTGGTGCTATATATTGTAATTATAATCTAAAACATGTATTTTAACTTTGTATCTAACATTATACAATAGAAAAATTGCGTGTAAACATATGGACGTAAAACAACATTAAAAAGAAAAGCAATTGCTATTTGTACAACTTGAAAGACACACCTTCAGTCTATATGTATGCTAACACAATATGTTCCCCTTTGTGAAAATTGCTTGTGTGCAGATATAATATATGAGAGGTAAATGCATGATTTGTGTTAGATCGGATAATTAATACGGTATACATGCTCCATAGAATGTGTAGGGGTTGATGGGTTATTTCCATTTAAACCTCCTACACATCATTAAGGCACCAAAGTGTGTTTTATTCTTGTAATGTAGCCAACTGGTAGTGGCTGGTTTAGAAATAAGAGTTTAGAATGTAGATTTTAAAATTCCTTCTGTGGTCATGGCGTGGACTTGATTATTAAGAAATGATGCTTCAGAAAGACACAACACTCATGAATTGCAACTCAGTTAAATGTGTTGGCTGTTAATATTTCCATTGTAATATTTTAATGTAGTCACTATTTTATTTAATAATTTTACCCTATTTATAAGACATGCAAGTTTGTACATTGTACTTCCATACGTGTTATTATTTTATTATTGTTTAATTACTAGTAATTTATCATTTGCCATAATATTAATATACCACTTAAGCTATCCAGAGGTTTATTGTCTATTCCTTGGTTTCGATTTTTTCTCGAAAAATTTCGTTGACCATTTTAATTTCGCGTGTGTTGTAGTCCATTACACATCATTGCAACCCTGTTTGTTTTCGGTCACATGGGAAAATATGTGTTGTGACAACGGACTAGAACGTTATTGAATGGTTGTGTGTTCAGAATTTGTGATGCATATTTTACTACTAAGATAATAAAAATAAATAATATTATAAATGATGCTTTGTTTGTCATACTTTTAATGTGTTGTACAAACATATCGTCCATTGAATGCCAAAAGGTCCTATCAGCATAAATATAAAGAAGGCTGAAGAGCCCTTTTGGCTTTATTGGACGATATTGCTTCTTTACACGGTATTTATTCCTTGCAGAAATGGCCATTATACTGTAATATGTGCAGAAGCATGCACAGTCATGCAGGCTCCATTTTGGAATTGGTCTCTAATACATATTTCAACTGTTTTGTCTGTTATTAACATGGTTGTTTTGTAAATTTTTGAAAATGGTATGATACAAGATACAAGTTTATTTATTTTCGTAAACAAAGGCCTCCGGTCCAAAATACATAAATATCATAAGAGAAATGTGTTACTGTATGCACTCATTATATGAGTCTTAACATAAGAACGTGTTAAAAAATGGTGATAATTGTTTTGGCTGGTGCATAAGCTAAAAGCTATATAGCACATGGTAACTCCTATGTTTCTTGCTTAGTATTTATATGCACCACTTTTACAAATGTAGTAAAAGTAGAATAGCTCGGACACATTAACTTGACACTGACGTTACCCGCGCGAATTGTAAATTGTTTCCTGAATGTAAACACGGTTTTGTTCGTGCACGTGTTTCACAAAGTTAATGATACCATAATTGTATTTTCAGGGGTGTACTCTTTCAGCGATTTACTCGATTTCATTACAAAATCCAATTTATTCATCGTAACTGATTTGTAATATAGTCATGCATGTGTCAGTGTAAAGTTTGTGTGGCCGAGCTATAATGACAAATTGTAAAGGCTGCTACACAAAATCACAGATCCAAAAGACTTCACCCAGAAAACTGTAAGCATAATTATGCTAGTACACAGCTGTCAACTCGCTTTTTTTTTACTTCAAACTTTTACTCTGGCAGTAGAAATGATAGACTCGAGTCAAGCTCAATATTGAACTGTTCGTATGCAATCAAAGAGCACTCAATACGAAGCTGAAGATCACTGACTAAAACACTACAGGCTATTGGCAATCAGTTACCATAAATGAAGCATGCAAAAAATTCATATATGCATGTCATGGAAAACTCAGGCTTAATGCATGTGCGTAAAGTGTCGTCCCGGATCAGCCTGTGCTGTCCGCATAGGCTAATCCTGGACGACACTTTCCGCCTACAGTGGATTTAAGTTTGGAAGAGACTTCATTGAAACAGAAAATACCATAAAAGCGGAAAGTGTCGTCCTGGATAAGCTTGTGCTGACTGCACAAGCTGATCCGGGTCGATACTTTACGCACATGCATTAAGCCCGTTTTTCCCACGACGCGCCTCATTTAGTGATGTTTGTAAAGTTAAACTTGACACGATTAAACTGTTTATTGGTCGCCCTAGACTGTCATTTTATATAGTGGCAATAACGTAATGACACAATTGAAGGATAATTGTATGCAGACACATTGACTGCTTCTCACACGCACTTACCATACATTGTTTTTACAGTGTTGTTTTGTTTTGTTTATATTTGTGGTTTTTTTCAGGAGACGGAATGGTGGACAGGGAGGAATTTGTGTACATGGCGTCCAGAACCGTTGAAGGATGCTAAACTGTTACGTTTGTTTATTCTTTTTGACAAAATCGAACATGTAGCTACTAAATTATAACCAAACTCAACGTTTAGCCTTGTACTGTGTAATATTAGAACGAAAAGTAAATGATATACCTACAAGCAATGTCCTACTCAATTGTGAGAATTTTGATAAAACAAATCAATTAAATTGCATGGGAAAAACGAAAAGCCATAAGAAGTGACATATTGACTGCGATCCAACCATTCAGATGCATCTGCGCTATATGTCTTTTGAGAATACAATTGCAAACTAAGACTTTACGTGTCTCACACAGTTCTGATGCCAACATGCAAACAAGAAAAGGGCAAGAAAAACACTACCTATTGCCTAACCTGATAACTTGGGTGCACAAACCCGTTCAAAGCAAGCGCTATATTATATATATATATATAGCTAGGCGAAAAACATAACGCATTGACAATATGTGCAAAGACGAAACTACACATGTAAATGGTGAATTTTAGCATTAGTTATTGCATAAACATGTACATAGATCGCATATACTTCTTAGTTAGTATACAAACAGCACTAAACACAACACAAAATTATTACACATGATGCATATACTCTGGATTATGCTTGTATAGAGTTTCCTTAAACAAGAAACGATGTAGTTGATTTTAGATTATATTTCATTTCATCGTAACAAAAAATCGTTGCAATTCTTCTGCTCATGAGCAGCGGCTATACACATGGTTTTATTAAATTCTCATATAAAATGGAATGCAGAAAGCGCATTTTGTTCCAATGATGCCATGGTTGATTCTTTGCAAAATAATGTTTGATAAATTATATTTGCGGTGTTTGAGGTCGTTAGGGCTTCACGCTAGTTCAATACGTGCAGAAAACATTAAACCATGTGTTTCATTGAATGTAAACATTTATACTGACAAACAATAAAAACAAATTTAACTATGCTATTTTCCTTTTATTTGGTAATTCAGTTTGCATGCTAGTATTTTGACAACTCTGACATGTGTCTAAAGGCAAAATATATTCCTTACGAAAACGGGATAATATTATCATGTTTGGAACAAGTTTAAATATGTTTAAGGTCAGGGATACCTACAGTTGGATATGCGTTATGGTGTCATATAAAAGTCGCTTTTAATAAAAACATTTAATATCAAAATTCATGTTAAAAATTGATATCAATGGCGCTATAACATTATCGTCACTACTGTCATTGAGGACAATTATATACAGTGTTTAACTACAGCGAGAGATAACTCTTCATAGCAACACAACTTAAGGCAAGTGACGAATTGTCAAATACGAAACCCACGAAACAAACACAATACATAAATATAAATAAAACTAGGTGCTTCTGTTTGGAATGAATTAAGTAATAAAGCAAGAACACTGTGTTACTGGCTCAGCCTCCCCTTCAAATCGGTAAATTGTTGTTGTCGTTAAAACTTCAATTGCTAGGCTGAAAAAAGTATTTCCTGTTTTTAAATCCAGCTGTTAGAACAAAACAGTTCGTTAGCTCGATGTCTTACTTAAATAAGTCGATTACAATTTTAATTAATTTATGTTTTTCGTCATATCCCACCGTTTCGTTTATATATTGCCCTGTATTGTATAAGCAATTGGTCACTTGACTCAAATAAAGGACCTGTGGATGGTAATAAGGGTTTCTCTCCTGATAATGTCTCTGGAGTTTCATTATACCTATATATATAGTGTTTGTAAAATTCAATACAAATAACATTGTTGATTTATGTCATTGTACGGATATTAAGAAGGATAGTTTATTTTTTAGAAAACCACTAAAATTCCAATTTGCCGTTTGTTGCTTAAAATTATCAAGAACGATGACATGGGAAATACGATGAGTTTGTATTTAAAGAACTGTAAATTGATTATTGTTGTATTTCCTATTGAGGCTCTTAGCTTTAAGGTACTTTAACTACGTCGCAGTATGTTGTAATATTTACGTTCTAGGAAAACAATTCAAATCAAGAAAACATGTAGGGTATTATTCATTTACACTTTATTGAATGGAGTACATTAAATCAAGAATTAAACACAACATCTTTTATACATGTTAAATAAACTTGTAAACAATCATGAACTTTAGTTTTCTCTTGAGATTACATTGTATTTCTATAATTATGTTTGTAATTAAAGTGCCTTTAATTAAGGAGGAGCACGGCACAGGTGAGCAGAAGTACCTTTTTTGTTTCCACAATACACTGTAGAGCTTCGTATTTATTCAAATACCAACAGAGGAATACAAATTGAAATTTAACATATTTGATTTTTTTATATTAACATTCCTAAATTCAATATTTCACGTTTAGCTGTTTTCGACGATAATATCCTATGTATGTATTTCCTTAGAGTAAACGCACCTTTTTCTGAATATGCATTTGTATTTGTTTCAAATAAAGCAACTTATCATATTCTTGACATAACATTATAATGACGCTTGTCACGTCGTGTTATGTGATCAAAATATTATTTTAAACAACACCTAAGACTATTTTTGATAAATTCATTAAAATGTGAAGCACGCCACGTAATTCCCTTATTTTTAGGTCGTTGCACATTTACATTATTTTTGTCTCTGTCACAGTGTACAAGGTATTATTCTTTTGTTTACATCTAGACTGCTGCTAAAATAATAAATACATTTTCGTGTGTTTGTCACCATGTATACACCTTGTTTGATATAGAGATACAGTTAAAGTCAATACGCAAATATAACATAAATATCGTAAAAAATAGTATTGAAGTTTTTAATTTTAACCAATTATTACATTGTGTTATCTTTTCAGTACACGGCTTAGTGGACATAAGGAATTTGTTTACATAACGTCGTAGACAGATGAAAAGCTGCTAAAAATTGTTTATATTGTTTTCTCGTGGAAATTTGAAATTGTTTCAAATAATTGGATACAATACTAATTAAATTAGAGTAATACCTTCCGTTAGTGTGATATATATATATATATTAATATTATATGATAAAATATTTAAACATGTATCCGTTTTTCAAGTTCCTTTGCAATCATCTATATCTGTGAGTATGATAATAAACGAAACGGCGGGAAATACACATTCAGTTAATCTAATGTGTAACTACTTCAGCTGTTACAGAAGAATTAAAGAAACATGCCCTAATTTACCTTACCTTTCCTTTACCTTATCCTTATTTACAGAGTCACTTTAATCAAAACACGGTTTTAAACGGCGTTACTGTTACATATACTGTACAAATTACACATTATTTTACTGACTTGGGAAAGTTTATACAGAATTGACGTGAAGTGTTTTTCTAATTTGCAGAAAGATACACATGTCAGGATAGTTCTTAAAAGAACAACAACTAACGTTTACCATATAAGTTCATGTTTTAACGTGGTTTTCATTAGCTGTTCTACATTGAGATACACAAATATGATAATTATTAAATTAAATGTAAGAATAATGAAACTTCAGAGACATCACCAGGAGTGAAACCCTTATTTAAGGGCAAGTGTCACAAGACTGTTATTAAAAACACATAGTTTTGAAACCGTAATTAGCATTTCCAACGGTAATTTTTGTTTTGTCCACCTGTCACTCGTTATGTGCTGCTTTTAATCTTAGAACGACAGCAGCTTGCCATGACAAGTAATAGTTCACCAGCAGTATGCTCACTAAAAAATAGAGGATATTTGTTTGTTTTCGGTGTGATAACGCGTGATATCAACATCGGAAAGGTAGACAACTAATATTTAAACGAGCGCTTGTAAATTGTTTCCCTTTCCGGTGATGATATCACGCGTTATCACACCGAAAACAAACAAATTTTCTTGTTATTTTAATGCTATTGAGTATTCTTTACATTTGAATAATTTTGAAGGGATTTTGAACACGATGTTTTCAGTTTTATGTCAGGACTATTTTCTCTATTATGCGTAGTAATCGGTGTTAGTAATAAACATTCCTGCGCCATGTTGGATTACAATAAAATGTGCCGTGGATTAGTTAAGCAATTTCAACCGCAAAATTGTGGACTCTACGCATTATCATGGCAGCGTGTTTACAGTACAATAGTCTACTATGCTGTACAGTATATTCATAGTGAACGCAGAATCCGGGTTTCTAAATTTATTTAAGTTTAAATACATGCAATTGGATACACGTGGTCGTTTAAAATAATGTCCAGCTTTTGAATCAAACAGTTAAATTAACACTCACTGCTAGGTTTAAATATATTTATAATAAAAGTACGTATTGAAAGTGAAAGTGCCGTCAGTTCTCCGAAATTCACATTGTCTAAAAATAGCGTCAGCACACGTGTTATGATGTAAACAATAGTGAACACAGTCACGACATTCAAACGCACTATGTTTTTTCGAAAGCAATTTAAGATGATTAAACTCGTAGATGCGCGTTAACATGTGAAAGAGTCTTCTGAAATGGAATACTTATTCGTATAAAGTGTTGTCTATATTAGTTATTCGGATTTAACAATACAATTGGGTTACAAGTCGGTCGATTCTCGAGAATTAGAAGAAAACAAGATGGCGGAGAATAGAACGTTTAACACTTCTTACATCAGCACATTGAATACTTCAAATACTTAAGCGTGATTACTGGATATGCATACTAAATACACTCAAACTTATATATGAATATGTGCTTGCTTAATGGACACCAGTTATTACTTAAGGCTACGTTGGATTCTTGTTGGAATATGGAGAACCGGCAATACAGCAATTATGTAAAGAAAGGGAGACTACTGTTCACAGCAACAGTAAACAATAAGTGCAACTGCAACTGTAGTATGCGGGAATTATAAATAAAGTGCCAAGGATAAAATAAATAAATACTTTGGATGCTAAAATTAAGTTTGGACCCGCAAGACATTGTCTGTACTAGTGTCCTTGGCTCAATACGACTGAGGAAAATCCAAGAGAAAAAAAATAGGAATGACAGTTCAATATATCGGAGAGGAATTCTTAACATTTGCTGTTATTAGTCTTTACTACTTTTCTTTTTGGTAATTCTGTATGATAAATGGTTACAACAACTACAATTAAATATTGTCTAAAAAAATATTTAAATAAAGTCCCTCATTGTGAGTGATATAGGGATATATATCACTGATACTTTTCTATATTTCACTACTTAGCATTAAATAAATAGAGAATATTTGTTTGTTTCCCGTGTGATAACGCGTGATATCATCAGTGGAAAGGGAGACAATTAATAATTTTATCTGGTCTATTGTATTGTATACCGAAAATACATCAGTATTTGAGTCAGATTGTCTATAGTATATAACAAACAGACTTAATACACTCAAACTAGTATATAAATATGCGCTTGCTTAATGGACACAAGTTATTATTAAAGGCTACGTTGGATTCTTGTTGGAATTTGGAGAACCGGCAATACAGCAATTATGTAAACAAAGGGAGACTACGGGAAGCGCAACTGCAAGTGTAGTATGCGGGAATTAATAAAGTGCAAAGGATAAAATAAATACTTTGGATGCTAAAATGAAGTTTGGACCAAGGTGAACAGCTCCAATGCCTTGTGGGTAAAACTTGTACCCGCAAGACATTGTCTGTACTACTGTCCTTTGCTCAATACAACTGATGAAAATCCAAGAGAAACAAGAAATGTCTTTAAAAAAGACAATCGGCGTTGAAATTAATATTGAGATGTCATTTAAATATTACCTAAACAGACGGCCAAGATGATCGGTTACGTGACTTCTCAGACCCCAGATAGTTTGGTCCCCACCAATATTAGGAGACTTATTGGACCCCAGATTTTACGGACACTATAAGAAAACTTCTCGGACCTAAAAGTTAAGTTGAGATAAATTTATTAATTTAAAAATTAAATAAAATTATCATTAATATATATGCTGTGAATAAACCAATCATATAGCTCCATGTTTCCTCCAGTGGTATATGAATAACCAAAATAATTTAGGTTAACATAATTGTTACCTGAAAGTGTCAAGTCAATTAAACAAATTAACAATGTAAGAAAATAATTTCGGGAATGATTTAAAATTATTATGTATCAGACGAGTCTATATAGTTATTTGTAGGACCGGTAATATGCCATTTATGTTAGTTATCTCATATAATAACGATTTGAAGTCAAACAAGCATTTATACTGTGTATCCCAATAAAAAGCAATAGTCAGGGAACATTCAGCGATGTTTGAAATGTTCAGACTTTATTTTTCATAACGCAACCATAAATATTCATTAGACCTTGACGATTTTAAATTATATCAGTAGAAATATGCTATTTCAGGCGTTCCTGTGTATAATTAGTATTGCAAATTGTGTATTCATGCTACGCGAATAACAATTCGACGTATTCCGAATCTTCTTTCATAACATTTTATCTACAGAAAATGTCGAATCTTTTTTATAGATTAAATAACATCTACTGGAGAAGTTGATAGAAAGATGCAATTATAAATAATCGTTTATAAATCGTAACCATAATTTTATTTCAAGTTAACAGTAAGTTTATAAATATAAATTCCCCATTTGTTAAAATTTTAGGTTTATGATTCTCTGAACGCTATTATTGATGCATGTGTGAGTATATTAACACAGGTATACAACGATTGCTAGCTACGCGCGCTATTTTTAGAATGACACTACTGATTTTGGAATGTGATGAACTCGCTAGAATCAATGGGCTACATGGAACGGCAACACTTGTTATTTCTGTACGGGAATGAATATAGCATTCTGTTTATGGCATACAATGAGAAAATACGTTCATAATTAGCCTCAGTTCTAAAGTAGATGTTGAAGATATGTTTATAACTTCATTTTAATCGCTTATGTAAACAATTATGTAAATTTGTAATCCCAAAAGTATGCAACAATAATTGGTATACGTTAAACCATTGTTTGAAGTTTGCATTCCCTAGAATTAGAAAATTTGTCCAATTCTATTGGCATTCAATTTTCCTGCTGCATAATTATCGCAAGAAAATCTGGGTCAAAAGTGATCTTAGACAGCTACGTCGAAAAAAAGAGGAAAGACAGTTCAATATATCGGAGAGGTATTCTTAACATTTGCTGTTATTAGTCTTTACTACTTTTCTTTTTGATAATGCCATTTTGGTAGTCCCTCACTGTAAGTGATATAGGGATATATCTCACTGATACTTTTCTATGTTTCACTACTTAGCATTAAATAAATATATATATTGCCACAAGACAGTATGCAAACTAGTTTATCATCACTAGTTCTTAACTGCGATTGCAATTAAATTTTATTTGTTGGAAAGAAGCATTTTCATTTTCTTAAATTTTCGATTGCTTTTTAAAAAAACAATCTTATTTACTTTAATATTGTTCAGTCAACATAAATCTACCTAATAAATTCATATATTGAAATGCACGCACACATTCTATTCTTTTTATGGTTTTCGAGGTGATTGTTGCGGTTTGTTCTCTGTTGAATTTTGAGTAATTAGATTATATTTTGCGGTTGGGGATCCTGTTAGTGGTTAACGACAGTTCACAGCATGAAATAATGAATTTGATTTAGCAAAGCTTGGGCATTTTAAATCATGAGTTAGCATATCCAACTTTATCGAAAATAATTAACAGCATACATTTAAGATAACACGTATTAACATATATCAAATAAGAAAGTTAATACTGCGCATGTGAAAATTGAAAAGACTTGCTTCTGCAGCGATTGCGTTCAGTACGTTTATTAATTGCTGGTGTATTGGTTTAAGTGAACGTGTATGTACGTGATAAGTACCCGTAGCCTTACCATTTAAGCAGAACTATATCATGTACAACCGTGAACATTATAATAACAAAACTTTAACCTCTAATTGTGGCCTAGACATTTTAACCTGTGGACCTGATTCTTAACGAGACAGTATGTCTTGTTGTGGATAACAGTTGTGTAAAGTGATTTTTAAATCTATCCATTGATGCCTAAGTTATAAGTCCGGAAAAGCAAACAGCCAAATTCGACTTTTGACTTTCAAGTATGACATTAATTCATACGCGTGACAAGCAGTCTCGTTTAGGTAAACATAGTAATTTGAAAATGCCTCAATCAATGGCGAAGCTATAGTCCGGACAAGCCAAAAGCCAATTTCGAACTTTGATCTCAAGTGTGGCTTTGAACTTTGACCTACGGACCGGTGCGCTTCATGTCATATCACGCAAGTTAAAGTACCGACAAGCAAAGCAACACATTTTGACCCTTGACCTCTAGTGTGACCTTTACCTTTTACCTAGGGACCTGATTCATGAGCGCTTCACACCATTTCATTGTAGCGAACATTTGTAAAAGCAATTTCAAATCTCTCCATTCATAGCTGAGTTATAGTCCGAACAAGCATGAGAGCTAATTTATAATAAAAGGGCTAAATTACTCCCTGACAAATCATCAGACGGAAACGACCTGACAATATACGCATGTTCACTTGATAGGGATGCTGCACAAAACGTTTCATTGAATTAGAGATATTAATTCCTGAGAACTTGCGCGGAAACGAATATATTTATTATATTCGGATTATACAATCTGAAATCTCGCGCGGAAACGATAATTTAACAACTTAAAGAAAATGTCTTATTTCTAATTAAAGGGCAATAAATCACTGAAAAATCATCAAACCGGAACGACCTGACAAGATGCGCATGTAAATAGGGATGCTGAATATAAATCTTCATCAAATACGAGCCGTTATATAGTTCTTGAGATCTCGCGCGGAAACGAAGTACCGGACGGACGGAGAGAAGGAAGGACGGTCGGACTTGGAGTATGATCGATAAAATCGTCGGGGAAATCTAGTTGACACCCGAACAAACTGGTTTAATCGGACGGACAAAGCAGCGACTACAAGTATATGCTCATACCCCTTCGGATAGCATAATGATAACATAAAAAACAACACCATCAGGTTAAATAGTTTACTAGTTATCCAATTGTATCATCTAATTGTGTCTAATTGTGTCTGACATGGTATGCGTTGTATGACCTGTTCAGCAGCCTTCCACCGTGGTAGACATCATGTACGTAAACTCTTTCTTGTCCACCACTCCATCGCCTGTAGGGAAAAATACTAGCAATACTATACGAATCAAGTAACACTTATGTACATGTTTAAGAATGTTGTATAGGAGTTGTTTTGACTTGTGAACGCACGAAAACAATGTGTTGTTATACGAGCGAACATAGAATGGATTCAACTTATTATTTATGCTGTTGGGAGAAATATCACAGACTACTCAACAATTTATCGAAGTACAATGTACCTGATAACAAATCCAATGTTTGGAACAATTAATAAGTTTTCTCACTGTTACCAACCGCTACTAACTCCTCCTTAGAGCTGAAACCATCTCTGTTCATGTCATAAAGGTTGAACTTGCATCGATCCACTGATACTTTCAGAGATAAATACTTTGCCCATAAAAGAAACATAACAATATTGTTCAATCTAAAATTCAATTTTTGTTAATTAAATTAAATTTGACAGCTCTTATTGGTTGGTTCCAAAGTAAATCATAACAATCTAGATCAATGTAATAAATAAAGGTACCCGATGTCAGTTCCCAGATTACAGATTTTCTACCAGAGTTCTGCTTTTATGTCAGCTAGCATCTACGAGTAAATTATGTTGTCATCATTTATTATTACAAAAAGTACACAATTTATGCTAATATGCATAGTGAACATGTAATATAATTTATAGGTAACGACCACAGACCCACCTTTTTTCCCCGTCGTGTCTATATTACCCGCGGCCCATACACTCCAGCCCCCTCCCTGGTCCTGTGTCACCCCCACGTCGGAATGGAACGTTCTTGCCGTCCGGAGTACTGAATTTCACCTCAGCTTTTGCATTGTCTTTACACCACCCCATGTGCAACAAGTCTACGAATACGACGAACGACGTAAGAACCTCCATGTGGTTGTATTTCTGTTAAAATAAAATAATATAAATGGAATAAGATAGCCTTCAGCAATTTGAAATTGAAATAGGACGATTGATACGGAACTAGAAGAAATGGCAACAAAAACAAGTGGTTAAATTGAAAACACTCTCGTGTAATAGAATGACCATTATTTGAAAAATCATTTACTCAACACATGAAATCGGTTTGCGGGGATATTAAGTCACGATTTAATTATTTTAAAAGATGCGCTCTGTAATTAAATAAAGAACATAAATACTTTTGAAACGGTTGTATACTCTCCTGTAATCAACAAATGAAGTCATTTGCTCAACATTGAGGCGTTGAGCCAAAGCATTTATAGAAATAATAAGATCAGGCTAAATAAGAATTTTCTTTGAAATCTTATTAAGCCAACAAACAGTGGCCAATTTTATTGTGGTGTTTTTTTTTCGCGGAAGTCATACAAAGATAATTAAGATAGCCTGTCACGTTGTTATACGTCTTCAACTGTTGAAAAAAAGTTGACATTTATTAATAAGTTAATGTTTAAATGCAATTTGGAATAACACAAATTTTGCAAACAGAATTGCTGTCACTACACACCCCCAAACCAGTTTGGTTGTTTCTTTCCAGCTTTGTATAACTATTGTGTTATGTATGTTTAATGAAAACAGATATTTAAAGAGTTAAAGGTATTGATGTTTAATACATGCATATATGAATTTAATGTTTATATAAACATAATGTCCAGCTTGCAGTGTGCGCACTAAATAAATCCAGAAGTAACTTTAGAATGCGTCCACTGTCTTGTAATGCTGATACATTATTAGTATATTTTAACGTAAGGTAGTTCAGGTCTGAGGATTTTGGATAGAGACTATTATTTTACTATATTGTAACAATTTGGAAATCATGAGTATGAGTTATATGTCATTGCATTGAGAATCTGCCATTACAACAGCAAAATATGTTTGCGTGTGTGTGTGTGTGTAATTATTTAAACACATAATTGTTTGGTGATTTATGTCGATCTCACATAATACAACATACATAATTCTGGTTCAACACATTTATTTATTCGTATTTGTGTTTACCTAAACTGTTGACTTAACACAAAGAGCCTACGATTTCGTATTCTTTATATCAAATATAAACATTTCCAATTTGCAATGTAATTATATTGACAACAATTATCCTCTATTAGTTGCATATTGTGGTTTAGTACACAATCCGTATATACATATTCTTCTAGTACAGAAATATAGATTAGGATGACCAATTGCAAATGTTGCAAAACATATGGATATATTTCATTAAGACTTATTCACCAATTGCATAATGACACTGTATCAGAAAACATTTTTTCATATACACATGATGATATATCATTAAGACCAGTGACAATTTGCAAATTTTGAAGGTATATTATTTTACACTTCGCGTGGATGTAGATCAGTTCAATTTCAACCTGGACGATGCCAACAGAGATGGAGTCACTACGAAGGAAGAGCTTGTAGCAGTGTTTGGAGACAATCAGAAAACTGCAGAATTGTTTGAGGCGCTGGATATATTCTCAGATCGGTGACCGTATTGAATGTTTTGCATTGTATTAAAGTGTTAAATAATCTGCAATTTAAAAGGTAAGTTATTCAAATACTTACAAAATTACTAATATCGTATTGCAGTCATAAAAGTTGTTACTGGTAGTGTCCTTATAGTTTTGCTAACGCATCATGTTTTGTCGACTGAAGTTACTGTATGAATTAACCATACGAATATTCATATATATTATATGTAGAACAAGACCATTTATACTACATGTATATAAATATTTTTAATAATACATTTTATCCTAAATAGGAATTAGTTAGCCATTCGTGGGTTCCAATAAATGTTATTTTATGACAGCTGACAAAATTGATGAATAATTGAATTTCATGTAATTACCTCGTATTTATTTTTGTACTGCCTGTCACAAGCATTATGCGCGCTTGCTTTTATGGTTATACTAATACCTCAAATGATAATGAGTGTAGACATTTCTTTTGCACTCGCAATTAATATAGCATTTCTTGTTTTTCTCATTTACCTTTTGTTGTTGTTTTTTTCAGGGAACGGTGTGGTGGACAGGTAGGAATTTGTTTACATTGCGTCCAGTGCCTATTAGAAGGATGCAAACTGTTATTTTTGTTTATTCCTTTTGAAAGATTGAACAACTAGCTAATAAATTATAACCACATTCAACGTGTATTCGTGTACTAGGCAATATAATGAGGAAAAGTAAATGATAAACCTGCGAGCAATTCCATAGAAAATAATGAAAATTTTAATAAAATAAATCAATATAATTGCTTAGAAAAGCCAAACGAAAAATCAAAACGCTGACAGCGTCGACAGACTGTTGGCGACAAAAGAAACGAAAAGTATGTGAATTATGAGTGCATTTTTGCTAAAAGGAAATTTTTGTTTCAATGAAGTTCAATTTCCAACCTTTAAACTTTATGATTTGGCTTCTTATTCAATATTATACGACATCATAATGAAAACTAATTTGTAAGCAACGAAAATATATTTTGTTCCAGCTAATTATCTTAAGCCAGCGGAATTATATACATGCCAATCTGCAAGGGCCAGTATAACCGATGAAACGTAGTAGTTAGGCGCACCGATTGTTAGTGCTTCTTAGCCAAATATCTATAATTTCTAGATTTTTGTTCGTAGCCTACTGAGTCAAAATAGATCATACGATGCAAGCAATCGATTGTCCATAGTAGAGTTTAAAATTAATAAATTGCAACATGAATATTTGAAACTGATGCATATGTTCATTTGGTTTATAAACGAACAACAGTCTTATTTCTTCATATTCTACACATATTTAATATTATTTTTCGATATTATTAAAATAAAATAAATAAGTAAATTTTCATCATCAAATAGCGAATTGATATTTACATGTGGCTAGCTCGTATAAAGTAGTTAATTAAATGTTTCTATATTTGAAATAAATAAAAAGAATATCATTATTTCATGTCAAAGCAATGAACTGATGAACTGCCTCATATTTTAAATCAGTTCTACTTGAATAACCCAAACAATAATCCAAATAACCCAAATAAGTCAGACTCATATGCTCATCAACTTCAGTATGTTTATCTATACTAAGTACAACTAGGCATTTTACAATTACAACGAAATATGTATATATTGGAAGCGTTTTTTATGATAAAATTATTTTAGTATACAATGCATTTATTCATTCTCTATATAAAAACAATGTCTATTTGTAGATTGAATAGCCTCTACGCGAGAATATGGTAGAAACATCAGTATTCCACAAGAAAAAACAATGATGCAGAGCATCATAAGGCGCCGGGAAACTATGAAAAGTCTATATGTTTAAGATATCTTAATTATGTAATGTCCGTACAATTAACTGATCTTATCGTCTCATATTTTTCTCATACTTTTCATCCGTGATTTTTTAAATCTAAATCTAAATGTATACAGTATTTGTATTTACAGTATTTGTATTTACAGTATTTGTATTTACAGTATTTGTATTTACAGTATTTGTATTTACAGTATTTGTATTTACAGTATTTGTATTTACAGTATTTGTATTTACAGTATTTGTATTTACAGTATTTGTATTTACAGTATTTGTATTTACAGTATTTGTATTTACAGTATTTGTATTTACAGTATTTGTATTTACAGTATTTGTATTTACAGTATTTGTATTTACAGTATTTGTATTTACAGTATTTGTATTTACAGTATTTGTATTTACAGTATTTGTATTTACAGTATTTGTATTTACAGTATTTGTATTTACAGTATTTGTCGGGCAAATCAAAATTTAATAGAAGTTAATAACGAAAATAATGACGAGAATGAATATGAGCGCTTATCATATTTTGTTGTTGGTTCGGGGTTTAGTCCTTCCGCGCCTGAGGACTTCCATATGTGGCTCGTCGGACGGTAAATTTAGATGTCGAAAGTTAAAGGAGCCAATTGATAAAATAAATTTACTGTGTTATTTATGTATTACGTTTTTATAAATTTTGTTTGTTATTTTCTTTGCCAAATTTGTGCGTTTATCAAATTAATGATGGATTAAGCATTTATACTATGTGTGCCAATTAAAAACAAACGTCAGGGAACATTCATCGCAAATAAATATGATGATTTGACTTCATTTAGTGATAACAAAAACTTAAAGTTTATTTATTAGTGGCGAATTAGATTTAAGGTTAGATTTTTATACTCCTTTAGGAAAATACGCTTCGAGAAAGTTTTAATGCATTGATAAAACGCACGTTAAGTAAAAATACCAAATTTAAATGAAATTAAATTACTTATGTCCGAAGCTTCAGCCAGTGTCTTTTTATAGGAAGAAGCAAAATCTATGCATACATTGAATAGCCTCTTCAGGAAAAGATAAGAGAAAATTCAATTCTAAATAATTCTTAATAAATATTTTCTTAATAAATAGATCTACCAACCGTCATTCAAATAAACATGCATGGTAAGTTTATAAATATAAGTAAATCTGCATTCATTATTAATCTTATTGTCTATCGTCCTTTTATGCTTGTTAGTACGGATCAGTGTTGCTGATGTGTATAAGTACTATTAATAGGCGCAGGTTAGTCACAGAGTGTATTCTATGGAATGATGTCTATCGAACATGCGATATTAACGGGGGATTTTCCCAAGGCCATCTTGCACGGCCTGTAAATACTGGCATGTAAATGTAAAATGAAAATTGAGCCAATGCAATTTCTGAGTAGGGAGCTCAGAACTGGACATAAGTCAAAAACGTAAACAAAGTAAAGAGGTATGTCTGGATTTTTCCACATTGGTTTATTTTTTCCATTTACCTCCGAAAAGAAATTGAGCCAATTTTTTACAGGCCGAGGTGTGGATTTCTTTAAAACTAGCCGATGCCATGTTAGGATTAATTGATTCGGGACTACTGGCGAGAAATTTTCACAACATTTGATTGGATGTTGAGAAAGGTCCAAAGTTGGGTTAAACAGCCACGCCGAAAAAAAAACAATGCCGAAGAAGGATGCAGCTGACACATGATGTCGGATTTGAAAAGGAATTGAGTAGTTCGTTGTAATGTGTAACTTCTACACGAGTAAAATGGAAGCATGGAATGACTGAGAATTATTAGCTATGATGACGAGAGTTCACAATTGCTTAAAAATATAGAATTAAAGGAAATTTTAATTAGGTTCGTTAAATTAAATACTTTATTTTAGAAGTATGGCCGTACAAAACACATTATTTTTTATAAGTAAATAGCCTTGAAACTAAAATTCTATGGAATGTTGCCTATCGAATATGCGCTATTAACGGGGGATTTTCCCAAGGCCATGTTACACGGCCTGTAAACACTGACATGTAAATTGAAAATGAAAATTGAGCCAATGCAACTTATGGATAGGGAGCTCAGAACAGGAAACAAGTCAAAAACGTAAACAGAGTAAATAGGTATGTTTTGATTTTTCCACATTGGCTCATTGTTTTTCCATTTACCTCCGAAAAGAAATGGAGCCAATTTTTAACAGGCCGTGGTGGGGATTTATTTTCTTCTAGCCGATGCAATGTTAAGGTTTATTCTTTCGGGATTACTGGCGGGAGATTTTCACAACATTTGATTGGATGTTGAGAAAGGTCAAAAGTCGGTTTAAACAGCTACGCCGAAAAATCACTTTCGCAACGAGTCAAAAATAAACGATTAGCGCCTTAATTTGGTAGCCTTACTCCATGACACTCCGGTCAATATTTCGGTAATGTACATAAAAGTAACTAGCAAAGTAAATAGCAAAAGTAGGGATGTTATTAGTTTATAAAGATTTTTTTATAATAAATTGACCTTTTGCAAACTGTAATTGTAATTGTAATAAATCACATAATATACACATTATAATACATATTACATACATTATCTTAAATAATTAAAATGTAGGAAAAAGCGTGTGAAATTTTGTTGTTTTGAAGAAGGACCCTTTTGGTTTCGATTTACTGTCTAATAGCCTGCAAAGAAAATAAGTAGTTTTCCGCGATACCTGTTTTGGAAATGACCCTCTCAAAAGACCGTTGGCTTTCGCCAACAGCCTAACCATATGAAGACATGACATATTGACTGCGATCGATGCATCTGCGCTATACTGATTGATGAGAAAACAACCGCAAACCGAGGTTACACGAGATACCTGCGGTTCTGATGCCAACATGCAAACAAAAAAATGACAAGAAAAACACGACCTAATTAACGTGATAATTTGAGTGCGCAAACCCTTGCAAAGCACGCGCTCAAACTGTTTTTCAGTTATAAAATGTTCTTCTTTCAGATACAAATATATGATAATAATAATTTAGACTGTTTTTATGCGAACATAGTTTTAGAAAACGGAAATTAGCCTTTGCAACGGTATTTTGTTTGGGTCGTTGCCTTTCTTTTTGTGCGGCTTTTTAGCATAGCAAAAGCATTGGAATGTTGAAAGACTGTGGCGTGCCTAGGTCGGGTATGTTTTACTGAAGTTCATGCGTATCTTTTACAAAACTGAGCGAAGCGAGCGAAATGTTTTTAGCATATTTATCCAGTTGCAACCATAACCTCAAAAATAATCTTGATAACGAACAGAATTATGAGTCGGATGTTCCATGGTTTCGTCAAAATGGAACAGCAAGCGTTTGAAATACGCAATTACCGTAGTACGGTACAGTACGGTACAGTGCAGTATAGTATAATATACCGTAAATAAGCATGTGGTTTACTGTGAAAAAAGAAGAACATTTTTAATTGGGACCATTCTCACAAGGTACGTATTTATTGCGCCAAAGACTATTGTGGTTGTTTGTTATAATCAGGGGCGGTTCCAGGATTTCGGGTTGGGGGGGGGGGGCGTAAACTTTTGATCGTGCTGTTATGACCCCTTTATGTTTTATGTGGGTCTGCAGTGATCAGCTACAGATCCGTATCAAAGATATTTAATATTTTGTGTACGTCATCATCATCATCATTATCGTCATCATCATCGTCGTCGTCAAATGCACTTTGCTTCACAGAATATTTTGATACTTCACTGTATTGTGTCCGAAAGACATGTTAATTCATCTGTATGCCATGCACCTGTTTTGGAAATAAATTGCCATGGTTTGATGTGCCTGTCCACTAAATACGTATTTGGCATTCAATGTTATATATCAGGAACATCTGTTAACATGTTAAATCCGGAGCTGACTACATTCAAACACGCATTCATCAATAATTATTTGTATTATTCAAATACCGAAGTGTAATGGTCTCTTTTCGAAGTGAATGCCATTTAAATAACTCACACGTTCACAGCCATGCCCATCAATTGTCTTCAAATGTGTATGCACTGTTGTTTTTTTTTTTTTCGAAAAGAACTAACGGACATGCAGACGAACATGTTTAACGCGAAATATTGTGGAAGATACTCGTATGATTGCGTTGTGAACTAATAAGGCAAGTGATGCCGACTTTGGGTCAATTTCGCTGACATAGTTGGCGACTAGTTTGCGATTGTTTGGCGACTGGTTGTCGATGCTCGGTGGGCGGAATGAGGATTATTTGTATTTAATTCAGTTCTATGATTTTTCTCATTGTTCAAAAAAACGTTTGCCTATATATATATGACATTGGACTATATTTTAATCTATGTCTTGTGAAAATTTAAGAAACTGAATGAATTCATGTTGTTTTGTTGATTATTTAATTCAATTATAATTTTTATATTATTATTCTCTACTATGCCCGGCAGCACATTTTAATGTTAAGGTAAACTATCAAGTGCACTTTCCATATCCGGCAATATTATCTTGTCCCTACCATTCCCCTTATTTGAAAAGGCATGCTAACACTAATAAATTTAAACAATTACGTCTCTCGTCACGTTTAAAAGAATAATGGTTAAATTGTGCGTTCATTTTTAATTGTGTTTTGGAGACGAAAGTAACACGGCGAGCGGTCGTAAGATGGTCTGCGACTAATCGCCGACCAGTCGGCAATCAGTCGGCGCTCAATCGCTGACCAGTCGGCGATCAAAAAATGGTCTGCGACAAGTCACACTTGGTCAGCGACTAGTCGGCGATCGTCGCAGACCAGACTGCGATTGATCGCCGACTAAATAAAAACCAACGAAAACCTTCTCACGACCTGTTTGGTCGGCAAACGGTCTTTGATGCAACATCGAAGATCATCTGCGACCAAAATGGTTCTGAAGACCAGTCGGCGACCATCGACAACCAGCCGCCTGCCTCCAACAACCTGTTAATGACCTTTTTAAGACCGTCAGCAAACACTGGTCGTTGATGATCGGGAGTTGGTCTTTAGTTGGTCGCAGGCTATGTGTTAATTGGGTTTAATTCATTCATATGAATCCATAAAACAATATGAAATGTGATTGCTAAGGGAACATTGAACAAAAAGTTTGTCGATTTACATTTTTGGGAATTAAACTATTTATTGAGACAAAATTGTTTAAACTCGAAAGTAGTCATTGATTTGACTTGAATTTCGGTTAAATTATATTTATAAGAAAAGTATAAATTTCTTCTATATGGTATTCTGTGCCTTTTGTATATTGCATCTGATATCTTTATATTATATATGAATTTATAAAATAAAACATCCACAAATAAAGGTATATATACCCATTGTCTATAACTTCTAGTTTTCGCTGAACTTTGGAGCCGTACTACGATGTACGTAAGAAATCGTATGGGGGCAAGCTAGGTCGGGTTAATGTGTATAATGTGTGCAAAGATGAGCGAGCGAAGAAATGTTTAGCATACTTTATCCAGTTTTGACCGTTTCATATATGTCCATATATGTATGGTCCGGGAGTTTTAGGGGTCCGCTAGTGATAATAGACATGCAGCAGAACACGCACGTTTATCACGAGGCTTCTGTGCCTTGCATCTGTTGACATACCTTTCGCGCGCTTTTGGTCACGGAAGCACGCTTTCCGCATGGAGATGAACGGATTTATGTTGATGGTTATTATACACTGTGTAATAAGTGATGCATGAACACGAGGGGTTTTCGGGGTTTTGATGTCCGGAAATAGTTTCATTATAAATGTTATCTTACAGTGTATAATTATTAGTTCGCCTAATTGAATACGTTTAATGTCGAACAAAGTCGTGATGCTTTGTAGTTCAAGAAATTATTTGCAGGAAAACCTGACTGTAAGTATTACGCATTGCCCCAAAACAAGAAAACTATACATTTCAGTTTAGACGATAGATAAATGTTAAATCGATATAAATAGAACAGTCGAGCGCTACCGGAGATTGATGAGTGCCAGGTCAATAAAATCGTACAATATCATTGTTTTTCTTTACTGTATATGTGTGATTGTTGATGTTATAGTGCGAAAATTATTAACCCGACACTCATTTATCTTCGTGACAAACCGTAAGTGTGTTCGGTTGTTTGCGTTGTTTTAGACGAGTTTCTGTTATTGGATTGTATGTTCATATAGATTTAACTACAGGTCGTCGGCGTGATATCGCATGGTCGTGTGGTGTAAGTGCTAGCGCCGTACGCCATCGGACCGAGTTCAATTCCGTCTGACGGCGACGTTTTGTAAAATGTTTTTCTTTAAACATGCATATCTTGAGATATTAATTCAAATTGTAGAATATTTTAATGTGTTACTATCATTTGTTCAATTATTTTTTATTGTACATTTACCAAGGTTTCAATTACAATCACACACTCAATGGATAAATCGTGAAAAACGTTGGTACTTTTCCGCAACATAATGTGCACAATAAAATGTCGACACTGAGAATCGAACTCCAAACTTCGCATCGCCAGCGCGGCATTTGTTCCACTACACCATAGGCGCTTTACGATATGTGAGCAAATACGATATAAATTTACATTGTATTGTGCCACGCTCTATAGTTGCCGTGGTATCTATAAACAAATTCCGATTGCATACGGAATATTCATGAGTGTCAGGTTAATAATTTCGCACTATACTATTGGAACGGTGCTATATCTTATGTTATCTTATACTACGTGTTCTGTTAATCTTTCATTCGTAGGTTGTTAATTTTATCAGTATGTTTGTGAATGTTATCCAGTTCATCTAGTTTTTACTGGTGATACACATACTCTCAACAAAAGTTATAACAAACCAAATGGAAAATTTTGTATTTTCTTTATTTATAACAATTTCAGCTTGAAATGTCAGATAATTTGAGTTATATTTTTTTATATGCATGTGTTCATACAAAAATAAGGGGAAAATACAAAAGAATTTTGTGTTAAATACCATGGCGCAGCTGAAATTCTTATAAATAAAGAAAATCCAACAATTTCCATTTGGTGCGTTATGACTTTGGTTGAGTGTATGTTTAGACTCTGTGTACAATTACCACATTGCATATGTGTGTGCTTTGGATTGCTTATCGCATGTTGGTTAATGTACACATTTCATATTATTTTTTTTCAGCTGGTATTTTTATTTATTTAAGTTTACTAGTCAAAGACATTCGCAAACGTTATTAAATTGTAAAATGATTTTAATTGTATTCTAATATTTGAATGGCCGTGTTCATACATTGACCCACATCCTACATGAAATATAAATTTGATGGGAAAGGTGGGAAAATCTGCTACATAAACCCCAACCATTATATCGTGATTATTTGTTGCCCCATTCCAATGACAACATCCGTGTGGTGTTGTTTGAAAACTAATAAGTCAGTTTGACAGTTAAATATGCTTTTAAAACACACCCGAAAGGAAACTATAGTAGAAGTGTCAAGTGACCTGGAACACACATTCTTGATTTGGATTCCCCGCAATCAGTGCATACAATTCAGCACACTATTTAACACAAATTTTAATGCTACCAAATGCTGAGATAATTGTGTGCTTTTGTCTATAGAAACATTAGTGAGTATCATGTTAGAATCAGAATGTTACAGTGATGTTGTTCATGGATGAGGGAATATGTCCTATACCCAGAAAAGTGGGAAATATATGTCAAAAAAGTATCGCCAACAGTGAAAACATGTAAGAATTAAGCTAAATGTTGACACTATAATTAAATATTTAAGTGCAGTCAATATTTTGTGTTTTATGTTTGAAAATCTTCTAAATAGGGATTCTTGGTTATATGTCATTTTTATGGGACTTTTCTAACGAATGAAGAAAATCACTGCATTATTTAAACAGGCCATTAACATACTATAAGCTAATGAAGATAAGTTACAAATACTGAATTACATAATAAACAGGGAATTAATTAGATCTTGTTTCATACTAATTTTCAAATAATTGGTTAGAAACATTTAAACATTCTGCATTAAAAAGAAAGTAGTAGCTTTTAAACACAACCAATATAACCATCCACAGGAAATTGTATCTTTATTACAACACAATCGAAGTAAACGAAATTCAAGTGTAGGTTTCCGCATTGTGGGAATGATTGCAAAACATTAAGGAACGGATAGCCCAATCAAATAAGTTATTTGAAATAATGATACATAATTATCTATTTAATTGCTCTATTTGCATTTTGACTGCTCAACACACGAAAACGCATGTATGTCAAATTTTTGTCGTGTTCAAGAAGTTGATATCTCATTTTTATTTAAGCAACAATGTTCATACAACATTTTGAGCCATGTTATAGTATACATGTATAATGAATAATAGATTTTCATGTGTGCTCAATATATTTTTCAATTTCAATTCTGTTTTGTTTTTAAATATCGAATGAACTATGCAGTTCGATGGGTTATGATTATTGGACCAGTTCATACAGTATCGGACCATTGGCTTTGAACGTTACCGGTCCTGTGGACCACCACTTCCTAAAAGTTAAGGTCAAACCCTGCTTAGAATATTTTGAAACCTTTGGTTGACATGGCAACCAAAAGCTTAAAAACTGGAAAACTTCAAAAATCTTCTTATCAGAAACCACCACGCAGTTTTCCTTATATGGCTATATTGAAAACTTTAAAAATCTTCTTGTCCGAAACCGCTGGCTGGATTTGAAAATAGCATTCACAGAAATGCTGCTTGGGTGACCATGTACCGAATTCCTTCAAATCATTTTGATTGGTTAAAAAACATGGCCGCCAGGGGGCATGGCAGTTTTCCTTATATGGCTATATTGAAAACTTTACAAATCTTGTCTGAAACCACTGGATGGATTTGGAAATAATTTCAAAGAAATCTTCCTTGGCTGACCCTCTACCAAATTCCTTCAAATCACTCCTATGTCTGGCCATATACTAATTCATGTTGTTATTCAATGCTAATTTTACTGTTAATGATTGAGGTGGCGAAAGTATTTGCACCATGACGGTGGCAGTTCTAGCTAAACTCAGGTGAGCGACCCAGGGGCATCTTTTTATAAAAATCATTTTCTTGTTATTATACTAGAGCTCTTCTGTTCCTATGGTTAAATCTGTCTGAGAACATGTCCATTTAATACTTTTTTATTATTTTTAATTCATTGTATGGATAAGCTGATAATCGCTATACAAACCATGGACACAGGCTCCATCTATGGAAGATTAAGCATGCAATTCATCTATATTTAGACGTGTTCTTTACTGAGTTCTAGTCAGTTCATGGTAAGCTGTGAAAATAAGACTTGGCTATACTGAACATTGGTTATTTGGATATTTAATTGAATGGATGTGTTTTAATCTGATAAGGTAAATAAATAATTGTATATTTTTGTATTACATTTCTTTGTAATACAATGTACCATATTCTCTAGAACAAAATTATGATTTTAATGGTAACTTTTGAGAAAATTGTATGTTGTTGAGAATAATGGTTATGACACAAAAATTGATTAAATGAAAGTCTAAATCTTAAACTACAACTTGAACAAGAAACCACTTTTACTAAGGCTTTATTGTACTTAATTAAACAATTTGCTTTTTGTCAGCAGTTCAATGCCCATTTGCCAAATTAGACAAGGCCATCCCTCAATGGTGTGATTCTGGCTGTGTTATTATGGTGGTACAAGAGCTGTGGTGCCATCTTCAGATATATGATCCATATGTGCAGCCTCGATCAGTACTGGAGAACTGCCCTCATACCACCGAGTGTTACCATGGTGATACAAGAGCTGTGGTGCCATCTTCAGAGATACACTCGGTATGCACAGCCTCGATCAGTATCGGAGAACTGCCCTCATACCACTGAGTGTTACCATAGTGATACAAGAGCTGTGGTGCCATCTTCACAGATACGCTCCGTATGCGCAGCCTCGATCATTACCGGAGAACTGCTCTCATACCACTGAGTGTTACCATGATGATACAAGAACTGTGGTGCTATCTTCACAGATACCCTATGTATGCACAGCCGAGATCAGTACTGGAGAACTGCTTTCATACCACCGAGTGTTACCATGGTGATACAAGAGCTGTGGTGCCATCTTCAGAGATACACTCCGTACGCACAGCCTCGATCAGTACCGGAGAACTGCCTTCATACCACAGAGTGTTACCATAGTGATACAAGACCTGTGGTGCCATCTTCAGAGATACACCCCGTACCCACAGTCTCGATCAGTACCGGAGAACAGCCCTTATACCACTGAGTGTTACCATGGTGATACAAGAGCTGGGGTGCCATCTTCAGAGATACACTCCGTACGCGCAGCCTCGATCATTACCGGAGAACTACCCTCATACCAACGAGCGTTACCATGGTGATACAAGAGCTGTGGTGCCATCTTCAGAGATACACTCCGTACGCACAGCCTCTATCAGTACTGGAGAACTACCCTCATACAACTAAGTGTTACCATGGTAATACAAGAGCTGTGGTGCCATCTTCAGAGATACACTTCGTACGCACAGCCTCTATCAGTACCGGAGAACTGCCCTCATACCACCGAGTGTTACCATGGTGATACAAGAGCTGTGGTGCAATCTTCAGAGATACACTCCGTATGCACAGCCTCTATCAGTTCCGGAGAACTGCCTTCATACCACAGAGTGTTACCATGGTGATACAAGAGCTGTGGTGCCATCTTCAGAGATACAAGAGCTGTGTTGCAATCTTCAGAGATACGTATGCACAGCCTTGATCAGTTCCGGAGAACTGCCATCATACCACCGAGTGTTACCATGGTGATACAAGAACTGTGGTGCCATCTTCAGAGATACACTCCGTACGCACAGCCTCGATCATTACCGGAGAACTGCCCTCATACCACAGCGTGTTACCATAGTGATACAACAGCTGTGGTGCCATCTTCAGAGATACACTCCGTACGCACGGCCTCGATCATTACCGGAGAACTGCCATCATACCACAGAGTGTTACCATGGTGATACAAGAGCTGTGGTGCAATCTTCAGAGATACGTATGCACAGCCTTGATCAGTTCCGGAGAACTACCCTCATACCACCGAGTGTTACCATGGTGATACAAGAACTGTGGTGCCATCTTCAGAGATACACTCCGTACGCACAGCCTCGATCAGTACCAGAGAACTGCCTTCATACCACAGAGTGTTACCATGGTGATACAAGAGCTGTCGTGCCATCTTCAGAGACACACTCCGTACCCACAGCCTCGATCAGTACCGGAGAACTGCCCTCATACCACTGAATGTTACCATGGTGATACACGAGCTGGGGTGCTATCTTCACAGATACACTCCATATGCGCAGCCTCGATCATTACCGGAGAACTACCCTCATACCAACGAGCGTTACCATGGTGATACAAGAGCTGTGGTGCCATCTTCAGAGATACACTACGTACGCACAGCCTCTATCAGTACCGGAGAACTACCCTCATACCACCGAGTGTTACCATGGTGATACAAGAGTTAAAATAATAATAAATTTAAATAATACTATAAGTCATATTGGTGTTTATTATAAAATGAAGGAACAATATTTTTATATATATATATTCATATTATAGAAGGAGGAGGAGGGAAAATTCAATAATAATAATAATAATAATAATGATTACTAATAAATAATAAAAATAAATTAATAATAATAGTAATAATAAAAAAAAAATAATAATCAGGGATCATAGTTTTGGTTTTGCCGGTCTGAGACCGATTAGGTTTAAAAAAGACAAATTGAAATGACTGGTAATCGGTCCAACCTGTTTTCTTTATTTATCCAGTCACTATAAAAATCTTTATAATCCCCTGATTTCAATACACAATACACACATTTTATGGCCCCAATGCTCTTTAGGTGCAAACGCCGGTGGATCAGTTGTGCGTGAATGACCCCAGTCGTGTCACTATAGATCGACAATTGGCGTGCTTTTGCTGTAGTTTGTTTACTGTGTTGTATTACTGACACCCATCAGTCTGTACTTCTCCATGATAAAATCGTGTCTGGCTACTATAGAGACTGATAATAGCAGCCACATGTAATCCTCGTGAAAAACGTGCATTTGCTGCATAATAATTTTATGTACTGCTTCATTCACAATGATATAAAATATGAATACAAAATCTGTCTAAAGATCGTAGTAAAACATAGTTCAATACAATTAGTTTACTTGTTACTTGGCTTAATTGACGTTCATGACGTCATGTAGATAATTACAAAGAGAGAATATTGTATAACATTATATTTTAACTTTAGTTCAGCAAAACTCGTATAACAGACATGGAAATTACAAGTTAATTGAAGATTAAGGTATGGAATTTTTTTGTAGTTTATATCAATAATTAAACTACAAAATTTCAGCTTTAACTTATTTTTCGAATACACATAATTCGGATACAGAATGGGCGTTTTATTTGTACTTATTGAATTGCATTATCTTTACATTTTTGTAAAGTTAAAACTCACAAATGATATAGAAATGAAAATTTATTGAAGATTGAGGCATGAAAACTTTGAAGATAATAGTTATACTTTAAATACACATGTTCGAACATGCACCATTTTCGGATACACAGAATTTGGATAAATCATGAGTGTGATCGGCAGACCTCAAGACCGATTGACTTTATAGAAAAATATGATCCCTGATAATAATAATAATAATAATATTAGTAATGGGGTTGAGTGAAAGATGTGTTGAGTTATGGGAGTGAGTGAGAAGTGTGTTGTGTAAGGAGATTGAGTGGGAGATGTGATGATAACAATAATAATAATAACAATAATAATAATGTGTGGGAGATGTGATAATAATAATAATAATAATGTGTGGGAGATGTGATAATAATAATAATAATGTGTGGGAGATGTGATAATAATAATAATAATAATAATGTGTGGGAGATGTGATAATAATAATAATGTGTGGGATATGTGATGAGTGATGGGTGTGAATGTGAGATGTAATGAGTGATTGGGTTGAGTGGGAGATGTGATGAGTGATGGGGGTCAGTGGGAGATGTGATGAGTGATTGGGGTGAATGGGAGATGTGATGAGTGATGGGGGTGAGTGGGAGATGTGATGAGTGATGGGGGTGAGTTGGAGATGTGATGAGTGATGGGGGTGAGTGGAAGATGTGATGAGTGATGGGGTGAGTGAGGGATGTGATGAGTGAGCGGGAGGACTGAGGGAGCCAGAGGTTTGGGGGATTTGATGAATGATTTGGAAGAATGGGGGTGTGATGAGTGATTTGGAGGACTGGGGGATGTGATGAGTGAGTGGGAGAACTTGGGGTGTGATGAGTGAGTGCAAGGACTGGGGGGTGTGATGAGGGAGCCAGAGGGATTTGATGAGTGATTGGGATGACTGGGGGATGTGATGAGTGAGAAGGAGGGCTGAGGGGTGTGATGAGTGAGTGGGAGAACAGAGGGGTGTGATGAGTGAGTGGTAGGACTGAGGGGTGCTATGAGTGAGTGGGAAGACTGAGGGGTGTGATGAGTGAGTGGGAGGACTGAGGGGTGTGATGAGTGAGTGGGAGGACTGAGGGTTGTGATGAGTGAGTGGAAGAATGAAGGGTTGCGATGAGTGACTGTGGGGTGTGATGAGGACTGAGGGGTGTGATGAGTGAATGGAAGGACTGAGGGATGTGATGAGTGAGTGGGAGGACTTTGTGGGGTGATGAGTGAGTGGAAGGACTGAGGGGTGTGATGAATGAGTGGGAGGACTGAGGGGCGAGGTGAGTGAGCGGGAGGACTGAGGAGGTGGTGAGTGAGTGGGAGGGTTGAGAGATGTGATGAGTGATTGGGAGGACTGATGGTTGTGGTTAGTGAGTAGGAAGACTGACGTATGCGTTGAGTGATTGGGAGGACTGAAGGGTGTGATGATTGATTTTGAGGACCGAGGGATGTGAAGAGATATCGGGAGGACTGAGGGATGTGACAAGTGTTTGTTAAGACTTTGGGGTGTGATGAGTGATTGGGGGGACTCAGGGGTGTAGTGAGTTGGTGGGCGGACTGGAGAATGTGATGAATGTTTGCAAGAACTGAGGTATATGATGTATGATGTGAACGATATGAAGTTCAGGACATGATGAATACATGTTAGGGGCTAACAAGTTCTTGAACATTGGAATTAATTGAGGAAGGCTAAATACTGATGCCAAGAATTAAGTGGCATGAAGACTAATGAACCCAAATTTGACCTAACCTAATTTGACGATTTATTTTTTAAATTGTAATGTGTTAAATAAATTGAAAGTTTCAGATATAAATCGATTGGAACAAAATGAAAATGTTCCATTTTCAAATCATTATTAAATTCCCATTAGATCATATCAGTAATATGAAAACAGGTGACATCCAATTTGGGACACGACCAATGTTTATCAATCTATAATAGAAATTGTTTGTTAATTATTGGGTTGTTTGGGTAATGTGTTTTTATAGGTGTGGTCAGTTGTTTGTGTGTGTCTTGGTGGTTTTCTGGTTTGTTCTGGTGGGTCTTTGTTGGTGTTAGTTAGTTGAGCGGTCTCAAGTTTTTGGCTCGTTAGTGTCCTATTTCTCATTTCGCAAACAACTCAATAATTTTTTTTATTACATTACATTATTTTACAATATATTAGTTTAATTTAATACAACACATGATTAGTAAACATTGATAAACAGGTGGTTAAGAATGAACACATTTTTATGTACATTTGAGTGTTTTCTTTTATATTCGTACACAATAGGCACAGTGACTCTATAAATATCAAATGTATCTAAGACAATACTCCCACCAGAGGGATGGCGTATATTAATAGGGCAAAATGACACTACACTCGCTAGGCTGCAGGTCAGTGCAGGGTCAAAATTTATCATGCCTATAAATGCAATAAAATGACAGTGTACAGTTGAATAGGCACGATACTTGATACAATATCATTGTCAACATATTCTTTACACCTTAATGAGAACTATTTAGCCATATATATTTTATCATATTTAGGCGTGTGTTACTTCAGACAGAAATGTATTAGTTAATAAACGTTTCTGGCTGTGTATGTACCGGTTATTTGATGTATATATTTAATGCTGGTTCATGCTGTGTTGCTGAATATATTATTTAATTTTATTAGATAATCCTTAACTGAAGAGCCTATATAAAATATTGTCGTTTAAAAAAAACACATATAAGTAACATATACTATATATAATGGTATGTTAGGCCTTGTATAGTATTGCTTATGGCATCTATGTGTCAAGTTAAAACTGGTCTCCATCACATGTAACTGTCTACTAGTACCAGCAATGATCTACATCTATTTTTGATCTGTATGAAGCTGTTTTCCTTCCCATTCTTTTATTGGTTCCTTATAAACGTCAGTTGTACTGAGCTGGTCATATTTCTGTTAAAATTTATAAATTGACCACCTTAACCCCTCCTTTTGTTGTGTCGCCTGAAAAGGGAACATATAGGGGTTACTTTTGGCAGCGTTGGAGGTGGCACCTTCAGTTTGCGCAGACAATAACTTGAGAAGTTTTTGTGCTATTATTATCGAACTTTATGGAAGTGTTAGTAGGCATAAAAGGAAGGTTAAGTTTGATTTTAGGCATAATTGGTTTTATCATAAAAGGAAGGTTAATTTTTATTTTTGGCTTAATTGCTTGTATCGTACTTGAGTTATGCCCCGTCAGGCGACACATCCAACTCGGGCTCATACAGCAAGACCACACCAAAATGTCATCGATAACCATAAGATCAGTATTGCTTTGATTTCCATTCCTGCAGCATTTTTGCTAAACAGATGTCATTTTTTCATCATGCAGATTAACAGAACAGAACAGAACAATACTTTATTTGTTTTCATCATGCACTTGATTCCTCTCTTCACCAATAATCGAAACATCAAACATTAGATATTTACCTGCCAAGGGACAGATATTGGCATTTGTTTCTGTTGACTTCATCTTATAATAATTAATGGCTTACAATACATTTCATTTCTTATCCCTTTTATGATAATTGGCTTCCCCATTATATGATTTCCCAATCTATGTCATTGATTGTTCTTCAAACATGTATGTCATGGCTTTCCCAGTATATGAAATGTCTTTCTCCCAATACAACAAGGTTTCCAATTATATGACATGCCTTTCCCTAAGGCATAAAAAAGAATGTTTGTTTCAGGTAAGCCGACCAACCCTAAAAAATGCCCCGACCCTAGAACATTTTATTGGGTTTGTCAGATTTATTCTTATTTTATTTACCTTTTTCAATAATTCAATGTGTTTTAGATAAATAAGTGTTTTGTTTTGATAGTATCCACTGATAAACAATGTTTAAGAATATTACTGATATGTTCTGATTACCATTTACCAAAAAAAAATAAATCCAGACCTACCTACCCTATTATTTTTGGGCATGTTACCTGAAACAAACATATTTTTTTTTACGCCTAATAGAACATAGTTTTACCCTTACATGTCATGGCTTCCGTTATGCAATTCATTTCTTTTCTGTTAAATTACATGGGTTCCCCATTACATGACATATATTTCCGTTTATATAGCATGTCTTATCCCGTATTCACTGACCTCTTTTGTTAGGGTTCTCCTTTACCTTCACCCATGTATTAGTCTAAAGTCATTAAGTAATTGCTTCACTTCTCCGGTTATTGTGAATACTATCGTTTCTAGCATTTGCTAGCAACCCATACGTCAATAGTCTATTATACTTCTATTCATAGGAAGAATTCCCTTTTTACTCCTTCTTTTTCGGCGTAGCTGTCTAACCCAACTTTTGACCTTTTTAAACATCCAATCAAATGCTATGAAAATTTCCTGCCAGTAGTCTCAAATGAATAAATCCTATCATTTCATTGGGTAATTAGAAAATATTTTCACAACACTGGTAAAAAAGAAGAGATGCAACATGCCATTTTGCCATGTTGTAAATCAATACGTTTGAGTGACCTTTCTATTTGTTCACTATAACTAGCCACATAACTGGCTTATTTTGCTTGGCCCAATACTCGCAAAAGAATTCATCCTAGACTTCAAGGTCAGTGCCCGGTCAATCTGTCTGACTATATATTGAATATTGAAAGAGGGGGCTATCGACCTTTGCCAGTATGCTGGGGACAATTTCTGGCTTTCAAGCAACGGTATGCAACAGAAAGGGCAACAAACTCAACATAATTATTGTTGTTGGCATATTCTTAACAACATAATGAGATATCTAGCTAGCCGTAAATATTTTATAATCTTTTGAACATATGAATGCCAGTGCATACTTCGGAAAGAAATGTAGAGTTAATAAAATACCCTCAGTGGTGTATATTTGTACCGATCTATTAATTTATATTTCATCTACGCATTATTTTCTGTGTTACTCTCTTTCTGTTGAATATTCTTTTTATTCTTAAGAAATGGAAGTGCAGAATATTTTGTTTAATGATACAAAAAAGTAACAACAACAAACTAACAAAAAATAATGATACGTAAGGAAGAGTATAATATCATTTTATATTATTGTAAGCATAGTATGCCGTTCGTATCTAGTCAGTCAAGAACTATAAGTGAAAAAAACCCAAAGTTACACATTCAGTGTCAGTTTTAAATTTATATTCCTTATTTTTACAATAGACATAGACGCCGAATATCATTTTAAGTATATTTCTTTGGTCCATCATGTTTGGCTGGTGTGATGCTTCAACTTCGGTTTTGTAACCAATAACTTGATTTATTATACCTTACTTTTGTCTACAATGATAAATTCCCATGACCAGAGAAAGAGGTATTTTGACTGTCAAAAACATTTCAACCATACTGACAAGCAAAATCGACTGTCAGGTCATGTGACCGCGATGACATTTTGAATGTAATATAAGGACAAGTAACTGCGTCAGTGTTTTAAGTCACAACATGAAAAGATTGCCTCCCTTGTCATGACATCACTATTCAATGTGTAAACAAGTGATTCTCTTCAATGTTAACTGTCAGAAAAAAAGTTTGCAAGTATTTCTGAAGATGAAAGAAAATTTAGGCATTTTTCAATCTTGATGGGCAGAATTAATTATGTGTTTACCTTTTTGACTCAATTTTTGTTTGGTACAATACAATAAATATCAAATGCAGCGTATGCGTGTGACATTGATATTGTCAGCCCTCGAAACTAAATATATCACCACTAGGCATTCGCCTCTGGTGACATTCTGCCCTTGTGTTGACAATATCAATGTCACTCATGCTGCCATATGATATTTATATAATAGTATGATTTTTGCAGAGAAAAATTTCGGTTATTAGATCGGGGTATGTTGTTGGGCAGGCGAGCGTGCGTTTGTAGTGGCGGCATCAACTTTTCCTTTCCACTCTCTACTCAAGTGAGGCTTGAGCTATTGTAATGAAACTTCATACATAGATACCTTATAGCGAGACCCCGCTTGGGATTGCATATGGGGTGGGTGGGGTTAAGGTCAAGGTCACTGTTATTAAAAACAGAAAATGGTTTCTGCTCAATAACTTGAGAACGCATTGAGATATTTTAATGAAACTTAATACATCGATACCTTATATTGAGACCTCACTTGGGATTGTATATGGTGTCGGTGGGGTCAAGGTCACTGTTACTCAAAATAGAAAAAAACGTTTCCGCTCAATAACTTGAGATCGCATTGGCATATTTTAATTAAACTTAATACATAGATATTTTATTTCGAGACTGCATATGGGATGGGTGGGGTCAAGGTCAAGGCAACTGTTACTAAAAATAGAACAACGGTTTTCCCTCAATAACTTAAGAACGAATTGAGATATTTCAGTGAAACTTCATACTTAGATACCTTATATCAAGACCCCACTTTGGATTTCATATGGGGTGAGTGGGGTCAAGGTCACTGTTACTAAAAATAAATGGTTTCTGCTCGATAGCTTTAGAACACATTGATATATTTTAATGAAACTTCAAACATAGATATCTTATGTCTAGACCTTGCTTGGGGTTGCATATGGGGTTGGTGGGGTCAAGGTCAAGGTCACCCTTACTAAAAGTTTATTTTTGTGCTTCATTAAAAAAATTTGGTTTTCATGGAATTGCCACGTTTCGTGTTTTCATTTCCTTTTTCTTCAACGTCACTTATTCTCATGATTTTTTAATTTTTTTTTATGCCCCCGGCATCTTGATGCAGGAGGTATATAGTGTTCGTCCTGTCCTTCTGTCCATCCTTCCGTGACAAGGTTAAGTAGATTTTACGGTTTCGTCAAGAACCAACACCACTTACTACAACACTTTGATATTTACACTGTAGTTACTTATGATTGTTCTCAATCCACCCATATCACCCATCCTCACTTTGACCTTGACCTTGACCTAATTTGGACTAAGAAATGGGCTACCCAGCACCAACCGTGGGCATGTGTGTTTATCAAACACAGAATCTGTTTTTTTTTCTTTTTTCATTTGTTTTATTTGTATTACTTTATTCATATTATCTACTTTTAAATGCATTCACAAAGACTCTGTTTTGCTCTCTTCTGTGTCAAAATTGAGATTGATGATGAGAATTGTGTCATGATGTCAGCAAAATAATAAATTAAATAAATTAAATTAATTAAAGTGCCGGTTCTGGGATTTAAAACACAGAACATCACGCTTACAAACTATGCGTACTTACCACTGCACTACAATATCAAATGTTACACAGTAAGTATTTAATCAATACATATTCATGTCTGAGTCTCCTATCTGGGTTAGTAGCTTAAAATAGATTTATGAAAATATACGGAATATTCATGAGTGCCAGGTCAATAAAATCACACAATACAGAAAGTGGTGTACTGTAAAACATGTTTGACATATTGGATATAGGGTTTGAAGTGTCAAGGTCAAAATTGTCGTGCAAACAGACAAACGATTTCAGCTTTTTTATAATAGAGAAGTAAAATACTGATGTTGGTATACAAAGTTCAAAGAGTATTACTTTAAGATAGAAATGAGCTATATGCTTGGAAATTATAGAGATGCCCAATCACTGTTGATAACTGGCTACGATTTAAATAAGGTCCACAATAAAGGTCATCATTAAATAAAACCAAAGGGAGTGTCCACTGTGATTAGAATTTTCCTTGTTTAAGAAAAGGGGATCACACTGTTAAATAACATGCTATGTGAAGGTCATTGATCATGAAATATGGAAATTTAACTGTCTTCTGGTCAAGTTTAAGTCCTCAGTGTTGCCGACTGGTTTGTTGTGGATTCTATAGCGTGGTAATTATTATATATTCTGTTTTGAGAAAACAGCAGAAACTCTTTCGGCATCTGTAATAAGTATATTTATAATAATAAATATTATAAATGTCCTTCTTGCACGAAATGAAAGTATCGAATCACATAACAATACAACAAGAATTATGTGATCCGACGGCGAGTTAATTGAAGTATAATATATAATCATGATAAATAATAATTACTAGCAATTTGTAACAATGTCAAATACAAACAATACAATAAGACACAAAACAAAGATATAATATAATTACCTGTAATAAGTATATTTATAATAATAAATATTATAAATGTCCTTCTTGCACGAAATGAAAGTATCGAATGACATGTTTTTATCATTCGATACAGGTGATTGGATATTTTTTAGCAGTTATCAGATTAAAGTGCATGGGCTAGGGAGTAAGTGAAATTCATGTTAGTAGAAAGTGAGATTTAGTTATCTAAATCTATTCAACTTAATAATAGCCTTAACGGTTAAATTACTAAAAATAAATGAATGTACATGTTACTACAACTACTATCTTCAATTTATAATTTTACTTTTCATTAACTACATGTACTATCTTTAATTTAAAATTTAAGCTGCACAGTGTTAAATTAACAGATTATTAATATAAACTGGGCTTTAAAATAACAATAACACAAAGCATAATTGTTGAATATTTATTTCAGATTCATATTATAAATGCCCTGTAACATATTACCCTCCCATGATTTTGATGTCGTCCTCAACATCTGCTTTCGATTAAATTGAAAACAAAAATATCGTGACAAGTGTAAGTGATAATTAATGAAGTGTGTTTAAACCATGGTGTAGTAAACACGCAACCAATCTTGACAAAATAATATTAATAATGGAGATAACGAATGTATAAGTATTTATCTCACATACGTGATTCAAACTAAAATTTAGGGCACATAGCGTTCAAATAAAATACATGTATAACAATGTTTGAACACATGACATATGAAAAATTAATAAAAAATAATAAGACTTTACAGTTATCGTAAATAATCAGTCACGGTGTCTAAGTAGTCGCCTGTTCTCATCGATGCTGGCGGCCATGTAGCGCGTCTTGACCTGCAGGGTAATAACCCTTGCTCTCCCGGCTTCCTCTTCTGGGGTGGTACATAGACTGACTGACGGCTGTTCCAAATCCGACAGACCAGATTCGGCATCTGATGAGTTGCACTGATAAGATGTTTCCAATGTTGAGTCAACATCTAGTGGCAGATGACGGACTGGTAGTAAGTGGTTCCGATGAGCTTTCTTCACGATGCTTTCATCGCCTTCACGCTGGATACCAAACACCAGAGTTGTCGGATCAGGCTTGTCAATCACAATATACGCATGTACTGCCCATATATCTGCAATTTTGTTGGTTCCTTTTGAACCATAATTGCGAAGCAGTACTCTGTCGCCCACGTGTATAGCTGTTTCTCGCACCTTCCTGTCATAATGTTGTTTTGCTTTTATTCCGCGTTCATGCGTCACTTGGCATGCTGTTTTATATGCAGCACCTAGGTGTTGTTGCAATTCTTTAATGTACCTGGAAGGTGCTGAGCCCCCGACACTCTGCCTTTTCAAACCCAGAACTGCGTCGATCGCAAGACGAGATGTACGCCCAAACATAAGTTCGTATGGCGAGTAACAAGTGCACTCATTTCTTGTCACATTATATGCGTGGACGAACGCTGGTACTGCGGACTTCCAGTCTGCCTTTTGTTGATAGTCCAGTGTATGCAGCATCTGTAACAATGTGCCATTGAAGCGCTCGCACTGGCCATTTCCTTGTGGATGGTAAGCAGTTGTGCGGGTTTGTTTAATGCCTGCGATTTTACATAGCCTATTTATCAGGCTTTACACGAAATCCTGTCCGCGATCGCTATGTAGCTTTTCGGGAAACCCGTAATGGACAAAGAACTTGTCGAACAAGGCTTTTGCAGTGGTACGAGCTGTTTGGTTACGAGTCGGGATCGCTTGAGCATACCTCGTAAAATGATCAGTTATTACGAGTAAGTTTTCGTAACCTCCCTTTGATGCTTCTAACGACAGAAAATCTATGCACACCAATTGCATAGGGGCTGTCGATATTATGTTGACTAGACCAGTGGCAATACAAGGGGCAGTTTTACTATGAATGCATCGGTCACATTCTCGGATCCATTTTGTAACGTCAGAATCCATCCCAAGCCAATAAAATCGTTCTTTGAATAAAGATATTGTCCGATCTCTACCTTGGTGACCCATATCATCATGTAAGGCTTTAAATATATGCATTCTAGCCGATTCGGGCAAAACAAGCTGTTGAACAGTCTGATCATGCAATTTACTTGTGTGCATAAGAATTCCATCATCTATATGGAGATTCTTGAGCACTCTTACAAACTTTTTAACTCCCGGAGGAAGTTCACGCACATTTCTCTGACCAGGTTTCCAGTTCAGAGAAAGTAGCGCCTTAACAGATGATATTATAGGGTCAACATTTTTACCGTTTACCCAGTCGTTGGATTTCAGTACTTCCCAGGGATCACAGGTATTGTTTTCATAGGTCTGAACGACTACAGGGTTTGAATGCGTAACCAGGACAGCTTGAATAACGTCTTGATCTAGCCTGGAGAGGGCATCAGCCTCAACATTCAATTTTCCAGACCTGTAGTGAATTTTGAAATCTTAGTTGGACAAGGCGGCGACCCACCTATGCCCACAAGCATCTAATTTGGCAGAGCTTTGCACAAATGTCAGTGGGTTGTTGTCAGTAAAAACATCGAACGGGATACCATACAAGTAATCGTGGAATTTGTCGGTGATGGCCCATTTAAGAGCTAAACATTCCAGCTTACTTGCATGGTAATTCCGTTTGGATGCCTTCAGACTGCAGCTCGCAAAAGCAACTACTCTTTCGATGCCGTTGTGCTCTTGATACAATACTGCACCAAGACCATGCGACGACGCATCTGTATGCAACATAAACGGTCCACGTACGCAAGTACAGGGGCCGTTGATACCTTGTGAACAAGCGAATCAAAGGCATTCTGTTGTGCTTCACCCCAGGTGAAGTGAGCCGTTTTCATTTTACTTTGTTTCTTTCCAGAGTTGCCTATCAAGAGGTCGTTGAGTGGCCGGGCTATTTGGGCAAAGTTTTGTATAAATTTACGATAATAGCCGGCGAATCCTAAAAAGCTTCTTACCTCTTTAATAGTTTTTGGTACTTTCCAATTCAGTATCGCATCTATGTTACTTGGATCGGTTTTGATGCCATCTTTTGAGACTAAGTGACCGAGATAGACAACTTCCGGTTGCATGAATTCGCACTTTGAGGCTTGAAGCTTAAGCTTATGGGATTGCCAGCGCAGAAGGACGGTTTTTAGCCTCTGTATTGCCTCAGAAAAATCATGGCTAAACACAATAATATCATCCAGGTATATGAGGCATTCATTGAGGTTTTATTCCCCCATGCAACGCTCCATCAATCGCTGGAAGGTTGCCGGGGCTTTACAGAGCCCGAATGGCATCTTATTACACTCAAAGAAGCCTTAACTGCCTACTTGAAATGCACTTTTTTCTTTGTCGTCCTCCGCCATCTCCACTTGCCAGTATCCGACTTTAAGTCGAGCTTAGTAAAGTAGCGAGAACTGGCAAGGAGATGAATAGTGTCGTCAATGCGAGGAATAGCATACGCATCCTTGTGTGTACGGCTATTCAGCTTTCTGTAGTCAATACAGAAATGAATATTACCGTCCTTTTTTCTCACAATGACGACATTTTATGAGTAAGGGCTAGATGATGGGGGAATGGCGCCAATGTCTAGCATTTCTTGGACATGCTCACGAACCTCGTTTATAAGACCAGGCAGCCCCCGCCTATAAGGTTCTTTAAATGGTTCGTTATTATTGAGTTTAATGGTGTGGCAAACAAGATCAATACTACCAAGATCTAGAGGGCCTTGAGAGAACACATCTCTCATTTCAAACAACATGTTTTTTAACTGTTCTTGTTGATCAAAGTCTAAATGATTTCAGTCAATTTTTTAGATTACCAAAGACTGTGTCTCTATCTACTGTACATGTCTGTACTTGCTCAACATTCACTTTACATTGAGTCTCTGGGATTTCTTGTGTCCATGAACGAAGTACCTTTGCTGGTTGTAATTCACAGAGGATGGTTTTGGGGACAATTTTAATGGGTTTGGCCGATAAATTGAAAATTCGGACAGGAACTCTGGCGGTGCTTCCACTGTTGACCAATCGAAAAACGCGTGGACATATAACTTATCAGACGGCTCAGTAATGGCGGCTGCGTCCTGTGTGGACTTACTTACGAACAAAACCGGATATGGTCATTGTTTTGTACAGTGGTAATTCTATGATTGTTTTGTTCGTAGAAACCACAGTACCTATGCTATTTGATAGAGAAGTAGCCATAACAGCTGCTCTCCATTCTTCTGGCAGGGTAGCTAATGGGTATGAGCGAAGATAACGTATCACATTGGTACCGATAATGACTGGTACACTGAGATTGTACTCCGTGATGGGTACAATTTAATATGGGTACATCATATGATTCTTCGCCTAAATGTGGAACTGATATTGTTGCTTCAGTGTATCCTATATATAATAATTCGGTCCCAATAGCCTCAGTGACAAATAGCTTTAAATCATCAAAGCTAAAAAGATATGGTTTCGGGTCCATTTGTTTGTAAAATGACTGACCTACAGTCATAACCATCGCCCCACTGTCTACCAAAGCGCGTGTCACAAAACCATTAATACAAACATCAGATTCATTTGAACAACCGATAAGTCTATCAAGTAAACATATGTTGGGTCTGTCTGGTTCAGATAAGGAAACGTTGTCTTTTTGACCCTCAATGGCAACGTTTACTTGTTTAAATTTTTATCTGCAGGTGGCTGATTTGTATTAGATTTATTGGTATTGACATTATCATCAGATTTGTCATTGTTTTGATTATTCTGCGCATAATTAAAGCGTCTCCTAAATCCGCCTGTCTGAACTTGGATCCGGTACCTGTAGTTCTGTTTACCTCTCCGTTTCTTTCCTTTCTCATTTCTCCTAGCTTTCGATCTAAATTTTCTATTTTCTTCATTAGTTATTGTATCAGTAATGTACTGTACTTTCGCTAGTATCTGTGCTGACAGCTAGCTGATTCACTTTTCCGGCTTTTGGTTTCGCGCCCTTATCTTTCCTCAACTGTATTTCGAACTCTTCTTCTCTCACTTTGTTTCTCAGTTCTTCATATGGTAAACTGTTTTCAAAGTGCACATGGGTAGCATTTTTCAGTTCTTCACTCTTAAGACCTTGCCAGAATCGTTTTCTTAGCATCGATCTTCTTTCCGATTCTTCAGTCTTTGTCTTTCTTGTCACCTGCATCAACATTTCTTCTAAACGTAGACCCCAGTGAACTACAGACTCACCAGTCTCCTGTTCTGCGATCAGAAATTGCGAGAGCAGCGTGTCGGTACTAGCGACATTTCCAAAATTGTTTTCTAATTCCGTCATTATCTCATTTACGGTCGCATCAGCATGCGTATGCAGCATCTTTTTCTTTGCTTGACCTTTAAGCGCTCTTCTAAGGCCTTGTTGGATAACGTGCTCCGAATATATCATGTTCACACTCAAATGAGGATTTGTTTCTTGGAACAGGGACCTCTCCTGAAAATGAAGAAATATTCAGTGTAATGTGTACTGCATCTCTCCAACTGTTGTGTCTATTATCTCTCTGATCGTTGAATAACATGTCAGTTTCTGAAAACCTCGGTTCTAACGATGCTTTTTCTTTTTCAAGAGCTTCTATTTTTCGCCGTATCTTCTCAATATTTGCTTTACTCTCACATTCAGATACAGGCAATCTGAATGTGTCAATATCCACATTTTGTTTGGTCTGTCGTCCTCTCTCTCTTACTTCATGTTCTCGCATCTCCATTTTAGATTCCAGCTGCTTCATCCTCTCTGATACTGAGATTTCCATATCTCTTAACTTCGACTCCTGAGACATTAACCGCTCCTCTCTATTATCAAATGATTGTTTCATGTCTCTTTCTCTACGCTGAAACTCAAATTCTTTTTGCTTTAAGTATTCATATCTGTTCTCTTCCCTATGCTGGTACTTTCTTTCGCGACCCTCCAGATCTAAAAGCCTCCGTCTTAAGTCTGATTCCATTGCCGTACGTTCTTTATCGTCTCTATTACGAACACTGTGCGTTTGTCGTGCGTATCTGCCATCTATTTCCGTTTCCTGTGGTGGTTGGGCAGATCTGATCTGTTCGTAATTCTTAGTTCGTGTTTGCTCTGTATAATCAATGTATTCATCTACTGAAATAAGATCATCAACATTGGAACCAAGGCTCTCTATCCTTTCTCTGAACTCCATTCCTGCCTTGTCTAGAAATCTATCAAAGTCATCTAGACTGTCCTCCGTGGGATGTTGAACATAAGGAGGTGAGCAGTTCTCTCTAGGAACTGAATATCGTTCCTGTCTGCGTAATGGAGATTGAAACGTTTAAGATCAGATCAGGACGATTTCTTTCCTGAATAAATTGTCTACCTTGTTTTATTTTTCCATCTCTTTTTCTATATTTCTACTTCGCAATCTCTCCTCCCATTCACTCGCTTCTCTATACTGTGTACTCATGGTTCTAAACTGATATTTGCACTACAAATACTATATACTTCCTAAACCTGTACTAATATAGAGACCTCTTTACACAACCATTAACACCAAATTTCTATTATAGTTATAATACACTATTACTTCTACAACGCACTGTTCTCTCACATGCACATCAAAACTCTCGCATACTAATGTAACAACAATCACCAATACACAATATTGTTTTATTATTTATAAAACAAAATGTCGCCTATATATTGAACAATTCAATAAATCATACAATTAACACTGTATTGCATTTAAGCATTACTGCGGCTTCTTCGCTGCACATTTTATAAATGCCCTTGTCATAGTGTGGCAATGTGACACTATTACCTCCCCTGTTGTCCTTTTACCAGTACACTCAGTTTTTTTTTTTTTTTTTTTTTTTTTTTTTTATCGCCCACTATCTTTCTATGTGTTCACTTCTTAACCTCTCAATCAAACCAAAACACCTTTCCCTCTGTAAGTTCATTTCTTCACATTTCAATCAAGCAAAATACAAATACAACATTGGTTTCACAACAAAAACTCAACAATGGAATCACAATCAAGCCAAACAAATACAGTGTTGGTTTCACAACTAAAAACTCGACAATAGAATCTCAATTAAGCCGAATACAAATACAATATTGGTTTCACAACCAAAACTCAACAATAGAATCATTATCAAGCCAAATACAAATACAATATTAGTTTCACAGCCATAACTCAACAATGGAGTCTCAAAAAAGCCAGATACAAATGCCCTTTTATATGTATTTCTTATAATTTAAAACAAGCCAAAATCAGCTATCCTTCTATGTTTATTTCTGAAACTCACAATCTAGTCAAATACAACTATCTTTCTGTTTGTTAATTTCATAATCTCTCAATCAAACCGAATCAACTATCCCTCTATTAGTTCATTTCTTCACATCTCAATCAAGCTAAATACAAATACAATATTGGTTTCACAGCCAAAAACTCAACATTGCAATCTCAATCAAGCCAAATACAATTACAATATTGGTTTCACAACCCAAAACTCAACAACAGAATCTCAGTCAAGCCAAATACAAATACAAAATTGGTTTCACAATCAACAACTCAACAATGGAATCTCAATCAAGCCAAATACAACTACAAGATTGGTTTTACAACCCAAAACTCAGCAATGGAATTGTCTGTCAACTACAACAAATCTTTGTGTCTTCTATATCCTACTATATGTTCATGTCTTAACCTCCCAATCAAGCCACAACAACTATCATTCTAAAAATCCATTTCTTAACATTTCAGTCAATCCAAATACAACTATCCTTCTGTATGTTCATTTCTTAACCTCTGGATAAAGCCAAAACAACTAACTTTCTATAAGTTCATTTATAAACCAATCAAGCCAAATTAAAATATCCTACTTTTTTCATTTTTTAACTTTAAGCAAGCCATATACAAGTATCCCTTTTAAGTTCATTTCTCAGTATAAACATCTTGATAAAGCCAATACAACTATCCATGTATGTGTTCATTTCTTAACCTCTCATTAATGCAAAATTGACTGTCTTTCTATAAATTAATTTCTTAACCTCTCAATAAAGCCAAATATAAATATCCTTCTATATGTCCATTTCTAAGCCTCTCAATCAAGCCTAATACAAATATCCTTCTATAAGTTCATTTCTTATAATTTCAAGCAAGCCAAAATCGGCTATTCCTCTTTGTTTATGTCTTAAACTCTGAATCTAGTCAAATACAACTATCTTTCATTATCTTCATTTCTTAACCTCCCATTACAGACAAAACAACTATATATTCCTTTAATTTCTTTTCTAAACCTCTCAATCAAGCCAAAACAACTATCGTTCTTTAATTTTTATTCTAACTTCTCAGTCAAGCCAAATAAAAATATCTTTCTATGTGTTCATTTCTTAAAATCACAGACAAGCCAAAATCTGCTATCCTTGTATAGATTTATTTCTTAATCTCAAAATCATGCCAAATACAACTATCTTTATATAACTTAATTCCTTAACCTCTTAATCAAGTCAAATAAAAATATCCTTCATGATGTTCATTTCTTAACCTCCCTAATAAAGCCAACTATCTCTCTAGAAATTGATTTCTAAACCTCTCAATCAAGCCATGTTCATTTCTTATCATTTCAAACAAGCCAAAATCAGCTATTCTTTTATGTTTATTTCTTAAACTCTGATTATAGTCAAATACAACTATCTTTCTTTATCAGTGTTTTTTTTCACCTTTGGGGAAAAGGTGGCGGGGCCCTTCAGATGGGGAATTTTACGACAAAAGGTGAATATTTTTTTTAGAAAAGCATTATTACATGTTTATATTCTATTTTGTTATAAAACATTTATGAATTTTTTCGCTTCAAATAATAACTTAGTTTATGCACTATCTTGGTATTATAAAAATGTTTGGGTTTGTTTGCGAACATTACTGTATCTTAGTCATTTTTTGTCCAATTTTGGTCATTAAAAAAAAAAAGCTTACATTCTGAGGGGACTTTTAAAGTAAATACATGCGAAAAATATATACCTTTTAAGCAGGGGAATGGGGCCGAAATTCGGCCCCAAGTTGGACCTGAAAAAACACTGTTTATGTCCATTTCTTAACCTCTCAATCAAACCAAAAAACTATCCCTCTATAAGTAACTATCCCTCTATAAATTGATTTCTTCACATCTCAATCAAGCCAAATACAAATATAATATTGGTTTCACAACCAAAAATTCAACACTGCATGGATTTGTCTGTTTATCAACAACAAACCTTTGTGTCTTCTTTATCCTTCTATTTGTTTATTTCTTTACCTCCCCAACAAGCCATTTTCAACTATCTTTTTAGGGTTAGTTTTATGAACTAGTGATTGGAATCAGTGCTAAAACAATTTGTTGATTAATCAGAGCTTAAGTGACTAACTTGGTCTTAGTTTAAGCAAAAATGGTTTGAATTTGCGGTTGTTAATTAGAAAAAATAATGGATTTTAACTGATTGACTTAATTAGACTAAAAGGCACTTAATAGAGTATAGTGTAAAGCAACCATTATCCCCCCCCCCCTTTACATGGTAGTGATTTGTCGGCTATACATGTAATTTTAAAGACATAATGTCTCAAATGTTAGTAGTAAGTAGAAGTTTTTTTACTTGTTATTTTTGTACGATTTTAAAAACACATACAAGAATTTACTTGTATAATGTCTACCTAATAAATAATCTATAATAACTCATTAACCAATTCATGCTAAAATGCAAATAAAATCATGGAAATCCTTTAGTGGACACTATGACAACCTATCAAGGAACCTGTCAAGGAATGTTGTATAGCATTGTATATTGCATTGGATGTACAATGTATTTTATTTATAATATATTTAACAGTTTAGAAAAACACAATTCGTCTATCAATTTTTCTCATCGTCATCGTCACGTCATGGCCCCGTTTGTCATGATTATTTGACAAAATGATTAATCAGCCCATCACTATTATTAACTTCTCATTATGGCTGAAACAACTATCGTTTTATAATTTGATTTCTAAACCTATCAGTCAAGCCAAATACAACTATTCCTCTATATGTTTATTTCTAAACCTCTCAATTAAGCAAAATACAGTTATAAATATCCTTTTATATGTTAATTTCTTAAAATCTCAGACAAGCCAAAATCAGCTATCCTTCTATATGTTAATTTCTTAAAATCTCAGACAAGCCAAAATCAGCTATCCTTCTATATGTTCATTTCTTAAAATCTAAGACAAGCCAAAATCAGCTATCCTTTTATATGTTCAATTCTTAAAATATCAGACAAGCCAAAATCAGCTATCCTTCTAATACAACTATCTTCATATTATTTCTTATCTTAACCTCTCAATCAAGCCAAATACAAATATCCTTCATTATGTTCATGTCTTATAATTTCAAACAAGCAAAAATCAGCTATTCGACTATCTTTATTTCTTAAACTCTGAATCTAGTCAAATACAACCATCTTTCTTTATGTTCATTTCTTAACCTCTCAATCAAACCAAATCAACTATCCCTCTATAAGTTCACTTCTTCACACCCCAATCAAGCCAAATACAACTATTATGTATCCTTCTATAAATTCATTCTGAACCTCTTTATCAAGTCAAATACAACTATCCTTCTATATGTTCATTTTTGACTCGATCATTCTTAATGTTCATTTTTGAAGCGATCAATCAAGCCAAATACAATTCTCCTTGTATATATTCTTTTCCTATCCTCCCAAACAAGCTATCCTTTTATAACTATCCTCAATTGAAAGTTAATTTTTGAACATTATCAGTCAATCAAATACAACTCTCCTTCTGTAAGTTTCTAAACCTCTCAGTCAAGCCAATTACAGATATTGTTCTCTGTGTTCATTTGTTAACCTCTAAATTAAGCCAAATACAATTATCCTTCTATAAGCTCATTTAAGCACCTCTTATTCTGGCCAAATAAATCAGTTACTACCCTTTAATAAGTTCATTTCTGATCCTCAATCACACAAAACTATCCTTCTATTTGTTCATGTCTGAAACTTACACCCAAGCCAATGCCAATCTCAGAATTTCTGACCTCTTCGAATATTTGGCCAATCTTTGAATTTGTGACACCTGAATATATGGCCAATCTCTAATATCTAAAATTCCCAAACTTTTAAATTTTTAGCAGTCTCTGAATTCTAAATACATGGCCTATCTTTGAATATCTGACCAATTCCTGAATGTATGGTCATTCTCTGAATTACTGACCAATCTCTGAATATATGCCCAGTCTCTGAGACTGACCAATTTCAGAATATACCTACAGTCTTTGAATGTCTGACCAATCTCTGAATATATCGCCAATATTTCAAACTCTGACACATTTCGGAATATATTTCCAGATGTTGAATTACTGACCTCTCTCTCAATATATGTCCTTAATCAAAATTTTTTACCAATCTCTGAATGTATGTCCAATTTCTGAATTTCTTACCAATCTTTGAATCTAATTATATTCAATCTCTGAATTTCATATCAGTCTCTTAATATATGGCACATCTTGGAATTTCTGACCAATCCTTGAATATATGCTCAATCTCTGGAATTCTGATCTCTCTGAATATAATTCCTGTCTTTTAATCTCTGAACATATAGGGCTAATCTCTGTATCTCTGACCCTTAAATATATGGTCAATCTTTAAACTTCTGATTAATCTTTACATATATATAATATGACCATTGTCTGATTTTTTGAAATAATTATTTCTTACCAGTGTCTGAATATGTGGCTCATGTCTGAATTACTCACCAATCTATGAATAATAATGACCATTATCTGATTGTCTGATTTAATTATTTCTTACCAGTGTCTGAATATGTGGCTCGTGTCTGAATTACTGACCATCTATGAATAATAATGACCATTATCTGATTGTCTGATTTAATTATTTCTTAGCAGTGTCTGAATATGTGGCTCGTGTCTGAATTACTCACCAATCTATGAATAATAATGACCATTATCTGATTTTCTGATTTAATTATTTCTTACCAGTGTCTGAATATGTAGCTCGTGTCTGAATTACTGACCAACCTCTGAGTAAATTGTCAATCTCTAAAATCTGACCAAACTGTGAACATATTGTAAATCTCTGAGTTACTGATTAACTTTGAATACATGGCCAATCTCTAAATGTATGAACAAACTTGAAATATTCAGTGATTAATCTCTCTATTTGGGACAAATATATTATATAAATAATCTCTGAATTTCTGACCACTGGTTTAATATATAGCTGACCTCTGAAATTCTGATCAATTTCTGAATATATGGTAAATCTCTGATTTACTGACCAATCTTTGAATACATGGCCAATCTTTGAAAATCTGAATAAATCTTTTAGATGGGCTATCTCTGAATTTCTGACGAGATGCAACGCAAATTTGTGAAATGGCCAATATCTGAATTTCTGACATCTCTGAATATACAGTCAATCTCTGAATTTATGGCCAATCTCTGAATATATTACCATTCTCTGGATTTCTAAATATATATGTCGAATCTCTTCAATTCTAAATAATCTCTAAATACCTGGCCAATATCTGAATGTCTTTAATTTTCAAACTCAAAACTTTTTACCCTTCTCTGAATTCTGAAAATGGCCTGTCTTTGAATCTCTGACCAATCATATATATATATATATATATATATATATATATATATATATATATATATATATATATATATATATATATATATATATATATATATATATATATATATATATATATATATCATATACCAATGTATAATCATTCTCTGAATTTCTGACCTATCTCTAAATATATACCCAGTCTCTGAAGTCTCTGAAACTCAGACCAATGTTTTAATATAGTTCCAGTCTTTGAATTTCTGACGTCTCTCTAAATATATGGTCTAAGTCTAAATATATGCAAAATCTCTAAAGGTCTATCTCTCTGAATATATTTATAACAAATCTTTGAATATAATTATATCCAATCTCTAAATTACTGATTAGTCTCTTAATTATATGGCCAATCTTAGAATTTCTAACTCATCCCTGAATAAATGCTCAATCTCTAAAATTTTGATCTCTCTGATTGTATTTTCAGTATCTGAATCTCTGACCATTCTCTGAATATATGGCTTATTTCTAAATTTCTGATCAATTTCTGATTATTTTGCTGATCTTTGAATTTCTTAGCAGTCTCCAAATATATTTCCAATATCTGAATTTCTGACCAGCCCCTGAATAAATTACCAATTTATAAATGTCTGACCATTCTCTGAATATATTGCCAATTTCTGAGTTACTGACTAATATTCGAATACATGACCAACCTCTGAATTTCTAACAAATCTATAACTAGAATTGTCACAAAAGTTACGAATAAACAAACATGATATGGCCTTGTCACAAAATTATGACATCTATTTGAAAGAAATTGACCCAAAGAGAATGCTTTATTTTATGATGTCACACCTATGTGCCTAAAATAATTTAAATATGTGAAGCCTTTCAACAGATAATGCCAGTAAACAGTGTTTTAAGGATTTTGAGTCGAAATGGGGCCATAGCTCTGTCAACAATTGGTGGTTTGTTACCAAAGTAGAACCTGACCTGTATTTTACACCTGGATAGTAAAACTTATGTTATTCTGTTAAGCCTTTCATGAGTTATCACCCAGAAACAGTGTTTTTGGAAAAATGTAAGTTCACTATGGGCCATAAATCTGTCAACTTGACCTGTATTGTATGATGTTACACCAATGTACCTATCTTGGGTTGGGTGGTGTCAAGGTCAAGGTCACTTTGACAAAAAAAATGGAAAAACCAATTTCTGCTCAATAACTCTTGAACAAAGTAAAGTATTTTAATGAAACTCATTATAAAGATAACGTATAGTGAGACATTGCATGAGATTGCATATGAAGTGGGGTCAATGTCACTGTTTTGTAAATTAGAAAAATGCTTCATACTCAGTAACTTGAGAATGAAATTTACTTTGTTTAATTGGCTCTTACTATCCAAACAGTTAGACAAGTACAAGAAAAATCAAGTGCCCTGTCCTCCAAATGCTTTTGTTAAATACAATGATCTTGTTTATATAAACAATTAATATCTGTTTAATTATTATTTTATTCTATAAACAGTGGTCATCTATGACACTTTTTGCTAGCCTAGAAATTAAATTTAGTGGTAGTAGTAAACTTGATATCAATGAAATGTACATGATGTACCATTACGCATGCGCTATATTGTTAAAGGCTGTGTAGGACAGGAAAGATTTCTTTGAAATGCACAATTTCCTAGACATAAGTTAGAATCCTACTGGAACTGTGTACAAACAAAGTACTATTTTTGTCTTTGTATATATTTTTTCTGAACGATTTCATCAATTTGTTGTCACTTCTTGAACAGTATACCAATCAGATTAAAATCAAATCCTAAAATACTCTTTGCATTTGGATCTGAGGACGACCAGTATAGGTCATCTTCTGACAACTTTTCAGTCAGCCAATCAGGGCCTTGCTTTCATGGTTATGCAAGTGAAAGTGTAATTAATTGGGATCCTAACATGTAGTTATTAAACATTCATATTATTATCATGTAAACACAATTGTAAAATCTATTTGTGGGATATACGTTAAATAAAAACAATTTGTGGTAAAAGTATCTATTATATGCAACATTGCATGGAAAATAATAAATCTAGTCATAAATAACAACACAAAACAAATGACGTAGTGCTACTCGAAAGGAACAATCCAATTGGTTGAGATATAAATAGCTTTTTGAAAATTCCAGGTGTGTGAGAAAAAGTAATTTAACAGGCCCTCATCAGATCTTCCTGTAGGAAGATCGTGCGCTCAAGTCAGATTGACAATATATTTGATATAAATAGGAAAGTGACATTTTATTAATAAATACGACTGTATTTCTGGGAAATATATTTTGATATGCCCCTTTAATATCAACACTCCTATACCTTAAGTTGATCAAGTAATGATCTAGCAATATTAATAGCAACATTTCCATATCTTTAGTTGCACAGGTAATAAATATAGCAATATTAAATTCCATTTCTGTCTACACCATCATCATCCTAAGTACAGTTATTTTAGCATAAACTCGGACCTGACTAGTGCTCTAATACACAAGTACATGATTATAAAATAATACAGCAATACAATCTGATGATTCTTATTATGCTATAGTTCCGTTGGCAGGCAAACAAACCGCATAGCCATAATTCCGTCAGTATTATGTCATGTATGGAAGTAATGTATTGAAACCATGTAAATTAAATATTAAAAATATATCATTTTGAGCTCCATGATCATGCCATGTAAGTTCGTCCGTTGTGCGTGTGCGCGTCTGCTTGTAAACTTTTTCTTTAAAAGATAAATCCTTTGAAACAGGCCGACTTTGATGAAACTTCACTGATATGTTCCTTGCGTGGTCCTCTGCCCAAGTTTCTCAAATGGTACCAGTCGGCTGCACAAAATGGCTGCCAGAGCCATTTTCCTTGTATGGCAAACTTTGAAAATCTTGTCAGAAACCACTGGTTAGATGTCCAACTAATTTCTCAGATAATTTACTTAGGTGGTTCTTTACAAAAAGTGCTCAAGGGGTTTTCAGTCTGTAAAAAACCATGGCAACCAGGGGGTAGGGCCATTTTACCTTATATGACTATATTGATTTTTTTACCAAAGTTGCTAAATTGGTTCCTGTCCGATGAAAAACATGGCCGCCTGGACATTTTTCCTTGTATGGCTATATTGAAAACTTTGAACATCGTCTTGTCAGAAATCAGTGGTTGGATGTCAAAATAATTTCACACAAATGTGCCTTGGGTAGTTCGCTACTAAAATACTTTAAATTATTTTGGTTTGTAAACAAATATGGCCGCCATAAGATGGTGCCTTTTTGCATTATATAAGTCCATTCCCATCTGACACTGAGGCCGGTGGAGCGATACAGGCACTATTGTGCCTCATGTTTATTAAATGACAGAGTAACTATATGACAGTTAAATTTAATGGCAGAGTAACTATATGACAGTTACATTTAATGGCAGAGTAACTATATGACAGTTACATGACATGAAATTATGTTTTATTGGGATTAACTGTAGTGGAGTGTTGACCTTCATACTGACCTTACCAATCCTGGTCAGACTGTGCAGGCAGGCTGATTTTGATCAACTCATGGTTGATATATGTATATGTTGTGAGACTTATATTCATCAACACATGGTTGGTATTGATATTTTGTATGGCTGATTTTGATCAGCCACTGGTTGTTATTCTTATCTCTTATCAACAGACAAAATGCTTCTCACAAAGGTGAGAAAGGAGTGATCCAAATGGATTTATGTATATTGGCACCTAATAGCAAGATCTTTTAAATTATAATGTGTACATGTAAAGTGCATTATGGACCGTAATCAGTGATAATATATGTAAAAATGAAATAAAAAAGATTATGCTTTTATGGAACTTGGTATTTGGATATCCAATGGCAAGACCTTATTGGGGATTGTTAATTGGATATCAGGGGCCAAGGTAAAGGTCTTAAAGACAAATGTCTTTCTTTTTATAAAAACACAGTGGTGGTTTTCACAAGTTCCATGCTTTTCATGAATAACTGTACTTCTAACAGTAATACCAATTGTCAAAAACTGGACTAGTCATTTAGTCATTTTGAGGGCCGTCTTTAAAACATGTTGTACAGTATTTGAAGTTTGAAATATATAATACATTTAACAATTTACGATCTAAAAATCACTTGGTTAGTTTCTGACCACTAATAAGTAATTTAGTATAGAAAAACAATGTTGCTTTCTTTATAATTACCTGTTTTCTCAATTTGTTGTACCAATGCCTTTATTTTTTGTTAAAAGTATATTGTTTATTAAACCAGCCTTGAAACTAAAACACTTCACTGACCACAATAACAGGATTTCTCCATGCAAAAATCATGCATGGGATTAACATTCCTTTTACAAAAAACTAGGACACCAAATGTCTTTAATAACAGAAATAGAAACATGGAGAACAATTATAAATAGAATCTGAAGTGCGCTATGCCTTATGGTGAGACCCCTTTTGGACTGAGGCCTTGTTAAGTTGAGGTCATTGAAAATTGAGGGCTCCAAACTTAAACGGACATATCAATGGTATTTTGCAATAAATACACATACAATTATTGAAAGAAGATAATTTTCCGTATTTCTCGAATATATTTTTTGAGTAGCAACAATATATTATTAGAATTGTTAAGAAAAATATATACACAGACAAAAATGGTTTTTGGGGACACAGGTTTCCAGTAGGATTCAAACTCAAGCCAACAAAATCATGCACGTTAATGAAAACTTCCCTTCATTATGCAACGTTTATTAATGGCATGCATGTACCCGACGGTACATCATGTACATTTTATGTATAATCCTTTTTTGTGTGAGTAGTAAAGCTCGGACTATTTGGTGAATACTCGAGCTATAAATCACCTGTTCATTGGCATTGATGTTGGCATAATGCTCTGGTTAAGGTTTGCGTGCAACAAGTAGATATATATCTGTTGAGTACTACAGAAACTTCTCTCATGTCTTTGAAGTCACTGACCAAGGCCCATAACTGTGACCTGCAATTTAGCAGAATTATGCCACCCACGTTTTGTTCTTAGAAAATTCAGGTTTAAGTTTGCTTGCAACAAATTCATATCTCTTTAACTACTACAGATATTCAATTGAAACTTTACACACGTATTTGGGATCTTTAAGTAAGGTCATTAAATAAGGCCTATAACTCTGACCTACAATTTAGGATTATTATGCCCTTTTTGTTCTTAAAAATTAAGGTTAAGGTTTTGCATGCAATTAGTTCATATCTCTTCATCTACTACAGATATTCAATCAATAATTCACCCAAATTTAGTGTCTTCAGGGTCATAATATAAGGTCACTGGCCTAGGCCGATAACTGTGACCTGCATTTTAGCAAAAATATGCCCCTTTTGTACTTAGAAAAATCAGTTTGCGTGCAACAAGTTCAGATCTCTTTAGCTACTACAGATATTCAATTAAAAATTCACCCACATTTATTGTCTTAAGGGTCATTACATAAGGTCACTGGCCAAGTCCCATAACTGTGACTTGCAATTTAGCAGAATTATGCCCCTTTTTGTACTTAGAAATATTCAGGTTAACGTTTGCATGCAAGTACATATCTCTGTAACTACAACAGATATTCAATTGAAACTTCACACAAGTCATTTCTTCAGGGTCATCATGTAAGGTCAGTGACCAAGGCCTATAAATCGGACAAAGAGGTATGAATATTCGAGCATGCTGTTCTGAGACAGCTCTTGTACTACTACTTTTACTTCTTTTCCCGCGCAGCAAAAATGTTATTGATGATCACGTATTATATCGTAATATAATACATGTAGACGTTTTTCAATGGTTGATCAAAACAAGGCCATAGTATTTAACAATGTCGCAGAGATATTTCACTGTAAATGAACCTTTTTTTGGCAATTATTGGTAATTTTCCGCTATAGTCGATACGTCCTTTCATGACAATATAGAAATTTGATTTTTGAAGAGACATTTACAGTGTAGATGGAATCTTGTTAGAAAAACACTTTATAATAACTAATTACTAAGAAGAAGTTGTTTTTCATGAGAATGCCTGTTTCTTATTTATGATTTAAATCTATGCATCTTTGTTTTGATTCTGATGGGTCAATTGTCCATACCTTATACAGTGTTATAATGAAGGAAAGCTAAAGATTCAATGTAAACAACAGAGGTTTAAACATTTCGATTTTCTGAAATTTATGGTATTTCTATAGCAAATTTCAATGAATTGTATGTTATTTTGATATTTTGATACAAAACTAAAGCCATCTGTAACATTTATCTGAAAACACGTTTATAAAAATTAATCAAAGACTTATGATTTTCAACCATGTATAATGCTATTCGGCGCTGAGACGTTACAGGGAATTTAGCTCCATCAAAATTTAGCTCTAAATTCATGTTAAACGTCTCATTTATTAGACTATCGGTCCATCGATCTGTGAGTCTGTTGGTTTTCATGCTTTTCGGACGACAACTCAAGAAAGGCTTGATATATTCAAATAAGTTTTGGTGCAATGTGTATTATCATAAAATACAGGTCAAGCTCGACTTTGGTTACAAACCACTAAATGTTGACAGAGTTAAAGCCCTTTTACAACTTAAATTACTTAAAAACACGGTTTTCGGACAAGATCTCATGAAAAACTATTTTAGGTATATTGTACTTCTTCAAAATTATAACATTTCTCATTTCACTTCCGTCAAGTGACAAAGCGCATTTTCGGGAAGTATCCATTAGGCTCATGGATAATCGTATTTTATTTTGATACAGTAGTTTCCTAATAATAAAAACAACCGTTTATGTATGTGGCATATTTTTGTTGATTAATAAATATTACATTACATAATAATGTGATGTAGTGTGTTGCCCAATGTCTTCAAAGTGACGTGTCTACTAAGATCTGCCGCACATTGTAGACGTGTCAGCACATCCTCAGCTGTAGAATGACGTTGGAGATGGACTTTGTTTGGCCTTGTACCTGAAAATAAATTCATATACATTTCAATATAAAGACAGTTTATTATCCGCTATGACGCGCACAAACGTATGACGATTTATTTATTATCAGTAATCACAGTGTTCGTCATGGTCCTAACTGATTCAATTGGACATGCGTCTGTGTTGCACCTGTCAATTGTTTGTTGAATATCTGAGTTGGCTGGACGTGCATCTGTATTGTACAGGTCGACAGAAGTATCAGTAGTGCGCCTTTCGTTTGCCCGGCCAGCTACAGCAAAATGCAGGACAGCATCTGCATTGTATCTGTCGATTGCCATGTATACAACAAGTAATTTGGCTGACGTTGATCATTTTGTGTGCCTTAACATTTAGATTCAGAACTTATCTCTGTCATTTCAAGTACCCAGGTGAATGGTTTGGGCTATGATGGCCGTCTTGTGGTATTTACCGAGCGCTATAATTGATACAAACTAATACGATTCATCTTGTGGTATATACCGAGAACTATGATTGATACGAACTAATACGATTCATCGGCTATTTTACCCTTTGTATATTGACTTGTATACATATAGATTTAACTCTGTTTGCTATTTAAATAGTTTTCACAAAATTGTTCAAAAAAAAGTAATGATGACATTGTCATATAACTATTATTGTATTAGACGCGAACTAAATAAGTTTTTATTTTCAAACGACAATGGCACATGGATCTCCATTCACTATGAAGTCAAATACCAACTTATGCAAACATATTCAAATTAGCGTGTAAAATTATCAGTTTAAGATTTCTTCTGTAAAATTGACATTACAGAAATATGACTTAATACAAATATATTCGTGTGTTCCTTTAGATAAAAATTCTTCTTGTAATTCACTTGTTTTTAGTTTCTTTTATAGCCAACAGTCTTTCTACGCTGTCAGCGTTTTGATTTTAAACCTCAATGGTACTGCAATTCCTGTCAAGTCCAAAATCTGTTCTACGCCCCAACAACTCATCGAAGAATGGCATTTATTAATGTTCCTCGTATGTTTGAAGCACAGAGGCTTAGTACCATTACCTCCTTTTTAGCTTGAATATCATACAATCGAACTATGAATTCATTGTATTGCAAAATAAAGATTGTACGTTGGCAATTTCTAATTTGTCGACCTCTCTAACGAAAAGTATCACATGATAAAGTTAAATAAAACTAAGTATGTATAATTTTTAAATACATTAATGATTATTTTAATAGAACTGTTTGTGTAAGGCAATTTTGGTTGAATTATATGTGACAAAAGGCATGATATATATTGTAAATATTTCACTAGCAGATAGTAGATTACCTTAATTAAGTGTATTAGCTTTACATAATTTCATATATGTAGTACATGTATTGAATTCCATATGGAATTCATAACCTCACATGTAGTAAATTTTCATAACTTCATACATGAGATATACATAGATATGCAGATATAGATATCCAAAATCTTTACATGAACATATATGCCTGTAATTTAATACCAACAACCGATTTGTAATAACTTTATATAACTTTATTTGTTTATTAATATAACAGCAACACAATTAGTTTACCTGCATGGTAACACATGAAAAACAACAACAAAATGCTACCCAATATTTAATCATGTATTTCATGTATGCATACGCATCTTTTTAAACTCGTATTAAGCCAAGAAAACGCGTGATCTAATGTTCATCACAACCAGCGTGTTCTGTTGACTACGTGGAACAGGAACGCGTGATCTAATGTTCATCACGACCAGCGTGTTCTGTTGACTACGTGGAACAGGAACGCGTGTTCTAATGTTCATCACGACAATAAGCACTGCATGGTCGTCCGACAAAGGAACAGCGGTTCTATTTCATGCAAAATGTACGATGTGCAAAGTCTCCAATGTCTGAACAATTTTGACAAGTCATTTTCAATTAAAATTAGGCATTTTACAAGTTCTTATAAATAACATTGTATCTTTTGTTAAGTATATTCCGAAATTGTTTGAAAGTTGTATACATTTTTTATTTTTAACTAACAGTCAATAATGCTAGCAAAAAGCCTATGCTATTAATTCAATATATAAATCATATAATTTTAAACGAAGAACAATATAAATCGGAGGTATTGATACGGAATCTATTGAGTTATCCACAATATTAAGAAAGTTAAACTCCAGCTGCATTGATCTGCATGCGAGAACTCGTATAAGCAGCACAAGCGCCTTAATTTACGGCAAGTTACCGATTGCCAAAACAACACGGTATATTACAAAAGCACGCAACAAACACAAAACACACATGAATAAAACTGGGGCCACCACCTTTGACGGCCAATGCAAATCATTAGGGTGTGTGTGTGTGTGTGTGTGTGTGTGTGTGTGTGTGTGTGTTAAACCGGTTTAAACCAGTACGGAATCAACTTAACCATATCTCCATTCAGCGTGGCCCTTATTCTGCCGTAACCGATCTGCAGGACGTTGCACAGGGTTCTATCCCCGTAACATTGATACCCCGTGATTTTAAGTTCGCTGATATCTGGTGCACGCAGGGAACTTACAAGTACTGCCAGGGACACCATGACGAGAAGTGTATACGGGGACATGTCTTAAAAGAGAACGTAATGTTTTTATTGATGATTTTTGTAATCTTTTGACACAGAACAATTTATTTACTTACTTGTATATTTCGACTGTATCTCACAGTCGTCGTCAGCTATACGACGATGGTCAGTTTGAGACACCTGACCTAGGTAGGTCACATGACTCGATGAGAGCTGTGTACACTGGATGGGGCTCCAGGCCATCGTCTCTGTTTAGTGATGGGCGTCGCTGTTTGATGTTAATGGCTTCCTTTACTCTGCGTTTAATATAACTGTCCTCAGTTGTTATGACCTTTTTGTTCTCAGGTTTGAAATGGTATCCCGCTGTGTCACAATGTTTATATATAGCCGAAGTGGACCCGGCCACATGTTCTTTCATGCATGTGCCTAGTTGTCCAGCCGTTTCACCTACATAGTCTTCGTCACAGTTTTCACCTTTACAGTAGTATGCTATATAATAGCTTCCGAAGACTGTGTGATACAGTCGAAATATACAAGTAAGTAAATAAATTGTTCTGGGTCAACGGAGTTCAAGAATCATGGATTATTCAGAACAAGATAACAACTTCTACAGTTATATTTTGATGACTTTTATCCTAGTAACATATCGTATTTGAAAAGTGGAGTAAGTATGTGGATTTATACATAAACATTAAGTTACAAAATATCAGTTTAAACAAGGAAGCACTGCAGTAAAGAAAGCGGGTGAAATATGCGTTCTGTTCTTTTAAGCCGCTGACAATCAAACGATGGTACAATGTTAACATCAAATAAGACGAGGCCATAATGCTTCAAAAGCCTCCTTAACCAATAAATCATTTAGGCGCTTTTATAGTTTACATCTAGCGTTTAACGCTGAATCGTCTAACAAACAGTACATATTTCTAAGTGTTTTTATATAATAATGATTATTTACAATGATCGCAAACAAAGAAACCTTATACAAAAAAATCACATTTATACGTGCTCTGTAAAATCGAAACAAAAATACAGGTGTGTTATTAAACTTTGAGTGTCTCAGTCGTTAGATATTGAACATTATAGTACTTTATTATGAACACTTTCGCGCTTAAAATATGAAAGAAATTATATAATTTAGAGCAATGTTAATACCTTTCTGTTAAATACCTTTCTCAGAGCGACAGAAAAAAAAGTTTGTGGGCATAAACCCCATTATTGCATATTGAACATACATTAAAAGATACGTGTTTTTAAAGAAGAACTTATACGTTTTTGAAAAACAACTTGCGTGTATGTGAAAACAAACTAAATGAGGCGAGTCATTTAATCCAATAGGTTTCGATTTTAAAGCATTCAAATATATGCATATAATCTGAGACGACAAAGGAAGTAAAATTATTACAACACGATGAAAAACTTACAAGTAGAAGATGTTGATATTTTAATATTTCTTTCTTTATCTTCTGTTAACTATCAGCATTAAATTAAACTATACTTATTTGCTTATTTAGAAAACACATAATATGAAAAATCGTATGTGCACATATTAAGAGTTAATATATCTTATGTTTTTTAACATCTGAAAGACATCGAAAATTGTGCTTATTCAACGTACGAACCCATTTTCCCAATGAGTAATATGTGTATAAAGACATCACACAGTCTGGTTTTAATGCTTTGTTTGATCATAAACTGTAATTACTATGTACACGTATGCTGCACATGAAAGCCGCGTAGCTATTCATTTTCACTTCGAATTCTACGGACGCGATTCCAGGATTATGAATTAGATCGGGCGGACCTCTATTCAATAACTGCTGAAACAAAGCCAACAAACTGCTTTTATTCTCTCTCATGTATTGCAATATATATCGAAAGGGAACAAGTTAAAGAAAATACAGACACATGTGTTTGATTATCACAAAAATTGATTGAAGAACGTGTATCTGAGCTCTAAAATGTCTAATATAATATTTTGTCTGAAATTAGAGTATAGTGATGATTAATTATCCACAACAGTATATACCTTTAGGCAGTAATGTGTTTGTATAAATTTATAAATTTAATTCTCCAACGAGCACATGATTTAGTGTGCATGTAGTTTCGCTTAAGCCATTCTCGGAAGTCCGCCGACTGTTGTCGTGCATAACCTCATATTTTTTGACACAATTGTTGTACCGAAATACAGTAAACCATACACCATTTCATGGATTGTTGACTGAACATATTTATCTTTAGACAATGCTTGTAGTAGTATTGAAATATTTTCTCATAATTTTCGTATGGCCACATGATTGAGACGAAATGTTACGGTCAATGCATTGATAATACACCAATGTTAAACAGGTTGCTGGCATATACACAATACGCAGTGATATATTTTATTGCATTTAGGATTGTTTGTATGGATATGTTGGCTATTATCCTTTAATTTCTCAAGTGATACATGCACTAGAGAAAGTCAATGGATAGTGAAACAAGGTTGAAATGAATAATCAATATACGCGATGGGGTATTTTTCAAATTTTATTTTCTTTTCAATATCGTAATGGTCAAAGTAAAGAACAACGGAATAAACAAACAAACATATCTGAACACAATTCAATCATCCGAGGGTCCTGTAGTCATGGGGATGTGGTCCGGGGTGGAACATTGTATGTTAGATCCGTCTATGTGCTGCTCTTATAAATTTATGACGAGAAAGATATGGCAGATCTTATAAGTATACAAATTCGTTACTACAATACTAATTGTGCAATTCATCATGATTAATTTTATAGTAACGGTTTTCATATTGAAACATTATAATACGACGGAAGCTCACATGCTAGAGTAGTCCGTTAGATCGTGTTTCCACAAATGTCAATTATATTTAAATTAACAGTGTGTTTAATCAAAACATTTTACTTGGCGTTGCTTGTAATTGAAATTAATCCTAGAACAAAAGCTTAGGAGGAGCTTTAATTACTAGTAGCAAACCCTGCAAAGATCTTTTAAGAGTTTATAGACTAGAAATGTGTCCAAAGGACACGAATGCCCCCGCTGATTGGGACTGGTCACGGAAAAGTATTAGCAGTTAAAATTTAAATTTCATCACAAGTGTAGTTAGTAACCTGAAATAAATTGCATGCAGAACAATGGGTGGATACTATTCGTAGAGTGTGACCTTGACCTTGCAGCTACGGATTGTGGTTTTGTGTACGACATATCGTCTTATGATTGTGAATATTGCCACCAAGTAATTTCAAAATCCATCCAGAAATGACAGAGTTATTGTCCGGACACAAAAATATCTTTTTCTTTTACATTTGACCTGTAAGTGTGACCCTGACCTTGGAGGTTCAGACATGGGTCTTGCGCACAACATATCGTTTCATGATGGTGAACGTTTCTACAAAGTAATTTCACAATTAATGGAGATATGGCAGAGTTATTGACGGGACACGCAACACAATTCCTACTTTTAACCTTTGACCTCTTAGTGTGACCTTGGATGTAGGGACCTGCATCCTGCGCGTGACACATCGTCTCATGATGGTGTTCTTCCCGAATGACAGAGTTAGTGACCGGATATGAAACAGCAGACCCCATTTTGGACGTTTGACTTTCAAGTGAAACCTTGACCTTGGAGGTGCAGAAATGTGTCTTGCGCGTTACATATTGTCTCATGATGGTGTACATTTCTATCAAGCATCTTCGAATTCCATCAAGAAACGACAAAGGTATTACCGGACACGAAAAACAGACCCCATTTTTGACCCATGACCTCTAAGTTTGACCTTGAATTTGAGTCTACTACAACACTACGCGTATGTTCTCGAATGATTTTACCAGACGACATTTCAAGCGCGTATGTGCGTAATTTACGCATGAGAAATCACAAGCTACACACACAAAATAAAATCAGGGTGTGCATTTTGTGTTCACATGGAAATGTATTTCAGACTCATAAATGTTATCTGACTACTAAAGGTTTGGATGTGTAGACATTTCTTATTTAAATCATTGTTATTATCATCTTGAAATGTCCACTACATTATTACACGTTACTGTATTCCATTCGTTTGCTTTTTTATCTAACCAATTATGGACTTTCCGCATAAGTTTCCAATTGAAAGTATATTTACCCCCCCCCCCATACATTTTAGACTAAGAGTATATTTACCCCCCTTATGCTATTATTCTTGTTTGAGTTTACATTTACTCTCTATACAGATAATTGCCTGGAGCTCTGGATTAAGCTGTACCAGACTTGGAGTAATACCTTTATTTCGAAAGGTAATCTAAGTCATTTTTAATTTAATGTTATTAAATAAGTGATTTTATACAGGCACTGTTATTTGTCCGAAGACTGCTCACTGTATTGGCATGATTCCGTAGGGCGAATGCCAATACAGCCAACCGAGTCAAATATCAGTGCCTGTTTGAAATGATTTATTTAGTAAGTATTTTATTAATAAACTTTACAATGTTGACTAAATCTGACCGGTGTACTTATAGTTATTACCCCTAAAAATATTTAAAAATCCGATTGTTTGTGTTTGTTTTATGTATTTCAAGATGGCGTCATAATGTTTCTAGAAAAAACTTAAATATTTGAATTTATAAAGGAACAGCTCAACTGACTAATCAAAAAGCGCAAAATCTCACATAGGCATCGAAATTTCATACAGGCACTGGTTTTAGCCAATCACAATGCTTACATACCATACAGGAACTGCTGAATGCATACAGGAACAGTTGATTGTTTTATTTACTCGTGCTAACTAATATAAGACGTGCATTTTCACGGCTACTGTGCGTAATATTGTAAAGTTGATTGATACTGATCATTATAGACCGTGATATATTCATTATACATGCATTCTGAAAAGACAACGTTCTTGTTCTGAACTATTTTGTTTATTTGAGCATTTGTAATACATTCACATTTAATACTTTGATCCCAGTTAGATAAATGTTAAGCAACTATCACCACAAAAATATGAGCTATTTATTTAAATTTGATTTATATGATGCCATAAGTAAAAATAAACTTAGTACGCACCGTTCTCCCGTTCATTGTAGCTGGGACTCTCCCATGTAGGGTTTAGGCAATCTCCAAATTACACAGGCTGCTTGATCATCCGGCAATTCTTTAAACGAGTGGATTTCTTGTGCACGCCCAGAAAAGGCATAACTACAATCCGCATTGTGACGAGAACTGGCTATAGCGAGCAATTTGCAATTGTCTAATTAATACCAACTTAAAAAGTAAAATTCTTATATGAATAAACAGATCACGATTATAAACACTATTTACCCACATTATGTAATGTATTTTGTTGCTTTTAAGCTCACTTGAGCACAACGATATCTCATCCGAGTTCGAAGATGGTTACGCTCCGTTTAAAAACATGGCCGAAAGGGGGTGGGGCGTTTTTTCCTAATAATGCTTTATAATGAAACTCGCTCAAAACATTTCGTTCAATGATATCTCGGACGAGTTCGAAACTGGATTACGTGGGGTCAAAACCGGGTCACTAAGCCAAAGAAAAAGCTTGTGAACGATCTAGAGGCCACACTTGTAGCCTAATCATCATCCACCATGCTCCGAACATTATGAGAGTTTTCTTTACAATTTCATCAATTTCATCAATATAGTATTGCTACATGAAAGATGCATTTGTTAAAATGGGAATATGTGTTGTTTTAATACGTGATTATATCGATGGGAAATACCGTCGATGTGCCCCTTTGAAATGTTAAACTCCCAATAATTTAAACTGTTGTAATAGGTGTCTTCCAAAACAGTAACCGTCTTAATAAATTCGGTTGCAGAAGCATAGCGTTGTATTACAATAAAACGAATGCTCTAAGATTTCAAATTTTCAATACAAAATAAACGATTTATGTTTAAATAGCATTATTTACCACTAAACTACGTTTCTTAGAAATCTCCAGATGCATACGAAGAGTTTCAGTATTCACATAAAGAATATCTTTGTGAACACTCATCAACTTCCTTTAATAAATCTTGTTAGGAAAGTCAGGCACTTATATACTTTATCCATCATTGCATTTCTCAGTACGACAATTACGACACAATGATTTAGTTTTGAAATTGTTCCATAAGTATGTTTCTAGACTGCATGTTTCTAGACTGCATTTACGGACGTACTCTAAAAATTACTCACACATAACATTGATGTTGTGTTCAGCACGCGTTTACATTAAGTTTAGATTCGCATTCATAGTCATGGAATTGTAACCATGGATTTTCTTTTAGAATGTATTTACGGACTTGATCATAACAACAAAAACAACAAAATCAACAACAACAACAAAACAAACAAAAACAACAACAACAACAACTACTACTAGTACTACTAGTACTACTAGTACTACTACTACTACTACTACTACTACTACTACTACTACTACTACTACTACTACTACTACTACTACTCTTGGCTATTTGAATAATAATCGTCCTTGTGTAGTGTAGGTTATTTAATCCAAGGTCTAAACATTGTTGTGGAAAGAAATATAAAAAATGTCAAATACAAATACGAAAAACGAACTGACAATCGACTCGGGTTAACAAAGCATTTCAAGGCAAGACTTTATGCCTGCTTCTTCAGATCAAAACATGCTCCACATCTTTGATGAGCTACGATTCATTCGGAGCGATCAAATCGACTGTTGCGAAACCATTGTGTCTACAAAATTCAGTAGTGACCATCTCAGTCAAGTTGTTTCAACGACGAATTCCCATTCTGATTTAAAAATAAAACTCTGGCTTACAAATCCATTGACATCAAAGCAGGATCAAGAAGAAACAACCTTATATTTCGTGGCTTTGTTGAACATATCGAAGAAAATTGCAATCAGCTTATTGTTGACTTTTTAAATAGCAACCTTGATATTGACCCGCGCAATATGTACATCGCTAGAGTGCATCGACTCGGACAGAAAAGCCCTAACAACGTACACCAAAATAGACAAATTATTGTCAATTTTCGGGATTACAGTAACGTTGAGCTCATAATAAGTAATGTGCGTCGATTGCGAAACACTAACTTTTCAATTGATTATGGTTACCACGTGAAATTCACGAGGCCCGTAGTCGCCTATGGCCAAAATACAAAACTCTTAAACAGCAAACTCCGAGGTCGAAAGGTTATATTGTGTACCCAGCAAAACTTATTGAGTGTACGCCTGAATTGACTGCACAACTCTTCAAATGAGTGTATCATTTCCACACCTACTTTTTCAAGTCCCATAAAGGTTTACGCAGCAGGCGTCGCCACTCAATCGCAGCCGCACGTCGTATTTAATGAAGCTATATACCTGCAAGTTACCCGGGTAACAGAAGAGGCAGCTATACAAGACCCCAATATGAAAATCCCGAAGTAACACAAATGCCCAAAATGTGTTTGGATAAAACCATTAGCATCGCTAATTGCGATCAATCAAAACCAGCTATACAGTGTACAGTTCTAGCAAATGCTCTGTCAACTACTGCGCCCCCTACAACTAACAACATTCAGTCAAAACGCATATCTAAAAACATAGATCAACATGCTGCAAATGCCAATGAAGAAACTGCAATGAAATTAATTTTGTGCTATGCCAACAACCCAACCTACATTTGCTAGAGAAAGCAACTGCACGGGGTCGTTCACGTGATTCGCGTTCATGGACAAGGTCAGAGAAACGCTCCAGTCTGCAAAACCGTACAATCGACAGGGTAGTGAAAAAAGTCGTGTTTCCAAAATAGATCGACGGGATTGACAGTTTATAAAAATAGCAACCTGACTACGTGTAATTCAACACCTTGTGCTGGCGTGGGCGGCGTGGGAGGTGACCAAGGTCAACCGAGCTGTGTTATAAAGTAGGACGGTGTTGAGAAGGCCAATCTGCGTTGTGCATTACTGAATATTCAGGGTCTTTCCACGCGCAGATCGAACAAACTCCACTCACAACAACTTCATAATATATTTAACTGTCATGATATTGTTTTGTTGACTGAAACATAGGCACATGAGTTTTCAAACTTAAATTCAATTGATTTGAGCCTTACGAATTTAACAGAACTGAAAAATTAAAAACTAGCCAACGAGCGTCAGATGGTATTATTGTGTATGTACGAAATGAATATGTCAGTAAGAATACTTCAGTTTTTCACTCACAAGATGATATTGTATGCCTAAAAAGTGAGGCATCTAAAGTCAGCCTTAGCAATGATTTATTTTTATATGTCTGTGTTATGTTGTCCCTGCGGGTAGTTCCCGACAAGGTTTACTAAATTGTCATACATTTGACCGATTATTAGAGATTATTATTAATCTTGATTTTAAACATGTAAATGGCTTCAATGTAATTGTTTGGGGCGATATGAACCTACATACGTCAGACTTGCAAGATTTTGTTCATCATGAGAATTGTAAAAATATCGATTTCTTTCCTAATGGCTATTTACCTGATGAATGCAAGTTATGCTTCTCTCAAGATGAAGGGCGTTTAAATAGTAACGGATTGTATTTGTTAGATTTATGTAAACAAACCGGGCTGCGTATATTGAACGGTAGAGTGCATGGGGATTTACAGGGTAAATATACGATTGTAAGCATAACTGGTTCGAGTGTAGTTGACTATGTTTTAGCTTCTCCAAACATATTTCAATATATTAACACATTTTGTGTTAATGAACCAAATATTTTATCGGACCATTGTTTAACAGATTTTTCATTTCTTTTAAGAATCCAAATACACATACTGAACAAAGTAGTACTTTAACGCAACAAGCGTATACATATGCTTGGAACACTGAACAAAAAAGTACATATGTTATCCTCAGAAGAATTTATTGATAAAATGAATGGATGGGTAAATAGTGTAAATACATGTTGTATTTAAATGAAATTGATGTATGTATAACGGTTTTTAGTGATATTTTTTGATGGAATAGTCTCCCTTTATTTAAACGAAAAAATAAAGCTCAGAGTCAGTTTAATAATTTTTGGAACAATAATAAAGAATGGTTTAACTCTGATTGTGCAGAGAAGATAAATCTTCTATAGGCACTTGAACTTATATAGAAATAATAAAACCGATGAAAACAGGCGTAACTTTATAGATGCTAGAACACAAAATAAGAATTGTATAAGAAAATCAAAATTTGAATATTATTTAAGCCAAACTAATATATTATTAGAGGCTAGATTTAAAAATGCCAAATTATATTGGAAAATGTTGAAAGATTCCGCAGGTTCTCATAAATCAAATATTACATTAGACACATAAAATCAATACTTTCAGTGGTTTATTAACAATCCAGACAGCACATTTTTTACACCCGATGTAGATGTTCTATACTTTATAGAGATATATGCAAACGATTAATTTAAAACTATTTCTGAAGATTTAATTTTGCCCATATCAATAAAAGAAATTTAAAAGGCTCAAAAAGAAAACTAACCTAGTAAGAGTGCAGGACCTGATTTGTATTTAAACGAATTTTTCATTCATGGCAAAGACGTTCGAACGCCGTATTTGCATGTACTCTTTAATAATATTTTTACATTAGGGTGCTTTCCATCTTTATGGTCTGAGGGTTACGTATTACCACTACATAAAAAAGGCAGTATAAACGAAGTCAATAATTACAGAGGTATAACTTTGCTTAGTACTCTTGGAAAACTTTTCACAAAAATTTAAATAACAGATTAACTGATTGGGCTCAACGATGTTATGTTTATATTAAAGCACAGACAAGATTTCGATCGCATATGAGCACAGTCGATAATATATTTGTATTGCAAGGTTTATTAACGCATGTTTTAAATCAAGGCAAACAATTATATTGTGTTTTTATAGATTTCACTAAGGCCTTTGATTATACTGTTAGAGACAACCTATGGTTTAAGTTAATTAAATTGGGTATGCATGGAAATATACTTAATGTAATGAAATCAATGGATAACGCTATCAAAAAGTGAAAGCTTTTTATGCATGCTGAGCGTTCGTCAGGGTGATTGTGTGTCTCCACTTTTGTTTTCAATGTACCTTATTGATTTGGAAACCGAATTTTAAACGTTATAGATATTACTCTTTTAAAATGTTCCTTTTACTTTACGCCGACGGTATGATAATTTTTGCTCATACCGTGGAAGAATTGCAAATCGGCTTAGATTTATAACAGGAGTACTGACTTAAGTGGAAACTTGTCGTTAATACTGTAAAGTCTAAAATAATGATTTTCCATAAAGGCAGTCGCCATCTGCCAATATGTTTTACTATAATAACAAAACTATAGATATTGTAAACCGATTTAATTATCTTGGTATTTAATTCACACCTTGTGGTTCATTCTGCGATGCCGCAACCCACTTGCTGGGCAGGCTCTTAAAGCTATTTTTAAACTGAAAAAATATTTGTATAAATTTACGGACATTCCATGAAGTCACAAACTTGATCTTTTGGATAAACTAATAACTCCAATTCTTAAATACGGGAGCGAAGTGTGGGGATTTGTTAAAGGTATGCCTATTGAACGGATTCATATGCAATTTTGTAAACAAATATTTGTTGTAAAACGATGCACCCAAAATTACGTTGTTTATGTTGAGCTTGGACGTGTTAACTTTCAGTCCAGAAGATATATTGATATTATTAAATATTGCATAATTTTAACAAGAAAGTATATTTGACCATGTAAAACGATAGTGATAAATATCAATACAAGAAAAATAGGTGTACATTGTTAAGAAATCTATTCAGTAATTTGGGTTTTTATGTTGCTTGGCTTTTTCAAGATGATGGAGATAAGAACATGTTTATTTCAGCTGTTAGACAAAGATTGAGCGACACGTTTATTCAGAATTGGAATGAAAGACTTCAAAACGCTGTAGGGCTAACTTATACAAACATATTGCTATATTTCAATTTCAACCATACTTGAATTTTTGTCATGTCAAGAAATTTCGAGCAAGTTTATCTAAATTACGCATGTCGTCACATTGATTGTGTATTGAGAGCGGCAGATGGGCTAGACCCACTCCTTTTCCATTAGATCAAAGAAAATGTACCGTTTGCTATAAACTTGAAGATTAGTTTATTTTTATCCTTAAATGTAAATTATATACGGAACTAAGAGTAACATACATTCCATTATATTACCGACAAAGACCAAATACGCTCACATTTATACGCGGTCTGTAAGCACTGGCGCCACCTCTTTTTGGAGATGCATTGGAAAAAGAGCCAATTATACTTTCGAGGTGGAGCTAATGACAGGGAGTAGTAGGAAAAAGCCAAGAGTGATAGAAGGTGAGTTTGGTTTTATATATTTTATGACAATTGTAGACACTGTTTTTAAAAATCAGTCAATGTAGTGTGATTCAGAAACAATTTTACCTTCCAACAATGTCGAGAAATATGAAGCCACAACTCATTTCAAAACGTTAGGTCTTGTATAAGTCGTGACCATTTGGAAATTGAATTAGATAATTTATGAGTTTAAACGTGATAAGACATAATGTACAGATAATTAGAGCAGTAATAGCATAAAATAATTTATTTCGAAATGTAATTTGTGCTACGTTATCAAAAATGTTGGTTTGAGGTCGATTACACATATTATTTTGCATGTTCACGTAAGAGCTGGAGCCAAAGCAATGAAGGTGGCGCCAAGAACACGAGATGGATCAGATGCATATTATACAGTTTTAAGAATTTACATATTTTGATTAACGTGTCATTCTACGTTTCGTGACTCTAATCATGATAATCATATTTACCACTTAAATTGTCACAACTATAACTCAAGCAGTATGTTTTGTAGTGCATGAATACAGTTAATCAAATTCTGCCTGTCTGTAAAATCAAGTAAGGTGAAGGACTCTTTTAGGATTTGTAAATGAATAGAAATCTCATTGAATATTATAAATACAATTCCTACGAATAGTCGTCTTATCTTCCAAACTTTGTGTTGAATATATTATGAAATCTTTTAGTATTTGTAGCTAGAGTAAATTAAAATGACAATTTGTAGAAAGGTTTCCCACTGTTACAGCTATGACACTACTTTATGATTTGTATATTTTCCTGGCTCGTCGTCGACGAGTACCATAGCGCATACTGAATCTAAAAGACGGGTGCTTTTAACAGGTAAATAATGTACATCTTCTGTGTTAAAACAAATATAATGACAAATAAAAACAAGAACAAACTAATAATAATAAATGACAAATAAAAACAAGAGCAAACTAATAATAATATGCTCATTTGGTTTGATATTGATTTTCTTGACATCGTGGTATACAGCAACCGACACGCCAATCCGCCTATCTGTGTATTATCTTCCGCCCCTTCCTTTCATTGTTGTAGAGACATTTTTAGCTCGTATTAAAAATTTTTGTCACAACTGCTTACTGCGTTATACCGAATATATTACATGTATATAATTTGTTAGTAGAAAGTAAATGGTAACAACCCTTTGGATTATCTTGTATATTTTGTCAGTATTGCATATTGATTTATTCTTTACAAATTGGAGTATTGGATAAAAAAGATGGTATACATGCTGGGATAAAGAAAAAGATTATATCGTGCTTTGGCTCCACCTCCTGTCCTGAGCTTCACCTCCATTGCTTTGGCTCCACCTCTTACCTGAACATGCACAATAATATGTTTAATCGACCACAAATTATTTTATGCCATTAATGTTCTAATTGTGTGTAAATTATGTCTCAACACGTTCGAATTCATTAATTAGCTGGTTGGATTTCCACCATGTCACGACTTATAAAAGTCCTCACGTTTTGAATGAGTTGTGACTTAATATTTCTCTACATTGTTGGAAGGTAATATTGTCTTTGAATCGCTCTACATTGTCCGATTTTTAAACCAGTGTCTAAAATTGTCGTAAAACATATCAAACAAACTGACCCTCTATCACTGTTCGATAACATAATACATGCATGTATGTAATATAAATTTAGTTTGTTTGGTACCTCTAAGGTACACCACACATATTGCTTTTGTAATACAAACGATTGAATAATTTGATATTGTTGTCATAGTGTGTGTTATACCTCGACAACTGTACCATTAAATATGTTAAAATGGTTATTATTATTATTTATTTTTTTATTAGTTGTATTGTTTAAGCCTTAATACTTTCTATTGTTTCGTTTCGAATAGGTAGTCTGGAATAAAGCGTTAACAATAGGAAAAAGGTGTACTTTCATTAACAGCATTTTTATGCGTTATTATAAAATTGCCTTTGTAATAATATATAATTATATCATAACCTTTTCATAATGCGAATTTTATAATTACTTTCTTGTTCTTCTTTATGTATTCTGATTAAGAATCTTTCAAACAAGTTGATAATTTCAAACTAGTTTTACATTGTAATGTCCTATCCTATAATTTTTATTATACATTTTGTTTATAGGGTTTGTTGATTCATATTGCCATATGAACTTCTACATAGTCCATATGTGTCAATATGTTTTGCTTATTCTTATGTTTCAAATGTAATTGTGTGAACAACAGTACACTTATGTTTGTGCATATGTTATCTATTTGTAAACACTGTATGCGAAATATTGCCATTTCGGCTGTTGGCCTTCTGGATGGTATGTGAAATAACAACAAACATCAATAGGACAAACCATATCGTTTCGCTAATCATCTATAATTAGTATGGGTTTTGGTAAATCGAATGATATCGAACGGGTACACTTGAAATATTGCAAATCAGTATTAGGTGTTAAACAAAGCACTTGTACTGCAGCTGTTTATTCAGAACTAGGACGGTATCCTATATATATTCAACAATATGTCCAAATAATAAAATTCTGGTTACATATTTTGTATTCAGAAAATGTTGTTATTAAAACAGCATATTATACATCACTAGATTTATACGAGAAAGGATACAAGTCATGGGCCTCGAGGGTGCACACTCTTTTAAATGAGTATGGTTTTAGCGACGTTTGGGCAAATCCTTTTAAATATAGCCTAAACGAATTTGTGCAAATATTTAAACGTAGAATGATTGATTGTTTTTTACAGAAACTTAGAACCGACATCGATTCTAGTGCTTTATTAAACCATCTATACATACATTTAACAAATTCGTTTGAACCAGCACTTTATCTTGATAAACTGTTTAGTAAGACTTACCGCCGCGCTTTGTCTCGCCTTCGATTATCATCGCATGGTTTAAGGATAGAAACGGGTCGATATGGTTCGGATAGACTTCCGAGAGAGGAGAGGACATGCTTACTGTGCAACAGTCACGATATTGAGGATGAATTCCATTTTATCATTATTTGTAATTGTTATACAGAATTACGCCACCGCTTTTTGAAAAGGTATTATTATAATAGACCGAGTATGTTCAAATTCATTCAGCTTATTAAAACCACAAATAAATCTGAACTAATAGGTTTATCTAAATATATCTATTTCGCAAATAAACATAGGATCGACTTAATTAATATGTAACATCACTTTCTGCTGGATGTTAATGTTAAGCGCCAAGTTACAAATGTGTTTTTCTTCGTTTTAAATATAATTGCTGTTATTGAATGCCACGAATATTGTCAAATCAATGACATGTATTGTATGCTAAGTTTGTCGTTGTTGTTTGTATCTTTTAAAGGAATGCTTAAATGTCTATTTATCAGTAGTAAATATTAAACACACATCGAATATTTAAGAACATTCTCCAAAAGTAAACTAAATTTTATCAATCACATTCCCTTGACATGCTATTTCATTGAAATATGTACTATGTTTATATGGCTATGTACTGATTGTATTCGCCAATAAAATTGTCTGTCTGTCATCTATAATTAGCATAGCACTATAACTTGTTGCAATACTCTGGTCAGATTATTTAAACTACCAAACGTAAAAAACTTACATTAATATAACTGTTATTATTTTAATATTTTAGTACTTTATATATTTTAACATGTTTTATATGAATGCATTTACAATGTACCACGCATAATACTTCAATAATTAAGTTATGTACCTTGTGATGGCAAACTGAGGTTTTCGTATGATTTCTAAAATTTTAGTCGTGCATAGAGAGCTTATTATACAAAACTGAATCGCACGAAACGTTTACTTTGTATTTTGATGACGTCATTGGCACGTGCAACAAAATCACCTTACATTAATGTTCCACTGAAGTCTGACTTTGCTCCGTTTGTTTGTTTCATTAGAACATCATTTGATGTACAACAATATTGTCATTTTATTGAATCCCGTTTACATGTAAGTATTAATGTATAACACGTATATTATTCATGTCGTTTTTTTGAAATTCTAACAGTCTGTTATTTCCATGATCGATTAAATGGTGATCGTTTGTCTTTGAGCTATTGTTTTAGATTTCTGTTACAGAACTAATCATTGAAATATACACACAAAAAACTGCCTGCTTAAGGGTATACCTTAAACTACGCTGTCGTACCGATGTTTAATATAGTGTGCATTACATTTACTATCTAGTGTTTTAACAAAAACACATGGTCGCAATAGTTCCATTTCATTTTAAATATTTTTCAGTTGAAATATAATTTGAACATGTTTACAAATGGTTGTCTCATTAAAATAATTAGTAATATATTTTGTGCGGACATCACTGTATCTAATTCCGTAAATCCAACAGCAACAAAAAGAAAACATACTTCTTCAAGCCGTTAATTAGTTGTTCACATCTACATAGATGAAGAAATGCAATATGTTTTATTATTAGAAATAATCAGACCCTGACACAGTTAATCAAGTAACATAGTTTAAAATGATCACTGACATCGTTTACAAGGCTATATTTACTGTAAATATAGTATGGGACAAAACAACACTGTCAATGCAGTTCGATAAAAAAGTTAACTGTTAAATGGCATTTAGCACAGCCTCGAGCGCCCTTTAAGCTTTAACAGAAAGTAGAAAGTAGAACTTAACATTGAAATGACTGTTCACGAATAACAATGGCATTGGCGAAATAACAATATATGTAACAATTTCTTTACAATATACGTTGGCAAGACAAATTGTACCTAGTTGCAAACAAAACTTTATTTTACGAAGGCTACTAATAATCCGTATGAGAGAAAGTATACACAGATATTTAAACGATACAAATGTGCGTTTGTGATTTTGTCCGTGGTCTCAACGTATACGCAGACGTATTTAAAACAACAGGCTTTGTGTAGCCTAATTACTTTTCTACTATGGAAGTTGTTGAGACAAACTATTTGTCAAATGACCACATTAAATATTTATTAAATGTCCAAAGGAATGATGCTACACTACAGTGTACTTTTAAAATGGTAAAATCTCAAAAAGAAGTAATTTCAACCAATAAGAAATGTAGTGTTTATCGATGGTATGTTACTTCGTCCTTCTACGCATAATATGTATTACATTACACCAAATAACATAAGCATTTATTATAAGCATGTTTTCCAGGCACACCTCCGCGCAGAAACAAAATGTATCAGTAAGTTGACAAGCATTGATAAACTATATGCATGTCTGAGAAATATGTTTTATTAAGTGAATAAAAGAGAAGTTGTATATTAATTTTGTTCTAATAAGCTGTCTTATATCATCGGTATGTATTAGTATTAACTTAATTTTTTTATCGATAAACGTTAGCTGTATGATAAAGTCTAATGCTCAGACATACACATATGTTAACTAAAATTAGTCAAACACATAGTTTATACATTTTACTAAATCAACTGCATTGACCTTCATGAATCTAGCTAGATTTATTATAAAATAAGTAAAATGTTGTTTACATTTACTGCCATCCAGCATCATTCTCCAAAAGTATTGTTTAACATGAAAATAAAAACCTCCACAGGTCAATACGATCAATGCAAATGAAAAATGTCTTTAGTAAGATGATTTATTATTAAGGATAATGCATTGTAAATTTATACCAGAAAAATGACACCCAACAATAAAAAAGTATAATAATAATAATAATAATAAAAAAAACAAAAAACTACGTAACCACAACACAACACAGCCCACAAACACGGACAGACAGCAGATGTGATTCTACATGACGAATGCATGCAAACAAAATCTTTGAAACCTTTCAAAAGAAAATCAAACAATTGGCAAAACTGAATTATATTGTAGGTAAAGGTAAGGTTCGTTTTTTCTGTACTTCTTCTCAATAAATCATTTTTTTGAATCAAGCTGCTTGTCGTATTCGCATATAAAATAAACAAAGTGAGACATGTTTTTGTATTGTAATAACTTTCATAAAGTCTCATGTTGTAACGAATTTTGAACCCTCACATGAAAAAAAAGTTCACCTTAAACCTCCTCTCAATCCTTCTCACATTGAATGACGGAGCTATGCAATCATGGTACGATTTTTATCACCAAGTTATTCCATTCATACTGTAGGCAGCGAAATTTTTATTGTACATTACACTTTCAAAGATACAGGTCGCTGCCTTTAATGTTGCATTGGAATCGTTTGCGCCGTTTGGACAGAAGGAATCGCGACTTACAACAGATTCAAAATCACAATACATGCTACGTTACATATGATAATGCTTGTTGTTTAAATTTTTTTCATTTTATATTAATGCCGAGTCAATGTTGGACATTAAGGACCTGTGTATGCTGTCGTTGTGGCTTGTGCAATTTCCAATAAGCCGAAAATTTTTCCATTTTAGCGTTTCAAGACTCTGGCGTAAATGATAGTAGGTTCCTCTCTGCACATTTATATTACGATTAACACAATCGTACAGACGTTTCTTTTCATGGCATAGTTGTGTAAAGTGCAAGTCGTCAGTGTCAAATGTCGACACTATTTGCCTGAAATATATATCGTTTGTTATCGGTGTGCTTAATCTCAAATATATTTAAATATATTTAAATAAAAGTATCGTTCTTATCATTAAAAAAACAACTACACTTTTTAAAATCTACGCTCAGAACATCAATACTGTTTGGACCATTTAAAACATATTACTGGATCCTTTGGCTAAATAATTTAGTCTTCACAATTATTATATAACATTGTTCCGTAAAGACAAAAGGTTAAAAGATTCCTTTTTTTTACTTTTGAAAAAACGCAAATACGAAATTGAACACTGAAATTGAATTTAAATGTAGTAAACTAATTCAAATGTCAAGGACGTGATTGATAAATATACATAAAGACAGGTTACATTGTGTGTTTTTGGTCATCCCAATATCGCCTCTTCCGATCCTCAATCTCCGATATCATTTTTTGCAGATGACTATATGAAGAAAAATAAAAAGTATAGTATTTTCCTTTACAATACTAATAACGTAAAAAAAAACAACACATTATAATTTGAAACAATTGAACGACGCTTTTATTTGCGTTATCATGTCAACATGCAGTATAAACAATCTTCAAGGAAGCTACTGAAAGACGTTCGCAACAATTTCTTTCAATTTCTTTTCAACGACATATTTTCTTAAAGATTTGCACAAACATACGTCAATGTATCCTAAAACTAAAACAGTTTTTAAATTGGGGTCACCGGCCTTGTTCCGGAAATAGTTGGTCCCGAATACGGTACCTTTCCAAGCACTTTTTTCTCTTTGGGTGACTTGCAATGTGGAATTATATACAGCATTCACGTTCAAACAAGGATGGATATATTTAAATGAATCTTTTTTTACATGTTTCGTTTGGCAAATACAAGTGCAGTTTAATGATAAACGCGCTTAATCTACAGTAACCATTAAAATAAATGTCAATGGACGCGTAACCAGGTTAATTATGCATTTAATATGCATGTAAAACATCAGTAACTATTAAAATATACAAATATATTTTATTCCCAACGACAGATTTTGTTAAAAAATCCCTTATATATGCGTCATTGGATATTGAAACTAAAACAGTCTTAAAAAATAGGGGTCGCTGGCCTTGTTCCTGAAATATTGGGATTTGAATACGGTACCTGTCGAATCCCTTAGTTCAGTTTGGATTTTTTTCAATGTTCTAAGTATACTTTGAAAGCTTTTTTTCAAAGAAGGTTATGGTTCTTTCAACTGATATGTTTTAACATGTTTCGTTTGGCAATATACACGTGTATGATAATAAAAATAAAACGCTGTATCATCATATACTATTATTATGATGAAATTGAATGGACATTGAAGTAGCTGAAATGTGTATTAAATTATATCATGCTTTCTTAAACGTATTTTTTTTTATCAAATGCATCCAAATATTTTGTTCCAAACGACATATTTTCTTAAAATTTCGCACATACACACATCAATGTATACTTACACCAACACATTAATAAAAAGCATGGGTCATAGAACAAGTTTGTGATATATTGAACTTTATAAGGGTACCTGTGTAGCATTTATCATGTTTCATTTTAACATTGTTTTCGTTAACAACGTATAGAATGCCAAAATAGAATGAAGATATTTAATGGATCTTTTCTGAACTGATTTGTTTGGAATACAATGTATAAGTATGTTGTCGATTATTATATATGTTCTATGAACTTTTACTACTAAAACAATGTATTTGACATTGGACATTAAAAATGGTTAGATTCGAGAATGTTCCAAATATACCAGTTGAAACATCAACATACACATATGACCAAATGTATGAATATATTAAGTTCCAAAGCTCAGATTGTCTTCAAACCTGGCTTAAACATGTATCAATGTATACCAAAACCAAAACATTCATAAAAGGTATGGGCCACCCTGCTTGTTTGGGAAATAAGGAATCTGAACAGGTTATTTTGTGTACCTTTTTATCATTCACGTTATGTCTTAAAGTGTAACTTTTCAAAAGATGGGTTAATACGATCTGTAAATTTTATTTGGTTTCAGATGTTTTGACAGTGTGTAAGTATATTGTGATTATTGATACACTACATAAACGCTAACCATTGACTAGATCTTAAAAACTTACAAAGATAGACGTGTATCGATTAAAATTAGTATATTGTAACCTTTATATAATACAGAATAAATGAAGCAACATGAGAAATTAACCCAATTGTTTTATGTTTGTTTGCGAAAGTCTTAAAACAAAGTGCATAGATGAATGGGTGTTACGCATATTAATGGTTTAAAGCACATGAGTGAGTATATGAAACATATAACAGTGTCCTACAAAAATACAAGCTTCTATTCACCTACTAGCGTTAAGCTTTTAATCCACCTATCAGCGTGTTTGTAAGCCATTCTTAGCTTTAAAATTTGAGTTTACAATACTAATGGATCTCAGTCGGTATTGTCTGCTCGTGGCGATACAAACATAATTGTATCACATTTATAGCTTTTAACGAACAAACCTATATCAAATTGATATGGATGAGATATACGACGTGCATGTATTAAAATAATTGGAATAGCAATATTAAATACGCGGACTCGTACTTACTTTAGTCTATTTTCCAGTGATGTTTTGTAATCACTAAGGCGCCATATTTGGTCATACACACAGTCCAATCTGGAAACATCAATACAATACAGTAACTTCTCCACAGAAAACACTATCACCATCGCGCAATCGTGGTGACACCATCACCACCATCACCTCCAACAACAACAACAACAACAACAACAACAATAATAATAATTATAATAATAATAACCGTCGATATATAATTTAAAAATATATTTTGAAAGTTGTAAGTGACAGGGATATAGTTAGTTAAGCTTGGTTTTCAGCATAAGTGTTTGCTTGAAAAATTCCATTTACCAATTTAGAAAATTCAAGAATATCGGTAGAACCGATGGATGCTCCCCGATGCCGCTTTGACCTATTAATGTGGCCTTGACCGTGAACCTAAGGACCGGATTCAATACCGGAGACACGCTGTCATAAAAACAAATTGTATAAAGTGAATAAAAATCCATGCAACAAGTTAGAAGTCCAGACATGCAAAAAGCCAATTTTGACTCCAACCTTCAAGTATAAGCTTTGACCTACATTTCTGGTTCATGTGCGTGACCTGCCGTCTTATTTAGGCAAACATTGTACCAAGTAATTTGAAAATCCTTTAAATCATTGCTATGTCATCGTCTGGAAAAGCTAAAAGGTGAGTTTAAGCGTTGAGCTCTAAGTGTGACCTTACCCTTGAGCTTTGACCTACGGACCTTATAATTCATGCTGTCTCATTCGGGTTAATATTTTTGCGGGGAAGGTTGAAAAATCAATAGCAAGAGAAAGCACTAACAAGCATTTTGAAATAAAACCATACCTTGACATAGATATGGAAACCTGATTCGTAAGTGGTACACACCAACTCATGGAAGCACACCTTTGTGTCAAGTACTTTTAACATCCTCCCAGTCATGGGCAAGTTAAAGTTAGAAATTAGACAACAGATAATTTATAATCAAAGGGCAATCGCTCTTGAAAAAATCTGGATAGATGTGACAACATGCGCATGTCGGTTTAAATGGTGATACTACGTATACAGTTTCATTTAATTCGAGTGTTTAGTTCCTGAGATCTCGCGCAGAAACGAAAATATCCTATTAGAATATCATATTTATGATAAAAAGGGCAATAACTCCAAGAAAAACCATTTGCTCTTGTTGTTGCATTTAATTCACGTTGTTTGTTTGTGGGTTCTTGCGCGGAAACGAAAATATTATATTCAACTGTGTTATTTTTTATATAAAACGGCAATAACTCCTGAAAAATAATCGGACCGAAATGCCTCGACAATATGCGCATGTTACCGCGAAAAGAATGCTGCATTATTTTTTAAGTTTCATTGACTTCGGATCATAAGCTCCTGAGATCTCGCACGGAAACGACAATTTATTTTTTAAATGTTTTGTTTGTAATCAAAGGGCTATTACTCCTTGAAAAATCATCGGATAGGAACGCCCTGATTATATGTCCCCTTAGTAAGGATGCAGCATTAAAGTTTTGAATTCGGGATATGAGTTACTGAGATCTCGTGCGGAAACGAAAATATTATATTTAAATGTCCTTTTTATAATCAAAAGGCAATAACTCACTGAAAAATAAGCAAACCGGAACGACCTGACAATATGCGCATGTCCACTCTATAGAGATGCTGCATAAAAAGTTTCATGGAATTCGAGTCATTAGTTCATAATTAGAGATACCGGACGGACGGAAAAACGGACGGAAGGAAAGACGGAAGGATCACCGGACATCGAGTATGATGGATAAAAGTGTTGGTTTCACACACAAAGTGAATGGCAGTGAAATTAGAAGGCGGACGGACGGACTATATGACTACATGACTATATCACACCCCCCCCCTTCGAAGAGCATTACACGAATATGCACTAGATCTCATAAACGAGTATCATATTTTAATATATGCTTTTAAGTGAATTATCGATTTTTATTGGTAAAATGCACTTTTATATTTGCACTATTGGAGCTGTGAAGATTTTATGAGATTTTATTATTTCACTATTTTCACTATAGAAAACATAAATTTACAAGAAATGTTTTACCTCTCTTGGCATTTGTTTATACATGTACAATATTTGCACATATAGCGGTTGTCCGGGTATTAAATGAGCAGCCCTCGTACGTTCACAGAAAACACACGAATAAAAAAAACTATAATAAAGCGACAACGACGCAAATATGACTATTTTATGCAACCATACTAATTTTGTAATCATTTGTGACGTCATTTATGACTTAATTGGTGACAAAATACACGAAATTGTGACGTTTAAGCGTATGTCGCGCATTTTATTTGTTTATTGCCATAAAGCATACCAAAACACGGTTTTTCACAGGGTGTGGCGTATGCCCCCACAGCATATGCTTGTCAGAAGAAGGCAACACAATGTCAGGTATACGTTGGTAAAAATGATGCTTTCTACGAAAATAGTTATGGTCCATGAACTCTGCACCTCCTATCAACGTCCTCTCTCAATATATCTTTTTTTTCAATACTTTAATACTTATGGAGTCATGCTCTGCACAAAAACAAAACAAAAAGGGCAAAATGACTGCATAAATATTGAAGAATTAGTTATGGTCATTGTACTCTGCATTTCCTCTCATTGTCCTCTATCATTATATGAAGTTTCATTTTAATTCCTTTACTTATTACAATGGAGTTATCTCCGCACAAGAAAATTAAACAAATGGCAATAACTCCATGATATTGAAGAAATACTTATGGTCCCAGTACTCTGCACTTTCGTTTAGTATTCACTACCATTCTATGAAGTTTCATTTCAATCTTTTCAAAACAAACGGGAGTATGCTTCGCAAAGGAAAATGAAAAAGGCAATCACTCCATAAATATTGAAGAATGAGTTGTGGTCCTTGTGCTCTGCGCTTTCTTTCATAGTTCTCTATCATTGTATGAAATCTTATTTGAATCTCTTCATCACTAACGGAGTTTTGCTCTGCATAAAAAATTAAACAAAGTGTAATTACTTTATAATATTGAATACATACTTATGATCCCTGTACTCTGCACTTGCTCTCATTGTCCACTACCATTCTATGAATTTTCATTTGAATCCCTTCAATACTAATGGAAGTATGCTCCGCACAAGAAAATTAATTCTTCCCACGAAAAAATAAAACAAATAGCAATAACTCCATACATTTTGAAGAAATAGTTGTAGTCCCTATGCTCTGCACTTCCTCTCATTGTCCTCTCATTGTCTTCTCTCATTGTCTTCTCTCATTGTATGAAGTTTCACTTAAATCTCTGCATTACTAATGGAGTTGTGCTTCGCACAAGAAAATTAAACAAATGGCAAAAGCAGTAAATATTAAAGAAAGAGTTGAGGTCTTTGTACTCTGCACTTCCTCTCGATGTCCTCTATCATTACCTGAAGTTTCATTTGAATCCCTTGAATACTAATGGTGCTATGCTTAGCACAAGAAAATTAAACAAAGGGCAATTACACCGTAAATATTGAAGAACGAGTTATGGTTGTTATGCTCTGAACTTCCTCTCTGTGTACTCTATCATTATATGACGTTTCATTTGAATCCCTTTATAACTAATTGAGTTATGCTCCGCACGAGACGTGTGACGGACGGACGGACAGATAGACAGACGGACGGACGAACGAACGATGTGATAACTGTATGCTCCGCGAAGTTCCCTTCGGGGGCATAAAAAATGTGTTGATTTCGGTGAGTGATCGAGTTTTATTTGACTTGTGGTCATATATTATATTTTCACTGATGACTACGCCACTAGTAATTTTTTTTTTCTATAACCACTAGTAAAATAAAATTCGATTATTCACCGAAATCTTCAAATAGGGATCTATCCTCTATATTTTCAACACATTTTATTTTCATGTTGCCAAACATGCTTGTTTCGCCTTTCAATATTTTTTTACAATACCTTTGAATAAATAAATGAAGCCTCAATTAAATTAATTAGTGAAATGTTTAAAGTAATACAATATATGACAACGGGCATCACTAATAAAGTATTTTTAGGCTATCATTCAATAATGCTTAAATAGTGAAAACACAACCTGTTACTTATTCTGACCTCTAAAAATAACAATATTAATAAGTTCACAAAATGTCAATTTAAGGAGTCGTACATTCGCGACGCTTGTTGATAATTTAACAATATAAAATACTAGCAATGTAGTATATTTGCGCAGTACATTTTAATATTGGTATGTTATGTAAACTTATGTACAATACACTAATTAGCTCGACTATTCGAAGAATAAATGAGCTTTCCTACTCGCCCAGGCTTCGGCGTCCGCGTCTAGTCTTGGTTAAAGATTATATTCAGTCTCGTAACTTAAAAACAACATACGTTATTCGTTTGAAACTTGGAATATTTATGTGGCACTAACTTCGGAATCAGGTGCAACATTTTCCATTACTCGGTTTTGTATTTTGACATAGTTATGCCCCTTTTTCACATAGATTTTCTGGTTAAAGTTTATATTCAACATTCTTATAACTTGAAAACTACATAAGTAATTCACTTGAAACTTTGAATATACTTTTGTCAAAAAGTCCGACGTATATTGCAACATTTTCCAAAAGTATGTTTTGTAAAACAAAGTTTTTCTCTTGTGCACATATATTTTCAGATTTAAGTTTATATTGACAAGTTTTATTATATCACAACTTGATAGGTTATTTACTCGAAAGTTGGATTATACCTTTGTCATCAACTGCAGCCTCATGGGCCACAATCTACATATTATATTACGTAACACTTCGCTGGGTACCAGACTGAATGTATAAACTTAATCGTTGTAAAAGAGAGGTTGTGTAGACATCTGGATAGCTCAGTCAGGAGAGTACTCTTTTTAGCGAGAGGTCCTGGGTTTGAATCTAAGACATGCCACCTATTTTCCCAACCTTTGCGATAACATATGTAACTATAGTCGATTTAAAAACGCTGCCTGCAAATCATCTATATTTAAATGGTCTGATTTACCTGTATCAATTCGTCCAATTATGTTCGATGGCTCATAAACAAGCATATTACTCTAGTGACCCGTACAAAAGTCGCTATTTACAGGTGAAACAAGGATATCAGTAAAACTGTCGGATGCTCCCCAATGTGCTTTGATAAGTGATATAAATGCAATGAGAAGGGCAAATATATTAAAATGACTACAAATCGATAGAAATACGTGCTATACACTTTATTTCAGAAAGTCCCATAACTCTATGAAAAATAATTAAACTGAAACATCAATGCTAATATGCACACTTCCTCCTGGCAATGAAGCTTCCCATGAAATGTCTTTGAAATCAGGCCAGTAGTCGCTTAGAAAGAGCTCGTACTAGAATGTATGCAGTATATACTAATTTCAGAATCTTTCAAAGTACCATAACTCTGGGACAAATACCTAAAGCGGAACGTCCTGGTAATATAGAAACTTGTTAATAATGAAGCTTCCAATAATGTTTTGTTGAATTCCAGCCAGCAGTTGCTGGGACATAGCACGGACCGTTCTGGTATTATCACACCCCAAGTTAGTAATGAAGCTTCCCATAAAGTTTTGTTGAATTCCAGCAAGTAGTTGCTGAGAAATAGCCTGGGCAAGAAAGTGTAGAATTGTGTACTATATATTGATTTCAGAAATCTCTAAAGTCTCATAACTTTGCGAAAAATCATTGAAGTGAAATATCCTGGTAGTATGCACACCTCCTCTTGGTATTGAAGCTTCCCATAGAGGTTCGTTGAATTCCGGCAATAGTTGCTGAGAAATAGCCCGGGCAAGAAAGTGAAGAATTGTGCACTATATACTGATTTCAGAAATCTTTAAAGTCCCATAACTTTGAGAAAAATGATTGAAGCGGAACGTCTTGGTAGTCTGCACACCTTCTCTTGGTATTGAAGCTTCCCATAGAGTTTCATTGAATTCCGGCTACTAGTTGCTTAAAAACAGCCCGGACAAGAAAGTGAAGAATTGTGAACTATATATAATAATTCCCATATTTCATAATCACGGAAGCGGAGCTCCCTGGTAATATGCACAGCTCCTCTTAGTAATGAAGCTTCCCACGAAGTTTCGTTGAATTCCGGTCAGTAGTTGCTGAGAAATACTCCGGACAGGGAAGTGGGACGGAAGGACGAACGGACGGACGAACGGACAAAGCAGCGACTATATGCTCCCCCGAAATTTTTCGGGGAGCATAATTATTCTCTTCAACCGCGTGACCCTATCTGATTTATACGCTCGAGATCCTCGCGCGAATCTGATAGTTATTTCAGTGACCCTGTCGCAGGTCCCATTTCGTGTTCGCTTTATAAATGTCTTTTCGTGATGGAGTTTTAAATTATCTGGCGGAATGTTCACTATCACGAGACAATGTGTCGCGCGCAAGAAACAGGTCCGTATCTCTTAGGTCAAGCTCAAACTTAGAGGTCAAAGGTAACAAATGGGGTAGGTTTATCGTGTTTCTATATATATTTTTGTTATCACAGAATGAATTTTGAGATTATGTCTAGGCTGAAATGTTCACTATCATGAGACGATGTGTCGCGCGCAAGATCAAGGTCTGCACCTCCAAGGTCACACTTAGAGGTCAAGGGTCAAACATGTGGTCTGTTTTCGTGCATGGTCATTTTCTCTGTCATTTATGAATGAATTGTGTAAATATGTGGCAGCAATGTTCGCCATCGTGAGCCGATATATTGCTTAACATCCAGGTCCCAACCTCTTAGTTCAAGGTAACATTTAAAGGTTAAATATAAAAAATGGGGCCTGGTTTTCATGTGCAGTCAATAACTATGCCATTTTTTTTATAGATTGTGAAATTAATTGGCGTAAATGTTCACCATCATTAGACAAAATCTATGGGTGTATTTTATTACTTATTTCTTTCTGTAGAGCTACATGTAATAAATATGGAGTTAAGTGTTTTATTATGTACATTATTTAATGTATTCTCTTGTTTATATCTATCCATCCTTAATACATGTACATGTAAAGTAATTTGTTTATTCGAACTCATGATAATGACCAAACATATGTTCGTTCCCCTTCAAAGAAAAGGCAGCTCATTGTTTTGCTGACGAAAGAGAAGTGGTAAATAAGACTATGTCTTGTCTCATCTGACCATAAGGAGTCAAATTTAGTTCCCACCGAGTCTTACATCTGTAATATTGAGTCTGATAATGAGGAGGGAATATCGAGAAAATCCCCGCAGAGAGCCCTACTGAGGTCTATCGTACGAAAGGTGAAAAGTAACGATAACGACCGAGGGGCTACCACTAATCAGCTATCTTGTTGATAACAATAATAACAATGGCGGTCACGATGTTATGTCGATCAACCTTTATGACTTATCAACTCTTTCCAGAAAATGTGGCCATATTAAATCATGTGTTCTGTCTGCAGAAACAGCCCGCTGATATCCCTAGTCAACGTATGTTAAATTCATCTGATAATGAAACGTCTAATGGCGGGGTAAGTATCCAAATGTCTGATCATGCTTCAGATAAACTTGTCTTGAGCAGAATTCTCTGTGTGATGATAATTCTGATGAAAAGCCTGATAATGATATGTAGCCTCAGGCAAAATGAAAGCCACAGAAATGGGTGATCTTCGACACAAGGACCTAGTGAGCCTTCTTCATAAAAACGAGATTGATCCTATGAAAAAGCACCTGCAGTTAGTTGAAGCGATTGTATCCGGACAGAGTTGCAGAATTGCGGAATTCCGGAACTGGCTATAAACTCGGTCTTCCAACCTGGCGTCCAGAAACAAGAAAACAATACTCGTTTTCGTAGATACATTGCTATATGTGGTGTAATCTCATCATGTGCAATTCCATTAAACCGCATAAAAGTGACACACTATCCAATTTGCTTTATATAAAAAAATGCACAAATCTTGTAGTGTCATTTGTTGTCATAATTAAGTGATTTTAGAGACTAAAAAGATTGTAAGTACACATTTTAATTTGAACATTAATACATTGAACATATTCATGAAAGGTCTAAATGAGAAATACATGCGTGTAAAGACTTGAAATGTAGGAAATGTTCTTAGTTTAATTCCTACATCATGGATGCATCTGCATTATCATTCATAAAAAACATAACATTTACATCTGTGTCATCAATAGCCTTGTGAACGACAGCCAGGGCTCAAACAAACGTTGAAAGCTTTGAGTGTTGATCATTTGTATATAGCAAATAATATTGCAATACTTGACTGTGGTGATCACTTGAAAACAACTAAACCGGCTCATAATTGTGTTTTAAGATTGAAATATTTTGGTGAAATCGGCGTGTGTTCAGTATTGACAGTGAAGTGTTGCTTGAAATGCACTAAGAATCTCTGAAAAAAAAATCCTGAATTCTATGTATCATTTAAGAGATATAAAGCATTGTCATTTTGCTAGCATTTACGACATATAATTAAGCCTCCACGTTATGTTGTAGCAAACACTGAGCACATGTCATATCATGATGCAAGAGGAAATGAAAATAGCTTGGAGATGATAAATATAAAGTACAATATATAACGTATATATTAATTATAAAATCATTGGTCACATTTTAAGGACGAATAGTACAATATGTCTTTTAAACCTTGAAACATAATTAACTAGCTGTTTTAATTCTTTATAAGTATTATAAATTGATGTAAGAAAACAATTACGAACATAATATTATGTACTAAATGTTATTATCAGGATTACTTTAAAGTAAATTAAATGTAATTATTATTTAAAATGAAAATGTCTGATATTTCTTCATATAATTAATCAGGGTAATTTCTAGAAGGTATAAATGTATACATGCAAAGGACAATGAAGTGCTCGGTGAGCTATTGGTATAGGGGGATTGTCCTGCGTCGTCCGTCGTCCGTCGTCCGTAATGCGTCAACATTTGTGACAACGGACGCGATAAGGATTTCGCTTTTCATGCAATCTTGACCAAACTTTCATAGTTTGAGTATGCCAACAACATATTGGACCTTTTCGATAATAGGTCAGATCGGACCAGGAATACCAAAGGTATTGCCCCTTTTTAATGAGAGAAAAAAATGCAAAAGGGACTTTGAGCACCATACAAGCTTCAGTTTTCGTTTGAACATGACCAAAATTGCAAAGCTTGTGAATGAGCATTAGATTTCAAAATATTCCAATAATGTTCTAGACTGGGATACAAACTTCAGAGTTATTGCCCTTGTTTGCGAGAAAGAATGCACAAAATGGACAATGTGGAAGATAGAGTCTTCATTTTATGTCCTATATAAGCAAAACTTGCACAGTTTGTATATTATCATATGGTCTCAGTTGAAGTCCAATATGGGTCAGATAGGACTAAAATGAGTTATTGCCCCCTGTTTGTGAAAACATAAATAATTGTCAATAATTGGTTTTCAGTCTTCATTAAGAATTAACTTTTCATTCAATGTTGACTAAACTTGTTTGTGAAAAGATCAATAATTTGTCAATAATTGGTTTTCAGTTTCCATTAAGAATTAACTGTTCATTCAATGTTGACTAAACTTGCCCAGTTTATGTATGACCATAAGAACTCATCTTGGTGCAATTATTGACCAGAAAGAACCAGGAACACTAGAGTTCTTTCCTCCTTTTTAATAAGAAAACTTGCAAAAATGGACTAAGTTCAGTATAGAAACTCTTTTTGCATCTAATCTTGATCAAACTTGCACAGATTGTGTATGACCATAATAGCTCATAATAAACCAAATAATTGCCCAGATTGCTGGTACAAACAACAGAGTAATTGGAAAATGCACTATGTTTAGGATAGATACTTCATTTTTCACCAGCATGGCAACAAATAGTATTTCAGTTACTGGTTAATTGGTTTTGGTTATTCAGATCTTAACCGGTAAGTTAAATATCATTTATAACACCTAAACATGCAATTTAAAAGCAAATACATTCAGTATGAGGATAGGTTTGGTTTACTAGTCCTAATCGATGAAAAAAATAAAGCTGACAGGTGTCTTTATTGCTGTCATAATAAGGAACAAAACGTCCTATGTGGAAATCACCTGGATGTTTGAACCTCATGTTATTGTAGATATTGGATGAATCTGTGAAATGTAAGTGTGCTTGGGCATGGTAAACATATCACCGATTGCTTCAGTTTTGTTTCCTGAAGTTTCGATCGTAAATGCATCTGTATTGCATCTAAAATTGCCAGGTGAATAACTAAAGTAGAACATACATGCATCTGTTTAGGGCCTGTCAATTGCCTGGATAACTACAGAAGGCAGGACAGGCATCTGTATCGCACCTGTCGAGTGCTAGCTAGGTCAACAAAAGCAAGATATCTGTAAGATGTGGGTCAGTTTGTTAGCAAGTTCATTCAGATTTCAGAGCTGGTATATGGCATTGTCGGTGAGTGCTTCAGGCCATCATGTTCATTTTGTTTTTAATTATGTTTTACCTACATTATAAGCTGCGACGTTTGTAGAGGCAATTTCAACCGTCATCTTTTGCTAGGCAACAATTGAAGCCCAAATGTATTTTTCAAATTACAAAATCGTCAAATAAAACAATATAATTATATTAATCCACTTTTGTACTTAAAGCCTATATACATACAAAAACATTATTATTCAAATGCAAAATCTAACGTTCAGCAGAATGATGAAATGTAGTATTTTCATAAAAAACGCGTTTTCTCAAAACTTTGAAAATGGCAGTTAGCACATTTTGGTTTTAAACCCTCGACATGCAGTTTGAGAAATGTATGTGACTAATACTGGATATGTATAGTTTTGTTTGTTACAAATCTAACATGGATATGAAACATGAACATAATTATAGTACTGCTTAAAATAACTCAATGCAAAAAAGTGGTTGATGTTTATTGACAAAGCTTGTTATTTATCACATTGGAATAATAATAATTTGGGGTTATTTGAAATGAATTAAACGGATCGTTTTTATTTATTTTGTCTTTACTAAAACAATGCTAATATATGAGAGCTGTAGGCCATCGAAAATAATGAACACCCATCCACGCATTTTGTGCTGGATGGAGAAGCATTATTGGAGAATGGACGGAGTCCTAAATATACAAGCACTCTTTCTGTTGCCCATCCCTGGTTATGTTGTTGAATCTTAATATAAAGTCGGGAGAAAAATGTATGACCAAAATTTTGGTTAAGATTTTTGAACCATTATCCTGACTTTGTTGTTTAGTGGGTTATGTATTTACTTTCATGCTGATGAATCAAATAAGACGTTTAATAGTAAATATTTTGGGTTTAGTCAAGAAGCCAATATATTTTTTTAAAGACCATAAAATTCCTGTGTGGATCTCGAGCTGATAGATCTGATAGGGTCACGTGAATTGAGGTCATTTTTTGACCTGTATATAGCGACTATTTTGCGCGTCACTTGTATATTTCGGCATATCGGCAATTCTCCAATAATGTCTCTTCAGCCAACAGAAAATGCTTGGATAGGGGGGTTAATTTAATAAAGATTCGCACTGTTATTTTATCGACTTTAAACATTTGTCATATACATGTAATTCATTTACAGTAAGAATAAAGCTACATTGACATAAAGGAGATATTATAAAAGGACAATTGGTCTGACTCGACTTCTACTTAGTCATTAATAAATCCTTTCAGGGTAAACGATTTTGAATACAAACAAGTACATGCATAATAAGTTGTCTTAAGGTTGTTACACTTGCTTAAATGATATACAATAATCTAAATACAAAGAGGCATTTGAAGATCAACTGATGTCCGAAATACCGATTTCTCTTATAGTTTATATGTTGCATAATAAACATTTATGCATCGTTATTTCAATAACATTAAACAGTACGATGGTTATTTAACAAACCGTCATTTCGTCCAGTTAATTATGCCAATACCAAAAAACTAGAATATCGGTAGAACTGAACAATGCCCCCCGACATCTAATTTCGGCCATGACCTTTAAACAAATGCCGTAAATTTTTATCTGCGATTCGCTGTCTTGTAGAGACAATCATGTGTGCAAATTATTTATTAAATTTCTAAATCCATGAACAAATTATAGACCGGACTAGTAAAAAAGCAAATTTTGACCTTGGTCTCTAAGTGTGACATTGACCTTTGGCTTACAGACCCGGTTTATGTTCTCTTCATGCTGTCTTCTCAAATGTTTGTTAATTTGTTTGAAAATATATGGCAAGTTAAAGTACGGACAAGCAAAGAACCGATTCGGATCTTTGACCTTTAGTTGGGACCTTGAACGTTGACCTAGGAACCTGATTCATTAGTACTACACACTACTTCATAGCAGCAAACATTTGTGCCAAGTAATATTAAAATCCCTCCATCCATGACTTAGTTGTAGTCAGGACAAGCAGAATAAGCCATTATATACTCAAAGGGCAACGGAGCCCTGACTAATCATCGGACCGCAATGATCTGACAATATGTGCATTTGCTCTTTAAAGGGAACCTGCAAATAAAGTTTGTTTGAATTTTGGGTGAGATGAGTTCATGAGATCTCGCGTGGAAACGAAACTATTAAATGTATTATTTTTATATAAAAAGGGCAATTACTCCCCAACTTATCAGACCGGAACAACCTGATAATATACACATGTCCGCGTGGTAGGAATGCTGCATGTAAAGTTTCATTGAAATCTTATTAGTAGTTCCTGAGATCCCGCCCAGATACAGCACAATCCTATTAAAATGTCCTATTTTTAATTAAAGGGCAACACCCACTGAACAAGGAGTGTCACAGGATGTGACATATGCCCCCGAGGCATATGCTTATCAGACGAAGGAAAAACAATGTCAGAGTAGAATATTATGCTCCGGACAAATATATTGAGATTTCAGCAGCTGTTTGTTGTTGTGACACACTGCCTCATAATGATCTTCATTCCCACCAACAAGTTACTACATTCCTTACATATTGGCAAAATGATGCTTTCTACAAAAATTTCATTGTAATATTTGACCTTTTAAGTGTAACCTTAGAACCACAGACCTTGACCGAGGGGCATATAAGTGGCATGTGACACATCGTCTGGTCATGGGAAAAATAATCTGAAGTAATATTCAAATCCTTCAAGGCGTTTGGAAGTTATAGAGCAGAAAGAAAATTTCTTGACATTTGACCTTGATTTTTGACCTTGACCTTTGACAAAAGACCATGGGAGTTGTACACGGCACATCGCCTGGTCATGGGAAATAATAATCTGAAGTAATATTAATATCCTTCCGAACGTTTAGAAGTTATGGTGGAGACACAGAAATCCCTTACCTTTGACCTTGAATAGTTACCTCGACCTTTGACAGACGATCATAGTTACCTTATGCGACACATTGTCTGGTCATAGAAAATAATAATTTGAAATAATATTAAAATCCTTCAAGACATTTAAAAGTTATGAAGTGGAAACAAAAAAAATGACCTTTTACCTTGAATTCAGACATTGACCTTTGACCGACCATCATGGGAGTTATAGGCGACGCATTGTCTGGTCATGGGGAATAATATTCTGCAGTTATATGAATATCCTTCCATGCGTTAAGAAGTTACACAGCGGGAACAAAAATTCATTACCTTTGACCTTCAATTGGGAGATTGATCTTTGCGAGCATGGGAGTTGTACGCGACACATCGTCTGGTAATGGGAAATAATAATCTGAAGTAATATTAAAATCCATCCAGGGGTTTAGAAGTTAAAGAGCGGAAACGGAAATTCATGACCTTTGACCTTGAATTGTGACCTTGACCTTAGACGGAAGAGTATGGGGGTTCCACGCGACACATCGTCGGGTCATGTGGACTAATAACCTGAAGTTATATTAAAATCCATCCAGGCGTTTAGAAGTTATGGAGTGGAAACGAAAACTCATGACCTTTGACGTTAAATTGGGACCTTGATCTTTGAAAAGAGACATCTTTTGGCATAAAAATCATCAATTCGGACTGGGTTGATAATATACGCATGTTCAGAGGGTATGGATGCTGCATATAAAGTTTTATAAAATCATGTAATTAGTTCCTGAAATCTCGCGGGGAAACGAAGTGCGGCTGGGAAAAGGACTATAACAGAATTATGTTTAACTTACCTTTGTCTTCGAATATCAATGTCTTTTTCATATTTCATCCTATAAAAGATATACAATGTATTAATAAGACACAATAAATACAAGGATTCATTGTGATAATGCCTTAATGTTATTTTTTTTTCTGTTTTTTTTTTCTGTTTGGTAAATACTCCAAATAGGTTTTTAAAACAAACGCCTTTTCAGCGTAAGCATTCAAATGAGCCAAAAATGTATGTTATAAATATGGATGCAAATGAAATATGTCTTACTTCTTGGATATTCAACCAATAAATGTGAAAATTAAATGAATCGACACGAAAATACATAGCAATGACAATTCCTTACAGTCGTCTAATTTCACTTTCCAGTTGGCTCATCTCGCTTTCTTGTATCTTCATTTCAGCGACCAGTATTTGTTCACTGTTGCGACACCTGTCCATGCATTCGTCTAGTTTATTTCTGAAAAATAAATGAACCGTTTGATAGACGTGTTTATTTAAATGTTCACAACTGAATACAACATACTATTTGATAATAGTATGTGAATGTAAGTTTTGCTTTTATGAAACACAATTAAAATGAAATAACAAATTAAAACAAAACACATACAATAAATAAACAAGAGCTGTTTGTAAAACAGTTATGCCCCCTCTTGGTTAAAATAGTTAAACAGGCTAAATTTACATAATCAAGGGCGAAAACTCCACAGTGACTGGGACGATTCGGTTGATTATCAAACTTAACTGAGATAATACGCCCGCAAATATTTTCACCAAATTCTGTGAAGATCGGCTATGAACTGTCGGACTTAGACAACGGAATCTGCTAAAACGACCAATTATAGATAATTCAATGGCTATAACTCCACAGTTACTAATGCGATTTGGCTGATTAAAAAACTTGGCCAAGATATTATGCCCACAAACTTGTTCATGAAGTAAAGTGAAGATCGGATGAAAACTGTTTGGCTTAGAGAGAGGAAACGGATATTAAGGCCAATTTCAGATAATTCAAGGGCCATAACTTCACATTTCCTTTTTCGATTTGGCTGATAATCGAACTTGACCTACATATTATTATTATAAAAAGTATCGTGAAGTTTGGTGAAGACTGGATGAAAACTGTTTGACTTAAAGTGCGGAAACGGCTAAAAGGCCAATATTCAGAATATTCAAGGGCCATTACTCCACAATATCTGGGGAAATTCGGCTGATAATCGAACGTGACCTAGATATTATTATTACACACATTATAATGAAGTTTGTTGAATAATAGATGAAAACTGTTGAACTTAGATAGCGGAAACGGCTAAAAGGGCCAATTTCAGACCATTCAAGGGCCATAACTGCACAATTCCTGGAGCGATTTAGCTGATTATCAAACGTGATCTAGATACTATACTCTCAAACATTTTCATGAAGTTTGGTGAAAATCAGATGAAAACTGTTGAATATAAAGAGCGGACCGACCTTCAGACCGAGCGACCATAAGCAAACCAATATACCCCGCCATCTTCGATGTGGGGGGCATAATGAATGAATGAATGAATGAATGAATGAAGGAAGGAAGGAAGGAAGGAAGGAAGGAAGGAAGGAAGGAAGGAAGGAAGGAAGGAAGGAAGGAAGGAAGGAAGGAAGGAAGGAAGGAAGGAAGGAAGGAAGGAAGGAAGGAAGGAAGGAAGGAAGGAAGAAAGGAAGGACTGAATGAATGAATAAATAAATAAATAAATACATACACAAATAAATAAAATTAATAAACAAATACATACGTAAATAAATTTTCAAAACGTGAATACAAACTGAATTAAAGAACGCCTTTTGCTTTGTATATTATTCAGCTCATAGCGTGTTTTAGCAATTCTGAAACGAAAATTCAAGAAAGTATTTTACTAAAAGTAAAAAACGAATTTAAATACACAGCCAATTATAACAACATTTTGTTATTTTGCTACTGAAAAATCGTGAAATGATCCTCTGCAATTCTCAAATTGGAGGTAATTGTATGCGTTACATTATGATTAATCTGTACCATCTGTATAACCGTTTTTTTATGAACTAAATTTAAAAGTTCCAACATACAGACTTTGCAGCTGATCAGGTGTGTCCTTGCATAAAAAGCTGCAAAATATAAAAATGAAAACAAAAAGTCGTGAAGTTTGTCTACTTCATTAAACTACTTATCAAGTTAGGTATAATGCGTTTTATGACCGCTTAAAAAATTATGAAAACCCCATAATCAAACGTTAGTCATAACAGCCAACGATCTACCAAAGGTGACTGCAGTCATAACAGCCAACGACATACCGAAGGTGACTTTAGTCGTAACAGTCAACGAGCTACCAAAGGTGACTTCCATTATAACAGTAAACTAACTACCAAAACCGACTGCAGTCATAACAGTCAACGACCTACCAAATGTGACTTGAGTCATAACAGTAAACGAACTACCAAAGGTGACTTAAATCATAACAGTCAACTAACTACCAAAGTCAACTTCGGTCATAACAGTTAACGAACTACCAAAGCTAACTTTAGTCATAACAGTCAACGACATACCGAAGCTAACTTTAATAATAACAGTCAACGAACTACCCAAGGTAAATTTAGTCATCACAGTCAACTAACATTCAAAGCCGACTTCAGTCATAACAGTCAACAAACTGCCAAAGCTAACTTTTGTCATAACAGTAAACGACATACCGAAGCTAACTTCAGTCATAACAGCCTATGACCTACCAAAGGTGACTTCAGTCATTGCAGTTAACAAACTACAAAAGCTAACTTTTGTCTTAACAGTCAACGAACTACCAAAGGTGACTTCAGTCATAACAGTCAACGACCTACCAAAGGTGACTTAAATATTAACAGTCAACGAACTACCAAAGGTGACTTCAGTCATAACAGTCAACGACCTACCAAAGCCGACTTCAGTTATAACAGTCAACGAACCATCAAAGCTAACTCTAGTCATTCAGTCAACGAACTACCAAATCTAACTTTAGTCAAACCAATTAACGACCGACCAAAGTCATCTTGAGTCATAACAGTCAACGAACTACCAAAGCTGACTTCACTCATAACAGTCAACGACATACGTAAGCAAACTTTAGTTATTATCAGTGAACCATATGATCCATTAAAAATATAAAATCAAATACCAAGGTTGATCCATTAAAAATGTAGAAGATGTTTTTTGATTTATGTGTAATATCGTATTTCATTTCAAGAGTATTAATAGAAAATGATATTTTCACGAGTGGCGCAGCCATGAGTAAAAATAAGTTTTTTTATTATCACGAGTGAAATAAAATACCATATTACACCGAAATCAATTATTTTTTTCACTGTATTATTTCATTTTAATTGCTATCGTATAACAAATTTTGCGGGATTTATTACGTCATGACGTCAAAATAATGACATAATTTCACAGTTTTGAGTCCGGCATCGTTGACATTACTGTATTAAATCGGGAGCCAGATATCAATGACATACCAATTTTGTCTCTCTGGTATTTTTCTACAATTCACTACATAGGTGTAACAAATATGTTTGTTTCAGGATACCCGACCTACCCTTAAAAATGACCCGAGCCTTGAACATTAAATTGATTTGTCAGATATTGTGTTTGTTTTATTTAATTGTTTCCAATTGTAACATGTATTTTGGATAATTAAGTGTTTTGGTTTGATAACATCCTTTTATAAGCAATGTTTAGGGATATGACTGTTATGTTTTTAATTTATTCAATTTTCGAAACTTTAAGTTTTACCAAATTAAAAATACGACTAAAACAATATCCCTACCTACCTACACTAATGTTTTGGGCACGTTATGTGAAACAAACATATTTTTACGCCTTAGCATAAACAGTAAAACACATACCGAAGCTGTTCCGTAAGGGACATTAATTCAGTGTTCTTTGTGTCTAATCTTGGGAATAACTCGTCGAGTTCAGAAAACGGCTTGGTTTTTCTATTTGTAAATAGGAATAAAAGTGCAAAGTATATACAAATGTATGACATGATTATAATGTGTGGTCATTAATTAGAAAAATACTGTGTTATAAATTCCTTATACGTAAGAGGTAAAATTTTGTTATCATTTGTACATTTGTTAACATCTGTGCCTGTCTGTCTCCAACTTCGCGCAATAGAAATCCTGAACTGATTTATATTAACTTTTCTGGAAACGTTGAAATAGACCAACGAACATTTTATTACATTTGGGTGGTGATCAACATCACCAAATGCATCCGGAAATCTTGTTATAAGAAGGAAGAAAATTAAGATTGCTTGTCACTGACAAGTTTAATTGTTTAGTAGTTACTTATATCCTAGTAGTTACTCCTGCTAGAGGTTGCGCTTTCCGAGTGCTTTCTACATGTAGTTAAATATGTGTCCTCTAAATAGTAAACAGTGCAAAGACATATTAATACTAAAATATAAACAATTTAAATATTATAAAATATATAACAATTTTCACTTTATTTTTCATTTCCCAAAATATTTCACATATCGTTTGTAGTTTAAAAGCTATAATAAAAACCTGCATAAGAGCGACAGACAAACGAAGACAATCATACACCGTTTTTTAGTCTGTTACTATGACTGAACACTACAACATTTGTAAATATTTACTTACCGATCGGTTCCATTAGGAGAGCAGGTATACCTATAAATAATAATAATACTACCAATAATAATAATAATAATAATAATAATAATAATAATAATAATAATAATAATAATAATTGATTGGAACCATTACTGGTGAATAAAAGATGTGGTAAACAATGATGACTACACCGAAATGATAAGGAAAAGTAAACCTGAGCTCATTTGTAAGTATTTTGATATCCCTGCCATTTTCCTCAATTTTTGAGCTTGCCCATTTTAAAGTTGTGTTTGCAATCATAAGTACTTCCCACTCGAGCGGTTCGTCGGTTAACCTACAACATAATAGCAATTAAAAAATACACGGATATTATCGTAAAATGAAAAGCATGGCTTATAAAAGAGTAAAAAATAGCTAAATTGCCTTACAAATATAATAACGAAGAAAGTCTTTTTTTGTAATCAAAATATTTTTTTTTCTACGCAAAATCATGCAGCTGTTGACGTAACGGATTTAATGGACACACTATGTAATATATATTTCCATGCGGACTTGTTGCAAATTCATTTGTTTTGCATAACTGCAGTCGTTTTAAGGAAAAAAATCATGCTATAAGTTCGAGTTTACAACACCCTATTCAGAAGATCTGCTTCTTTATCTACAGCCTCGGTCACATGTAGTTAGCAATCAGTTTACGACCATGGACAACAAGTGGTTGCTAAAGGTTTTTAAAGGCTTCCGGAGGTCTTTAATATGTTGTCATGATTTCAGTCCATTTTATTCGGAGGTCTGCAAGTGTGAGCTCCGACGACTAAATATGGTAATGCAAGGGTTTACGCTAATCTTATTCGGTCGGCGATAAGTCGCCGACTGATCTCCGACTAGTTACAGGACATTGCTAACATGTATTTTTTCGGCAACCGATCGCCGCCGGGTGGTCATACACTAATCCTGAAATCGTACGACGGTCAGCAATAAATCCCTAACTAATAACTAATTGTCGTCTACTGATCGACTACCAGTTGGCGATTAGGCGCCGATCATTCGCCGACCAGTTGAAGACATATAAACAAATGATACCTGACGGTCGTTTAAATCAATCGACGACCAGTCGCTGACTAAAATCTGTATAAGTTATAATTTTGTTCGCTAAGTCTAGGTCACACATAGGTCGCCGACCGATTACCGAACACCGATAACTAAAATTTGCGGCGACCAACGACAACTTCTGGCGACCAAAATCCAGAACAAAGCATTAAAGTTTTAGTCGCAGACTGGTCGGCGATTGATTAAAGACTGGTCGGCGGCAGGTCGTACAAAAAGTCGGCGATCTTCTTCCAACCATCAACAACCATCAAAGACCGGCTGGCGATTAGTTGGCGATTGGCTAGCAATTAGTTGGCAATTGGTTGGGGTAGCAATTAGTTGGCAATTGGTTGGGGACTAGTTGGCGATTGGTTGGCGACTGGTTGTCGATGCTCGGTGGGCGGAATTAGGATCATTCGATATTTAATTCATTTCTATTATTTGTCTCATTGTTAAAAAACGTTTGCTTATATATATGACATTGGGCTATATTTTGATATATGCCTGGCACAAATTTGAGAAACTGAATTTGTTCGTGTTGGTTTGTTGATTATTTAATTCAAATATAATTTTTATATTTTTACCCTCTACTATGTTGGACAACGCATTGTAATGTTAAGTTAAAGTACACTTTCCATATCCGGCAATATCTTCTTGTCTGTGCCCTTTTCCTTCTTTAAAAACGACATGCAAACACATTTAAATTATAGCTATTACATTTCCTGTCACGTTTAAAAGAATGGTTGGAAAAGTGTGCGTTCATTGTTTAAATTTGTTTTTTAGACGAAGGTAACTCGGCAAGCGATCAATCGCTGACTGTTCTCCGACTTGTGGCTGACCGATTTATGTGACAAAATTATACATAACGTGCTCGACTCCAACAAGAAACTAGAAACACTAAAGAGAAGTATTATACAAATATTCCGGGATAATTACCTTTGCCTTGAACCTGACATATACGGTTGGATATCACAAGTATTATACACATATTCCGGGATAATTACCTTTGCCTTGAACCTGACATATACGGTTGGATATCACAAGCGTCAAAGTAATCCAAGCGCCTGTAATGAAATAATTGACTATTAGAAGTAAAATGGCACATGACTCTCACGTTTTGTAATAAAAATAGATTTCACACATATAGTATGGTATAAAGTGTATCAGAATGCTATCTTGCAATATACAGAAGATACGAAATTCCTGGCGACAATGTGGTGATATTTAAAACTATACAGATTGATGAGGACAACCGCGTGCACTATGCTGATTTAATCAGAATTTAATCAGAAGGTTTATAATCATAACTAGCATAACAAAACTTAGAAATAAGTCGGTTCACACGAAATCAATCTAACCACACACATAGAAATCGCTGTTTAAAACACAACTGGGTTAATTGTACAGATTGAATAGAATAATAATGTGAGATTTGTGTTTGTATCGTAAAAACAGTTTTCCTACCATTGACGATAAGCATCATTTGAAGACAGTTTTTGCTCCAGAGACCCATAAATGCCGTCATAAAGTTGGAGTTGGGCCTTCGCATGGCAAAGTCTGTACCATAGCCGGATATATGGACATATACATTTGCTTATAATTCATCTCACGTATAAGAAATATAAATATATATAATGTATAATATCTATTTACATTGACGAGTATATACATGTAATTGACGCGTCATGAGAAAACCTGCATAATTTTTCAGCGAAAATCTTTTTTTTATTTCTGCGTGAGACATTTGTTTTGTTTGTTTTTATTCGGAATGGTACAATATACGGGATGGATAATTATGTAACTTATAAATCCGTGCTGTATTAATGATATATTCATTAATATGTATGTAAGTAAATGTCAGATGCATAATGATTTAATGCTAAGTAGTGAAATATAGAACAATATCAGTGAAATATATCCCTATATCGGACCATCATCGATGCCGGGCTCAAAACTGTAAAATGACGTAATTATTTTGACGTCATGACGTTATGATTCGCGCGATATTTTCCAAATTAATGTATAACAAAGGTCAATAAAGCATAAAATAAAAAGCAAGCGCTCTTGAAAACAATAATTGTCTATCTTTCCGGTTATGATATCACGCGTTATCACACCGATAACAAACAAATATCCTCTATATATCATTCTGGTTCAGTAGCTAACTACGCGCGAGGTGAATTTAAATGTCATTCAATGCATTAAATCAAAGCAAATATATACCTATATCTGTACGTTTAATATTTGAATATCAACACCAAACAATACCTTCGTAAAATGGAGTGGATCCAAATATCATCTTCGGTCCTGTTAAATAAGTGAAATAAGATCAAATATTAAATTTGAAACTAGCAATGTATACAATTATTAAAGTATTAAACTTTCAAAATATCATTAAAAAAAAACAAAAAAACAACTTTCCTCTTATGGATACTATAAATGTTGCGCCATTGTTTCCGTATAAATTTGTCTTCCAGAGAATTCTGAAATCACGCATGCGGCAATAAATTACGTGTGTTTAAATCATGTTCATATGTGTCGCCTAAGGACTTGGCAGGTATATAGATTCTGCAGGCAATTGCAACGAACTTATTTGTTATACCTTCCTAAAGTTAGTTTGTGCAATTCGGTGCAGAAGGAAAGGTACTGAGAAAGGTAAGTGGAATTTGTTTCTGAACATAAGCTTAATTATCATTGAGTATAAAGCAACATGCATGTAAACTCCATCAATTACCACATACAAATACTTTTTTCTGAGTTCACAATCCGTGCGAAGTATCAAGCGGTGATGATGTGAATCTGAATTTATTTATGTAAATTGTAAAATATCATATTTGAGTCTGAATTTGATATTTGAGTACGAATGTTCAGTCCTGCGTTCCGTACAATTAACAGTATTATCATACTACCATAATATTTAACATACCTAATGAATTATTAAAATATTTAAACATGGCCATGGTTATGCCGCCTATTGTATCACAGTGGCCGTATACGGTATGTCCGTAGGTATGTCGGTAGACCAAATCTTGTCCAGTCATAAACTGCAGAACCTTTGGACTTAGGTTCTTCAAACCTCTTCGGTATGGTTGTTAATAATCCCTATTGACTTTTGGTTCTAGGATCAAATGTCATAGTCAAACCGACCTACATATTAAAAATCAAACCAACTCATGTAAAAATTCTGCGGGCAATAACTTTACAACCCTTAAGTCTAGATAATTAAAACGTGATAGGAAGCTGGGTCATGAGTATATTAGCAGATCCCAAGTGGTTTTGGGATTCTAGGGTCAATAGTCAAGGTCAAACCATCCCATTATTGTAAAACCTTGTCCGGGAATGAAATACGCAACCATTAGGTCTAGTTTTTTAAACTTAATGGTAGGCTGACAAATACAGGTGCCATATTGATAATAGGGTCCTTGAGTCAAAGGTCAAGGACAACCGACCAAACGTGATAAAATCACACACTATTAAAAATTTGTAAAACCTTGTCGGGGCAATAACTTAAGACCCCTGTGGCCAAGGTTTGTCAAAATTAGTAGCTAGATTGGTCATGACTTGTCGATGTTCCTTATGATTTTTGGGTGTTTATGTCTTTTGGTCAAACTTGGTTGGTAAATTTATAATCACTAGCAGATGTAACTATTGGGTCATACGCTCAAAGGTCAAGGTCAAAATAACCAAACATGTAAAAATAGACCAATAGATGCAAAGCTTTGTTCACGCAATAACTACTCGTATAGATCCCTTATGCCTAGGTTTTAAATAATGTTGTACCCAGGGGTATAATTTGAACGATCTGTGTAGAGGACCACAATACGATATTACATACCAAATACGAAACCTCTGGGCCTTTTGGTTTCAGAGGAGAAGATTTTTAAAGTCATTTTGCAAATTAAGTCCATTAAAACCATGTGACCCCCAGAGCGTGGCAACATTTGACCTCAGAGGCATAATTTCTACAATATTTGCTGAGTTCCAATATAGAATTCTACATACCAAATACATAACCTTTGGCTCTTGCGGTTTCAGTGAAGTCTTTGCTATTTATGTCGATATAAACCATGTGGCTCTGGGGAATTAACACAGTTACCTCAGGGGCATAATCTTTGTAGAGGACCACCATACGATGTAACATATCAAATACGAAACCTCTGGGCATTTCGGTTTCAGAGGAGAACATCATTTTGCTTTTTAAGTCTATATAAATCATGTGACTCCCAGGGCGTGGACACATTTTACAACAGGGACATGATTTACACTTTCTTTGTAGAGCACGCGAATATGTATTGATTAAATCTCTACCCCATTTTAGTTGATTGTGTAGTGCTGTGGTAAGTATGCTAAGTTTGTAAGCGTGATGTTTTGGGTTCGAATACCGGTAAAGGCACTTATAATGTATTTAATTAATTTATTTAATTGATCAATTTACTGACATCATGACAGGGAATCGCATCATCAACATCGATTCTAACACAGAAGAGATCTGAACCGATAATGTGAGCATTCTATGTAGATAAAATGAATTAAATGAAAAACATGAAACAAGAAATTTAAGTAAAAAATACAATAGACGTTCAAAT